>CP021226.1:1800000-2394950 GCA_003999685.1 Taiwanofungus camphoratus
CGCTCTTGGCAAGTGGAACTTCGCATTCCAGTGAAGGTAGGCCTCAAGCTTCAGAATGTCCCATGAGCACAAGACGAGTGCAATTTCAACATTTTTTAAGGGCAAAGGTAGGAAAGGGAGAAACGCAGTGAAGGTGAGGTGAGATGAACGAAGAGCAAATTTATCGTGCTACTTACTACACGTCCACGTGATCCGTCGCGTACGCGCGATCCTCTCACGGTTCGACTTTCGAACGGGCCAGTACTCTCTCGGTCGCATGCCTGAAAGCAAGCCCTCCGATATACCCCTCATGCCCTCTTCAACATCGAACAAGCTTGTGCGGCCAGTCCCATTCACGCCCAAACGACCGCTTTCGACCCATTCTAGTTCCTCCAGTGACGACCTGGGTAGCACTACTCGTCTACCACGATCAGCGACACCTAGCCTCCTTAATTCGGCGAAGAAATTCAAGGCTGCCATATCATCGGAATCAAGAACTCGTTTGGTAAAAAAGCCTAAACCTGTATTGTCTTCTGTGCCCGGGACACCGACCAAGGATGGCTCACGACCAAAGACACCAAATAGTCCCCGGAAGGGAACAGATAGTCCGCTTCTCCTGCCCCAGATGAGCGAAATGGATGTAAGTAGGATAGATCCTGAAGAAGCTCTTGTGGATTTCCAAACCGTGGAGCCGGGCGATGTCTCGGGCGAAATTGACGAAGCGTCGCTGGCGACCGACTACGGTATGGAAGATAAAGTTCTCGTTTCTATCAGGT
Source organism: Taiwanofungus camphoratus (assembly GCA_003999685.1). Classification (NCBI taxonomy): domain Eukaryota; kingdom Fungi; phylum Basidiomycota; class Agaricomycetes; order Polyporales; family Taiwanofungaceae; genus Taiwanofungus; species Taiwanofungus camphoratus. The sequence goes on from CP021226.1 coordinate 1,800,756, forward strand.
AAGTACGGGCATCATCATGCTTACGAATAGATTATGCCTCGTGTTGTGTTTGGTTTTTTTGCGAAGGGTAGACACACAGAGCTTCGGGGACCAGTAACATGGGAAGAGTTGACTTGCTTATGATACGGTGATCGGGCGGTTTTAGTTATATGAGACATACATCCGTGATGTCTCGTGTCGTGTGGCTGAGCTCTCCTTACATGCCATTATAGTCAAATTTGCAGTATTGTAAGCAAGTCAAGTGTTCCCAGGCCTTAATGTGACCCCCTTTGCAGGCTCAGATATTGTTAAGTTTCATTGCAGATCTCGGTAATATACGCTGTGTGGTACCCTCTTTCGCGGACGCTAAATCTCTCATATATGATCCTCTGTGCTAATGCCCTGCCAGAATTCGACCGACAAAGGTCACCTCTGCGTGGCAGACACCAGAGACAATACCTAGAAGCATCAAGCTCGACCAGCAATATGCCAAGTCATCCGCAACGGCCCCTCAAGAATTTCGCTTCGACGAAATACTGACCGGGTCCGATAACAAACCGGTATACAATGCAGTAGCACGGAGTCACGTCTGTGCCGCAATGGATGGCTACAATTCCGTGATCTTCGCATATGGACAGACTGCTAGCGGCAAGACTTTCACGCTCGTATGTCTTGATTCTCCATATCTTGATAGTGCACCAACCTGAAGTTCTCTGCCTGCAGAGTGGCGATGAAGACCAGCCGGGTATCATCCCCCGGGCGATGAAAGATATCTTTGCATACATCCGACGGACCCCGACACGCGAATATCTGCTGCGATGTTCGTACTTGGAGATCTATAACGAGACGATCCACGACCTGCTCGCGCCGCCATCGTCGAGTGTGTCACAGTCGGTGCAAATTCAAGGCACAGGTGCGAATGTCGTGCTGACGCCGCTCCGCGAGGAGGTTGTCACTAGCCTAAAGAGCGTGCGGGAGGTACTCGAGCGTGGGGAGGGTAACCGAAGAACGGCGAGCACAGATTGGAATGAGAGGAGCAGCAGGAGCCACAGTGTATTCAGAGTAGTTATAGAGAGTAGGGAGAGGGGAGCGGCAACGGAGGAACCGGGGGTGCCAAGTGGAAGGCTGACTCCCGGATTTAGGCCACCTACCCCTGGCGGGCCGCGCTTGCAAGCGAAGGGAGGGAGAAGTGTGCAGACATCTGTTTTGGTACGTTTCTTATCCATTGCATGACCTTTAGAGATCGTTGAAGCTTTGTGACTGCAGAGTTTGATCGACCTCGCTGGCTCGGAGAAGGCCACGTCTGACAAGGAACGAACTAGAGAAGGCAAGTACATTAATACCAGGTACGGTAGGAATCATACCCTGCTCTCATGAAATGCTAAATGGTCCCGGAGCTTAGTCTATTGACCCTCGGGACGGTCATTGCTACCCTTGCAGAGAATTCTTCCAAGAATAAGAGGTAAGTAAAATTTGCTAGATCGCGTCCGAATGGAAATGCTGACCTGCTGCGACAAATAGTGATCATGTTCCTTTCCGCAACTCGAAATTGACACGCATGCTCCAGCCATCACTTTCGGGAAATGCACGGATCTCTGTCATTTGCACAATCAATCCAGATACGACTGCGATTGGAGAGTCTACAAGCACGCTCCTCTTCGCGCAGAGGATCAAGAAAGTGCAGGTGAGTATTACTCCAAAAAGTATATCTGTGATGGTCTAATGTATGTTCTTCTCTGCTTTAGCTGAGCGCACAGAAGAAGGAAGTTGTAGACACTGAGGCTCTACTCGAACGGTATAGGAAGGAGATTGAGGAACTGAAGAAACGTCTGGCAGAAAGAGAGGCTGAGGCCCCTGTGCGAACGCGAAGGCTTTCTGCGCGAGAAGTACGTTGTTGCTTTCCCTTCATCATGAAGCAATCTTGAGATAATTCGTTGTAGCAATTAGATGAATCGAGAGCAATGAATGACCTCAACGCCCGGATCAAGCAGCTCACAAAGCTTATCCTGACGAGCCAGACAGTTGACGAGACGAAGGGGGATGAATCCCGTCCGTCAAGTCCGGCGAAGATTGACTTTGATATGTCACCGTATCAAGTACGTCAGAGGCATGGCACACATTTCGTGTCCTTTCTCACTCATCGACTTCTCAGCTACAACAAGAACTGCTAGCTTCCCGTCGGCAGATTGAGACGCAGTCCACACAAATCTTATCATTGGAAGCCGCGCTTCTGGCGAGACCGCAATTGCCGCCGGACGCACCGGAGAGTGAGAAGGACAAGCTGCTCACCGAGCAGGCAAAGACCATCCGTGAGCTTGAGATCGTTGTGAAGGGATATGAGGAGAATCTGGGCGAGCCGCTTCGGGCAGTGCGGGAAGATGTGGAAAGGGAGTGGATTGAGAAGCTGGAGAAAGAAGTCAAGCGGAGAGAAGAGAAAGAGGCATGGGCGGACGAGCTCGTTAAGCAGCTTGAGAAGGAGAAGAAGGTGAGCATCGTTCTTTCGTTCGATCTTATTGGTCTTGTCTGATTGTTATTTGCAGATGCGCGTGAAGCTTGAGGAGGAACGTCAAGCGCTGGCGGCGTTCGTCAAGAAATTCGACGCCTTGGGGCTCGGCGGCAGCTTGCCCGTATCTACGAAGCTTAATCCGCCCATGCCTACGCCTGGTGGTGCAGCAGCTGTGTTTGCGCAACGGCAACGCAGCCGAATGCAATCCACGGAATTTGACGCGCCGATGTCGACTGTGGCAGAGACGGATTCTCCGATGAGGCTTGGGGCAGGGCAACCGAGTCTATTAGAAGAGGAGTGGGACGATGTGAACGACGTGAGCTTCGGTGACGAAAAGCCTCTCGCTTTTCCCACATCAAAACCAGGCTCTGCGAGTTCGAGAAGAGGGATTTTCGGCGAAAAAGAAAACCTCCCCGTGTAGTCCGCGACAGCTCATGTATGCAAGGCATGTACAACATGACATTCTCAGCGTTCGACATGTATGAACTGAGCTTGCTTGAACGTTTGTTACTAACCGACATCTTTTACTTCATTGTCATCTTTCTGGATCTTCTCGTGTCACTCGTGAAAGTGCATATGCATACCTTGGGAAGTATTGGTGGCTAGTAGTTCACGTGCGCGGGCTTTGATAACTTGGTGGATAATGCCCCTGTACATCAGCAGTACGCCGCATTTTGTAGATGGTTGACATGAAACTTACGACATATAAGTATGTGAGCGGATCAGACTTGTGCGATCACTTACGGCTACTACTCACATATTGATCAAAGGAGTACGCACATCTGCGATGTTAAACATCGATGGTCAGTGCGCTTGAATATATTCTCGTTTCAAAGCTGGAAGATGCGGACGAATTATCCAGACAGTGAGGTCAGCTCTGTTACATAAGTACATGTCGACATTGACCAATGCTATCAAATAGGAGTCAGTTGGACCCTAAATTTACTTGCAATTTCCGCGGCTGCTTCAACATGGCGTCAAAGACTAACAAAGGCCTCCCTCGGGCCTCAGCCAGAGCCACCGATTACTATCCCTCATCACGTATTCGGCACTCCCCCAAGTCGGCAGTAACAGAACTGTCATAAATCATGTGAACGCACATTTCACAGGCAGCTAAACTCAGGACAGGTAGACGGAGATGGTTGGAATGTGTCGTCAACAGCATACTTCGCTGGCGTGCATGATTCCAAGGCACATGAGCCATGAGCCCTGACTGACCGGTATGTCTTGTGAACAAGGACCTATCGTCCTCGGGAAGTTCGCTCACAGCTTGCTGAAGGCTGTTGAACTCTGCCTCCATGAGTATGCCTTCAGGCAAATTATCGGCCTTCGAATAGTCGTTGAGACATACAATGTGGTCGCTCCTCCATGAAGTGAACGCAGTCACCCTATGACGGATGTCACGTTGACTGGAAGGTGCCTGCTGGTGAGAGCGAGGGAAATAGCGTCCAGGAGGTTCCCGATCTGTCCGAAAATCATATACAGAATTTTGGGTGCCAAATCGAGCACCCCCAGGGCTAGATAGATATTACATGTTAGCACTAATGAAGATTCCTGCTGTTTTCGTGATTATCAGAACGTAAGGTAATTGTATGATCCCATCACAAACCTTGCCCGGAATCTTGACCGGGGGTAGTTTGGAGGGCACAGCCAAGACATATATGAGACTCGATGGATCCCCGGTGAACATAAACTCGCCGAGCTTTCCACCAATGCTAATTATTTCTTTCCTATCAAGGTTCAGGCTAGAGCATAAGGCAAACATTGCCAAAATTCTGTAGGTGCTCATTACTAGGTGTTCACGCTGTCCAGTATTGTCCCATGTTGGTCGACTTCTGAGGCACCGGTGAGCAAAGGGTGGATACCGGCACGTATTCAAAGACGTTGGGTCACCTTATGGATCTCCTTTTATGTCTCTGCTGCCGCTTGCAGATGGTCCAGGCAAGCCAATGATACTATCCCTAACCACCGTGTATTCAGCACCCCCCAAGTCGGCACCCTCATGATTCTCGCATTCACTACACTTCGAGCTTGAACAAAGGTAAAAGGTGGAGTGGTTGGGGAATCCCTTTTTCTCAGGTGCTGTCCTGCTGTCGTGAATCGCTTGCCTTCGACTGGGAGTTCCACCGCAGATTAATCCACCGCAGATTCCCAACGCCCAGAACGGAAAGAGCTTAATAGACTGATTACCGTTACCTATTCATCTGGCACAAAGTCCTGGGTTTTATTCAACCTGTCCAAGCGCAAGTATATGCGTGCAGATGCTGCTGCAGAGCTCACGGAGTCCACTCCCTCAGACCCATTCAGTAATGACGATATCAGCTTGGGGCATGTACTCTTGTCTCAGATCTGCTGGTCGTCAGATCCCTCTATTGCAATCCCGTATAAAGGGTGGCTCCATCGGGGTGCTTGGGCCGCCGACCGCTTTGAGTACTATGGACCAACTAGAACAGCTGGACAAAGCTGGAGAATGGACAGACGTCAGTGAGGGAGTGTTAAATCAAGTGCAAGAAATGTGGTATTGTAATAACGAGGGATATGACGAAGGTTGGTGGAGCGACACACACCTGGCAGGTGGTATAACGGTCCTCGTAGAAAGTCATACAGAAGGCCATAGTGTAGGTACGAGATGCTGTCATTTTACGCGCTTCGGCAAAAACACAATACTGTCTCCGATAATTCCTAAATTTCTATACGTTATTTGCTTTCCACCCACGGAGTGGGTAATTAGGTGGATGACTCTTGGCCAGGCACATCCGTCATGAGTCAACTGTCTGGTAAGTACATATTAGCATGAATGAAGCGATATGCATTATCGGATTACACCCGCCTTTACTTGTTCTCTGCAGGTCGAAAATCGCCGTAACGGAAGGGTGAACTTGGTAACTCGCTATCAAGATTGTCGCTTCTCATTCACTTAACAGCAGCGCTACAGGATGTTTTGAACAGCCCGCTCGACTTCTGACTTCGTTACACTTGCCTTGATCTCTGCTTTCCTTTTCTATAATTAATAAATCTCAACATATCACTACATCCGAGCACGAATCTTTTCCGTCAAATTCCGAGCCTCTTCATCATCCAATTCTTCACGGGCCTGTACTTCTTTGTGGAAAATTTCCTTCTCGGTCAATGGCAATGTAACACGATCAATCTTCTCAGATACATTGTCTGATTTCAGATTTGATGGAAACAAAGGTGCTGGTATTATATGGTAATGAACCTGTATGATTAATTTATCAATTCTTGAATTGAGTTGCCCGGGCAGTGAAACTTACATGGGGAACAGCCTGAGCATACTCCTGGTTGCAGACAACGTTCAGCCCTGTGTTCTGCGTGGCTAATTGTTTCTCATGATCAGCCTTTGAGCCCTTCATTCCCTTCAGCGACTGTACCTTGGGTCAGTGCGTTTGCAACCTTAGATACGGCCTCTCCTACTGCGGCTGCGAATTCCGCAGGCAGTTCCGATACGCGTGAGTAATGGATCTTCGGAATGACCAAGGTATGTCCCGCCCGAAGTGGTAGAATATCTTCAAACACCCAGAATAATCTCGGTAAGTGACGAAGGTTCAAGTAATCAGGCAGTGAGAAGGCACCTAGAATAGCGATTACTCTGTCATCCTCGAAGAGGCGGAATGCAGGAGCTTCCCCACGTATGATGCGACAGAAAGGACAATCAGGATGGCTTCTCCATGATGATGGGACAGGACGGCCTTCGTGAGCTTTGATAATAAAGGAGGTCATGAGCGACAGATCTCAGAACAACAGTGAGTCTATACGTTGTAAGCTCCTTAGGACTAGTCACCGACAAAGTGGATCCGGAAATATGTTGTGCTTGTAATCCCTAGGCCGCTATGACATATAGTCAACGACCGAGCGCTAAGTTGGTACGTCCCGTGAACACTTCAAATTCCAGACTGAAGTTCAAATTTACTTCGGAATCACTAACAGCATGTCTCGAGGTAATCGGGAAACAACCGTAGGCAATCTCAAGGGATCTATGAGAGAAAATTATTCTGAACATGGTGTAGAGGAGGCAGGTCGCTCTTCTGTATTGCCGCCGTACCCAATTAACACCACTGTTTAGTATTATAGGAAAGTGGGCGCTACGTACCGCAACCCCCACTATCCTGGAATTCGCAGTTGTCTTTTCTTATGGCTGAATAGGTAGCACCAAGCTGAACTCTTACGTCTGACCCATGATAAATGTGTATTTGCTTTGATAGATGGTGGCAATCGCGATCAAATACGACTTCGAACCGCCTTGTTGTATTTGACATGGCCTGCGGTTAGTCACTCCTTGGCTTCGTTGACCTGCATGCGAGATTCATCTCTGCGAAAAGGCAGGTGAATTGCTCGCTATCGAATCCAGTGAAATGAGCTTTACGTTCTCTCAATAGTGGCGAAGTGACCTTGTCGGTCCTGGAATGGTGGAGGCTGGGACGGATGGCTCATGACGAGCAGCAGCAGCCATCAGGGACCACTGCTGCTAACATCCAAAAGAATGCGATTATTCCTCATCGGCCGAAGTACAAGTTGCTCCAACCACCCTTCCTAAGCTCCGAGTTTCCAAGGCCCACTATTTTGGCGGCGGACCCGGTGAGCGCACACATGTACTTCATTACCTTATAATATTTAGTGCATATGTTCTAGTACACTACAGAAGCATATCGCACGCGAACGATGCTCGAGTGCGCCTCACTTTCCTTTCGAGACATCGCTGATGGCGCCCTCCCTCATGCAACGTCAAGAACGTCGGATACTTCGCCCTTAAACTGCGACGACAAAGTCCAGAGAGATCCGCGAACTTCGGCGGAGAGTGAGACTTTGAGCATTGAAATGGTGATATGCTCCTTTGCGCTGCATCTCATTGAAACTCCCTCTGAACTATTTTCGCTGCTTTGGGAGCTGAGGTGAGCATGCTAGTTCAGTTCTTTACAGAGTCAAGTTCATCGTGGAAAAAGTACCAAGTGTCGGTGGCTGGTAATCTTGGCACCTCACAAGAAACCGGACGTGGGTTTCAATTATCTGGCGGATGTATGTTGACACTCACGGAAATGTTTGTTTAGATCAAGGATGGTTGGGGATGGTGCAAATGGGATGTTGAGGCCTGGTCAGAATGCCAAATGTCAGAATCGGGCGGAGAATATTTGCAGGAGAGGTTGGTCGTTTGCACCTCTCTTGAAGACGGGTACTGAACCGATAACAGGGTTCACTGTCGTATATATCGAAGTTTGAACATATGACATCTGTGTCCGCGGGAGAGGTATCTTTCCAGAGACATTTGCGGCCGGAGAAGTCATACCCGGTACTGCATGAATGTGACCAGGTTGACAGGGCACACGAAAATCCGAGAGGGTTTCAGACTAGACAGATCATAGCTGCATGCAATTGCCAGATTTTCTCCGGGTGTGTTAACGACAATAGCATCTACTGATAAGTCTCTGATTTGTTATCCGTACCAGCTCCGAGCGAGCCATCCAAGAATTCCTGCAGCAGTAGCGCTCGTCGCGATCGCGAATGCGAGTACTCGGTTCATTTCGAGTGATGCTGGCGTCGATTCTTGATCGACGCCAGGCGGTAGGTTGTTATCATTTGCGGCTTGTGAAGATACCGGTGCATTCGTCTCTGGAACCTGTAAATAGTAGACTGTTTCCAATACTTGCGAGAGCATCCGGTCCTGCACTTCCAGACGCTTATTCAATTCCTCCATCTGACTCTCGAATAGAGCTGTGTTCTCTGCATTCATCTGCTCGACCTGCCGCCCAAATGTCTGCGCTAGTTTCCGCCGTTTCCACGGTTCGACAACAATAATAGCCAGCACGAATACTACGGTATTGACAGCGAGCGCGGCCAGCGATCCGTAAGTCGATGCACTCCGGATTTTGTCCGACCACGCTTGCTCTTCGTGGTAGCGATTAAGAATGACACGCATGAGCTCACTGAACTCCCGCTCGACCGCATCTTCGGACTGCATGGCAGCAGTCTTCGCCCGAGCCTCCTCCTGCTCGTGGACGTGGTCCTGGCGAACAAGCGACGTGAATCTGCTGACGTCTTCGTCATTCCAATGCGATTTACGCTGCAGCAAGTCATTGACCTCGCGCTGGGACGAAGCTCGCTGTCGGACGGCTTTATCATACGCTTCTTTCGCTTCTCTTGCCGCTAGCCGTACAGCGTCGATCTTCGCCTCTACAAGAACGCATTTCACAGATAGGTCTTCATAATGTGCGAGGAGACCCTTACCTTGTTCTACGACTCGTCTTTTTAGCACTTCGATCTCCTCATAGCCAGTCACTCTGTTGAGCTCGCTCCCGAGCTGGGAGAATGTAGATGCGATATCAGCAGTATGTTTGTCTACACGCTGGCGTAGCAGAAGAGCTGTGCGTTCCGACCATCCTTGCAGTCGCTCCTTCACATTCGCCAAATGCCGATTAACGTCTGTTCCTACAATGACTGGCTGATGCAGTGGACGCTGAGAACAACCTCCAGAGTGTGGTGTAGAAGACGATTCGACATGTTTGGGCGAGTCTGGTGGATGAGGCTGCGTCGAAGTATATCTCAATCGGTTATTAGAAGGGAGTGGTCGTGTAGTCTTCAACGCATGAGCGACGCTTGAGGAACGCAGGATCGAAGGGCCTGGCATAGGTACCTTCAACATCACCAGTCAGATTAGGGCCGCCGGACCTGAGCTGTCCTTCACAGTGAACTTTAAATAAGGCTGCCAGTGGGTGCCATTGCAACCGAAGGACCTCCGACTTCGTCCTCCAATAAGTACTTACAGCTTTAAGGTATTTACACGTGACTCGACGCGGAATTTCATAGTAATTATTAGGGAGATTGATATTTGCCTGACGCTAAGTACTTATCTTCTATAGAACTATTACGGACACCCTCCAATTCGGTGTACTATGTACGAGCACGAGTATATAAATCCAGAAGAGCCAACCAGAATTTCTGACAATAACAATGAACCCGACTCGGGCGAAGATCCCTGCAGAAATGGGTTACATCCGGCAAGTACTAGATTACATTGATCTGCAGTAGGTTTACTGGGATGTATACTATTGATCATAGAATCAGGCTGCGATTTCCGTATGTAGCTGCCTGTGCGATGTTCTGTCGATGAAGGGCTGGTTTCTGCGGGCAGCTCGTAAGAATTAACGAGGCATTCAATTTGCGGCGGCGAATTTGGTTTCTGGTGATTCTTGTGTATTCGTGTAACTGTTACGCTCGCTTCATCTTGCCGGGTTACTTTCATTCTGACCATGATGCGTGCAGGACGAGCGGATGGTATTTGCAGTGGTGTCATAGGCCTATCAATATCGTCAGACTAAGGCATCGATTCTTTCCCAGTAACGGAAGTGATATCCACATACCGGGAAAGTGATAGAGAGTGTGCAGGCACATTTCGTGAATGGGAGCTTTCAAGGGGTATGTCTTCTAATGAAATGCCAATCCTACTACGGTACAATCCAATTGCTCTAATATGATGACGTGCGTTCAACCTACAAGAACGATTGGCATATACTTCTATGTTTAGTAACACGTATTCAATCTGGGTCAGAATGCTCACCTTTGCTTCCTGGAAAATGAAAGATGGTCCATATTATGTCATCTCGATTGAGAGTGCCAATGTACTGAGAGGAGAACATGTCTTAAAATTTGGTACAAAGAGCGGTGGCGTGACTTACTGTGGAGAACACAAGAACCTGTATGATGCTGCATGTCGCTCTAGTTGCCACTATGAAGGCGCTGGACCGAGGATGATGTCTAGAGAGACTCATGCAGTGAGCATCCCGCGATGTATTGCGTAAATAGTCAGCTTTCGCAGAATTGTATCAGTCCTTATGCGGCGAGTCAGAACGTGCAACGCTTGACACTGGAAAACACTCACCTCTCAAACCCTATCCGCTCTCCGTACAAGATACATGAAAGTGAGACGATTAATATATCCGTAAGAAAGGCATTCACTGCCTGCATAGAGCCCGGAACCTGTAAAAAGCATGGTATAGTGAAGTTGTCATGAATCTAGTTGATGTCCAATGGTGGCATACCTTGGCCCTTTGGAAGGCAGCAGGGACTTCAGGATGATTGGCCCTGCCCGGATGTCGCCATCAGTCATCATCTTGACTACCGAAAATCGAGCTTACTCCATGCATACACTCGAAAATAAGGTGACTATCGTTCGTAGTGCTCAAAACTGTGAAATCATAAGTGTACAGACCTAGACCAGACGCTACAATGTGAGAAACATGAGCTTGTGAGCAATGGTAGGCTCATAAGAGAGACACCCAGTGAAATGGTGGATAAAATTTCCTACCCTTGCGGGGTTAGCATAGACACGTTATCATATCTCGTTACACATACCACCGCAGTAGATAGAGGTAGCTTATACCATCTGCTGTCCAGAACTTTAAGTGGATGAATCTAAGCTAACTCCCTGTGATACCCAAGCAGATGCTTACGTTTCCAGATACTACGAGTGTAAAGTTGTGGAAAATCATATTGAGCTAATGGGTAGTCGGACGCGGGTGCATGTTCATCTTTGAACGAGGAAGATTGTAACTGCCTGTTCAGACGTCAGCGATAAGCATGTAGGTGAAATGACACACCGCAAAGATGAATTCCGCCTATGCAAGAATAATGAGAACCCACTCTTCAGCGGTTGAAAGATATACGCTCACGAGGTAAGTACTGGGCTTGGCCATCCACGTGAGAAAGTTCAGTTCTTTAATCTCAGGAGCCACGCACTTTGGTAGTGTGAAAAGAGGCAGTACACTAGCATGACTCTGGATGGACCAATATCAAAGGATCTAAATTTTTCTTTTTCGGCAACCAATTTGAGACTTCGAAGCCGAGACTACCTGAATATCTAGAATTGCCCTTGCAATATCGAGAAGCCTGTCGAAGTTTGTGGAAACTCAGTCACTTATCCGGTTGAGAATCACCAACCACAAAATTGCTACCTAAAGGTCACATATAAATTCAGGAGTCATCCAGCATTTGACTTGTCACTCACCAAGCTCTTCAACACAATCCTATCTCTTGGACACCATCGAATATAGCAAACCACTTGTGCGCAGCCCAAACCATACAACCTAAGCAGTCACATGAAGAATCAAATTCGACCAAGGTATGTTGAGGGAAAAAAGACATGTATGATAGCGAGGATCACACCGATAAACAACCGGACGCTTTGGGTCCTGAATTACAGGTGATATCGCTTGACGACAATGTCGGATGATCACGACCTAACGCCGCCATGCAATACGAGTCGTTGATGGCCAAATGCCTAACCTTTTAAGAGCAATAACAACAGGTATCGCCATCCCTAGATTCTGCATGATGTTCTGACTGGTGTGCCCATCAGGCGAGGGCGATCATCGAAAGAGGTCGTAACTTGACAAGTATGCGGAATTCTAATCCGAGAAGCTGCTCACGCTAACAACGCTGTGCACAAATACTAAGTAGCATCTCGTCGAGTAAACTAGGTTTGATGACTAGGATAGTTGAAGGCTTCCATTGTAAACAAGCACAGAGGTCGGGTGGCTCGCAAGCTGTTAAGATGCAATCCAATGAAGTCAAATGGTAAGCATGGATGATAGCTTTACCACTGTCAATACATAAGATGAATTAAATTATTTGTTTATCGGATACTATCCAGTGAAGGTGTGCTGTATCAAACCTGATCAGAGCACAATAAGACGGCATTTGCAGGGCAATACGAACCATATCATCATGGCAATTGTCATACCTTTCCATCCTTTGTTACAATGATCCGTCAGAGATTTTCAATATCCCACGGCGATGCCAGTCTAGACGTTGAAGTCTGATCGTCATATCGCGCTTGAATCCATCAAAGGTGTGAGTGTATACAGACCACACATCCCAGTGCAGGACAATGTGTACTTCCTCTAAGCTTAGTAAGTTTTTACGCGCAGAAATTTGATTGATACGTTCCCAGTCAACCTTGTCCCAAATGCTGTCATTCTCCGCGAGCAAAATATCGTCAATGCTGACTTCATCAGGATCACGGCACACAGTGATGGTGAATGTGAGCTTGCGGATACAGCTAGACGTGATTTGGGAAAGCGTCCTTGTGATTCCGAACCATGTTGTAGACCATGCCTCGACCTCAGACCGGCTAATCGCCAGTGAAACAAGGCTCGGATTGTGTGTCAAATCGCAGTCCTCTTCTGCAGAGCGGTCATGTAAGGAGTATGTCTCTCTACCGAACGTTAATTCAAGCACAAACCTTCTACGATGCAATGGGGCAACTCTAGATGCTGAAGATTGGCTCCTATCGCTTGAAGCAAATCTCCGAGAGATTTATGCCACTCACGGCCCATACCCCACACATCGAGGGTCCGTATAGTCCGTATAGACGCCGTTCTGACAAGCCATTCACATATGTGGATAATGTCCTTGGGGTATCTGAGTGAAAGGCGCAGAGTGGTCAGGCGCGGACTGCTCGCGATCCGGAGATTGTATGCCTGGAACTGAGGAGGTTTTGCAAAGAATGTTTCGCTCCCCCCCACAAAAAGGACCTCAAGCTGCGGGAGTGCGCATACTAGACGCTTCAGGTCGCTCAAATTGTGGAATAGGCACGTCTCCAAATACACCTGGGAGACGGACACGAATTGCGCCACGAGCATGGGGAAGGTGCGATGAAGGGGCATATTCTTCCAAAACGCGTTGTAAAGACGGATCGACCGGACTTTCGACATATGTCGTCCGAAAGATTGGAGGACCAAGTGTGCAAAGGGCCTCGGTTTGCTGTCATAAATAATAATTTCTCGTGCGTAGTCCAGATACTCCTTCGCGCGCGGATCATGTTGTGCGAAGTGCGCCAGAGAATCAAATGCAGAACGGTCGCCGATGCGTAAGGTGGTAATGAGATGGTAACGACTAGCGGCGGTCCACGAGCGGCATGTGAGGGAACAAGCGTACAACGCAGGCGCGTCGTCCCAGAGGAAGTCGATGATGCGGTCAGTTATCTCCGGGGGAAGAGGCATCGCTATTATCGACCTCCTGTTCGCAGATGTTCTCAACAATTCGAGGGAAGGAAATATATAAAGGCCAATGATACAGTCTAGGTTGTCATTATAGTCCCGGACAATGTGCTGTAGTAACTCTAAGGCAACCTTGATGCCCACCATCGATACCAACACAGCATTGCAATACAAACCCGTCGGCAAAGGAGATGCAGGGAGTAACCCAAAACCCGTGCCTGGCTCAACAACCAGGCGAGCACCTAACTCCAGACATCCGACAGCATGCGGCTCCGCTCCTTCAGCATCTTCAGCTCTGCTACGCCCTCAACCTCTGCGCTGCCGCCCTTCGCCTCGCCCAGGATCTTGCACAGCGTCTCCTCGACCGCCTTGCTCATGCTCTTCGCATCACCGCACACATAAATGTAGCCCTTCCCGTTCAGGATAGCATCGGCAATCTGCTCATGATCCTCCCACAAGAGGTCCTGCACATAGATCTTGCCGCCGTCGGGCTTGTAGACCTCACGCGAGAACGCACAACGCATCGTGAATTTACCGTGCAGTTCCTTGCTGTACTCGGGCCACTCCTCCTTATATAAGAAGTCCCGGTCCGATCGCCGGCACCCAAAGTACAGGCGGATGCTACCCCAGTCTGCGAGCCCCTCAACGCCGTTCTTATCGATCGTGCGACGAGCCATCGCAACACGCTCCTGAATGAAACCACGGAATGGTGCAACACCCTAAAACCTCCTTAACAACCATTGAGAAATAGTTGGAACAGAGTACTCACAGTTCCGGGACCAATCATGATAACAGGGCTCTTCGGGTTGGTCGGCAGTCTGAAGGTTGATCGCCTGACGTGAATCGGCGCCTTGAAGATCATGTCCTGCTTGTATGCACCACGCGGGCCCTCGATCGCGTATTTCGGCGTCAACACCAGCGCAGGGTGCTTAGCATCCTCTGCATCCCCAATAAGAGGTACGTTCTCGCCAGCTGCAGCGAACTTGAGGTTGAGCAGGAAGTTCGAGCCGACACCGTGCACCCACTTGCTCTTGACCTTCTCGCTTGTGAGGTTCTGATAGGTGAGGACGACAACGGTCACATGAATCGAGTTCTGATTCAGCTTTGGGCTGGATGAGATCGAGTAGTACCGGGGTTGGAGGCGAGGGATCGAAGAGACGACGATATCGAAAGGAATTCTCCACGCGGTTGTGTTCTCAGGTGCTGGAACAACAGTACTGTCGTTCCCGGCCGCTAGCTGCAGCACCTCACCAAGTTTGAGACATCCGTCCGCGACGACGGTCGAGTACTCGTCCTTGTTCGTATTGAGCGTCTTAAGGAAAGCCTCCGCCTCAGGCGTTGGCGCAAACTTAGACATGATACCGAGAATCTGACGGCCCGCAACGGCGCTGATGTCGATGTAGTGACGAAGGACTGTGACATAAGTCGTCGGCACGGGGAATGGTACCTTCGCAAGCGCAGGATCGAGCGACTCAATGTTAATAACTTTGTCTTTCTTCTCATAGAGTCCAAGTGCGCAGAGGAGGCGCTGAACCTCGACTTCTGCGTTAGATGGCCAGACACCCACGTGGTCGCCATGCTGATAAGTGATGCCAGAGCCTTCCGTGTTAAATTCGACATGGATGCAATTACGGTCAGAACCTTCTTGGAAAAGCTCACGGGCGACCGTGATTGGTGCAGGGTATGGGTTCTTCGCATCGTGAATACCTTTTGACCTGGTAAGTGCACGGGCCGAAAGTTCGCCTACATTGGTGTTAGTAGCTTGTGGATGGCGCTTTCATATTGCAGGACTCACCTAGATAAACCTTCTCCGGTGGATGATCCTCGACTTCAGTAACAGCGAAATCGGGAGTATCACCGCCCTGGCCCTCTTCGACACCCATTACCTGCGCGAAAGCCTCCCACATACCATCCTTCCATTCGAGGTAGTCTTCTTCCATGCTCTTGTCATCGTCGCCTTCTCCTCTCTCACCAATTCTTGAGGCGCCCATCTTCTGCAGGTCTTTGTCGACATTCCGCGCGATGAGGTTATAATGCTCATACGTCTTATTACCAAGACCGAAGACAACGTATTTGAGACCTGACAGCTTATGTTCACCGTTTGTGAACTCAAATGAATCGTCAGACAGGTTCTGGCAGAGTGTGACAGCATTGTCCGTAGGTTCGCCTTCACCGTATGTAGCCATGACGAAGACAACGCAACAATCCTCAGGCACCTGATCGAGATTCTCGAAGTCGTATTCTTCCGGGTCACACACAAGCGATGCAAGCCCAAATTTGGACTTTGCCTCCTTCGCAAGGCGAATGGCATACTCCTCCGCGGTACCAGTTTGCGAGCCATAGAAAATGACAACGCGTTTTTTCTGCGTAAAACAGTAAACAGTCCGCGGAAGAATATCAGGAGAAAATGGAAAACCACTTACGCCTCCTTTCATCTTTGCCACGAAATCGCGGGGGTTTCCACCACCAGTATTGGATTTCGATGCCTGGATCGGAGCGGATTTCGGCTTAGAAGCAGCAAATAACTGGTCCTTGAAGAGGTACACCGCCGCCAGGGCGAGTCCGATAGCGAGAATAACGATATCTGAGGAAGACGCCATGGCCGAACACAGCGACAAGAAGCGCGTCAAGAACGGCGGTGACCAAGAGAAGGGTCCGACAGATGTCGACGTGGAACGGAGGGGTCAGAGACTACAAGCCAAATGAAACTGATCAAGGCTGCAGCCGATCAATTAGTATCGGCCTTAGGCGCTTATGTCATTTTGGTCTCGTGACTGAAATGGTCCCACTTTCCCAGAATTAACAGGCCCTAGCCAATCAAAGTGCTCCATTGCAGCCATGAGCCCGCTCAAAACAGAAAATGTGCCCCAAAATGTGCTCTAACATAATTTCTGCTCGATCTATCTCCACGGGACAACTGGACAGTCTGGGCTGGATAACGCCCTCAACTTATGTCATTCAATCAGACATAACACGGACAATTTGGCCGCTCTTCGACCATTTTTCTGTTCTTTTCCCCAAGCTTCTTTACAAAACATCCGATGTGAAGAACCTCTGCTGCAACAACATCTGCAGCGCTGATCGCGGTATGAGGATCATCAGCAAAGCATTCAATCGCCTGCAGCGGGCGCGGCGATAGAGGCATTGTGATAGCATCGCGCGCCCCGAACTATGGGAAGATGCCTGGATTAACTAGGTAAAGTGGATTCTGGATGAGCGGGCTGCATTCAACTCGTCAGTCGTGACAATATGTATATCCTGTCACCGCTAGGAGGAACTTCCTACATCACCTTCTCTCCGTTCACACCTTCCTCCTTAGAAGCCATAGCCAGCCTTGTGCCCGTTTGGAAAACTTGGCACCCAGTGTGCCACCCAAGGATCACGTTTTGGTCAACGGATGCCATATTGGTGCTTTCGGCAAAGGCTCATCGTATACGCACGTCCCATGGGGTTCGACACAATACCACTGGGAGTGATGCATTTACGTTCATGGGACGACTCGAAATTACCGTAGCTTAAGACCCAGTTCCTTGTGACTGCTCATATCATCGCTGATTTGGCTCTATGCGTCGAGCTCGGTCTGGGCGTTTGATGCGTGAGTAAGCAGTACATTGATGCGATCGCAACCTGCACTACAAATATCTTGGCCAAGTGCCAGGTTGATAACGGCTCCGATAATGGACTAGCATGCCAGCGAATCGAGCCCGCGGTCTGCCAACATTCTCTGGAAACTGGGTCCCCCATACTGGATGGTGTTCAGGTTGCGAGACTAAATTTCGCATCTCGTGGACTTGCTCACTAACCTGTCCTGCGCAAGCTCATAGCCATACCAGTGCGGGGCCAGTAGCGCGCAATCTTGCGTCGCAGGAGCGCTGAAATGGGTTAACATGTCAGAAGTTTTGTCGAAGCAGAAAGTAGCATGACCACGGTCAAGTATAGAAATACACGTACTCGGAGTGAGCAGCTGCCACCCAGGCAGCATCTGCTGCAAGCCTGCCCCGCTCGCTCCAATACCCTTTTTTCATCTCCTACGTGCCAAATGTCGTTGGCGATTACTATAGCAGTCCATCTATTGATGGTGCCATGCAGCCAGATTGAGAAGCGCGTATATGGGTCTGCCACTGTGGAGAGGCGTTGGTCTAATATTTGTGTGAGCGCATTGGATAGTGCACAGACAGCACAGTCAGCACAGTGGCACTCGAAGTCGTAGTGGTGTCAAAGAAATTCCTTGCGCGCATTTCGTGTGTCAGTGTATGTTGTCAAGATTTCCTACATTTGCAGCAGATTATCTCCCATCTCCAGCGTTGAGATGAGAAAGGGAGCATACCCCTCCCTTCTTGACCGGCTTAAGGGCATGTACTACCACCCTCGTTGTCTCACCACGAATACACGACGTTCAATGCGCTGGCGCAGCCATAGTTTAGGTGCGCCATGCGTGAGAAGATGCCTACGCCCCGCCCAGCGGCCTCACGATAGGGATCGGTTTCAGGTGGTATGAGCAGCGGAAGGTTTACGTGGGAAAGGTTATAGAACGCATTACACTGCTCCGGAGCGAGGCTGGCGAGGGTATCGGGGAGGAGGGCGCCGGGTGATGTTGACATTGGAGGTGGCATTAGAGTCTGAATCCAATGTGTCGAATTACCTACCGGCACTGGTACTACGAATAGCGGCTTCTCACGAAGTAGGAATTTACCTTGCTGATACATAGAACTAGCCGCTCCCGCCGTGTTAAGCTCACCTGTATGTAGCAATTACGCACTTACCTTTCCTCGGTATGTCGACGACGTGGAACGGCGCAGCACTTACAGCTGAACGGGATCCCGTAGCCCACCACGACCTCATGCCGTCCCAGGGCAAGCGTCTAGAATACAGACAGATTACCCATACCAAGAAAGAGAGAGCTAGCACAGATATCACGCTCGTTAGACGACCGTTTCCAGCTTGGTCCGAAGGGAAGAGCGTACGTTATGGAGGTTAGATTGAATGACTGGAGGGGATTATGCAGGTACGGAATAGAACTTGTAATAGTGGTCTTTCGAGATTCCCTTGTTCTGTCTCCAGACTCCTGCAGTTGAGCCTAGCTCGTTCTCAGGATGCTTCCCCCGTCGTCGTCGAGTGTTATTAGCTACCTCAATTGGGCATGTCTGAGCTCAGTATCAAGTACTTGAACGTGGATGGAACCTGCATTACTAATCAGGCAGATAGACTTCCCACTCTTAAGGCAAGGTAGGTGGATTCCGACCTCATCTACTGTGGACGGAGGTGAGCACGAAGCCTGTGCAGCACAGAGGGATTGGGGGGGGTCGACGTCAGTACGGGCAGACATGGTGGGCGGGCTTGATGCGCCGCGAATTTTGGAGCTGCACAGGCGATCCTGTGTGCTTGGATGCTCATGCGGGAAAAACGCTCTGTGTATTGTATGATGGTGTAGAATTTACATTAAATGCTGGATTTCCGCTGTATTGGAAAACATCCCGGGATGGGCGGGTGGGAATAAATGAGAGAAGAAAGCCTGGTGCAAAGAATCAATATGCGCCTTACCTCCGGGGGGAACGACGTGTGGATGCGCGCGAGTGGTGAGCGAGCAGAATGAAGGCGAAATGCAATTTTCGCCGCTCGGTCGGACGTTGGGCCCACGGCAAGTTCGCGAGTGATCAGCCGGCACCCTCACTAAAAGCCTGAGGCAGTTCCACAGCATTTCAGGACGTGTATTGACGTCCATTGATACATACGGGACTTGAACGTTTGAACCTCAACCATTTATCACCGGCGCGCTCATAAAGGCTGGCTATGAGTTCTCGTTTGTCTATAGCGTGACACCACAAAGGCATCCATTGCAGTATGCAGACAGATCAGTTCATGAGGATGTTCTGCACAACAAGCACAGTGTCTCCGAGTCAGCTTGGGAATCCCACACTGACACAGCTGCTGCACTGATTTTGTCTGCTACTTGTACTCTCTCGGTTATGGTCCATTATGAATCAAATCCGTGTGCCATGTCATGTGCTTTTCGAGCTTTCATGTTCTCTATCAACTTCAAACTCATTTTGTCCCGAGCATTTAGTTTTTGTCTCAGTGGTCATCCATCAGGGACACAACATTAATGATAATTCTTCTTTCAAAGTGTCAACACAAGTCACACTGACAATGAAACTACTAGAACTTTTCTCAGGACCACAACATTATTCCTTCCTGTGACCTTATTGTGAGCTTGTTCTCATGTCGCTATTCTTCAAACACTTCTGCATGCTTACTCGACTCCGCAGAAACTGCCAGACATTGGTATGACCACGTGATATGCCCTGCCTGTGCTGTAAACCGCCTTACTTTTTTCTTGTACAATGGAGCTCAATTAGGATCAGGCTTTTCGCTCTATACATATCGTGCTCTGGCAGTGGGTAGGTGTATTCTGGACACGGTACTGATAACATGACACAGTGTGAGAATCCATCTTGTTACAGCGTCTAAGCGGCATACAGGTGTTCTTCCATCGGTTCATACTGGCGCCCATCCGATGTCGTTGTCAATAGGGAAGCATGAACGGCGAGCAGAAGTCGAGCTAACGTCTCAGAATACCTTGCTATGTTATATCCAATACTGAACACAACGAGTCTGGTGTTCACATATGGTTAGAATGCTTTTTCTTGATAGCACAAATCATGTCTTGTTTGTGCTGCTATTGATAAATTCAGACTGATTCCCAGAACGGAGTTTATACTTTGGAACGAGTCGTATTCTTGACCTGCTCTCACAATTGGTTCAAGGAGCCGTCGTAGGAAATCCCCAGTATGCTGTGCCTCGGACGAGGTTCGGGTCGCTATTCCTTCCGCTACTCCTTCCACGTTGATCATTCGATATCACTCACGCGATCAGACAATGAACGGCCTGTTGTTTGACATTGAATTTACTAGGCGTGCACAGAAATCTCGATAGTGGAAGGAGCACATCTTCGGATATTCCGCTCGGTTAACTATACTTAGCCCAGGCCAAAGCCTGTTCGCTTCTTAATCACGGTGCTGGTTATCCCCCGATACTGTTTCAAAAGCAGATATTTCCATGAATATCAATTCCCAAATATATCTGCTTCACCGACGGATATAAAAGCGGAGACATGTATTCAGCTGTTCTATCAAGCTGGGTCTAACCTTTGTCTTACGAAGCCCACATCTTCTACTTCTAACTCCTATCTGTAAGTTTGTACGTCTTCTCCTTGCCATCTCGTTCTCACTATGATCCTTGTGCTGTCCAGTCAATCCAGAATGTGTGTTGGCGAGAATTGTGCACCGCAAGCCGTGCATTACATTAATGCCCAGCTCTCCGCGCTGTACGACAATGCAGTAGATTGCCTCAAACATCATGGAAATGCCCAGAGGCCTGGAGAGCAGTTTAGTCAGTGAATATCCTTCTCTTCATATTGTTTGTCCTAATCAATGTTGTACCGCGGTCGTGCAGAGTACTCACATGCCCTCGCTGAATTTTCCTTTGGAAAAATTCGCTTCAAAGACCAGAATCCTTCCGGATTTGATACAATGTTCCACGCTCGCTTTGACAAGCCTCGGCTTGAGTTCATTTGCAGCCATGACGCAGTCCTGCGTATGAAAATTCGCGAAGGCCACTATCATCTTGATCATTCTAAGGTGCCTACTTTGGTGCGCTCTGACAGGTATTATATTTGATGTTGTCCAGTGCCATGGGTTTTGATATCTGATCACTTTTCTGTTACTCGTCAGTGAACGTGTCCAACTCCTCTCTGACCTGGAGCTTGCGTTTCGTGTCAGCTTTGATGCAAGTGCAATCCGTGGCAAAGATTTCAAGATCGGTAATGGCCAAAACCTCATACGTTTCATCGTCCTGGATCTGCCGAGTACGTAGTCCATAGCAGACATTAACGACCCACTCACCTGCGTTTCACCTCAGAGGCTCAACTGGTATCTACTACCCCCGACATCATGATCGGGAGAGATGCGCTCGTTTTCTATCTCAAACAATACCTTGAGCTCCTACAAAACGCCGGCAATCATGTCCTCTTCTCTTTGCCTGACTTTGACGATGACCGATACCGCTTGACTATTGACTATTCATTAATGGGATCTTCCCTCCTAGATGTCGATGAAATTCACGGAGTCCCCACCGAGAAGATCAACACTTACCTTTCGTCTGTCTGGCTCAAAGCTGCCATGCTTGTCGGAGAACCTACTGGGCAAGAGGTCGACTGGCGACAGACGTGTCTTGCGGAGTATCGAAGCACTAGCACAGTTTTAGTCGACTCTGATGTACACTTCCATGTCAAGATGGGTGCGCCGCGCATCAAGCCTGTCTGCTCACGCGAGGCGGTTCTTTTCTTCAGTATTGACGAAGTCCTCTTCTATAATAATTCCGACTTCACTGTGTAAGCAGTTTTATGGGTTACCTGTCATCATGGATTCTCACAAGGACGGCCTACAGTGCACCCAGTCAGCGCTATACGGGATGGGAGATCGCGCTGATAGTAGACATAGTCCATGAGAAGGAACACGACGGCAATATTACTCGCTGCAAGCTCGATCTTGCCAGTATGTCGTTTCACCCATTTTTGAGATGCTCACGTGCCCATTCTGATATAATTGTACAGCCGCACGCATCCACAATCATTATTGCACTTTCACAGATTTCGATGACACTGACGAAGATGCAGTAATGTACTGGCGTCATTTCGTAGATTTTCTCACCAACGGTTATCTCGATATCCTCGAAGGCAATAATTTTCATGTCATTTACTATTACGACGCTCGCTGGACCATTGCGAGACCTGGCATTGACCACGACGAAGGGTCCAGCGAGGAAGAGGAAAACTTGTCGTCTTGGGAAAAGGAGGAGGGCACCAATGGCGCTGTCACTACCAAGCTTGCCAGATGGAAGCGGATGGTCACGAGTTCCAACATGTTCGGCTTTGACCAGATCGTTGCTATTTCCCAGGCTTCTCTGAACGCATTCTTCAATTCTCAATGGGTCCTCAGCCAATCAGCCAGATCTGAACATACATCTGTGTTATCAAAGTGGGCTTACGAGCAATATTTCTCGGCGACATTCAAGCCCGTTACATTACGTCTCCTCAGCAATGGAAGGGCAATTGTCTGGATCAATCTGGAGGCCGGTCATATGAAAACTCTCAAGAATTGGCTGCCTTGGGTGGAGTAAGTCCTTGCTGTTGATGGCAACTATCTTATTTTTGACTTCATCTGTCGCAGAAGTGAGCAATACAGGTTTGAAGGGTGGCATCTTGCCTTTGAAGTCGATTTGAAGACGTGCGCTCATGAACACTTGGAGGGTGTATCCTCCTCCTGGCTGACGAAGTATCAAGACTGCCTTGCATTTAAGCATCATGGTAACAGCCAAGATCGTTACCTTAAGCACCTTTACCTTGACCTCCGCAGTATGTCTTCCAATGTTGTAGGATTGGCTTATGCATTGACTGGTTCACTGTGGCCAGGTGCTGAATTCATTCATGAGTATTCGACCTTCGAAGGTCTCTTCCAGTCCCCGGATCGTCATCCCATCGACAAGGTCCAAGCTGTCGTTCATTACATTCGCACTCGCTACTTCCCTCACCTAACGCAATGGGGCTTGAACATTCTTCACACCGTTCCGTTGTTCAAGTCTGGGACGTCCCTTCCATCATACGCACTGACGAATATCGATTTCCACGTCTATTCGAAGGCCAGCATTCATCGTCACAACTGGGCGCAAGTGCCACCCGCCCTGGAGCCCGCAATTGTGATCCTGGGCATGACTGGCTTCAAGCCACTTCCTTCTACCCACCTCGAATTCTCCGCTAATTGGGTTGCTCGCGTGAATAAGGGCATCTCGTACGGGACTGTTAGCATATCAAGAAATGTCTTTATGGATCAGCGTCTCCTCAAGCTTCTTGCTCGTGTCAATGCTGTCACGACAGTCATTCCTCTGTTCCACGGCGTAGAGAACGATGTCTGGAAGCTGCACCTCACTACATGGGCCCAGCACGAATTCAGAAGGAATCGCCCCTGCGACTGGAAGCTTGACGCGGAGAAGGACGGTTACACGAAATACAAGTGGGAGCATCGCGATGGATGGAGCTATGAGCATGAGGGTAGCAGCGATATCGTTAATGGAGCATACACTGTGTCTTGTAAGTCGCACCATCCTGCCCCATATTCTGGCTTTTTGACAACATTGACTGCGCAGGCTTGACGCGCAATTTTGTCGAGATCCCGACGGCGGTCAGAAATAGCTCGCTGAACATCAAAGTCTGGGGTGAATTGAGCCTTGAGATGTCATTTAAGTCCACCACACGGAGCGGAAGGTACGTAAAAAATGTTAAACGCCTTGCTTCGGCTGTATTAATAATGGATCCTTAAACAGCGCCAAGTCCTCTGCAAAATGGGACACCACTCTTTCCGTCCAGACCCACGTTGATGGCATCAAGATCAATGTCGTTGGTTCCCCGTCGCCAGCCTTCAGCAAGACGGTCTTCAACGGCGAGTTTGCCTCTACGATGTTCACTGATCTCCGGACCGACCTCCAAGCACACCTCCCGGGCACGATCGACCTAAATGAGGTCCTTCAAGAGCTGCGGGCTTTCGAAGGTGTCTGGCAATACTGCTACCCTGGAATGCAAGGCTACTGTCTTGCTAATCCCGTCTTCAATGTCCGTGGTGATTTACTTTTCGAGCTGAAGCCGTACAGTCAACAGACAGGAGCCGCATCTGTGTCTGGCTCACGCCATGCTAGCGTCAATGGGCACATGAGGAAGAGCTCCAGTCGCTCCACATTGTCTCCACACCCGTCTGTGCTCTCGAAGCCATCTTGTGCGTCTTCAGGCTTTGCTCCGTTGTTGCGCCTCTCACACCGTTTGACAATTTGACCGCTTTTCAGTGTTCAAGAAGGCTAAGGAACTAATACAGGGAAACGGCTCCACTGTGGCACAGAGTAACGGCAACGGCAACGGTCACCACCACATGACCTATGCAGCGGCCACAGCACGCGAGGAGCACAGTGAGGAGACTGAGACTTCCTTTCTTGTGTCTGCAGTGGAGTAATATCTGGAATATTTGTTGTTGCTGTTGCTGTTGCTGGTAGGCAGTTTGGCTTTGTTGCTTGTCGATCTTTGTGTATGTCCCGGTGCGTTCCAGGGACTTTCTTATCGTCTTGGTGTTGGGGTATCTTGTACTCGTCTGCTGTCAGAGCTCAGTAGCAGTTGCATTATACTGATCCGGTCAAAAATTGAAAACCGTAACCTCATTTTCAACCTGTACTCGTTGTGCTTTTGGAAAATCCGCAAATATATAGCCTTTGCTTTGATTAACAAGCATTACAGTAGCTTGCACGGCTGAAGCATTCTTCAGATGGCCAGGCTGAACTTGAGAAGGACTGGAGTTTCATGTCGAAACCTTGTACGAGGTTCGTTCTGAGGTCTAATCGGAAGGTCGTCAATGATGCTCTCACTTTCACCACCGTAAGTCTCTGCAACACTCAGCATCATTACTTTCCTTCGACCAGAAAAGAAGGATGGATTGATTGGCAAGGATGATCCCAAGATCCTTCAGTATTCTCAATGGGTCGGAAACGTAGCCTGACCCTGCTAATGTAAGCCAGTCTTCTCGTATCCTGCGATCAAGTCTGGTGCGTTTCTATGTGTTCTCATCTCAGGCCGTGTACCAAGAGGAAATCACCGCTGGCCCAGCGGAGTCAGCACTTTCGTAAAGTTTCAATTGATGGACATGTCAAAGTCGACACTCCCCTCAGGGAAATTGAGTCTTCGTGGATTAGCAGCGTCGCTCCTTCCATTCCTTGCAACCCCAGGAGGTAACTTGGCGCGGCATGACCTGGTCGACGAGGCACAAGACATTTTATGCAGTGCGATTTCAAAGAACGCCTCTCTTCCTTCAAATGTCCTGCAATACTGGCGCTTTAGGAATTCAGATCCAGGATAACAGAAAAGTCCACATCCATGGACAGAATCGTAAGCCATGAGAATTGGTGGACACAGGTTTGCTATCTGAAACATAGTTTCTCAACTGTATCACTAGCCGTTGTAAAGAGGAAGATACTATCAATGGCGATTATATGCATGAACCGGTGCGTGTGGTATATACCCTTCCGTGCCTGAGAGCTTAGCCATCAGTGATTCTAGTATGGATATTGTGTGAGCAGTGCAGCACTCGTCAAGTTTCCTCGTGCTCATGCACACAGATCTATGGAAGTTACCGCATCGGTGCCTGTAATTGCCGGTGCTTACGCAGAAGCCTGTGTTGTCCTAATGGCACCAGAATGTGAGGTGAGGAGTTGAACTCACGTTGCTGAATGGAACGTCTGTCGGCCGCAAAAGCTGAGCTCGCTTGTACACCACAAGCGCCTCTTCCCACCCTGGTATGCCAACGACGTGGAATGGTGCAATCAATGTAGTGAAAGTGAATCCCACATCCTGTCGTGATCATCGTACTATAGTTCAGATGGGTTGCATGTATCATGAGAGGAAGTACTATCAGGTAAGTTAATCTAGGGTAAAGTCATTCCCGAAGTCTGGTGGAAGATAGCACGAGGGAATGGACATAAGATCGATGAGCTACTGGGAGGCGATTGTGCAGGCAGTAGCCCTGAGCAAGCATGAAATGGGACTTGGAACAGAATTGGTTTGAGATTTCTTTGTTCTCTGTCACCCGGCTGTCCAAGTCGAGCTCGTCGGGCCCGTCCTCATGATGCTTCTTCCTTTCGACAATAGCTATCGTCAAGTTGGACAAGGCTGAGTTCAGTGTCAAGCTCATAAGTGAATGTTGACGTTGAAAGTCGAGCAAGGCGTTTTACCAAATCTAAGATCGGATCGGTGGAATGTAATCTACTAATGCTTTGGTTGCGATAAGCCACCAGTTCTGCTTCAGCTTTTATTCCTTATAATTATACTTATCTGCGACGCTCAATACCGTTACGTTCACCTCCGCTCAAATGGAGGATGAATTGATTTGGAAGGATGATCCCAAAATAATCCAGGATTCGGAATGGTCAAAAATATCGTTAGAATTTACCAATGTCAGTGGGTCCCTCGTGCACTGCGACCAGGTCTAACG
The DNA here is from genome assembly GCA_003999685.1 of Taiwanofungus camphoratus. Taxonomy (NCBI): domain Eukaryota; kingdom Fungi; phylum Basidiomycota; class Agaricomycetes; order Polyporales; family Taiwanofungaceae; genus Taiwanofungus; species Taiwanofungus camphoratus. The sequence continues at coordinate 1,827,329 of CP021226.1, forward strand.
AGTCTGTCTTTGATTGTTTCCACGTCACAGGCAGGGTACCGTGAAGGAATCACAGCAGGCAAGGAATCGGCACTTCAACAAGGATTTGACGAAGGATTTGAAAGAGTCGGCACACCCCTCGGACGGGAACTAGGAATTCTTCGCGGATTAGCATCAGCGCTCCTTTCCTTTCTTGAAACTCCAGGAAGCACCTCATCACGTCAGGATTTGGTCGATGAAGCACGAGAAATCGTATCACAACTAAGGGAGATTCGCTTTTCTGACATCGCTCCGCCTGATCTAGAAGCAGAACGTCATGCGCGCGAGCACATCGAGTTGGATGGAGAAGATGACGGAGGCATGGACTTGATTCCAGACGAGGAGCTCAAGAAGAGACAGGATATGGAAAAATTGGAAGATATAGCTTCACAGATGGGCGTCAGTAGCATGGCGACTAGAGTCACGACCAGAATACCCGGCATGGATGACGTTCGTAACCTCAGAGAACGACTGTTGGCCTTGTGCGATAGCCTTGGAATACCACTGCGGCAGGGTTAACGCAGGGGAAACCTTGTTCATCATGACAGAAGGGTCTATACTGGCAACCAATTATCGCGAGGAGTAGGTGGGCACATGCTTGTTATTTTACGCCGTTTTCGCATGGATGAATAGCTAGTCATCATAGGATCCTCTGAATGTCAATGTAGCCGAAATATGGCTATGCGCATGGACCGGTACGCATGCAGTATGTCCTTTCGTCGATGATTATAGTATTGACTTCATGCGGACAGTGCACTCTTCCCGAACTTTCGCATGCTCACACATGCGAGGTTTTCACTGCAGATAAAAGCCGTCACACCAATATTTTGAAGTTGAGGTTAGGGTTAGCCACGTCTCTAAGGACATCACGTGCTTACGCGACACGTAGCAGCGCGCTTTATCGGGATTCAGTATCTGTAGTATACCTTAACGTCCTGGTAGAACCTTGTAGTCCATATAATTATTGAAATGTCATTTCTGAGGTTTGTCCCCACTCGACTCATCGATGAATCAGTCTTATGTTTGCCGTTCAGGCTTGGCTTGTGTGTAGTCGGTGTCTACTCGATGTTTCTGGTAGGTGTATATATGGTTCTGTGTTGAACACTCGAGTAACTTCGGAGTTTAGCTATGGGCAATAGCGCAGGAGAGACGTACGCTATGTCTCCTCATAATGTATTAGCGAGACTCATGTGTATCATATTCCAGTGTCTGTTCCTTTCCTTTCCATTGATGGAACATCCAGCGATAAATTCCGCTCGCCTCTCTTCATGGGGACTTGTCAGAGTGCCTTAAGCGCAGTCTCTGCTTTGGTATACCTCTTTATACGAAGAGGACCTTCCCAAACACTAGGACGGATTCTTGGCCTTGCGCACATGTCCGAAAGGCAGTTTGGGCCCAATGGCACGGCAAAATCAAATGGTCATTTACAACAGCATAATATCGCGAAGACCAGATCACTATCCACAAGGTCTCTCCTTCTCCGTTACTTTCAATGCTCAATATTTATCACCTCCGCCGCTCCATTCGGCTTCGCGGCCCTATCTTACATCACCTATCCAGCAATGGTGCTGGGAAAATCCTGCAAACTAGTACCTGTCATGCTCATGAACGTCATCTTGTACCGTCGTCGCTTTGCTCCCCACAAATATCTTGTGGTCGCAATGGTCACACTAGGTATCACGATGTTCATGGGCTTTGGAAACGAAAAATCATCGAAGGCGAAGGCGAGCGGAGAACTGTCAGCATATACTCAACTCATCGGGATTACATACCTTCTCATCAATCTTGCCATAGATGGTGCTACAAACTCCACGCAGGACGAAATATTCGTGCGGTATCGCGTCACAGGCCAGCAGATGATGTTCTGGATCAACCTCTTCTGCACCGTCCTGACATCGTTCATATCGGTGCTCCCCTTGCCTTATATCCCAGTTCTCCATCCATCCCATAGCGGAACAGAGCTGCAAGATGCTGCGGAGTTCATCCGCACACATCCGTCTGTTGTCACGCCATTGGCCCAATTCGCGCTCACTGGGGCACTTGGACAACTATTCATTTTTGAGACATTGCAGCATTTCGGGTCATTGACTCTCGTGTATGTTGTATATTTTAACTCATTAGACAACTCGTATGTGGCTAATTCATGGGACATAGGACAATTACATTGACGCGAAAGTTGTTTACGATGCTGCTTTCCGTGGTAGTATACAACCACAAACTTACAAAGGGTCAATGGTTGGGTGCCGCAGTCGTGTTTGCTGGAATCTCGGTTGAGGCTTGGGTGAAACGGACAGGTATGAGTCTCATCAGTCACGCGCTTCCCGTCTATAACTACTGTCGCAGACGTTCACGCAAAACGAGTCGTTCAGGAGAAGGAACAGGCGCGCATCAAGACTTTATAATAGGATTGAAGCCAAGGCTCGCCTTTCCTGTGACAATGGTAGTACGAATATATTCATCATTGGTGTGGACGGTACAACAAGAAATACTATACACAGCAGTACATTATGGCCGCAGGAAGTGTGTAATCTAAGAATCGCGTGTCCCGATGAAAAGAAAAGAGACAGCACACAGGCTAAGATTCCATCGCATCATCATCGTCGACTAGCGCGCGCTTCCGATCGTCCTCCCTGAAGTTAAGAAATGAGGGTAGTGCATGATTATAGGCTGGACAAAGGCGTACCGTTCTTCATCATCTTCGTCGTCTTCATCAGCCCTCTTACGTCTGGAAACCGTCCGTTGGTGTGGCGGGTAAGCAGCAATGGCAAGGGATGCCTTGTATATGGATTCATACTCCTGTTTTCAAGTTAGGATACACAATGCAGTAATAAACATCTGTCAAACCTTGATTTGTGTTAGGAAGCCGCCATTCGGGGAGATGCAATACCGTCGGTTCTGCACCAAGTGCAGCGCGTCTTCCCAGGAAAGTTGATAATGTTGCATGACATACATCACGACAAATGATGGTGATAGACTGATCCCGCCTGTAAGGCGCGATTTGTTAACATCGTGATTGTAGAATACAACGCACCATGAACGGGCTTACCATTGCAGTGCACAAGCACACGCCCACCCTGCGCAATGGCCTGATCAATGAAATTCTTTGCTCTTCTCACAATGAGGAGACTCGATACAGAGGAGAGTTGCAGTTGTGCTTACTGAGGAAAGAGACGGATGAGGTTCTGTTCCTCACTATCTTCTACGTCGAGTACCATGTACTGGAAGCTGTCCGGAAAACGAGGTCGGACGGAGAACGCCTCTTTCGCATCGCGTATGCACACTCTGAAAAGGCAGGATGGTCAGTGGCAAGGGTTGCAAGAGTACAGAAGGAAAACATTGTGCGGCGTACATATGAGACACTCCTAGCGACTGCAGAGTGTCCAGCGACTTCGAAGCTTGCAAGGGTCCCAAGAGTAAGTTGGGTAGGATCTCTTGACATTGCCTTCGCATTTCGTATCTGCGAAGTTAAGAGTCCCAACAAATTAGGATTGCCTATTTAACGAATCGTGAAAGCACGCACGTCCATTCAACGTCTCCGGGGCCCTGTATGATTTCTCGCAATTGCTCTTCGTTCAATGCGGTCGTCATGACAGTCTGGGAGAGCGATACGCGTCTCAATACTTGCAATATTAGAGAAGTCGCCTGAAAGAGGCCGTACACGTTCGTACCAGGTTTCCGAATCAACTGTAATGGGCCCCGCGTCTAATCACGGTAGGCACCGCATTGCCGACCACCTAGCTGAGCGGCTCGGACTCGCTGAGGTTGAGCTCAACGGTTCTCACTAGCTCAACTTGGGCAGAACAGTAGCATGAACGAAGATGATGTTCCGTACGTCTCTACGCCCTCCTTGTTTGCCAACATACAATGCCGGTACTTCTGCCAGGAGTCTCATCGAGACCGGAAGCGATCAAGTCGACGTTATACAGCCGCGCACTAGTACAGTGCCTCTCACCATCATATGTGGATTTTTAGGCGCAGGCAAGTCGACCTTGGTAAAGTAGGCTATGCTGGAACCCACTACCGAGAACATGCTAATTGGAAGAAATGTATTAAAATATAGACGGATCTTGACCGAACGCCATGGCTATAGAATAGCTGTCATTATGAACGAGTTTGGCGATACGGCTGTACGAGCAAACAATATTCATCCGCATGACCTGTTCGACAATGCTGAAGTATATTCCGTCAGGATATTGAAGGTTTGAAGGCCCTTTTCAAGGCATCGACATGGTTTTCATATTTTGTCATTTGGTAGCGAAAGCTATCAATGTGTCATCCGCAGAAGATCCTACACAGCAATCCGAGGAATTCCTGGAACTTGCCAACGGATGCCTATGTTGTAGTATTAAGGATTCTGGGATAGCGGCGATAGAGAAGCTCATGCAGCGCAAAGGCGCGTTCGATTATATCTTGTTAGAAACCACCGGTCTCGCAGATCCAGGTGAGCTTGTACCATCAGGTTCAACATCAACATCAGATTATGTTTGCATTTCAGGACCTATTGCGTCAATGTTCTGGCAAAATGAAGAATTCGCAATGGGTTTAGGAAGGGACATCCACCTCGATGGTGTAGTCTGTGTTGTGGATGCAGTTTTCGGACGGAAAGTACGTATTGTGACTTTCATTGTTACTGACCGCTGATGGCAGAGCCAGCAAATGGAAGAAGACCATTCTGATGATGGCATCGGAGAAAGCTTGCGGTACGAGCCTATTGTAAGGACCGATGACCTAGTCATACTGATGGCGTTGTTTTTAAGGCAGATTGCCGGCGCTGACGTGATATTACTGAACAAGGTCGACCTCGTCCCCCTTGCTGAAATCGAATCTACGGAAGATGTTATTCGCAAAGTGAATCCTGCCGCCTCAGTTTACAGAACAGTCAAAGGATACATCGACTTGAAGCGAATCATGGGCATTGATGCTTATACATCACGTCCCTTGCTGCAGAGTATATCCCAAATAATGAAGGCGCATGGTCATGAGAATCATGACCATAACGACCCGAATCATACTCACAGCCCAACTCACTACGAGATACGAGGAATATCGAGCTTGCAGGTCACGTGCCCTACTTTGACCTCAACTGGGTTGAACCGGCTAGATGAGTGGGTACGGACCATCCTGTGGGAGAACCGTCTCCTGGGTAGTCATGCAGACGATACGACACGCCCGGAGGTGCTGCGATGCAAGGGCATGTTTAAATCAGAATTGAACGAGACGTACATACTGCAAGGTGTGCGAAATTTGTATGAGATCGTGGAAGTAGACGGGGGAGGGGTTTCCGATACAGGAGTTCCTGATATGGGCAAGCTAGTTTTCATAGGTACAGGTTTGAATGAGAGTGTGAGACATAGTCTGGAAGAAGTACTCAGAGTGTAGATCATACATATCGTATTACAAGGTCTCTCAGCCAAGAATACGATGGAGTTAGTCCAACTCTCAACCTCATTACACGTACGAATTCTTCCCATGAGCCTGCAAGGAAGTTTGTGGTTTCCGTACCATCTAGATAGCGATAGATTTTAGAAATGTTTTCGATCCATAAAATAAAGGAAGTACACCTACAATACGAACGACGACGGGAGGCTTCGTCCAGGTAGGATTATTATCGCCTAAAGAGATTTCTCCGATCACTGAGAATCCACAGTACTCATAGAAGCCTGTGTTCTTGATATTAGAAGAACACAACCAAGTCGTACGACTTTGTTCGTCAGCCTGCACAGAAAGAAAATGAATGCCGCTCTGGTCTTAGTCATAAATCGACGCAAACACACTATTGCCGTGACTGCATGTACCAACATGGTACCATACCCCCTCCCTTGCTTCGCGGGGGCAGTTGCGAGGCTAGCAAGATAAATCATGTCTTCTTTTTGGTCACCTATGGCTGCATTTATAGCAACATCTAATTTGTCGCTCGATTCTTTGCGCCGCTAAAAAAAGTTCAGGAACAGTAGACATCGACGCCCACTACTAGCGGAACGCACTCTGCGCTGTTCTTTGGAATCGCACGCCTTGTTGACTGTATCCTGTAACCATTTCTCCAGCTTCTTCAAAATGCCTCGGATACGTCCCGTGCCCCTGTGAGGCCGCGATTTATCTATGGCCGGCGTGCTGGCAAGCGTAACGGAGTGACTGGTTAACCTAGTGAACGAATGTCTCACATGGGTACATACAACGAAACTATAGCATCTCCATGATTTATAGTGAATGCTCGATGTTCGCTTACTGCTTCGGTGAAACTTTGGCATATGGAAAGTCTTGTTCGTTGCCACCGCCACAAAGATTTATGAGCATCCTGAAGCATGGCAAAGTTTCTATTCATCGCCACTGCGAAAGTAAAGAAATATCTAACCGGAGTGTCTGTTGTATATTGAATGAGTGGATCATCTCTGATTGCATCTGCTCCTGTGTCCACGGCTCTCGGGATATCGCCTGTGAAGTCAGGTAAGATAGAACACTAATTCAGGAAAACTTGACAACGGAGACGATTTAGACGAATACCGTATTTCATGAATTTGACCTCAGTCAAAGCTCGGGAGCTGTTGATGTGCCAAATCATATGGTCTTTATGACCGTCTACGGCGTTCATGGGCAAGAAGGGGAAGTCACGGTATACTCAAGCTAGGAATCCAATACTTATGGACGACCAGAGGAATAGTCCGTTACTTGCGATGGCAGTCGAATTGATCGCAGACTTCGGTGGTCAGCGCTGCGGCGCAGTGAATTGAACTTTTAGGGTCCTATCGTCAAACATACGTGCGCTATTTCTTCAGGCGGTCTGCATGCGTGTTGATGAATGTAGCCATTCCGGGCGAGTGTCCTTTATCGTTTACACAGAGAGTACGAATGGGCCTTGACTGATTACGCGGGAAAGAGTTCAAACTTCAAAGAGGAACTGATATTATCCTATACAAGACAGAGCCTTCAGACATTGGTGAAATGTGTATTTGACAATCATCGTTACAGGAGGAGAACATTATATATTACATTTGCAGTACTATGGTTAGGATTCTGCATGTAAGCCAAGAACATCGCATCCTTGGCAAAAATCCAAGCTCAAGCTTTGCTGGTGTCGCGGTGCACATTGGCAATGGCCATGGCTTGATCATGGTTGAGGCGACAAAAGATATATATTTCCAAGAGACAACAGACAGGATGTTCAGAGAACTGGGCGACTGGCAGAACAAAAAGCAGCCTAGAGTGATGCAGTGCGACGTCAAAGACCACAATAACATTTCAGTTGAACGACTATCTTCATGATGACAGACACCTAAAAAGGTGGTGACGGTATGTAATAATGTAATAATAAATCCGCGCAATTATGTAAATCCCGATATGGAGTTTTCCACAATGTGCCAGATTAAAGTACGAATGTATTTCATCTGTTGTGTTCATTGCGATGTCTTCAGCTATGGAAGCAGTGGACGTACGAAATATAACAACGATAGGGCATGTTGATCATGGCAAGACTACTCTGATGGACGCTCTACTAGCTGCAAACAGCATCATCTCCTCCCGAATGGCTGGAAAGATCAGGTACCTGGACAGTCGGGAAGACGAGCAACAAAGAGGGATCACAATGGAGAGCAGTGCTGTTTCACTGAGGTTTAAAGTTATGGAGAGAAATGCTGAAGGGGGTATGTGTTCTTGTCGAATGGATCGTAGCGTATCGAGACTGACTCGACTAGGAAGCTCTCCAAAAACATACGTTGTAAATATGATTGACACACCGGGTCATGTTGATTTCTCCAGTGAAGTCTCCACCGCATCTCGTCTTTGCGACGGCGCTCTAGTTCTTATCGACGTAGTGGAAGGCGTATGTACACAGGTAAGGCTTTATGTCAGCTCTACGACCAATCTTCAATCTCATCTCTTAGTCTAGACCATCACTGTCTTGAGACAAGCATGGCAGGACCGGTTACGACCTATTTTAGTTATCAATAAGTTTGATCGCCTCATCACCGAATTGAAGCTATCACCGGTTGAAGCCTATCACCATCTCTCGCAGTTGATCGAGCAGGTCAATGCTGTCATGGGTAACTTCTTTGCCAGCGAGAGAATGGAGGACGATCGTCGATGGAGGGAAGAACGGGAGCGCCGGTTGGCTGCGAAGAAAGAGTCTCATGCGGTGGAGGTGGATGCCATCATCAACGCTGAGGACGAGTTCCAGGAGAAGGACGATGAAGACATTTATTTTGCTCCCGAGCGGGGCAACGTTGTCTTTGCTTCTGCAATCGACGGTTGGGGATTTCGCATAGGCAAGTTTGCACATCTCTACGCTATGAAGCTCGGCATCAAAGAGACAAATTTACGTACCGTGCTATGGGGAGACTTCTACCTTGATCCTAAGACCAAGCGAGTATTCAGCCATAAGCACTTACGCGGCCGTGCTTTAAAACCGCTCTTCGTACAATTCATTCTGGACAACATTTGGGCAGTGTACGATGCTGTAGTTGTTAATCCGTATGTCCAAATAAGTTTCTACCTCTATTTGCAATATTCTGAGTCATCGGATAGAAACTCAGACAAAGTATCGAAGATTGTGACGACACTGAACCTCAAAATTCCTCCTCGTGATTTGAAATCGAAGGATACCCGTCAAGTCCTGTCACTAATCTTCTCGCAATGGCTCTCCTTATCCACCTGTGTCATTCAAGCGGTAGTGGACATTGTCCCACCTCCCTCTATTGCTCAACGCACTCGCATCCCAAAGATGTTGTATCCTGATTTGTACGAGTCGACCGTGGATCCGAAGAACGAGTTGGAAAAACATCTCTATTCGTGTGATGCGAGTCCCGATGCGTACGTTGAAGCACTAGTCAGTAAGATGTTCGCCGTTCCCACGAAGGGGCTACCGAGGAACAAGAAGAAACCGATGACAGCGGAGGAGATGAGAATCCGAGCAAAAGCTGCCAGGATGGGAAGGGACCCCCAAGATAACGTCGCAGAGCCTGTTTCCACACCCACCGAAGCCGCTCTGGAGCAATCAGAAGTCAAAGAGGACCCTGGAGAGCCCATAGAGCACGACGAGACACTGCTTGGCTTTGCTCGCATTTATTCGGGGACTATCCGGACCGGCATAAACATTTACTGTCTGTTACCAAAATACGACAACTCGTTAGGTCCGACGCATGTTCGGAATGCTCCTCATATAGTCACAGCACGGGTTGAGGCCCTCTACGTGATGATGGGTCGAGAGCTTGTCTCTGTGGATAGCGTCCAGGCTGGCAACGTATTCGCCATCCAAGGTTTGGAGGGGAAGGTCTGGCGTAGTGCGACATTATGCGCACCGAATGAAAAAGGGACAGGCGACAGTGTGGATGTAACACAACCGAAGGATTGCCTGCTAAACTTGGGGGGAATTAGTCGTTATGTACGTAGGTTGTCTCTCGCCTCAAGATCGAAGTCTAATAACTTGTCTGGTATTTTCTCAGGTTACCCCAATTGTCCGAGTTGCTCTCGAACCAGAAGTACCTGCTGATATGCCTAAACTCATCCGAGGTCTCAAACTACTTAGTCAAGCGGATCCGTGCGTTGAGACGTTCCAGCAGCAAACAGGGGAACATGTCATCTTGACCGCAGGAGAACTGCATCTTGAGGCAAGTCTCACAACGTCTGAAAAATTTCGCATCCATTTTTTAACGATCTGCTGCAGAGATGCTTGAAAGATCTACGAGAACGATTCGCCAAAATTGAGCTGAATGCTTCAAAACCTATTGTTCCGTTCAGAGAGACTGCAGTCAAGGGTATTGGTATGCATCGCTTTCATTTCTGACGCCAGTATAGATTGTATAACGTTTCTGGCAGATATGGCACCCCCGAAAACTGCCAACGCTAAGAGAGGAACCATGTATGGATCAGTTTCCCAACTGATAAAATTCGCCATAAGAGCATCACCATTGCCGAAGGCCCTGTCAGAATTCTTACAAGACAACCTTGCGACATTGAAACGAATGGGAGCGGTACAGAGCACGAGTGATAGGTCTACACGAAGTGACATGGATGGACTCGAAGAGGACGAAGAATTCGATGTGCAAGGAGAGATCATAAGGAAACCCAGTGTAAAACCCGATGAATTCTGGAAAGCCCTAGAAGGGGAATGCAAGGCGGTCGGTGGCGAATGGACTAACGTGGCGAATAGGATCTGGGCGTTCGGTCCTCAGAGGGCTGGCGGCTGCGTGTTGATTGATTCTAGAGCAGACAGTGCCACTAACTCGTGAGTCTTTGATCACACGGAGGCAAGGCTAGTCAGTTGATTTTCATTCCAAGCCTCAAGCAGCGCCTTCATCAGAACAACAAAGTTGATAAATTTACAAAGGATAAGGAGCCCCTCATGCGCGATTTAGACAATCAGCTTGAAGCAGGGTTCCAACTAGCAACCCTCCAAGGGCCTTTATGTTCGGAGCCCGTCGAGGGCCTTGCGTACTTTGTGGAGTCTGTCGAAATGGATAGCGAGAGAATCGAGCAAGAAAGATGTATGTCTCACACATTACGGGATGAGCTGTGCATTAACATATCTTCACAGTACACAACCGCATGCCACAGGTCACTGGAGCGTTTATTACTTCAGTAAAAGATGCCTGTCGGAATGGATTATTGGACTGGTCACCCAGATTGATGTTGGCAATGTATACATGTGATATACAAGCATCGAGTAAGTTGAACATGCAAAAGTGATTGTCTTTAGCTGACGTGCTTATTCAGCCGACGTACTGGGTAAGGTGTATGGTGTCGTCGCAAAAAGACGTGGAAGAATCATTGCTGAGGAAATGAAGGAAGGCACCGAATTTTTCACTATCCGTGCCCTTTTTCCTGTTGTTGAAAGCTTCGGCTTTGCAGACGGTAATGAGTCTCGTGTTGGTTGAAGGAGACTGAAACTGAGTGAATGGGTGCTTTTTCCAGATATCCGCAAACGAACTTCCGGTGCGGCGAGCCCACAGCTCATATTCAGCGGGTGAGAATATATGTTTATGTCCATTATACCATGCCGATGACAGTTTCCAGCTATGAGATGCTGGACCAAGATCCCTTCTGGGTTCCCACTACAGAAGAAGAGCTTGAAGACCTAGGGGAGAAGGCGGATCGGTCGAACGTTGCAAAGGGATATATGGATGCCGTCCGAGAGCGAAAAGGCATGTTTGTCGATAAGAAAATTATTGAATTCGCAGAGAAGCAAAGAACCTTGAAACGATGACGAACTGATGTTGATAATCTTAACTACAGTGCTAGCTAGCGCGAATATGTGTATTCTGTAGATCCTGGATGTAGCCACGCTGTTTTAGCTTTCGATCTTTCCCAGAAGCGTATACTATGTAGTGTCAGACAGCCGTATCCAGATTCCAATTGGTACCAATTTAACTCCTATTTGTTCTCCTCGAGAGTTCGGGGTATTTAAGCGCAAAACCGAAGATTGGCAATTGTGCAGTTGCCATAATAGGAAGAACGTGCAATGTCCGAGACCACGTGTCCATGAGCGTATGCCCAGCCGGCGATGCTCAGTCTGGCGACCACTCCCATCTATCAGGGTATACAATCCCTATCTTCCCCTCAAAGCTTACATGGTGACAATGGCGACCGCCGCATACGGCGTGCAACATACAATGGCCGCTTCCACCACTGTCGTTGTTGGTCAGGACGCTCACCAGCCTGCCAACGAGGAACAGTACATCTCGACCTTCTTCTGCCGTGCTCTCTACGACTACCAGACTACGGATGCTTCCTCACTCTCCTTTCACAAGAACGATATCATTGAGGTCCTTACCAGGCTCGAGTCCGGTTGGTGGGATGGTCTACTGGGCGACGAGCGTGGATGGTTTCCCTCGAATTATGTCGCCGTGATATCTGACCAGGAGGCGGAGGCCACTCTGAACGGTTCCGAATTTTCGGTTTCGCAGCCATCATCGCTCGCGGATGACTCGACTGTCGACATGGCCCGCAGCATGTCACAGGCGTTGTCGCAGTCCGATCACGACGGTGACTGGCTGCACGACGACACAGACCTGTTAAATCGGACGTACCACACAAATGGTCATGCCCAAGGTAGTAATGGCCATGCGACACAGCATAACGACTTTTGGGTGCCACAGGTATCCCAGGATGGCCGGGTGAGCACCGCTTCTCCCGTACTTCGTGGCTGGGTGACTGAGAGCGTGCGCGTCGCTTTCGCAGATATTCTATGTGAACACACAGACAGGGCAGCACTCTCGCGACCTCCCTCAGGAGGCAGAGGAGGACTCAGATGCGGACCTGGCCGCGCTGGCGACATCTCCCATCTCGCGCGTTGGGCCAAGCGCGGCGATGGGGCTGGCAGCACTTAACGGTGCAGAAGCTGAGCACGCACTAGGCGCAGCGGGGTTCGGAATCCCGAAGCAGTCGCGCACACCGGAGCCATGGGTACGGCGGCTCGCAGACGACGGGCTTTCGTACTACTACGTGAATCGGCTAGACGGGTCGGTGTCTTGGACTCCACCGGGCTCGAGTGCAGGTCCGTCACAGGAGCGTGCAATGACGCAGGTGACAGTCTCGTCGCGGAATGGCAGCATGAGCAGTCGCGAAGTGGTGGGCGGGCGCATGCGCTCGGACTCGTCGGCGTCGGGCCGGCTAAGCATCAGCTCGCAGGACTCGGACGTGCACCCGCGGCGGCGAGACCGAGCGGAGTCGTCGGCGAACACGAGGATGCCCTCTAACGGGGCGGGCGCGCAGTCTGCACACCAGATGGACTTAACGCCGCCGGAGCAGTTGGCGCGGTCGCTGCAACAGGCACTGACCCCGGTGCCTGCAGAGTCGCCGGTGGAGCTGTCGAACCACGTACGAGAAGCGATTGGCATGATGATGCATCATCTGCAGGCCTCAACAACACCTCGGCGGCCCGAACAGCCCAGTGAGGTGGACAATTGCGTACTGAGGGTGGTGGCCACAGTCCGCAATCTGCTCTATGTCACGGCAACGCCGTCCGGCCATATCCCCAGCAATCTCTATCAGCGCGACGGGCGTGAGATCAAACCTCCGTCTGCAGGCCAGACACTGCAGGGCCATCTCAAAGCAGCGCAGCGCAAGGTAGCGGGGACACTATCCAAGCTCGTCCTGTCCGCGCTCGCCATGCAGTACGACCCTGGGCTATCCGCTAGCGACGAGCCGAACCGGATGGAGTCCGACATCGCTGAGCTTGAGCGTGCGGTGGTCGCGTTCGTCACCGAGGTACATTATTTTCAAAACCAGAACGGTGTGCAGCGCGGACAGCTGCAGACCGGCACCAAGCGCCTGCGTGGTGCCTTTTCGACGAACAATGTTGGCATGGGGCTGCCGGGCGCTGGTGCGGCGGGCAGCTGGAAGGGCTTTGGCTACGTCCCGCTCGACGAGTCCGCGCAGCTGCCTATGCAGACGCTCGCGATGGGTCTTGTTGCGGAATTGAAGACAGCTCTCCGGTCACTTGGAGAGAAGTTCAATGCGATTGCCGCGCTTCTTAAACGCGCGGATCTTGACAAAGGTAATGTTGATGTGATGTGATCTCAACGTTAGCTCATTCTCGATGTCAGAGCGTGTAAGACGTGATAGCCAGAGTGTTGTAGCTCAACTCTCATCATTTCTCGATTATGTCGGCAACATTGACGTTGCACGGCACGTCGATGTCGACGGTGTTCGCTTGGAATCTGGGTCATCCGCTGGTCATGTGCAGTATATGCAGACTGTCGAGAAAGCTCGGCTTCTTGTCCGCACCCTGGAGGCTGCTACAGAGTCCCTCTACGATGATGGCGTGGCATTCTTCATGGCTATGCAAAGCATGCCAGACAACATGCGAAACCCAGAAGACCCTCGTGACTATATCGACGCTCTAACAGTGGCTGTGATGGCGAATGCCAACGTTGTTGTGCAAAGTCTGGAAGCCCTAGTGGCCGTCGGATTCGACCAATCCGACATCAGCCAGAATGACTACAGGAGTTCCATTGAATGGCGGAGGTCGCGTTCGCTAGATCTCCGACCGCCAGAAGAAGAGGTTGTCGACATGGAGTTGGCATTCAGCAGCTCCAGCAGAACAATGAACTCGATAGGTTCAAGTCAGGCATCGTCCACTGCGTACTATCACTCATCACAAGCGTCCGAAGCGTCAGTCCATCTTTCTGGGCGGTCGCGGTCAGGAAGCACCGCCGATCCAGTCACACCTACCTGGCCACCAACAGACGCACCAGAACTCGGCGCGTTAGGCATACAGCCCCCCTTGGAGATGGAGGCGCCTGGCGTATTGCCAGATGACGCGACCGCCTTCTTCGACGAGGAAGATCGTGAGTGGTTTCCTTGTATCTCGTTAAATGGTCTGAATAGTTATATCTATGTCTAGCATCCTCGTCAAGCAAGTCCCCACCGCGACCAGCTGCAGCAAAGATCATCAAATTCTTCGGTCCCGAGGCACCTCAACATTACATTCATAAATTGAATGCAGACGCTAAACCTTGGTACCTACGGCCGAATTACGATCAGTCAGAGATCCTGATGGATCCTGATGGTACTGTGAAGGCGGGAACACCATCAGCCTTAGTGGAGCGACTGACTGCACATGAACATATGGGTAATATACTAAATGCATTGTTATGACTCACCGAGCTGACTTCATTGGTCATCCTAGATACCACATTTAACCAGAATTTCCTCATGACATTCAAATCGTTCATGACGGTAGATGAGTTATTTGAATTACTCGTCCGTCGGTTCTGGATACCAGCGCCACCCAACTTGTCTCCTGCCGAACTTGAGGAATGGACGAAGTTGAAGCAACATGTGATCCGTATGCGGTGCGTAAAAGCGTAGCACAGGTTTCATCGAGATGCTGACCGCCACCGCCACCTGTAGTGTCTTAAACACGTTTAAAAATATGGTAAATGAAGATGGTATTCTTGAGAAGGAGGATATGTATATTCTCGCGCGCATGAAGGAATTTGCATCCGATGAGGAAGTGGTGAATTTCGCGGCTGCCAAACAACTCCTTATCCTGGTGGAACGAGTCGTGTGTATCTTTTTGAAACGCATTCAGGTTGCTGTATTGACGGATCGTCAATAGCAAAAGGGAGGTAGTGCACCTAACAAGATTCTAAATTCTTTACCCTTGGCGGCCCCCGCCCCCATCATCCCGCGGAACTCCAAGAAGGTCAAGCTACTCGATATTGATCCGCTTGAACTTGCAAGACAACTCACGCTTATGGAGGCTGCTCTGTACAAGAAAATCAGACCCATGGAATGCTTGCAGCGGTCACGCGAGCAAAAGCCTGGAAGAAACAATGATAATATAACCTCTATCATCCAGCTAAGCAACCGGGTCAGTAGGTTGTCCTTGCTTCGCACCAATTGTACTTCAATCTTTATATTAGATGGCAAATTGGGTAGCCGAGTCGGTGCTGGAAAAAGAAGACTCGAGAAAAAGAGCCGCTATTGTGAAGCATTTCATCGGTGTCGCCGACGTTCGTAAACACCCTCAGCCTATATCCATTCAACCTCTAATCTTTACCCACCCAGAAATGTCGTACAATGCAAAACTACTCGACTATGACTGCCATTGTCTCAGGTTTAGCCACCCCACCCATACGCCGACTCAAGAGGACTTGGGAACAAGTCAATGCTCGTATCATGCTGCAGCTGAAGACTTGCGAGTCAACTATTGATACCGCAAAAAATTTCAATAATTATCGCACAACACTCTCGAGAATTGATCCCCCATGTGTGCCTTTCATAGGTGAGCCCGTCTTCTAACTCGATGGAACGGGCTGGTAATCCTTTTCCTGTGTAAAGGTGTTTACTTGACTACGTTGACATTCATTAACGACGGAGCGGAGGACAAGCTTGCTGGCAATATGATCAACTTCCGAAAGCGGCAAAAAGCTGCTGAAGTGATCCAAGACATCAGACGATGGCAAACGAAACCTTACAATTTCCAAACTGTAGGTGCCGTGTTGAGCTATCTAGAGGAGTGCTTCAATAAATATGGAGACGGAGTGGACTATGGCGATCAATTCTGGAATCTCAGCTTAGAGCGCGAGCCTAGGGAACGTGAGGACGAAAAGATGGCGAGACTGTTGCAGGAGAGCGGCTTTTTGTAGCGTTTTCGGACAGTTACTTCCGGTGGATTTTCTCTCACATTGCTCTGTAATCTTATGTTTTCACACATGATTTATATTGTTACATGCTGTACTGATAGCTTTTACCAAGGCGGATTATACAGATGCTGGATCGAATCCCAATTGTGGGAGTCACTAGCATGCATGGCGTGGGAATTTAGAGAAAGCGCCCGACAGCTTCAAACGATGAACCATGTTCGACATTGAAAGCTTCAACCACCATATCGTCACTGCATGGAGGACGAGACCACGTTCTTTGAAAGGGAACGGGACCGATTAACGGGAGAAATCACCAGCGTAAGTGCGAAACTGTCAGAATACATATCATAAATGAAGCCTACAGTGGCCAGGGGTTCGAGCAGCTATTGCTATCAAGTAACAACTTGAATCGCAAACTTGAAGAAGTGTTGGGGATGACAAGGGAATACGAAACCATAGCTGCTCTTTGGCAGAGTTTTCATGAATTAATGCGCGGACAAAGGGATGATGCCGATGTGTCGTCGGCGCAAGTTCCGGGAACAGGAGGGCATGTTCTTCCATCCAAGCAGGGAAGTACGGGACCTAGCAGTCAACACGATATATGATGCTACCTAAAGTCCAAATACATGTCGAGACGAATGCTAATGGAATTGTCATGAACACAGCAGGTATCCAAGTACAGCAGGATAAGTGAGGAATGCAGCGAAACTAACGAAACGTAATAATTAAGATCAAGGAAGTTGTAACTTCATGCCTCTACCCAACTTGCAACCTAGTAGGACGGCGAAATCGTAAGACTTCGGGCGATCATGTATCAGAATCCAGCTTACCCATGAGAACCCGTTAAATTCAGCCTGATCACGACTGGATAATTGAGCATGCACTGGCGTTAGAGTAGGCTGTTCACGGGTGAACTCTTCATCGAAGTTAGAAGTATCAGCACTCCCGTTCTGAAAAGAACATAAGCTGCGTGACATATGAAACTCTAAAGGAAGGACGTCACGCACAATTGTAGGGAAGTATGGTGGTGGAATGCGTTTGTTCATAACGTCATCGAAACTGATGTCCTTGAAGAATGGATGTCTCTTGATTTCTTCCGCGTCACTCTTACCAGAACCAAGTCGCCGCG
Organism: Taiwanofungus camphoratus; assembly: GCA_003999685.1. Classification (NCBI taxonomy): domain Eukaryota; kingdom Fungi; phylum Basidiomycota; class Agaricomycetes; order Polyporales; family Taiwanofungaceae; genus Taiwanofungus; species Taiwanofungus camphoratus. Next base: position 1,844,558 of record CP021226.1, read on the forward strand.
TAGGGTCACGGGTCAGTAGCTGCGCGAGAGTTAGTACTCAGGCTTGATTTGGTAAAGCATCACGAATACCTTCTGCAAGATGGAGACGGCGTCTCTGGGCATTGTTATGGGGTACAGAGGCTCGTCCTCAAGAATAGCATCGAAGATTTCATCCTCGTCGTCGCCACGGAAGGGAGATTGTCCCAACAACATCTCGTACATCAGTACACCAAAAGCCCACCAATCCACTGCGCGTCCATAACGTTGCTCTAAAAGGATCTGTCGAGGAATTATCGAAGTCAGATAGGCCTGAAGAATATACACCAGTGATCCCACCTCCGGCGCCATGAATTCCGGCGTTCCGCAAAAAGTACTAGTCGTTGAACCGAACCACATATCTTCTTTGCAGAGACCATAGTCTGCGACTTTCACATGGCCGTCCAGGGTTAACAAAATGTTATCCAGCTTCAGATCTCTGCGTAGTCATCAATAAGCGGAAAAGATTCCACAGTCGAAACCCAAGAATACGAACCGATAAATGATACCATTTGCATGAAAGTACTCAAGAGCAAGAAGAACTTCCGACGCATAAAATTTAGCTTGTCGTAGGGAGAACTGTTTTCGTTGAATGTGCAGCATGAGATCACCGCCACTGACATATTCCATTACGAAATAGACGCGGGTTTCTGTCTGGAAGCAAGAGTGCAAACCAAGAAGGAATGGATGTCGCTCACGGGCGGCTGCTAGGAAGACGCGTTTTTCTGAGCGTGTGCTGAATGAAGAAACGTCAATCGCGACCAACTGCGCTACGAACAGGTGAGAAGGTTACCTCTCGACTTCATCATTGTCGATGATGAACTCCTTCTTCAACACCTTTATGGCGTACAAACTACTCGATTTCTTCTCCTCCGCCAGCATAACCTTTCCGAAGTTACCCTTTCCTAGAACGGCCAGGAAGTTGAAGTCATCGAGACCAACCTTGCGCTTTCGTGTGGGCTGCCGGTGCTGTTGCTGAGGCGAAAGCTGTAACTGTTGTCCAGCAGGTAATGAAGGCTGTCTTTCAGGCTGGACACGAGCAGTAGAGGTAGGAGGATAATCTTTGGGAGGGACAGCCTGTGGCGGTGGCAATTTCTAGCGAACCATGAATATTAGCAGGTGGAGTCGTGATCGCAAAATTGCATACCTGATAACCATAGCTATCATTTACATCGTATCCACCCGATGCTGGGCGTCCGGGAACCATTGGTGACTGCGACGGCTCTGAAGGGAAAGCAGGAGACATCGGCGACCGACCTCCGGGAAGCGGGCGCGGTGATTGTCCAGGGTAAGAGGGCTGTGCAGTCTGACCAAGGCGCTGATCTGTTTGCATGTCCGGCGGAGGTGTGTGTGTTTGCTGACGGCTATAAGCGACGTCCATCTTTGAAGGTACTGGAGGTTCTCCCATCCTCATACGGTCCACGTCACCACTTAGAATTTCCATCTGTGCTTCCGGAACTTGCATCGGAGTGCGAGAGGACTGTTGGGCGTAGTGAGTGGCTTGGCGCGACTGAGCCATCGCTTTGCCTCCTCGAGCCTTATTGATATCGCGCCAATCACGAAGGAGTTGATTTGCGGTCTCCATCGACATACCACAGAAATCAGGAACAAGGTGTGCACAGTTTGCATGACAGGTGATGTCGCATTCTGTGCATCTACGAGCGTTCTTCCGACCGAGAGGAAGCATATAACCGCAGTGACAACACCAATTTGCTCCAATATTCGTGATTGGTTCAAAGCGATGAGGAATACGGTGATTGATTTTCTCCGCATCGTCCTCCTGCAACAACAGCGGTGAGTGCCTCCCTGAGCTGACACTAGACGAAGACTCACGCCAGTGTTAGACTTAGATATACACTTCGTTACTACTTTCTCATAGCATTTCTTGTGACAAGTATAACGGCAATCTTCGCATTGATAGCCAACTGCATTGAGCAAGAATTCGTTGCAGAAAGCGCATAAAATGATCTGGTAGAATTGGCGTTGAACAAACTTATGGCCGTTCATTTCGTGCACCTCATCCTTCCGTTTTCGGACTGCACCTTGACGACCGAGACCACCTGGAGCATCCAGAGGGCGTTTTCGAACATTCTCCTTGACTAAGGAACGGTGTCAAAAGACATGAATGATACGTTTAAAGTTAAGACAAAACTCACTAAAGTTCAGATGAAGCGCCACAGCACCAGCCGGTTCAACGGCGAACCATGCATCGATTCCCTCTGACTGTCCCATTGAGGGAATGGAAGTCCCAGGTGGTACTACCCTATTGTCGCCGAATCCAATTGGGGAACTCATGTCACCACTACTTCCGAGCTGGCTCTGTGCACCCATGACTGAACTGTCCCCATTCATGGCGCCAGCAGTCACCCAGCCACCCTGCCCGCTCTCCATCATAACCTTTTGTCTCCTTTGTGCATCGACTAGGTCACTGATTTTGATCCACAACAGGCCAATGGGAACAGGATGCAACTCGCCCACTCTCTTGTCGTAGACAGTAACTTCGACTTCGTTCGCTTTCTCTATTGTAATCTCAAAGTCTTCCATCCAGCGATCCGTGCGCGAAGGATGTGAACGTGCTCGTTCCGTGCCCTCAATCTTGAGAGATACATAGGTCTCAACCTGCTTGGATGCAGAGCGTGACCTTCCGAACATCATGTTTGGCGCATGTTCCAGCTCGCGCGCTCCTTTGAGGGTCACTTGCAGCTTTCCTGAGAGGTTTTTGGAACGCAAATTGTCCTTGCGTTCGCCATCAACACCAGGGCCTGCAGCACCGGCCACACCTAGCGAACAACGTGAACATGTTCCCCAGGACCTTATTAATGTTGCACATACCTGCATCGTCGTCTTCATCAGCATCGTCAAGGATATGCAAGTTTTTGTAACGCTTCAGTGCAGACTGCAACAACTGTATTTTCCGTTCACTCTCCACCTTCTTACTCTCCGCATCGGCCTTGGATTTCTTATCACCGTCCGCTTGATACAGCTTAGCCATCTTGTCAATACCCCTCTTGTATTGCATCTCGACCTGTAGTTTGAACTCGAGTTGGTGAAGCATGCGCGATATTTTCGCAGTTGTATGGGGGGTGTCAGCCTTGATCAGATCCAGCTTTGTGTAGGTCTTTGGTTTTGCGGTTCCATAAACATCATCGCCAGGTAAACTTCCACCCGATGCACGTAATTCTGGTGATTGCAAGTTACGCCCAACGCGACCTGAGGAACTATCAGAGTACGGAGTCTAGGAAATGCGATTGCTATTAGATTGGCATTCGCTGCACTGACGATAGGAACCACCAACGTGAGAAGGACCCGGACTACCTGATCTCGACTGATCATCGCGTTGAACCTGCATCATCTTGCGAGCCTGTAGCTCGCGAAGTGTGTCCTCGAAGTAGGACAACGAGCGCTCAGCCTCTCTGATCTTTGCATCGTTCTGCCTCAGAACGTCTGGATTTGTGGTCGCTTGGCTGAGAAGCTTCGATGCCTCAAGGAGCTTGCGCTCGGTCTGCATGCGCTTGTAGACATCTTGGATCTTCTGGTCAAGCTCATGGGCCTTGCAACAGAATGAGAACGGATATGTGGGCGTTGTTTGCAAGGGCTCACCATGGCTGCCTACTCCAAAGCTGCGACCCGCAGACGGCGGGTATAATCCGGGCGTTGCAGTCAAGCAGAGAAAGAGGAGAGACTGAAACTCAGATGCCGAAGAGGCAGTGGTCTGTATGTATTTGCTTGTCCTCGCCACGACTCAAAACGCCCGTATTTGGACCTATAAGATGTTATCTTTGCATATATCGTGTGCCGAGAAATAAATAACTCCCTAAAACGACTTTTTGGCTTCGCGCTCTGGGACTAGGGCTGCTTGTACGGAGCTATGCCTACTTTCCGGACTTGTACTGTTGTCAGAGAAGCTTTTGAAGGGTTGAGTCTTTCTCTAAGTGCGCGCCATACACTCGTCGCTGGATCGCCGTCGGAAATCGTCATCAATGTAAAGGGACGAGTACCGGAGGATGTCGACGTTGTACTAGAGTCAAATCTGTTCTTCACACTTTCTGGTCTACTTGAATCCTCCAAAGTCCCAGGTTGCGATGTACAGCAGTCTGCAATCGCATACCACACTGTACATTATTTTCGAGCGGTATGATTTTGGATTTCTCCCATTACTGAGCGTTTCTTCCAATTGATCGTACGCAGAACAGCTCACAGCTTGGTCTCAGTTCCGTGTCTAACATTTTTATTGACGATGACGGGACCCCAAAGTGTAGGCTCTGCCTTGATCCCCGTTCTTTATGGTCTGACTTCTTGCCAGTTTGTGTGACGTCTTCCCGGCCCCCCCTTCGCCACACATCAACCACTGTCGCGCGTCTGGTGACCGTAGACCTCATATATGCGTGTAAGCCTGTTGCGGAGAATGATGACTCCAGTAGGGCCTTCGTTCTCTTCGCAGCTGTGATAAATTGAGACAATGCAACGAAGCATCGACGGAAGGTATCAACCTCTTTGCCTCTCATGTCTATCTTCCCATGGAAGCCATCCTTGATCGCATGGTCGAGAAATTCGCGTGTTTCCATCTCGTCAGGTACGTGCTGTGTGACGGTTCTACGGGATTATTATTCACCCGCCCACGGCCAGACGTTACCCTCTTATTTTTGGTCCTTGGCGTGGGGTATGGTCTCCAAGATCTCTTCCTGCCCCAAACTGAGACTGTCATATGCCCAGCGGCTCGATTTAGAAGTCACATTTTTTCTTCCTGTCTCGCGCTCTATCGCGAGCATGGCAGAACGCTCCCCCAATGCACGATTTCGCAAGAGGTTGCAACGACTTTTGAAAGTACAGTCTTGACCCTTCTGTATGCTCTGCCAATAGAGGACACTCACCGTGTGTCAGATCCTTCGGAAGCAGTTCACCATAGCTTCATTTCAGTCCACTAATGTGTTGCAGCAACACCTCAAAGTTATTAAACTGGACGATGCGGATGGTATCCAGGATGCCAATCAAGCACGGGACTCAGATGTTGACCTTATATGTCATTCATTACAACGCCTTTACATACAATGCGTTAGACCTGTTCGATATAAGGTGGGCTTAGCCGTATGGGAGTCGACTCACTATAGGCTAAAGGCTAGACTGCGTGTTGCAGGGCTGTAGATCTCGATCAACTTTATCTACCAGAGAGATAGAGGATGAGCAGTATTTCGATTTCTCTCAGGACACTGCGATAGATCACGCATCCTCGTCAGACCCTCTCACAGATGATATCATTTCAGGCAGTCATCTTTCACAGGACACCGAAGTCATTGACAATGAGGAATTTGAAATGGATCTCGATGGTGACGGTGACATCTTGAGTGACGAAGCCTGCTGGATTTTAGACTGCTTGGACACCGCCACGGGTGGGGAAAAAATCCAAAGCCAGCAATACGTGATTGCAAGTTTGCATGAAGACTACCGTAGTCCAGTGCTGTTGGGAAATACGCACAGTACATCGGCTTCGCAATCCAGCACGGAGTCCGATGACTCCATTGACGTATGTATCCTTGAAAGTTTTCGAGACCCTTCGTTATGAACATATTCCTTTCTCTGACAATGATGCACAGACACTTGATGCAGTGGAATATGACATCGACACGTCTACTACAAACTTTGATGTTATTAGGCCACCAAACCTTTTCGAATCTTTCTTCGACGTCACTGGAAACGATATGCTGTTTTCCTTTACACTTGGCAATCATAATGACCATGAAAAGGTTTCAAACACCCTCGATGGCACAGGGATTCTTGATAGCAACTGTCACATGGCTGATAGTCCTCAAATCTCGCCTATCGACGATATGGACACTCTACTAACAGAAGAAATATTTACTGCTCCTGTGTCGACCGCCTCTTCTGCTACTGCTATGGCTACGGATCTCGATAAACTCGAATTTCAACAGGACTGTCAGAAACATCAATCGCTTCTCGGTAACGACACGAATTACCCAACATGCCCCCGAGTCACGAACACAGCTTTCATAGACATGGACGGAGATGGAGATCAGCAAGGCCCTTCCGGCGTGCAACTTTCGGGTCTTCTTAACAGATGCACTTCTACGCAATGTTTCCCAAAGTCATTTTCACAAACGTCGCAAGGTGCATCCGGATTGCCTGAATGTCAATCGGACGGTTCTGCTTGTCCTGTTTTCCCTGTTTGCTTTCCAACTCGGATCGATACACATGGAAGCAATGAGGCCATCACCAATTCTAGACTTTCCACTGGAGCCTCCGTAGCGGAGTCAAATGCGGGACGGAAGGAACAAGCCTTACTGCTTGATGAATTTGACGAAGAAGGGGACATTTTAATCATAGATTGATTCCTGGGAGCGTGCTGTAGGTCACATTTTAAATGAATTGCTCAGACTACCCTGTCCTGTAAGTGTTCATGAAGAGATTAATTTTGATGTAATAGAAAACGGCAGTGCCGATCATAGACACGTAGCTTACGTCATGAGAGCCACATTCTAGTTCCGCCAGGCTCCGCTTGTGGCTGTGGGCACTCCTCGGTCTCGGTTTACCATCCTGTTTACGACCACCATCACTGTTACGACTGTTATCGTTTTTCTATAAGGTTTCGGATCGAAGTCTTCAATCTGCTCGATAGAGCCTTTTGTGCTCTTCTCGCTTCTCCTTGTGACTCCCATTCAGCGCGATGTTGCCGGCTCAGCGGAACAAGGTGGACATTAGCGTCAGTATCTCATCCATCTGGCAGCTCAAATGGAAGCTACCTCGACCTATATCGAGCCTGTGTCCTTTCGCAGAGTACTCATTTCTATCATCCCATATCTAGAAATTGACGGAAGAGGAGCAGAAGCTCTTCCGCCTGTATGGAAAGCTTCCTACCCACAAGAACATCTTGACCAAGATGCAAAAGGTATAGTCTTGACTACGATCAATGTCATCGTTGTGAGTCTAATGAGTTCTCCTTGGTCATGGAATTAGGATCGCAAGTACTTTGACTCTGGCGATTATGCTTTATCGAAAGCCGGCGTCGCCCCTCAGAATGCAGTCGGTACAGCGATTCCCAATCCAGAGAAGTAAGATGTGGTGTTCCCATGCTTGACACGACTCCGCTTAATGTCCTAGTCTTTCCGCAGCATTCCGCATGCGACATCCCCTCCCGTCAACAACCACCAGTCACTATCCGTCTCGCCCAACTCTAGTGTGAGTCCGGTCAAGGAGAGTCCGCTCGTCGAACCTGAGGCAGTAAACGTCGTGGAATCAGCAGAGCCCACAGAGTCTAAGGAGTTCACAGAGTCTAAGGAGTCCACAGAGTTCACGGAGCCCGCTGATTCTAAGGAGGCCATTGAATCCACAGAGACCGCAGATTCCACAGAGAAGGAAGATTGACGACTGTTCCCTTCTGTCCTTGTGCTTTTGATATGGAACACCTGATCACCTTTGTACGGTTCTGAAGATAGCTATTGTGTCGGTTGGATTATATGAGAGTTCGCGAGGATCCTACCTGTATACGCTTTCGTTTTCTTTGTGTATGAGTATACGGTTCATCGCACCTCCACGCTATGCCCTACAACTGTAGTCCTATCATGTCGAATGTGCACACATACCTATGTGACGTGTGATGTGGCGAGACGCGTGACGGGACGCGTGCAATACTAGCAGGCGCGACGCGTCTCTGTTGTCTCACCACCACACATGTGATGATGGACACCTCCAAACTTCGGGAGGAGATTCTGCACGAATTTGAAGATAATCTGGAAGAGAAAGTGGTTGCAGAATGTTGGTCCATTCAAAATGTCTCATTCAAAATCACCCGTATTGACATGGTCGCTCTTACAAGGCGTCAAAATCTGTCAAAACTTCAACATGAGCGCTGCCGACGTACATTATAAGTGGGAAGCCATGCAATTTGGTACATCGGTTCCGAAGCAACTCAATGCTGATTCAGTGCAAGCTCTGAGAGCAAAATGCCAGAGTGATCTAGCAAAGGCAAATGCGAAGAAACAACAAGCGAGGGCCAATCTTATGGGTCCCCTTTCCAGAAACCTTGCAGGCGGGCTGGGTAGATCTGGTGCGCGACTCAACGTGGATGTCAAGAGGACCCCGGTCAAGCCTGCGGCTCGTCGACAAGATGGGTTTGGAGTGCCCCTCGGTGAGGAAAGGAGGATGCCTGTAGCAGGGCCCAGCAAAGTAGCGTTTGTTGGACCTAATATTGACGAGGAGTCGCGCAAGAAGCGCGCATGTGAGTGGATCTTGTCATCCCTATTGATGAGGTTTCATGACTCGCTTTAGACCGGTACATGTACGAGAAAGTGTCGGAGCGCAGCGAAGGTAAATGATGATCTGCCACTGAAAGAGGATGTCACTTACATATGCTGGTCTGAGCAGCACTTGATGACAAGATAGACGACTTCGGTGAGCTTGTGAAAGAACACTATAACATCAATGATCTTGGCGACCCCTCTGCAGCTACTGAGGTGTGCCCCTTCTATCGTCTTTCTATTTCATCATTCATAACTCTCTGTTTTCAGGAGGAGGTCACAGTAGTTGGCAGAATTACTCTTGATGCAGAAACATCCTCTGGGCCTGTCAAACTGAATGAAGCCTCTCTGACTCTGGAGACTTCTCGTATGATGGGATCCGGTGTCCGGATACCTCTCCGGTTTGACCCAAATGTGAGAGTCCGCCAAGGAAAACAGGGCGTTGGAGGTGTGGGGCTGTTCCCCGGGGCCATCGTCGCCCTTCGTGGAAAGAATGGCGGTGGCGGTTGGTTCCTCGTCACGGAGATCCTCTGCGTAAGCTCGTTGCCTCGGCTCATCCTTGGGAATCTGAAGGTCGATCTGCCTTGTAGTTACCTCCGTCGAAGGCGGCATCTCAAAGCCACGGAAAGTCTGAGGTTGACGACTCTTCATTTTCCATGTACATTGCCTGCGGTCCATTCACCCCCGATAATGATGTCAAGTACACTCGATGGCAAACATTGCTATCCAAGATCAAGGCGGATAAGCCTGCTGTTGTCCTATTAGTAAGAGACCTTAGCAACCTCTGTTGAGTTGAATCAATGAATATTCCTATGCAGATAGGCCCCTTTGTAGACAGTGCCAATCCGTTGATCAAGAATGGCGAGGTTGATCTGACTCCAACGGAGATGTTTCGGGAACATTTCACAGAGGCTTTGAGCGAATTCCTGTCCATCTCTCCTCAAAGCCTAGTCTTGATCGTCCCCAGTGTGCGCGATATCATCAGTGACCACGCGGTCTTTCCCCAATGCGAACTCGGGCCAGAATTTTCCGACGACCCGGTACACATCGTATTATGTCCTTAGTACATCTCACGTCTCACATTCAAATTTGATAGCGCATCCAGCTGCTTCCAAACCCCTCACGATTCTCGCTGAATGGCATATCATTTGGGGTCAGCAGTATGGACGTGTTTTTTCATCTCCGCAAGGAAGAATTTTTCAAGCGTGCGCAAGAAGTCGACTCAATCGTCTCAGATGGTGACGATGTGCTGAATAATGACCTAATGGCTAACACTTGTCGGCATTTGTTACGACAGAGGAGGTATGATTATCTCTATTTTTACTGATTCGGTCTCACAGATGTGAGTTAGCTTCTATCCGCTCTTCCCTGCTCCCCTAGACCTGTCACACGAGGTCAACCTGGACGTCACACACTCAGATGGACTCAACTTATGTGGAAGTGACTCAGACAAAGACAGTGTGCCCGATGTACTCGTCCTTCCGAGCAGGCTGAAGCATTTCTCTAAGGTGACTTTTACGCTATCAATGCATCACGTTGAACGTTTACCCATTGCTTTGCAGGTGGTCGATTCTACTGTTGCCATCAATCCCTCGTTTTTAATCAAAGGAACATACGCGATAGTGACCTGCACGAGTCCAGTGGCTGACATCTCTCTTAAGGATAGATTAAAAGTAGATTTATTGAAGCTGGAATGATCCTGCGGGCTAGCACTTCGGCTCATGTTGTCGATTGTACCTTGGTCTCAATTATCTCTATTTGAAGCTTAGTCGTCAGGAAAAATGCAGGTAACTATGATGTGCAACCTGCCCAATCTGTAGCACTATATAGTGCTATGAATCTGGCTGTAGTTGCTGTAGTGCCGGGAGCTACCCTGATTTTTCCTGATGCTATGGAGTCGTCCGTGAAATGCTTGCGCAGTGCAGTAGGCCTACTCGAGTTCGGTTCTTGTGGTTTTTAGACTTACTTCCTTTGTATGACAACCCTGAATATGGTGACTGGCCTCAATAGAATGAATGTCGAGGTTCACTGAGCCCTTGGTTGACCAACACATTTCGCATCAAACGTCCCAAAGAGAACACTAGACTTGCCATTTCAGTAAACTGCAGCCACACGTGATCGTTCTATGACGAGTGACGATACTCCAGTGAGATCGCGTGTTTCCTGCCGCCATGGGTCACAACGATAGCAAGCGTTCTTCTAAACACAGGCATTCTCATGAGAAATCGGACAGAGAACATAAAAACAAGCGAAAGCACGGGTCCAACAAAGAGGCCAGCCACAAGCGTGTTCGCAAGGATGACAGTGACCATATCCACATCGTGGATGATGACCCAAACGACGATGATATGTGGGTCGAGAAAAATATTGACATGGATGGGGAGCAAGTGCGTCGAAAATGGTTTTGTATTCTGCAATATTGATTTATTTCTCTTCAGCCTCTTGCTACAACAATTCCTACGGCAGAGAGTCTGAAGCTGAAGTCGCGTGCCTCTGTTGAGCCATCAGATCCTCCCCTTCCGCCGTCGACGAGAACCGAGACATCATTGAAGAGAGATGAGTGGATGCTAATGCCGCCCTTGACACCCACCGTTCCGGATGTCACGCGCCCACGTCTCCAGGTGCCTACTGGTGATCAATCCCTCACGGAGGACTACGGAGAGCCTTCACAAAACACTCGTATTGCAGGAGGAACAGTGGATTTCTTCTCTAGTCTCGGTACTGACATCAGGAAGAAGAGACCCCAACCCGATCGACCAGACCCCGACAAAGTAAGCAGCACCATATCTAATGTTTAATCACACAGAGTACTCTACTGACTTTCCACATGTCAGCCACATATCAGCCACAAAGAACTGAACATAGCACTAAAAGAAGGGAAGGATCTAGACGATCTACCTGCTTCGACTGCCAAGACAATAGTTCCAGGCGGGCCGGGTTCACAATGGCGCATGATGAAACTCAGGCGGGTATATGAGCTTGCAGAGGAAGAGGGAAAGATTGTAGAGGATGTGGCGCTCGAGCGGTTCGAGTCCATGGAAGAATTTGAGGCGGCGAAGGAAGAACGGCGAGTCCTCGACGAGCGAGAGGGTAGGAGAGCCGGCAGGAGAGGTGATGTTAAAGGGAAAGGCAGAGAACCAGCAGGGGAAACGCGTTATATGTTCACTGACATCGGAGGAACTCCAATGTCAAGCCGCAGCTCATCTTTCCGTCGGCCAGACCTCAGAGGAGCCGCACCATCCACTCCTAGCCCAGCCGGACAGCAGCCTCGACCTGGAGACAGGCGATTCGACTCACTACGGTTATCTTCACAAAGTGGTACACCTTCACAGTCACTTACACCCATTCCGTCTGTGATGACTCCCTCAGCTTCTCTCGTTGGTTCTAAGTCCCGTGCCTTGTCACCGTCCTCGCTTAACAAGTTGCAGGCGAAGGTTCTTCGGGCGAAGCTGATCGGTGCGCCAGAGGCAGAGGCATTAGAAAAGGAGTACGAAGTGGAGGTGCAGAAGGCACAAAGAGGTGGTGGTGGAGAGGAAGGCGTGAGGACACGAGTGGAGGTGCTCCCGACACTGGATACTCGAGGCCGGTTATACGACGTAGGGTCTGGGAAGGACGACCCTTCGTTGGCCCCGGGCAATCGCAAGAAGAAAGACACAGTAAGTCTGACGTTGAATCATCGCTGTCACCCGGCTAATGTTCCTTATAGGTGGAGACTCATGATCCTAAGACAGGGGAGATCATTCGCTACAACGCAGATGATGACTCAATCACATTGGGCGAGATGCTCCGTCAAGAGAAAATGAGCGCCGGCATGGCCGACCAAAAGAACTTGGACGCAGAGTTCGCTCGTGCTATCATGTCAGACGGGAAGTTCGAAGTAAGTTCACGCAATCTGGCGGTAACCCCTCGGGAACTTTCTGACTGGAAAATCATTGGACAGAATGACCTAGATTATATCGATGACAATGCGGAGAAACTCGGCAGGAAGAAAATGCGGTCGGATGCCATAAAGCGACAATTCGCAATCAACGGTGTGTATCGGTACTGTTGTGTATTCTCCTCCCCACATAACGGATTTTGCATTCAGATTACAAGCGAACACAGAAGGTCTTGGCCACATGTCCATTCTGCTACGGCGAAGACGACTCCTTACCGAAAGCCCCCATCATCGCCATGGGCACTCGCGTATATCTTTCCTGCACCCTGACCGAGCCGCTGGTAGAAGGACATTGCCTTATCGTCCCTATTCAGCATCATTTGACAATGCTAGAAGGGGATGATGATGTGTGGGATGAAGTTCGGGTACGTTGCCATTCGGACGCTTGGGACATCTGATTTATCCCAGGCGCTCTCATTTTCAGAACTTCATGAAATGCCTGATGCGCATGTTTGCGGAAGAGGAGAAAGGAGTGATATTTTATGAAACCGTGATCTCACTCAAATGGCAGAAGCACACATTCATCGAATGTGTACCATTACCTTGGGCTCAATTTGAGGAGATTCCGGGCTACTTTAAGGTGCGGGCATTGTCAGACTATGTATCTAATCATCTCGTTAACTCTACAATAAACCTGAAAGGAATCAATTCTTATGTCCGAGACTGAATGGTCGCAGCATAAGAAGCTGATTGACTTCTCAGCGCGGCGCGGGGGCTTTCGCAGAGCAATGGTGCCCAACTTGCCTTACTTTATGGTCCAATTTGATTACAAAGGCGAGAAGGGTTATGGGCATGTCATTGAGGGTACCGACGAAGCGGCAGGCACAGGCGATGACCCTGAGGGTGATATAGATGAGGGTGAAAAGGGAGGAGGTGAATTCCCTCGGTACGTCAAACACGCCCTTTGGTTCCCAGCGGTCACTCATTCCTGTTGTCTCCCACGAAAGATATTTTGCCAGTGAGATCATCGGTAACCTGCTGGACTTGGAACCTCGACGATGGCGTCGTCCTAGGCGTATCGATTTCCGTCAGAATACGGAGCGTGTCGCGAAGTTGAAAAAGATATATGACCGGTACGATTGGACAGGGATGATTGAAAGGTCGTAACATGCTTTCATGAAATGTAGCAGACATTGTAACTCCTCATCTGTACACTAGCGCACGGACACACAGTAGTACCAATTGTATTGTTCCGAGTTCACCGTCAATTCCATCCTTTGTCCCTCTTCGCAGTGGGTCCACGTGCTTAGGGGCCCCGCATGCCGCACCTCTTGAAAGATCGACTTCGCAGATCCCTTACGACTCTACCAAGGCTCAGCCGACAGATAGACTAATTTGCTTACTGCTCACTCATGGTATTTCTTTCCCTGAGAATCGTTCGTACTTCTACTGCCAGGTCAATATGGCGGGGAACCAGGACATTTACCGCAGTTGCACCTGAGGGACCCGGGCAGCTACATAGGTCCTACCTCTATGGCAAGATACATATTTTTTTCATCGTTCATTTGTTCACTTTGGTGTCCGTAAATATAGTGCCTACCTCTTCTGATCGTATGATGGAAAAGTCCATGTCGACTAATTCAGATACGATCATCTATGATTTGGAGGACAGCGTTCCCCCATCCGTTTCGGACAAGGATGGTGCTCGGACAAGGCTGCAGAAGTTCTTAACTGTAGGGGCTATTTCCTCTTGGCCGCTTCACTGGCTCATTAAGCCGACCAGACCAAATCCTCGGTCGAACTTCCCAGTCCGGATCGTATTGCTGTAAGGCTGAATGCAATCAACACGCCGTTCTTCCGCGATGATATTGCACTTGCTGTGGGTTATCTTGGTGCCGATGATTGATGGGCGAGTGCTCAAGCGGGCATAGCTGCGGTTCTCCCGTATCCGGACGCTGGTCCTGCCCAAAGTGAACTCCGGACAAGATCTGCATCATGTCGCGCGTGAAATCTACACTGCAACGAGGCTTCAGCCTACTCGGAATCCAGAAAACCAGCCACTGAGACTGGTGGCAAGTATAGAAAGTGCGAATTCGTTGCTGAACCTTCGTGAAATAGCCGGATGGCAGCCGGAATATGATCCCAACCTCATGGTATCATTATCGGCACTTCTTGTATGTCCTCCATTGCGTTTCAGGACATATCTAAACTTGCTTGACTAGTTTGCTGCAGAGGACTGTGTGTTCTTCTGCTCTTCATGAAATATAGCGCTAATGACTTCGTGTTGCAGTCTGTGCAGACACATCTATCACCCGGACACTGTCCCGTCAAGAACTTCTCTATACGAGGTCGCAGATTGCCATAACTGCAAAAGCATTCGGCTTGGATGCAATAGACATGGGACGGTCACTGTGCAATGCATGACTTGCTGCCTCATGCTGACCTCCTGGTTCAGGTGTGCGTTAACTATAAAGACCTTGATTACCTGAAAGAAGAATGTGAGGACGGGAGACGACTGGGCTTCAATGGCAAGGCATGACTATATGCTTTGATAGGCTGGCATGTTCTTACCAGTTCACCCTTTACAGCAAGCCATCCACCCAAGTCAAGTTGCCATTATACAATCGACATTCGTACCGAATGAGAAAGGTATTACTTTTGCGTCACGTATTTTATACTCCGCTACAAGTGTCGTGTAGAGATTCTTCGTGCTGCAAGGATCCTGCACCGAATGAAGATGGCGCACGACTCTCAGAAGGGTGCTATTGGACTTGAGCTCGAGGGCGGTGGCAAAGAGATGATTGATGCCCCCATGATTAACCAAGTGAGTGCAATGCTTGATTCTCTAGAAGCTGTTCGACGATGACAATAATGGCCGCAAGGCAGAGAATGTCATACGGATAGCGAAGTCAGCAGATCTCGAGATTCCTCGTGTGGATTGAATCCAGTACTTGTACGTGAGGCTATAGTACAATATGCTTGAAAGCCGTACTCGCAGAAGCTGGGAGTGTTTCATCGGTGTATCTGATCAGTTTGTGACACAAGTCTCGTAATCAACCACATGTAGCTAGCCTTGCTGCACCTCGTTCCTGGTCTACACCTCAAAATCTATAATCGGGGACCAATTAGAAACGAAGGAAATCTGGGATTTGTTTTTCAAGAGCACGCACAAGACCACAGGTCATCTAGTTTCCATGCCGTGAAAAACCGATCGTGGACTGTCCATTTTCCTGCAGCCTTCGCTATCAGGATGTATTTTCCCGCAAAATACAACACGCCAAGCCTTAACTTTTGACGGTAATCAGGACTTACAGCATTACACTCACACTTCAACATTCTTGCCTTCCTATTAACGGTTCTCAATCAGCGTCCTGTGTCGAACAGCTGGTGTTCGATAATTCTCTCTTAAGAAGCAATCAAGTTCAGAGATGCCGCATTACTCACATCGGGCACCATAACTGCTCTGCCAATATCAAATAGGAAAAAACTCAGATGACCATTCTCTGTGTCCTTCAGTCCAGATCCTACTTATTTTAGTGTTACGATGTAGATGATTATCTGGTGTCCCGTCGGTGTTCTACCTTGGGTGAGTCGCCTTGAACCTAAGTGTCCGAAGTATGGATGCGAGAGATGACAGATCATTAAATGACATTATATTCACCCCCAAGAGTAGAAGATGCAGGAGAGTAACATTTGTAGTCTATTTAGGAGGGTACTCCGAATGCAAGACTTGAGGTAGTAATCCCGTACGAGGAGAGTAAACTGAGCCTCGAAAAGCTACTCGATCACCGTGACACCATCTGAATCGTCCAACGTTTCACTGTCAGTCTCTGAACAAGAGTATCAACAATGCAAATGAGAGGAATTTTCAATGTAGAGTCCGAAGAAATACAATCAAGATCACGAAAGACTCCATCCTGGCGTCTACATAAAATAAAAACCGGCAGAGTAGGCTACAATCCAAGCCAACTTTGAGGAAACACATGAGTACACAAGAACGCACTACGGAGGCTCTTACGGAACTCAACGTTGCTGAGCGCCAGCCAGGTATATCCGAACCAGGACAGGGGTTGCTATCAAAAAGAGATCGCCTAACGTCCTTGATCACGCCGCATACAGAATCATATGATGACACATGGATAAGGGCCTGGCCGGGGATCGAACCCGGGACCTCCTCCACTATAAGTCTAAACCCTAAGAAGGAATCATACCACTAGACCACCACGCCCTGTAGCGCGGTCTTCAGTTTATTAATATCATCAACGACTCAGTGATTGAGTCAGATATCTCCCTTTCCTTCCTATTTCATTTGAAACATTCACCAGCAAAGACTCAAACTACTGAAACTGCGGTATCACCATGTCCCACCGGAGTCACAGCTCAGAAGAGCGTTCTGAGAACTCTCAAGAGGGAGATTTGTCCCTCCCGGTTGATCAATTATCTGAAGCTGAGTCTCTGAATGAGGATGCAGTTCCTCGCCAGAAAATTGAGGTCGACAACAAGGTAGTATTACGCACATTGAGACTCATCGGACTTCTTCGTCCTGACCTCGTATTTTTCTCTCAAGGTAGCCCTGGAGCGGATATGCAATTCAATCAAACTGGATCCCTCATTACCATGGACAGAGACGTTGGCAGTTTCGTACCCAGAAATCATCAATGTCGATGTAGACGACGACCTCAACCGTGAACTCGCTTTGTAAGTAGTGTCTTTTTTCTTCTCGTTTCAGTTCATGTTATAAGCTTTTGTAGTTATAAGCAGGCGTTGCACGGGGCAGAAAACTCCCGTTCTCTCGCTGCTAAACATAACCTTCCCTTCACACGCCCTTCTGACTACTTTGCTGAGATGGTAAAGTCTGATGCTCATATGGAGCGTATTCGTCAACGTCTCCTAGATGAGAGCGCAGCGATCAAGCAGAGTGAAGAAAAGCGCAAAGAGCGAGAGGGTAAGAAGTTCGGGAAGCAAGTCCAAATGGAGAAATTGCAGGAGAGGGAGAGGGGAAAGAAGGAGATGGAAGAGCGGCTCAAAGGGCTCAAGCGCAGTACGTTGACTTTATCTGCGTTTTCAATCATAATTTGTTAATATCACATATGGCCCGGCCCAGAGCGTAAGGGTGCACTCGAAACTTCACAAGAAGGCGATGACCACTTCGACGTTGCAGTGGAAGATGCCATCTCCGACCGACCCTCGAAACGTACTAAGGGTTCTGGACCTGGAGGTAATCGAAAGCTACCACGTCAAGTACGAGACCAGAAGTTCGGCTTCGGTGGCCCACGTAGAAGATCTAAGCAGAATACGAAGGCATCCACGGACAGCTTTGATGCACGCGGGGGCAAACATTCGCGTGGAGGAAAGAGTGCTGCAAAAGGCGGTCCAAAACGGCCAGGGAAGAGCAGACGGCTGGCTGCACGGAGTCGGTCATAGCGTCTGAGCATTTCTAGTTGTCGATTGCACTGATATCGTATTCTTCTTCGGATTATCCTTTGACTCGATCATGATCTCGAGCCAATTGCTGTGAAGCATGCATTTCTTCCTCAGAACGTCCGGAAACTTGCTCATTGTATACGATACAATTTTTCACCGAACCAGATCAAGGGTCTGACACAAAAGTTGCATGCACTTGTATTATCACTCAATGTCAAGAAATTGACTGGATTTCAACGTTCGGCATTGAGTATTTGCAGCATACTATGGGTTCATGCGAAGGGCAAAATTTTTGGCAGATCGTAAATAGCTCTGCAACCACTCAACATTTTGACCTCGGGATTTTTCTAGGACCGAGGGAAACTCTCAGCTAAATGACTGTCTACTCAGTGTTTTTGAATGTATAGAGGAGCATTTGTAAGAACAATCCCAAGACGAAGAGTGCAGTTTGGAAGTGTAATGCAGAATCTTGTCACTATGTTACAGCCTGCCAATGCACAGCTTTGGCGGAGTGCCCGGCGCACCGTCGCAAGTCAAGACTCGCCCATCGCTAAATCGGAGCTTACAAGGTGTGGTTTCCTTTCTATATGGCTGAAGTTGTCACGCTCGAGCAATGTTTGTTGAATTGTATAAAGCCAAGACAATTGTTCTTGAAAAAAATGAAGGGTCTGAATTAGAGATACTTGGCCCTGACTTATCGAAATTTCGAGGAGGAACGGCCTGCAGGATCAGAGTAGATCTGCTCATCATGCATCATGGTCGGAAAATGACCATGTCTGGGTCTCGCGACGCCACATTTATATCTAGTGAATCGGATACACTATATATTTTCATACCAAAAGTTAATGAGCATTTAGAATACTATACCTCGATCAAGTTTCATGAGGTTTCATGTTTGTGGTGCTCGGGACCATTCTGCATTGCGCGTGAAGCCAGTGAACAGTCACTGTCTGCAGAGAGAAATTTCTCGATTTTCTTTGGGATTGTTTACCACTCAAATTTCCCACACTTGAGATACCTGCTGAGTACGACGTAACCTGCCTCCCAGAGATCTGTGCTCTTCCTTCGACTTGCTCCTCAACATGTCCAGTGTATCGCCACCACAAGTTGCTAGCGGGTACGCCTCCCCAGCCCCATTGTCTACAATACCATCAGTTCCGAAACCTAACGCACCTCCGAAATTCAAACCCACCAATGTTTTTTCTAACGATGGCTCCTTTCTAGAGCGCTTCCAGCGGATTAAGAAGGCGCGTGTTTGCTGCTAATACATCATCGTCTCTCATTATCTGATAGTACCATCGACAATAGGACGAGGAAGAGAAGAAGAAACAGGAGGAGATTTTAGCCAAGTGAGTAACAACGCATCAGTCAACTCATGGCTTTGCCCTGACGTGTTTCGTTTCCTGCAGGAAACGAACATTCGACGAACGTTTTGTAAGTATTTAGATATTGCTAGGCTATTTGTATCCTAATTCTTTGTGCTATAGAAAAATAGGGGCAAGCGCCCTCTTCCTGATGCTGCAAACTCAGAGTCTGCTACAGAGCCGTCGTCGAAGAAGACCAAGATCGAGAAGCCAATGAGTAAGTGAGGTTATTTGTGATGGTTTACAACACTTAATGCACATTGCCTTGTAGCTCAATATGAGAAGGAAGTGAAGAGTTACGCTGGCCGTAGCCTGAAAGACGATGGAATAGGAGTGCGACCTCTTGTCAAGTGAAGCAAGTGCTGTGCTTCGCGGTGTGCTATAAAGTGCGTCCCGGTGTCTCGATATAGTTTCTCCATTACGTACAGTTGTGCTGATTTCATAGCTTCTTCTGGGTTATTAGCTAGTATTATGTTTATTCATCAGGGCTTTATCTTGTGCCTCATCAATATCAATGTAATATCAGGGGAATACATTTTCTATTCTTTTTCTGGCGCGTCACGAATCATCCGGAAATCATGCTGGGCTGAATATCACTTGTGACATAATTTTTCTAATGGCGTACATCATAATTGGCGTTCGTCAGACACAATGTGTATGCAGATACTTGCCAGCACGTAAAGACGGTATAGTAATCTTGCTGCACAGCATAACAGAGGAGATTGCATCATTCGAACAAATGTAAGCATTCACGCCTAAGAAACATGCATCGTATGACTTCAGGATTCTCGTTGAGAACGTGAAGAATCTTCCTATTCCGGTCTGTAATCGGTGCAATGATAGACAAGCTTCACCTCTGTAACAAGATGCGGAAGGATAACCTATGGAATCCGAGGTACATACGACAACTATACTTGGCTGAGTCTGAGAGATATTGATCCTTGGAGCACATCAGCAAGGCTATCCCTCAAAAATACTGATGAGTAACCAGAATTTGTTACAAATGGATGCCACATCTTGTGTGAGGACTTGCAATGCGTCACTGCGAATAGAATGCGTATAGATTGCACCGTTGTTGATAACACTCAGAAGCGAGTCCTATTTTGCCGATTTCTTGCTTTCTACAAACAGTACTCGTGCTTTCACTGAGAGCACATAATTAGACAGTCACAGGCGGAGAAGGTCTGCACAAATACCTTTTGGATCATATTTCACCGCAGCAAGCCTAGGTCCTACTCGCAGGCGTTGGGTTGTATAGAAGTAGCCAGTTTGGGCGGTAGAGACCAACCGCACAATGATAGTTCTATTCAAAAGAATATTTAACAGAGTTGTCCTATCCATGAGACGCCAAGTCAAACGTACCGTGCCTTCGACTTACTGGCCATGACGAGGAACTGAATAAACTCGGCGAGAACGAAGGGATGTCACGGTCGCTTCAAGGCATGTGACCGTGACCTCTGGTGGCCGTGAACCTGCAAGGCCGCCGCCACAAACGCGCCTCCGTCCTTCCTTTCCGCTCGCTTCGCTTAGGACTCTTTCCCTCGATTCCGCCATTCATTATATGGATTTCCGTGCATCCCCCCCTCACTCGCACGGTTTTTCCCCCTATCCTACAAGCTCCTGATTGCTAATGCCTAGCCACGCTTGAACCCCTATTTGACATACTGCTCGTTATTGCCAAATTGCCATTAATTCCGTGGTAATGTGCTATAACTAGCTCAAAATTTCCTTTAGTTCTAATTTGCGTCCATATTTTTAGAGGCTTTCGTGTGCATCAGCACTTAAGGTCAATCAGCCAGATTCTATGTGAAGGTCGCGGTCTGCGCTATCAAGACAGAGGTTCCCAAAAAACTCGAATAGAAATCTCACCGAGAGGTTTCTCGCTTTATATCTCCACGCTATCAAAAATTCTCTTGTTGCACTATAATTGCTCAGTAGAACGACGTCGTGCAAGATTTATCATGCCGATAGGAACGCCCTACAAATCGTTCATACTGCCGTACCCAATTCGTGTCGACGACTTCACAAGTTTACCGGACTCGAAGGGTACAGCTGCGTTACACTTACTTACGCACACGCACACCGATCACCTCAATGGTCTTTCCGCTCGCTCGTTTGCCCAAATCGTCGTATGTTCTTATGATGCCAAGGAGATGCTTCTCAGACATGAAGTGTATGCCGAAAGATTTCTCAAAGAACAAGAAATAAGAGCAGAAAACGTCCGCACATTCAGCCATTTGAAGATTGATCCAACAAGGACACAAGATGGTGCTATCTATTACACGGGCGCCAGAGACTTGTTGGTTAGTTCAAGTTCTAGATGTTCTCGCAGATCCATCCACTTATATTTTTTTCCGATTACTCGTGCTCCATCGGACATGTCGCAATTTTTTTTTACTAACACCTCCATCCACAGAAACCACTCCCCCTCAATACACCTACTTGTATTGAGCTAAATAGTACCGAGTGTATCACAGTCACTTTGTTTGATGCAAACCATTGCCCAGGAGCTGTAATGTGCGTGAAAGACCTATTTGGTATCCCCTGGTGTTGCCCCCATTCCCTTAAGCTTTCATTCAGCTCAATAATTGATCCAGGTACCTAATTGAGGGAGCGCGGGGCTCTGTGCTTCATACAGGGGACTTCAGGGCAGAGCCGTGGTTTCTAGAGTCATTGACAAAAAATCCGTTCATCCAGAAATATCTGGCGGTGCCTTCTGCGGTCACCGCGACTGAACAGAAGCACAGGACTTTAGCACTTACACAATCCTACGGCATAACACAGACACTGGAAGCGATATACCTAGACACTGCGTGCCTGCTAGGAACCTTGAACGTACCCACCAAGGTATGATGCTGCATCATACCGTACAGATATAATTTTGATGCTGATCCTACCTGCCATTTGTCTGCTGGTCAACGACTGCAGGATGAAGCAACATCAGGATTAGTCTCTCTTATGTCACTTTTACCAGTGACAACAATGTTTTTTATCAATGCCTGGACGTGGGGATATGAAGACATATTGAAGGCTATCGCACGGGCCTTCGGGAGTAAGGTAAGCTTGTATACCACATCTCGCATCGACACTTTTTTGTTCACAAATGATATTGCCGTCGTATCTAGATTCACGTCGACCGTTATAAATACTCAGTGTATTCTCATATTCGCGGTGACCCATTCTTGCAGTCAATTCTTACTGAAGATGCTGCGAGCACTCGATTCCACGCATGTGAACGCTTTGACCGCTGTGGATATGTCAGTATTGAAAGCCAGAGATCGTGTGCATCAACTACCGCTACAAACACGAACGTGAGCCTGAACAAACAGGGTAGACATGTGATATACGTTAATCCAGTAACAATGGGCGCGGCTGGCTGGGAACTTTATCTCAAACAAACGAAGGCAAAGCTACAGAACGGAGAGGTTGTCAACCATCTGGTATACTTTATCACCTAGCTCGTTTGTCTTGTTGGTCTTATACTATTTCCCATAGCTTGTCCCCTTATCTCGACACTCCCCCCTTCCAGAATTGCAAGCTTTTGTCTCCCTCTTCAGGCCTCGGAGAGTGATACCGAATACGCTTGATCCAGCCTTCAAAGGACTTGACTGGGCATGTATGCGCAAGATGTTTGAAGGATGCCTTGCTTCTGACGAGGTCACAACTTCTGCGCCGGCCATGCCTCAGCTCCCTCAGTTTGACGTCTCTCAGTTAGATGCTAATGAGATTGCTTCACTCTTACTCGCTCAAGGCGGTGTTGACGAAGATGTGTCACTGAAAAATCTTGAGGGTGAAGGAGCACTCGAAGTTGCAGAGCGGTGGGCGCAGAGCGGAAAGAGTAGGAGAAAGCTGGAGATTATGAAAGAATTCCTGCAAGGCGCAGAGCGGCGTCTGGTCGAACGCATCCTAGATCGAAAGAAGGGAAACATAATCGCCGCCTGTCCGTCACCAGTGACATTCTCCAAGCCTACTAATTTCACGCACAGTGCACCTCGACAAATTCCAAAAAGACTAGCATCGAAGCCTTCCATAGGGCGTGCATCAATGGCCGAGACCGCAGCAGCAATGGCGCGAGTACGTTTTGTTCCTCCGGTATTCACTGAACCGGACAGCGACGAAGATACAGAGGATGAGGATGCTGAGATGGAAAGGGCAAAAACCGCTCATCATTTATTCGCAGAGATGGCAGGAGTCTCAGTAGATGACTGTCCTTGGGGAACTGTCGTGGCGAGAAGCTCGTCGTCTTCCGCCGAAGTGCTTGAAGAGTCCACGGCACCGAATAATCCAGGGGCGGATAGAGAAAGTACGCCGCTCCGTGTCGACCACATACCGTTGACGCCATCTTCCGAGAACGGGTCGCGGTCAATCATGAGAATGGTGTCTGAGTCTTCGCCTGACCCGCACACCTCTCTCCAACGAAATGATCACAGATCTCAGGTTCTTCCTCTAGAGAAAAGTCTTCCTTCGACACCTACCTTACCATATGCTGGGCGGGGACTCGCATCCCCGATCCATTTGTCTTCAACCTCGAAACGCGCTCCCGGAGGTGATCTGAAGACGAAATTGGCGCAAAACTCGACGCCTGACACGCTTTCGGACCATCAGGACTCTTGCGCATCTTCTCGCTCGATGGCAACGACTGCCACACGCTTATCCGATGTCTCGTGCCTTGACATTCCTTGTACTACAAATCAGTGCAGTCAGACTCCCGCATATGGTGATTCGTCAGAGAACCGCAATGCTCCCCTGCTCGATATGCACAACCTGACGAAAAGACCGCTTGCAGTGGATTATCATTCTATGCAGGACGGCCCGAGTACGGCCATAAAGCGGCGCAGAGTGGACCAATCTCATGAAATCAGGTCTCACACGAATGCGACGATTGCGTCGTCGTTGCAGCCGAGGTCTACCACGTTATTCAATATCCATGAGGACCTCGTAGTATCGTCTGACCCCTCTTTAGCAACGCGCCAGGAAAGCGATAGAAGAGAAAGTACCCTTTTGGTGGGAGGCTCAGGGTTGTGGCCTGCAACTGCGTCGACGATGTCAGCGTCTTCCTCAAGCGCCGCGTTACCAAAAGATCAGAGCAAGAAGAGACGCTCCACAGTGAAATTGGACAGTCGGACGATTGCAGAGAAACTGTTTCTTGCGCGGCCCGACTTGGTCGCCCGTCGATCACGTTCTAGCCACGAAGAGCGTCGCAGAGGACGCATAGTGAGCAGGCAGATATCTCCAACCGTTATTCCTGAATCCCCTGAGCGCGAGGAGAGGTCGCCTTCTTTCAGTACTAAGCCGAGCCACATCATACCTAGCGAGCTTCCTTCGCAAGATCAGCACGGCGGTGACGTCGAAATGGATATTCAGCGGACTCGGAAGCTGGCAGATTTCTTCAGGCAAGAACTCGCGAAGGGACGAAGACCCGGGATCGTTATCCCTCGCCTGACTTGCCTCGAGAGTCAGGAAGAACGACCTTAACTATACTGGACGGTTCGGAACATCCAATATTGTTATTCATTGATTTATTGTTTCACTCTGCACTGAGAACTTTCGTCCAGAATGACCACGTTATCAATCACGTACCTTTTCATACGCATAAGCCCAGAAATAATTCTGATTCGAGTATGTGCTGTTTACTTAAAATATAATAGTACAGTAAGAGTTTCCATAATTGGACGTCGGTGCACTATCATATCCGGGATGAGGCAAGCGTCTGGTCGGCCAGGTTTTGTTTCATGAACATCGCAGCAACCACAAGTCAACTCGTTTGATGCAGTTGCGCTGCCGTGCCATCACCTCTCAGGGCTCCCATATCAAATCTTACCATGTTGTTTTTCGCATAAGGTGTCTCAGATGGCTAAAGCGATCACGGTCCTTCCTCATTGTGTATGGACGGCAGGGAAAAGAGTTTCGTCGTGACCTCAGTGGACCACAGATAACACTCTCTTCTGCCAAATTTTTGGTCGAACAGAGTCATAGAAGTCTTCAGTCTACGGTATCCTCATGGATGCAACGGAACGCGCTTTTCATTTGCAGTGCGTTGTCTTTGCAGCCGTCTCCTCAAGCACCTTCACCATGGCTTGCCGTGGCTGCGTTGTTCGGTTTGCCAATTACTTTGTGGGCTTATAAGGTTTTGGTAGTTCTTCCCTGACGGGGATACGCTCTCATCCTGAAGTCTGTTAGTGTCTGATGATGGTATTGTTCCAACGAAAAATAATATACATGGGTGTGTTTGTCATCATATTTCAACCACTGTTAGACTGGTTGTCATCTGTCGCATTATGCTATTCTGTTTACAGGCTACGCTCCACCTGGCGCAAGGACCGAAGAATTGGGGGTTGGTATACGGACTCCCAGAGGAATACAGTGCGAAGAGATAGCTCTTCAAAGCGAGAAGCGCGTGTTCTTGTCTGGCATTATCATGCGTGCGAGTTCTAGTCCTAGGTTAAATGAACCCAGAGTCGTGATAGTATATCTACAAGGTTGGCTGAGTTAAGTCATGACTGACTTCAGCTGTGGTTAGCTGACTGCAATTGTCAGGCAACGCTGGTAACCCCCTGGCCCGCATACCTGTATTTGAAAGGTTGATACTGGGTATGCCTTTGACTCGTAACGCAGACCCTTCTCTCGACGTCGTTGTTGTCGCCGTTGCACCGCGCTCTTACTGGAAATCCTCCCGCACACCCTCTGAGCGTGGTCTTATGACTGACTACCAACGTGTTCTATCGTATGCCTCTCAGCGCTTTCCTACGTCGACCATCGTCCTATACGGACACTCGCTAGGTGGCGCCATCGCCGTCTGCCTGTCCTCGCAGCTCAGCAGTGCCGAATATCCGAACGTGAAGGGGCTAATATTGGAGAATCCGTTTTCCTCCATCCCAGGTATGATGAGGGCATTATACCCTCAGCATTGGCTGCCGTACCGCTATCTTGCCCCACTGGCATTCGATAAATGGGATGCCGTCTCGGCGATGCGCAACGCCAAACACAATCCCGGCTCGTTACTCGAACGTCTTTCGAGAAGCATGCTGATGCTGCTGAGCGAGAGGGACGAGGTAGTGCCTACATCCATGGGATTGGATCTTTATGAGGCGAGTGGTTCTGGCGCCGGGGATGCGAAGACGGGTCTCGAACTCCGACGGTGTGTCATCATACGAGACGCACTGCACGAGCTTGCTTCGATGGAACGACAGTGGCTGGTGGAAATGCAGGGATATCTACGAAGATTCGAAGACGAATCCTATGTGCTAGTCAACGGCTAAGTGTCGAGCAGGCTACGGCCTGACGTGTGATAGTTTGACTGAATTTGTGCTTTCATTGAAACATAGATAGTGCCATGCTACACGAGGTAAAGATGATACGTACAGGTCTGGAATAGGCATATGATCGATGTTGTTGGACATGCGGATATGAAGGGTTGTTTGCACATAATAGCTTATAGGTGCGCACAAATAAAGTTCATGTAAGTGTGCTAGCCCACTTAACTAGATAGTGCAGGCGGGAGTGTGTTTTGAGGATTGCAAATTGTGAAAGATGATTATAAACCTGTTGACAGAAAGACATGTACTTTGCACGCTCTTCAGACTCTGCCGCGAATTGCTGCATAGGGTGTGGGTGAGTATATTTGAAAACATAGCAATATTATTATGTTGACCTGATGCGTATCTTGCATGGTCGAAAGCATTGTGACCATGAATCCGAGGCAGGTTTGATTGTGGGCAGTCAACGCAACCTCACCTGCAGCCTCTTTGGAAAGGGTGTCCGCCAAGTTGGCAAACATCCCTTAACGCATTGACGTCATTTCGGGTTAAGTTCTCCGCTCATCAGGTAGTACTCACTTTCCAGAATAGATAACCTCGCTTCCAAGAAGTCTTTTCTAGACAGTTGGAAGTCTGCTGATCCCTCTTGTTTTTCGCAAGGAATGTCATGTAAAAAGCGATGTCGAAGACCATCGATTGAGAAGACAAGTGACGCATATTCGTGCTCAAGAGTAACTCTCGGTGTAACTATGGATTCCATGAGGATGTCCAGAAAGCGATCTGTAAAGGTCTGCGCAAGGGAAGGCACGTCAGTAGGCATTATACGCAGCGACTGAAAAGCTCACAGGATATGCAGAGGGATCAAGCTGTAGTAGCATGAACATGAATCGTAATCCTACACGTCGTCGCCAAGTCGTATCAATGATGCGTTCCCAAGATTGTGGACCAAGGGTTAAGTAAAGCGACCAATCCTAAAATGCGTGTTAAATAGAAGTACGGATAGTCACGTCAACTTGATGCTCACCCTTTTTCCATTTTGCACCACAATACTCGCACAACCAACCCAACAATCAATCCATCTGTCGGCATCCTGACTGGATTGCTCTATTGTTCTTTGGTCTTTGATATCATTGAAGTGTTTGCAAACCAAGCGATAAATCGCAGGCGAGATATGAGCATCAATGATCTACACAGATAGAATCAACAAAAATGACATAACCTAACACCAATGAACAACTTGCCTCGCATACCAACTTTTCTTTATGCTTGTTCTCCTGCACCTGAAGAGACTCGACTGGCTCTCCAAGCGCCGCAAGTAGCTCCGGATCGTCCAAATTGATGGGATCGAATGGACCATAATCTTCTTGGCTGTCTTGGCTATCTTCAGTAACGGCAGAGTGTCTGGGACGTGGGGGTTTTGGTACGACAGTCGACCTAGCATCTAAGAAAGCTTGCACTAGGCGACGAATCTCCAGTCTGGTGGTAACAACACTTGTCAGGTTTGTAGACGTGGAGAACAATCTCGTCACCCAAGCTGAAGTTTGCTCTCAGATTCCTGAGATCGTGGAAGGGACAATTAACTTACGTCCTTGCAATAGCATCGGATCAGGATACTGTGCTACTGTTTCCCCAGGATCCATGAGAGGCGTCTCGATGATACGGCGGACACATCCAAGAAGCATTTGTATGCAGATGATGATCCAATTCTTTGCATGTCCAGCCAGTCCCCCCTCGCAATACTCATCGATGAGAATATTAGTCATATCCGAAAGCCAATCCAGAATGTCGTCCAAAGGCAAATGGAGATGTCGCAGAAGAATTGCCAGGTGCATGAGTCCTCGAATGCAAGCTCGACGAGTCTCATTATCAGTATCCTTGAAATTCACATATCTGCGAGCGTTAGCTATGCGATACTTCAGATTTGCCATGACCGGTTCCAGGTAGATAGCGATGGCAACGGCGCTGAATCTATTGTACAACATAGATAGCTCCTGATCTGTGGGAGGTGTAGCCTTAGTAAAAGGAACTGATCCGACTGGTACACAGAGGGAAAGTAACTTCTTGATCTTGGACGACATGGTTGCAGCCTGTCTTCCCTCGTGCTGTTTGCTACCATCTTTTGCAGCCTGTACAATGAGTTTCAAGAATAGCGTAAATGCAGTATCACTGCGCTTGTTTTCGGAGAGTAGCTGGAGATTGTTATGGCGAAGGAAACTGGGGAAGTCAGGCGGCTCATCCGAAAGGTTGGCAAAAAGACGGCTTTTGAATATGTCGAGAAGCCGGTTAAACAAGCCAGATGCATCATCTAACTGCCAATGCCACCTATGATTTAGAATCAAACACCTTGAGATCAGCAGCCGGATATATTCATCCCGCTTGCGGAGGCCACGCTTGGTCAACGTCGCGTCTGAGGCACGCTCAGATGCCAGTCGAACTCGCTCCAACGCGATTGTTACCAATTGCCAACAGGCAGGAAGGCGAGGCGTCGATGTTGACATCCCGTGAACAGAGAATTGGGAAAGCGCACAAAGGCTAAACAAACTCCCCCAAATCGTTTCGCTGACGACGAGTTCGGAGGCGGCTCTCAACAGAAGACTTTCGTCGCGAATAAATTGAATATACACAGCCCAGAACTGATCAATTGTGCCCGCTGGCATGCTTAATGCCAATGAATTGATGACATAGATGAGGCAGACCCAAAGTTCTGCTGCTCGCTGAGATATCGTCGTTCCATCGAGTACTTGCTGTTCTGTATCAAAGAAAGTCTCCATTGTCTTCTGGAAACCATGATCCCAAAGCTGACGCATGAGCTGCCTCACATGCATCCGAATGAATGTATCGTTAACTTGACCATGTCGCTGCCGGCGGTGGCATTCTATACGACACAACAGTTCGATAACATACCAGCGTAATTCGAACGCTAAGTAGTTTGGTGGCTCATCCTCTGGAATGATTTCGGCGGACTCCTCCAGGTAAGCATTGATGCGATGGATGTGTTTCTCGATCGCTGTGTGTAAGGACACATAATCCTCTTCTTCGGATTTATGGAGTAACCACGAAATATGCTGGGATATAGAATGCAATAACATTTGCCACTGCTGGCAGTCATCGATTTCGGTATCTCTCCTTTGTGTGATGAGGTCGTAGACTTTGTCATTGACTTTCTCGAGGGAAATGGAGAGATCTTGAACAGACATGGCTGGCTGGAGCTGGACCTCAAATAGATAGCACGGGGTAGGGTGCAAGATATCTTGGTGATCTGAGAAAAGAAGGACGAGCTCATGCAGCCATCCGTGTCCGATACAGGTACCAGGACCAAAAGCGATACCAGACGGTAGGAAAGGAATACCGAAGTCCACGGTTACACGATGGGATAACAATAATTCTTCATCATGCGCAGGCACTCTGGACAATTGTTCGCGTTCAACGGCATCGCCTGTGAAGCTCCAATAATCGTGTAATGTCAGCTCGTCAGGGGTAAGTGACCTTCGACTTTGTGGATTCAGGCGTCGTCGTGGACCAGTAGGGCCTTGTTCAGCATCATCCTGGGGCATGAATCTTGCCACACTCTCCTCATCGATTGTAACGGGCAGGTTACTTGACCTTCCTGTGGCAAGGCGGTCTCCAGCGGGGGCAAAGGTGTACAGTCCTACTGTGTTGTTGAGCATTTTGCGCTTTCGCTGCTTGTTATTTGCTTTCGCAGATGGCTCATCAGCTTGTACATAGTACTTGTCTAGCATCTGTGGACTCGGAACATGAATTTGCTTGTCTCCCTCTGGAATGGGGCATTGTCAGCAAGCCGGAAGCACCACGAAGGCAGACTGCCTACCGGTGGTTTCAACGTTACGTGATCTGTCCGCAGAGCTTGTCCTCCGTGAGAATGGCAGTAAAGTCTGGCGTTCCGGCCCATTCTTTCTGGCACCAGCTGTTACAATATGTACACTTTCTCCAGATGACAGTTTAGACCGTCTACCAACCCCCGTTGCATTTCGCTTGAGGCGGACTTTCTTAACTCTTGGGCCTCCTATTCTTGTGCGAGAAAGCATTCGATCAATTAAGTCTCCTTCCTTGGCTTCATCCCTAGGGCCCTTGCTAGCACGCCTGTTGTAGACGACTTTCTCCGATAACCATTGGCCAACCTTCACATCATCGCTGTCATCATCAAGCAGCACATTCTCGTCGCCGTTCAACCCAGATGCGTGATGATAGCGCACAATATACTTGCGAGGACGAGATAAGCCACTAACAACATTCATCTCTGAATTCGAAGATGCCTCGGAGGACGAAGAGCTTGCAGTAGGAGCGGCACCAAGCATCTCAATGTCTGAGCTCTCAGAGTCTCCACGAATCTCAATACTTGACCTTCCTGCTCGGTTTCCGATATGAATTTTCGATTGACCGGGACGCAACGGTGTTTCTCCGTCATCACTGTCAGTGCGGCTATCCACACTGGAGGAAGCCCTCCGCCGGGGTTTAGTATTCCCGGCTTTGAGATGCTGTCGTATGAGAACGCCTGGCATCATCCTCCGCAGTGCCTTGAGACGTCGACGGTCCTTAGCGGTCATTTCGATCGACGAACTTGACTCTGAGTCAGAGCCTTGTCCTGGAGAACGGGAACGCTCGCTAGGAGTATAAGGGTTTCCTGGGAGAATCTCCACATCCGAATCAGGGTTCTGGATAGGCAGTCTGTCTTGCGCGAGATCGGTCTGTGACATTGACAAGTCGTTATCGGTCGGGGTCGATGGCACAAGGAGTGGACTTCCGAAGTTGTTGAAAAGGTCATTATCATCATCGAACACTGGCGCATCTTCCTGTGTTGCCCTCATACGTGTCGGCGAGGAGGACCTTACAGGAGAGTGCACTGATAATGTCGAACTCTTCTGTCGCCGCCACCTGACCACGGATGCTTCACCGTCTTCATCTGAGATGCCAACTGCATCGACATCTAGTGACAGTGCTCGCTCTCCTAGTGCAACCTTCAAGACAACGATCATAGTGAGAAACAGAAGCGAGACTTAGTGTAGAAAGTACTCAACGGTAGAATCATGACGTTTCTTTGGCGATCGTCTCTTGAAATCTTTCCTTTTCATTGGGAAAGGTTTAGGCTTAAAGCTTGGACCCACTTCATGCTCGTCTGCTGGCCGTGCCTTCTTTTCAGCAGGTAATGGAGGTCCAGGGAGATCATCTTCATTGCTGCTGCTGAAGGGCTCATCAAATGCACCTGGGTACCAAGCTTCGCGCCGTTCTGGCCGTCGAGAAAAATTTGCGTTGCTTGTTCCGGCATTCTGTTCAGCATCCGATACGGCATGGACTTGGTCCTCCACGCCGACACTTCGAGATTTGCCCTTGCTCCGGCTTCTCTGTTCTTCATTTCCATGCTCCATCTCGCCCACGCTAATACTCCGAGACTTCTCCTTCCGTCTTCTCCTCCGCCACTCCTCTTCCTCTTCCTCCTCTCCTCCAGCGTACTCGTATTCGTCCCCGGTATCCATCCCACCGTCATCTCCGTCCTCGCGCCCACTCCGCGGTGAGCCATACTGCCTCCTCGGGCGCGGAGGACTCACGACTTTTACGATCGCATCCGGATTTGAGCGCATTTGGCGCTTGTACATCAGCCTATCGTATGCGTACGGGTTCACCTGCCGCGCCTGCCTCGTGCGCAGCGCATAGCGATTCGATGCCTGCGCTAGCTCCTGAGCGATCATGTCGTCTTCAGGCCCATTCCCACCTTCAGCAGTGTGCGGGGAAACTGGTGAAGCATCTTGTAACACAGACGGACTTTGTACAGCAGTAGGCAATATCTGCTTTGGTGCACGTTTTCTTGGTGAGGATAGTGGAGTTAAGGGAGACAAGGGTACAGCGTTGGTAGTCGGTGAGATGCCCGATCGGGGGGTCGAGTGCGTGGGGTTATTCCCTTCAATAATCCTAAAAGGGGTAGAAGTACACCTCTCTTCTGAGTCAGAAATTTGAGGATTCTGGGGTATAAATAGAGGATGCCGTTCCATGTATGGGGAATGAGATGATGAGACACTCGTCTCATCACCTGAGATAGACAGGTCGAAGCTATCAAAACTAGAAGGAGTTGTGAAACGACTTGGAAGGTTCGTAAATCGTCTTGGGTGATTCTGCACGGTGCTTACAAGCGATCCGCCGCCCGAGTGCGCTGATTTCTCCATAATGTCATGGCCCGCAGTGATCAAGGGATCGTGTTCTGCAGAAAGTTGGGGGGTAGGTATAGGAATACTTGATTCAGGTGACGAACTCCTCATTAGCACGAGATTTTGAGGGGGTGTACCCTCCATAAATATTTCTGGTGGCAATGAGGTAGTTCTTGTCGCAAGCGGCCAGCTACCTGGACTTCTTAGAGGAAATGACGGCGAAGGCGTGCGCCTGAGTATGGTATCAGGTGAAGGAGACAGCTGTAGGGGGGATTAAAAAATATCATAGATGATTCACACATAGTACTTGCCTTCATGCGCTTGAAGGGAGGACCTTCAGCGGGCCCATCGTGTGCTCCATATCCCATGACAGAAGAAACAGGTTGGACGTGCGTGACAGCTGCCAGTGCAATCGCCCTGCTCCAATACTCTACGTCACCAGCCTGAATAGACTCAACTTCTTCACGGTCAGAAGATTCTACGATCTCGTCGTGGTCCATGGATATTTCGTGTCGTTGGTAAAGAGCATGGTCGTTGCCCGGTGAACAATCGCGGCAGGACAGTGACCGCGATTAGCCAGAGGACGACGCGTGACTCTTATCACGTGCTTCGTCACGGTCGCGATTATGCTGAGTTCGACCTGGTTATTATTTGACGACCATTGTGCGAATTGTATACAAGTTACAGGACCACGAGCTTCAGTGGAAAATCGGCCATCTTGCACGCGAAATTTTGACACCAGACTCGACTTTGCAGGGCATTTGGTGTCTGACAGCGAGATGAGCACAGAAATTATCATCCGAGAATAGCTATAGGCCACTATCTCCCGGCTCCAATTTGAGGCAACAATGGCGATTTCCCACAGCTAGCCACACAGCCATCTCACATGGTTACCTTTGAACACTTCTTAGAATCAGCGCCGATGAACAATGTCACATGGTAAAACGATCAGTTCAATAGATCATCTGCAATGCATTGCCATCTAGATTTTGCCCTTCTCTTCCGACAGGTAGTGTGGCACTCCATCTGTTACTACGCTCATTTGCACATCCAGAGTGTATGTGTTGCTATATAAAGAGCGGTGCTCTCTATTCCGCATCTTTCCAGGGGATCATTGACTAGAACGAGCCTGTATACTTCTAGGAACAATCTCCAGAGAGGGACTGCGAAGCAGCAGCAGCAGCGACGAAATGCTGACCTACTCATCTCTGTTGACCGACAGCGAGAGTGTTGCCTGGCATCACAACATGTGCTTTACTGTCCTTTTCCCGGAAAGTATATAAACCTGTCTTCTGTAGATTGAGCTCATCAGGCTATAGGTTATTATTCTTTCGTTCTCTCGTTTGTTCCCTCACGCCAACTCCAGTCTTTGACATGCTTTACAAGGCACCTTTGCTCACTGTAACTTTTGCTCTCATGGCTGCTGCCAGCCCAGCTACTAGGGCTGGCATTCGTATCCCTCTGCAAAAGCGTAGCTCTTTAACCAAAGCCGACGGCACCTTTGATCATGATAAGGCGGTCTTACAATTAACCAGAGTACAGAAGTACGTGCTCTTGTCTTTCGCAAAGCTTCCCTATGTATCTGAGACCGCATACCTTACAGCAAACATCGTCAAAATCTGATAAACTTGGAGCATAACATCGGATCTGAAGCTTTCAACAAGACCGGCTATGTTTCGTCACTTGGAAAGCCTCTGAAATCTAGCCAGAAACGCACCGCAGTGCCGCTAACAGCGCAGGAATATGGTACTGAGTGGACAGGCACAGTCACTATAGGCACTCCGCCGCAAAACTTCATGCTTGACTTTGACACTGGCTCTGCTGATCTGTGGGTCTCATCACCCTCCTGCAACGACTGTAGCTCCAACGACACGTATAACCCGTCATCTTCCTCGACGAGCCAAGAGCAGAGTGGGACGTTCCAAATTTCTTACGGAGACGGATCGAGTGCCTCTGGTCCCATTTACCAAGACACTGGTGGGTCTCAATAGACTGATGCACATAGATGGGTTCATTTATAACGGCCCATCATAGTCAGTGTCGCTGGTGCGGCTGTCAAGGGACAGACATTTTCCGCAGTGACCAAGGAATCGGAACAATTTAGGCAGAATTCTATCGACGGCATCATGGGCATGGCCTTTGCTGACATCTCTTCGCTGAAAGCTGTATGAGTCAAAGTGTTATCTTACTCTCAGAGGAAGCTGACCAATTGTTTCTAGAGCCCCTACTTCATGACTGCGATCAATCAAAGCGTCGTTTCTCAAGGAGTCTTTGCCTTCAAGCTTGTACCCAGCGGTGCTGAATTGTATATTGGCGGCACTGACTCCTCCCTCTATACTGGCGACATCGAATATCATGGTCTTTCCTCGTCCAGTGGCGGCTTCTGGCGCATCAGCGGAGCGAGCGCTATTGTCAACAACAAGACGGTGGTGTCTAGCCTAGATACAATCATTGACTCTGGTACGACACTGATGTACGGGCCGCCCACCGCAGTGGAACAATTCTATAAGGAAATCCAAGGCGCACAGAAGTTCGAAGAAGGATTGTACTCCTTCCCTTGCAGCACTGCTCTGACGGTTGCCTTCACCTGGGGCGGGAAAATCTGGCAGATCGACTCCGCCGAGTGAGTAGCCTTGGTTGACAGATGATTAGCTCAATATAATCAATACTCCTGCAGTTTTAACCTTGGTGAGACAGAAAAAGGCTCTGATCGATGTGTGGGTGCTCTCGGCGGTGAGGACCTTGGTTTCGGTGATAATGTCTGGCTCCTGGGTGACACGTAAGGCTTAAAGTCTTACGCTTTTCGTGTGAATGCTAACAACGTTGAATTTTCTGTACAGCCTCATTCAAAGTCTGTATGCTGTCTTCTCGGTTGACGATTCGGCGGTCGGTTTTGCCACGTTAGCCTAAATAATATCTACGTTGTGGACGAAGATCAAAGGTTCCTGTGCAGATATGGCGTGGGGTACATCATTCAGAAATCTATCAATGGGTACTTTGTGCTTGAATAAATAAATAAAATTTATGGTTGTCTGTAGAGATGGGGAAATCGAGATACGTATATATATACATCGAATGAGAGGAAGACAGATGGCCGACTAAGATGGTAGTCCGGAAATTGATGTTTCCACTGATGGAAGAGGATCGTCTGAATGTAAACAAGCGGGACTACGAATGTTAATTCTATAAGATCAATTTCAGAATTCATCATATTGGACGGCCATACAATCATATACTCACAATGACACGAAATTTCGCTTCTTGAAGACGATGTCATCGGATCTCATCTGGTAGGCAATTGCAAACGCTCAACTAGGAGCAGAGCAGAGCCTACAGCAGAGTAATCATGACATGCGTATAGTGCTTACACCAGCGTCGTTTGACGTAATGTCTAGTCGACCATTACGAGGGAGAATACTCCATGGCATGAACCATGACGACCTGAGAAAAAGTTCATCCATCAGAGAACTGAAGCTATATTTATCGAGACGTGTACCAACCTTTTGTCTCGGAAAGACGAGCTGACCATTAGGAACGGATTCTTTTGTCGTCTAATGACTGACACCTATCAGGCAGATTAACTACCTTGGGTTGCCTGTCGTCAGGAGTCGCCGCGAAAGAATTGATAGGTCATTCGCTAGACAAAGAAGACGATGGAGTGGGTGCCAGCACACGACTGCTAGATAGGTGTTAATCCCAATGAAGATGGTAAGAGTCGGTATCTTGTACAGCATTCCTAGTTCTCAAGACCATGCATAGGCCGACAACTGGCCGGAAACGGAATCCGTAAAACTTTAGGATTTCAGTTGAATGCCCTCTCGCAGTTAAAGTGAGCATACACCGACCAAGCCGACGACCTTGACAGTGAATATACCGGTTGTAGTCCTGGAGCAAGCCGTCATGGCAGTAGTGACAACAAGGTCAGGACCTGCAGCCGAGGTTGAGACATGATAAGACATGCAAGGCCGACAACAATCAGAACACAGGCATATTGCCGCCGACACCTAGTTTGAAGGGTGCCTTGATCACCAATAGAAAGGTTCGGGATGAAGAGCGTGCAAGCCACAAATCGACATTTATGTTTGATTTGATTTGAGACGAGGCTGGAATCGCTAGCATCGACAGCTAATTTGAGATCAGAACAAGAGCGCTTTGACATCCAGAGCAATTTAGGGATGCGAGACAAATCATCGTGGGCGGCTCCTAGGAACACAAGGAAGCCCAAATAATGCAAAGATACCACGATCCGTGCAAGTCGATGATCGATTAGACAAAGCATGACGAGCACCCGAGCCGGCAGGTAGAGAGTCGTTCGAAACACCCAAGGAAGCCATGCTTTTCAATAGATCATCGGTGATATCAGTCGATGGCGTAGGACTCGTGTTCAGATTCGATGCCATCAATGCATAAAGAAGCCCGTCCAAGGAGCCGTCGTCCGGAGGAGAATACGGACTGATGATTTGTAACTTTTGCTCGGCGGTTTTACCCCTGTGAGGAGACAGTTCAATACACGCTCGAAGGAGACAATTTGAGAGCTGCTCTGGACACACCTGGGATTGAATCTGATCTTAATGCCCGTCATCTGCTTCGCATTTTCTTTATCCTCCTTCTGTTTCCGCTTCCTTTCGCGCCTCAATTGCCTGCGCCGTTGAACTTTTTCCTTCTCTGCAGCTTTGTCGCGGACCTGCTTTGGACATGGAGTGTCGGCCACACCAACATCTACAGAGCAACCCATTGCCATAGAAGGAGTATTCACAATGGCTGTAATGGCTTCGAGAGCACCGTCCTTCCGTTGCTTGGCGTAAGAGCTGTAAGGTGCCCCATGGCGAGTACGACGCTTCGTCCTTTGCGGTCCAACGCGAGTGCCCTGGACTACTTTGTCTGAAGAGCGGGGAGAGAAGAAGTCGTCCCCCATGCGCGTAGGTGGGGGGAACTCAGACGCAGGGGCAGACCGGTCCTGGGAAGTTGACCTTGAATTATGCGACGTGACGTCCGGAACAGCATCAAGGACGGTCATGCAATCGTCTCCAATGAATTCCTGAAACTCTCCGACAAGCTTTCCGAAGGGAGTAAGTGAGCTGTCACCGTGAGAGCTCCAATTCCATGGCGTAGTGTCAGGAGCAGCGTTCATATCGACGTCCGGGTTTTCGGTTGACTGTCCTTGCTCCTCTACTCCGGACATTTCGTCCCACTGCTGTTGACGATAAGTGAGGGGCTCACATGCTTGTTGATTCGAAGGAAGGTCGGTAGAAGGGGAGTCGGTTTCCATTAACGAATCGGAAGACTTGATACACGATACTGTATCAGGCGATGGCTCAGGAGGCTCAGGACCGAACAGCGAATCCAAGTCATCATCCACGGAAGCAGCTGCAGGCATAGCAGGCGGTGCTATTTCACTTTCGTCCGGCGTTTTCTCCTCGTCGTCACCAAAAAGGGCATTCCAGTCTGGAGATGCAGGAACGCACGGTGACGTCGGCACAGGCGGTTGGGAAGGTGGGGACGGGGATGACGAAGGGATGGGAGACCACGGTGGGGGAGGTGGAGTTGACGGCCGAGAATTCGAAGGAGGCGGTCGCGGAAGTAGCGGGACCGGGCACGCAGGTTCATCAGGGAGCGCGAGAGGAGTATCGTGGCTCGGGTCATAGCCTCCGGCAAGGTTCCGAAGTGTGTCCTCGGCAGGTGGCAATGTCGTCTTCTGCTTGACCTGATTTAAAACGTCAAGACCAATAGAATCTACCATCGTAACATCATCATCCATGAGTCCCATGGGCCGGTGTTCCATCCTCCTGTCGTCTAGGACAGCCGTTACTCCTAGAGAAATACCTATATCAGCAAGGAAGCGCTCTGCCTCAGCCAGCATATCCTGATCAACATCTAGCTTGTCAGACCCCGTAAGAGTCTCTGGCGACCAGTCATTGCCATGGTCGGCAACTCCGATATGCTCGGCGTTGTCCTGGAACATTGGCTCATCTTCGTTGCTAAGAACCTGACCGTCCCCGAAAAGATCGTCCTCATCCCCAAGAACCTCATCCTGATCGATGTTTTCGCTGACGACAGGAAGTTCGTGCAAAATGGGCCCTGACACAACTGAATGTTGTACGGCAGATTGGTGATCAACGGGCTGCTGAGCAACAAGCTCCACAACCGCCGCGGGCGTGACCGTTGGGGGAGCTTGGTCCTCGTCGATATCCATGAGGACTGAGGCCACCGGGACTTGATCGATGTCCATCAAACTCGACGCAGGTGTAATCATCTCGACGTCCATCGGCCCATCTTCGTCTTCGGTTGGATGACAAACCATATCCATTTTGGCCGGCGCACCAGAATCGCTCGTGGAAGGTCTATACTCGGGTCCCAGCGGAGGGATTGCAACCTCCAAGACAGAATTTGTCGCCATCGGCTCTGATTCGACGGTAGTGAGGTTGACAATATCTGCATCGACGTCATCGATTAACATGAGTGTCTGACATGCGTTTGCATCTGCGACCGCAGCGGCTGTGTCCGCGGATGGCAGATTGCCTACAGCAATCGTCGAAGGATTCGGGATACGTTGTACTTCAGGAATGGCGGTGGTTGAAGCGAATGGAATCGGACGAGGGGAGAGACATTCCACAGGACGCAGAACCGGTGTTGGGGTGCCCAAAACGAAGCTCACGGCAGGTCCGGATGGCGACAGATTGCGCTCGACTGGTAGCGTAATGCTACTATCCGCGGGGACAGACATAAGACAGTCATTGACACAAGGCTCGAGAATCATCGTTTCTTCGACTCCTGCTGTCGCAAACAAATCACTAACCTGGGATGTCAGATGATAGCTTAATGTGAACACTCAATATTGACGGAGAACGGCGAATCCACGGCTCACCTCAACGCTTGGTGCAGAAATGTCTCTTGTAGTGACAACGGTAGCAACGTCCATATCATTCCGAACGTCGCTGATTTCGCGTCCCAGTTCATCTGACTGAGAGGGTAAATAATGTTAATCAAGACGGGAAATTTAATTAGTAAAAAACTCGGCATACCTTATGGCTTAACGGAAGACTTGAATCGTGACCTGCAGTATCCCCCTCTTTCATTGCGCCGTCGAGCTGACCAAAGGAGACGCAAATCAGCACACACAGTCACAATCAAGCTAACAAAGACGTCGAGAAACCTGTAACATACCTCATAGCTAGGTGAAGATACAGCTACAGTTAGACCGGATTCCTCGGGTGTCTCAACATCGCGACCCTTTGTCGCGTCGTTGAGCCGCCCGAAGAATACAGAAACATTCAAGCACTGCTAAAACGGTAAATGTTCTGAATCATTACAATTGTAGATCGCTCTAGCGTACCTCTTGGTTCGCCGTGGGTGAACTTACGGGAGTTGTAGATCTCGCAAGGGTAGTCGCCGTAGTTTCTATTTCAACTGCGCTGTCCCTCACCGCATCATCGAATTGTCCTGGGGACGTGGCCGCAAAGAGAGACTAGTAGACAGGTTCAGCCTTCGCACCGAACCATGAACAAAGAACTGTGACGCACCTCATTGCAAGACATGGACGAGCCTCCAGCAAGGGTAGTCGCAAAATCCTCAGCGGTCGCACTAGATTGCGCGGTCCTACTGGGCTGCGTCGTTACGCTTGGCTGGGTGGTAGTACCAGGTCTAGCAGTTGCATCATATTCGATAGTCAGGACACTCACAGCAGAGTCCTTGACGTCTTCAATTTCTACAGCATCGTCGAATTGCCCAGAGGATATGGGCGCGAACAGACGCTACATCCGAAAGTACGCAAAGTCAGTCTTTGAACGTTGCTCAAATGCAAGTTCGACAGACCTCGTAGCCGTCGAGAGGTATAACTTCACGCGCTGTGATCGGCGCGGGTGGACTGATGTCCTCATCTTTCGCTGGACCGTTGACGGGAGAGGATGCCGTGGGGACGGCAAGCTAGTGAAAGGTGAGCGAATGGACCAAGGACATTTGAGTCTGGACGTACTTCGTGGCTGGGCACGGGAGTGCATCTCTGGGAGGTCATGCTATGACGTACAGCCGACTCCCTGAGCGACGCATCCCTCAGCGGAGCATCAGTCTCAGATGAAAGTGGGCGGCACTGGTGTAATCCCTGAGTGGTTTGAATAATTGATAAAGGACCGGTACCTGCTTCAATGCTGGACAGAGGATGACTACCGGGGTAGATAGTCGCAGCGGGAGCAGATCCAGGTTCTCCCACTGCCGCGGCTTCGGTCCGGTTACCAGAGGCCTCGGGTCGCAGAGGCTGATGCGCATTGTCAGGTAACATGAAGAGGTGCATATACAGGCTCAGACTTACTCGATAAAACGATGGAGACATCCTTTTCATAGGAGACATAAGCGGCGATGACGAAAGCTCGCCTGCCAACGAACGCTCTTCTTCTTCAGATCGTAGAGAAGTACAAGAATCGGCTATAGATACAATCGCATGCTAGAGGACGGAGTCAGCTATTACCGAAGAATAACATGCAGCGACGCTTACCGAGCTCTCGTCATCGGCATCGTGCGTCGCAGAAGATCCCCGGAGCGTCAATGACGATGGACTCTCGGATTCTTCAGTATTACTTAGGCGGACTGGAACCTTCGAATTGGCAGGCGTCGAAACACCTTCATTATCACTTTCTTTCCTGTCCCCAATTGTCTTTATCTCCGTCTTCGCTTGATTCTTCTGGCCCGTTGGCTTTGCGTTTTCCTTATCGCTCGTTTTCCCTGTTCTTTCCTGCTTCTCCCCTTTCTCATTCTTGCCAGTATCACGCTCCTCACTAACAGCGCACAACTTGACGACCTTCACAGGTCCGAAAACGTCCGGTGACAGCACAATTCGAGATCCTTTCATCTTCTTTATCGAAGAAGCAGGTCTAGTGCCCGCATACAACGGCGAGTTCAGTCTGTACGACGGTGGACGCCACTGGATGCCATATGGCTGCAGCGGCATGCGCGGGGTCGAGGGTGGATCGGGGATACGACCATCTGTGCATCGGATGGTGAGCGGAGTGAGAGGGAAAGTGGGAGGCTTTTCGAGAAGGAAGGATGGGAGTGTACCGCACAGTTCGTCTCGAATGTGCTTGACGCGCTTGTGGAGTAGCTGTGAGGCACACCTCGGCGTGACGTAGGAAGTGGAAGCGAGAGTGGGTGTATCAGCAGGCATCGGGGAGCTTAGGTTACTACGCGTCACGTCTCCTGCAATGCGTAACTTGCGCTGCGTGTCGTCCTGCATTGCCTATGAGTCGGTATCAAATGCACCATAAGACCAATTTTACCTTGCCATCGATCGGCTCGGGAATCCTAACATACACCGACCAGTCAGCAATGTTGACGACCTGCGTGTCACTGACAAGGCGGTCCCGCCCGATTTGCGTGCGCCTCTTGAACGTCGGCTGCCCGTATCCCAACTCGTGCTCCTGGTAATTAAAGTAGATGACGTCGGGAGCTCGCTTGCGTTTGACCGACCGCAGTGCCGTAACGGACAGGTAAGCGTCCTCGTCAAACGGAAGCCCGAGCGTGACCTCGCCCAGGGCAGCGCGGCGAATAGTGTGAACCAACTCGAGGGAAAGGGCAGCCCGTTCTTCGGCAACGCGCCTGTCGACTCGTCTCGCAAAGTCGGCTGGGCGGTGACGGCCAGTAGGATCGTAGTCCGCCAAAACATACTGGGTATATTCAGCCTTGGACGAGAAGAGGCGCCTGCCTAGCCGTTTTCCGGCGGACGGGGACGCCACGAAGCAGTGTCGCAGGCCAAGGGGGTATGACTTGAGATAGTTTGTCCTGTAAACGTCGAGGGTATCGCGATGAGAGGTAGGATACATGATGTTCATGATTATGTACTATGCTGTATTGCAGGGAAGAGTCCTCGACCGATCAACAGTAGAGGTGAATATGAGGGTGGTGAGGGGGAAAAGACAAGAGATAGAGTGAGTGGGGTCAGCCATCGCTGGGGGCTTTATGTTCGTATTGCAATCGAGCCCGACCTGAGGCTAACAGGGTACGCGACTCGCGGCGGGCGGGACCATCACGTGATCGAGACAACCATCGGGCACAGGGAAGCATAGCGAGGTCCTGGCATCAATACAGTCTGTGGACGGGCCATTTGCCTAGCATGATCACTGTAGGAGCCTGCGGTAGAATGGGTACGGTTTTACCAGAAGAAATATCGCAAAGTTCCTGCCAAATCGTCATGGATTAGCTGGTCGAGCGCTGTGCCAATTTATGGCAAGGCTTGGAATGCCTCCAATCCTGCGAATTATAGTCAATTGATCCTGAGAGTGCCACTCACGCCTGCGAGGCCAGACGTCCGACATCATCACAGAAGAGATTCTCTGCCGAGCGTGCACAAGAAAGCCGGAGATGATCTCTCTGATTTCATAGACAAGGCGTGCAACTCATCTCCATCTGATAGTTGGAGACGCAAGTGTGCTCGGAACTGCTCAGTGAGCTCAGTGAGCTCAGAGGACATCCCTTCGCGAAGATCACGGCTCGTTTCTCAGTGCAAGATAGGTGCAACTCCGCGAAAGAGCACCCACTGGGGCGAACCCGGCCTCGCCCGCAGTACGCACTGCGCGAGGCTGGGCGCATGATTCCTATCCGATGGCTTGGACAATGGAATGCCCCCCTGCTAAGAAACTCGAATTTCAAAACTTGTGTTCAGCAGGCCCATGTACTCGCAGGCCAGACCTCGAAGGAAGAGTGCGTCGCTGCTATATGTGAGTGGCACGGATCCACCGACTTCGCCGGTAGTTCCGCTAATCACTGCAATCAGTACTAGTTCTCTCTTTGGAACATGAACATATCTCATATTTCCAGCTACCAGAAGGCAGGTCCCCTGCACGTGTGCTGCGATCATCGTTGTGCAATTCAATCCTACTCATCACGGTGAAAGCGCTGCCACGCAGCCGCTGGCCCGACTATATAACCAGAGCACTGCATTGAAGTCAGTATAAAGGTCTTTCTCTGCAAGATCCCAGAATCGCCATCACCGCTATCACCACTACCGTCACTACATAAAGCTAACTGATACCTGTGCAACATGGCTACAGTCTGCGAATGGGAGCCCGGAACCTGGTACGGCGCCGGGACTATCGTTGTGTATCAAGGTACGCCTCTGCGTCTGTCGCAACTTCCCCGTACATCAATCCGATGTGTAACATATTAAATCGATATAGGCGTCAGATACAAGATCATCCAGCCGCACACGTCTGAGGTTCGCCCGCCCCATCCTCGCTCTCGATTGTCCTTGACATCGTCTGATCATATAACAGCCCGGTTGGGAGCCGCCCGCGACCCCTGCTCTGTGGGGCCGCATGCAAGAAGAAGTGGGCGGGGGATACGGTGGAGGATATCAGTCGCCGCCGCCGCAGCAGCAGCAGCAGCAACAGCAGCCGCCCTGTGACAGCGGGTATGGTGGCGGCGGCGGGTACAACCCCGGTTACATCCAGCCCGGCGCACAGCCTCAATATCAACCCCCTCCTCAACCTCAATGTCAACCGCCACCGCCTCAGCAGCAGTACCAGGCTCCTCCCCCTTGCCCTCCCCCATCGCAAGGTGAGTGTACTACACCGACGATGTCGTGGATGCGATAAGATCATTCATTCTTGTCTTGCAGGCGGCGGTGACGAGAAGCAGTGGGACCAACACCAGGAGCAGCAGGTGCAGATTCATCATGAGGAACGCAAGAAGAGCTGGTTTGACCTTGAACCAGAGCGCAAGAAGCAATTGGAGGTACGTCCAAATGCCGTTGTCATTTCCTACTGTGATCGTTACTAATGCGCCACATCGTGATCGGTAAGATCGGAGGCGGTCTCGTAGCCGGCCTCGCCGCAGTGGGCGCAGGGTACTACGCATACCATTCCCACCAAAAGGGCGAGGAAGAGGTCGGTGGCTCGTTCTGTCTCCTCACCGTACACCATATTGAGAAGATTCATAACCACTGTAGAAAAAGGCACAAGTGTGGGCACTCCAGAACTGGTTGCATGAGGCCCAAGCGCGCACGCAACAGTATTACCAGAACGGCCCTCGCGGACCTGTCACCTGGGTCTTGACTGAGGGCAAGAACATCCCCAACGGCGCGATCCCCGGTGGTGAGCAAAACGGGCAGGCGCTGTACATTTGTCGTGGATTCCATGAGGTATGCTACATACTTATTCTGCGACGTCGCTTCGATGCTGATAATAGGACTAACAGGGCGGCCTTCGTATGCACTTTCCTTCGACGGTGTCGGTTCATTACTGAGTTTTCCTTTCTG
Source organism: Taiwanofungus camphoratus (assembly GCA_003999685.1). Taxonomy (NCBI): domain Eukaryota; kingdom Fungi; phylum Basidiomycota; class Agaricomycetes; order Polyporales; family Taiwanofungaceae; genus Taiwanofungus; species Taiwanofungus camphoratus. The sequence goes on from CP021226.1 coordinate 1,889,142, forward strand.
ATTCTTCAGAGATTGGCAAGGTCTCGGCAGCATTCGAGAACAGCGCGGTCGTTGGCTACGCCCATAAGGAGATCCACGTAAGGACGGTTCTTTATCTGCGTTTTATCACTATTCAAATTGGTGTTCTTTCAGCTCCCCAAGTACGAGGTTCTAGTGGGTGACCAGCGCGCCGTGCAGTGGGTGGATGCTCGCGGACGCCTCAACTTGCATCACTTGGGCGCTCGCCCCGTCGAGGGTGGCCATGAAGCCAACGGGACGCCCTTGTTCATCGCGAAAGCGCACCACCACAACGCCGTGATCCCCGGGAAGGCGAGTGAGAAGCTCGATGGTGAGTTGCCCTTCCATTACGTGCTGGGACTGCAAGCTAACATGGCCTGATCAGGTGCGTTCGTGACCTTCAGGAGCTCGGAGGTGGAGGTCAAGGTTGGTACATTGTGCTACAGTTCTTTTGGCTTTCCGCTGAGCATCTCGTTGATCACAGGACTATCGTGTCCTGTGCTATGTCTAAGAGTTGTTTGAAGACAACAGCACCCTGCATTCAGATTGGATCCGAGACTGAAGTGTACAGTATTGATTTGAGCGTTGCATATCTCTCAATGTCATCTAGCCTGGTCAATGTACATTAGTTTTCAGTGATCGCTACATCTCGTGCACCATTGGCATCTTTGATGGTGCAGTGTTGTGTTGGCAAGTCGGCGTCTTAAGAGGCATCGTTGTATCCGAAATAGCACTGTCATATATTGATGTCAGGAACGAAATGAAATCGTATTTGCGGACTAGAATCAGTGTTATTTCTGAGTCAGTCAGCTTACAGAAGATGGTCGGACACATGTCTTTGAAAAAAGAAGATTGTATTGCTAATTATTGTATAGAATACGGAGCTCGACGATATAACTAGGGATATATGCTAGGGACACATTATTGATACACATGAAAGATCTATGGGGTGAAACACCACGACAGAAAGAATGACAACGTTACAAACGGTAGGCGAGAGACAGGAGAATAAGAACGAGGGGGAGGCGGATTTCATACCTAATGATACAGTGAAGGTGGTCAAATGTCTAAACGGTAGAACGTACGAGTATGCCGAATGCAAAGGATGGTATTGAGGCAAGGGGTAGCACGTGCTGAGAGAAGAGATGTGGTAACTTCACGCTAAACCATGTCAATCGAATTTGGGCGCACGGAGGACGGTACGTCGGGTAGAGGTCGTTCCAGCCGTTCTGAAGAAATATTGAGGACGAAGGCTGGGTCCTTCAGCTGGGGAGTAGGAACAGGGGCAGGTATCAGAGGGTCAGAACCGGCTTTCACCTCGGCACCCTCGTTATGCGACGCTTGTGAGGGAACACAAGTACTTGAGACTGTTGTGTGCACAGAAGGAGGGTATGCGACTTTGACATCACCGACGGGGCCGAGCTCTTCGACAGAGACTGAAATCGATAATTTATCCGCGAAAGTAACGATGGAAGTAGGCCTTGTTCCGCGCTGTACAAATGTAGGGATTGTGATACGTTCGAGAATGCTCGACGATGGTTTTGAATTCTTGGAACTGCTCCACATAGAAGTAAGCATCGAGTTTATGTTAATGGTCAACGTCTGGACACTTACCCAAAAGCGGTTCCCATCCCGAACCGCTCGAAGAAGCTTGTGCGAACGCCCAACCGCTTCCCCAAAAATACACAGGCAAGACGATAGTGTTTGCGGGCCTCCCCTGCAAATCCAAAGAACGCGAAGAAAACAAGGGCACACGTGATATAAGACCACATGTTGAAATCGAGGGATTTGACAATTAGTGGGTCTGATCTCCATACTATAGCTGGATATTGGCCGACCCTTGAGAATTGGTAATGAAGGTTTGCCAATCCTTCCCACTTGTAGAGAGGTTCCTTCGCGTTGATCACCATAGTGTAGATGCCGAGGGGGACAGTACAGCACATCTCGAGAGCGGCCAATCCCATGAGACGGAAATATCGATGAAAAGAAAGACCTGTGTTGGAAGAAAGAAGCTCATTCAACTGCTTTCTTCTTTGCATGAAAGCTCGTATAGTCAGCCCTATGGTCGAAAGTCAGACGCATTGTTAGTTTATACAGAGACGTAGACCTACCGCAATAGACTGCGGAGATGAGACCAATAACGATGGGCCAGATGTCGAAGAGAAACCATGCAAGTATTGTGTTAGGTATCGCAAACATACAGCCGAACCCCTCAAGGATGTCGAAACGATGACCTTGGATGAACCAGTCTGTGTGCAAGGAGTGAAAATGTATCCAGACTTGCTCGCATTGATATTCTTACACAGAATGACCTGAACAACGGGAACACCCAATCCAATGGCCAGATCTATTACGACCATGCGACGCTTGTCATCGCGACCTATAGAAACGGTCGAAATAGTCGCAATCTTGTAGAGGCGGCGGTTGATGAGTAGAGAAGCGGTACAAATACCAATGCTTGAAGCTAGCAGCCATCTTGATGCTGTCTGTCCTTTAGACGATGGACTACACCAGGATTCAGAAGAACTGACTGATGTCACACCATACAGGCGCCCAATTGATTGCGTTGTCTTTCCATACGATGCAGTTTATAAATTGGATGAGGCATTGACTGCCTGTCCAAAAAATGTAGAGGACACAACCGATGTTCCACGCTATGCAAGTAAATAAGCATATTGAGGTTTTCGATGAAGCTGCGCTTCTTCGACAGACCTTCCAAATGCCAGTAAAGTGGGATGTTGACCAGAACAAACCCGATAAACGAGAAGGCAATGACCAGGTTTTGCTGATCAGACCAATGTACACTCATCTTGCTCGGTCTAAAAATGAGTGTTCCTATAGAGGATAGCAGTGGTACGCAGGAGGCGGCCACGCGAGAAGTCTAAGAGCGTCTCGAAAACGTGAACGGGGGGGCAATACAGCATGCCTGGACGCCACGCTGCACTCTTATAGCCATGTTCTTCTCCTTGTGAACAAATACGGGGTCCCTTGTACTTGTCATCGATAGAACTTTGACTATAACAGGAGTACAGAAACAAGGAGGTGCGGATGTGGTACAATGAAAGGTGCTTCCAAATTTGGAATACTCGCGGGTGTGAATGCTCGATCGCGACAATGTCACGAGATTCGAGAAAGTCATGGTGCGGCGGAACGCGTCTTCAGACTGGTGAATTATAAGCGCGATTCTGTGCGGTCCAATCTGTACAACGAGATAGACATCCTGAAAGGGATTGGTCATTGCGACAGCCACCTACATAGCTGGATGGTCTGACCACCGAGTTCCTGCACATTGATCCCTCCGCGTCAGATATTCTCAGGCATTGGAAGGACGCAGTTAATGTCTGAATTATATCTGACAATAACAGTATTCAGTCAGACAGAGTTTTCGGTTCTCTTACTCGAACAATTCGTGCGCTCATCACAGATCGTTTCACGTAACTTGAAAAATAGTACTCACTATACGGTCAAATAACGGACCATGGCTCAAAGCTCTCATGACCGAATAATTGAGGGACCCTCCCAGGTATCAACTAGTTTTTAGCCAGTGAACTGGGTTCGATAGTTGACGTTGAAACCCTTGGCTCGCCATTCTGTATTTCGGATCCTTGCATGGACGGGAAGCTACTGTGTCGATCACTTTTTGATTCTGCAAAAATCATCATCACAAGGCTACCACTATATAATGTGAGGCTATATATGAGCCTTTCCTTCGAGGACCTGTTCGAATTCGATGTGGTACAATCTTGTGTAGAAGAGACCAACGAACCGAATGCATTGAATGTCCTAGTGCCATTAACCAAGTCAGGATATATCATCCATAGCACATGAATTGATGACGACAACAAGCACGCTCGATATTGCCCCGCAGGATTGCATTTCCGTCCAAAATCAAGGGGCATGACCGAGATGTCTTCACCAGGATGTTACCTGCCTTCCTGCCTTCCATCGCCGGTCAGTTTACACCATCAACGGGTCCTGCCTTAACTTCGCCTTCGCCATGAACGGCTTCACGATCTTCTTGATCGCTGGTGTTTGGCGTAACTAAGCGGGGTCTTGAGCAATCGTTATGGTAGATCACGGTGGCAGTCACAAGAAGAGGTTTGGGGCACGACAGGCTGAGGCCAGTCTTGAGCTCCACGAGGCTCAAATCAAGTGGCACAACCATTGGTGTTGGTGGTACGCAGGGCGATGTAAGGACATACTCCAATTTGCTTGACTGCTGAGACAGATTCTGCGCAGGCGCTCATCGAGTGATGTGTTCGCATCAGGAGTAAGGCACTGTTTGCCATCTCGAAGAGCCCATCACTGGGTACTGGTAGGCGCAGTAACCACGCCTGAGATGGCCTGGTGAAACAACACAGCACGGCTAACTGAGAGGAATGAGACTGCTTGAAAGCAGAGAGAACCGTGGCCACGTGGTTGCACGAGGGAGTTCACAGTGGCCATTCAACGGAAACTTGACATCCTCCTCCGCTCTTGTGTGCATGCCCTTCCTCTGAGCTGTCTTCGTATGTTTCGGGTAGGAGATCTTCACAGTGATTTGACGATACAAGACATCTCGTTCGCAAGTCTGAAATCTGAAGAGGAACAGCCTACCGTTTGTCGGTCTTACCCAATGTGTTACTGCTTATTTCCGTCTGACGTCTGTCTGCATTAGTGACAGTTTTCTAGTTTCACTACGCTCCAACGCAGACTCAGGACTACTTGCAGCCAGCTTCAGGTATGTTCTCAACGCGTGTCTGTTAAATGCAGGCGGCCATCTAATTTAGCAGCGTCACACATTGCAGCTGTCTCCACAATGTCTTCCCCAGTCGATGATTCTCCGTCCTCAATGGCACTTGACTCTCATTTCCTGCTCAATCCCGAAGACGAGTACGAACACCCTGCGTCGTCCTTCGATCCAGCATCTTCTGACGGCGACACCGCTTCACAACGCTCGATCCCGCTTTCCTCACCGGCACATTCCCCTCACTTATTCGGGGCTGCCCGTCTCAGCCCAGAAGAGGAGCAACCTCCTACAATCACGCCCGTTACGCTCGTACGCGAGAGCCTTTCCTTTTCTAAACGCAACACCCTCGACACCGACCTCAGCTCCGAGGTCGACCTTGACGACCGCAGCTTCTTCGCGCGCAGGCTAGACGAGGGCGAGTCACCTATTTCCAGTCTCGCCCCGTCTGTGGATGACCGTGAGAAGTTTGCTGATTTTCCTGTTCCTCCCGTTCCTCCTGCGATTTTGTCCCCGTCGCCTCCACGACCACCTTCTATTGGCATCCGCCACAAGAGTGACACGGAGAGTGTCGCTTCCTTTGGTTCTGGGACCTCGTACGTCAAGAAGGCCCGACCAGAGAGCTTACTTCCTCAAGCCACTAAGGGCCCCCTTATTCTGGGTATAGCACTTGTTGATTTCGACCATCTAGTTCGTGTCATATTGTTCGCTATTTTGTGTATATGCTGAGTGGAGTCTTCAGGTGGGCCCGAAGATCGAATTTTCACGTGGCAGTATCTTTGAGGACGAAGAAATCTCCAAGATACTGCCGTTCCTTGCCCTCCCCGACGGTGCACACCTTGTGAGTAAAGCCTTCCTTGAGTGATACTATCTGACATCAGTATTTAGTCTACGGAAGACTATTCGTATTTCCACCTTGTCCCTTCATCACCCAATCCTAGCACAATATTTGGTATCTCGTGAGTGTTTAGTGCAGTCAATGTTACAATTGGACCTTGACAAAGTACCCCAATAGTTGCAATCGACAGATCAACACGTCGGAGCTGCTCGTCAAGGATGCAGATGTAACAAGGTCAACGGTACAGAAAGCTGTTGTTGTGTTAGCGTCGAAACCGGTGTTCGGTCTCATCCGGTATGAATTCATCACTCTTTCTTACGTATGGATGATTTACGCCTTCGTAGAGACCGACTAGGAGTGATTACGCGCGCTCTATTCGCCCAGTGCGACTTCTCTGAGACAAGCATTCTAGATGACTTCCATTCGTCCCTTGAGCATTCATTACGCAGCCAGCTTACCGAGAGCGGGCTTTATATGGGTTAGTTGTGATATTGGAAATATGATCTTTACTCATATCTGACGATGTCCTAGGCACCAGCTTGTGAGTGTGTCCATTTAGTTTGGTGACGTCACGACGCTCAAGATCGCAGACGGGAACTGGTGCATAATTTCCGCCAGCGTACTCTTGTTCTCCTCAAAGCACTCATGCTGCAAAAGAAGGCAGGACCTTCCCCTTTGACCGTAGTAATAGCTAACCTTGCTATCAACAGATCATGCTCTTTGGCCATCCAGTTGAGCGGCTATGTACATATCAATACTCCCTCGTCACATTGGTCCCTGGTATGTCTTCCCCTTGAGTAGATATTCAGCTTTGTGAGCTGAGCTGCATCTGGTTACTCGATAGGACTTCTGCAGAACCTCGACGATTGCGGCTCGCCACCACTCGCTACTCGCGCACCTACGCTCTCGCGTCCTGACTCACTGAAAATGTCCGACCACAAAAGTATGATGGCGTATATCGGCCTCCCCCTTGACTTGTTTGGGAAGGTACATTTTGTCGATCTCTCTGACATGAATGATATGTTTTGCTTACTTTCGGGTTTATACGTGTTGTAGGACGCGTTCTTCCAGCCCTACTTGCCACTGCAACAGCTTGACATGTTGAGGGATACACAAAGCTGGCTGTGTGGGAGCACGAATTCTATTGTGACTCAGCAGAAAGAAGTAGATCTACTCGTCAATGTGCGTACCGCTCATTCAGATATCTGAGGCCTACCTTTATCTACGTATGCGTGTACTGACATCGACAATATGGACATGTATTCTAGATCGAAACAGGAACGATCGAGTTCCGGGATCCTAAGCTCGAGCGATCGGCAGGTTTAACTGCTGCAGATAGGAAATGGATGGACGATATTGTCAAGGACGTGAACGAAACATACATGGATGATCCTACGCGGCCCCCAGGCATGCAGTACGTTCCTTTCAACACCGTAGTAGAATACGACAGATCATCTCTTTCTCAGTTTCAAAGGAAGTGATGATTATCTGCGGCAGAAGGTGTGTACCACTTTTCATGCTCTTCCGGGAGAAATGCTGATGTTGGAATACTGATTCCAGTTTGACGAGTACATATCAGGAGCGCTTGCTTCAGTTAAATATGCCGCATTTATCGCAAATGGTCAATCGAATGGTGTAGGAATCGTGGATGGGTCAGGTTTGTCGCATCTTTGCGTCAATGTTGAGTTCGATTCTAATGCCAAGGGACGCAGGAGATCCGAGATCAACACAAGACTTCAACGCGCTTTGGATTCAGGAGTTCAAAAAGACCAATGCATATGAAGTTTGGGAACGTGTGACTGATCCAATGCTCTTTGATATCGTCGAAGCACGGTGAGGCCAAGTAGTTGCGACACATGCTAGCTTGGGCTAAATTACCCTCCACATTCAGGCATCCGTGCAGCGAGAAGCCATCAGTCGTTTCCGACCTTGGATTGCGCCTTGCGGAGGGCATTCAAGAGCTGAAACTTGATCAGCAACTAGCGCCCACGCGAGAAGCAATTTCGCGCACATTTAACACTGGTTCGACTAACTTCCTGAAGGCGATGGAGGGTGTCCGGGGTAGATGGATGCAGCGTAGTTCGAATTCATCAAGCGACAAGGGTCCTCCAGCCGCTTCCAGCACCACATCCGGGGAGAGCTCTAATGGCTCATTGAGTACATCGACCAGCAGTGGTTCGGATGTCAATAAGGCAGAGGCCAATTCGAGCAAAGGCGATCGTTCACGTCCAGGCTCAGTCAACATGCGCCGGGATTCTTCGGATTTGGGGCGGCCGCCGATGAAGGGGTTAAGAACACTAAGTATGGCGGCAGCCCATCCAGTTCCAGCTCCGGCTCCAACCCCGGAGTCAGGCCGGTTCAGTGGGTGGATGGGATCATTTTTCGCGCAGCGATCGTCGCGGCTCTCCACGGCGTCGTCCATTCGGCGAGAGAGCAGCTCAGGGACGCCAGCACAATCGCACAATTCATCGCCCGTACCTTCCCCGCCTCCTCTTCCTATGAGAGACAGCGGCAGTATCAGGAGTATAGCTGACAGCCTCAAGCTTGATCCCGTGGACGGGCTGCAGCCAAAGAATCTGGATGAAGTGTATAGCACCGAAGGTAGTGAGCATGAAGATGCGCAGCCGGCAGGTACTGGCGTGGCGCTATGACATGGAACGGATTGTATCACTTTTGTATCACTTTTCTCGGTAACATTATTGTTTGGTCCTTGCACAACCAGCATAGTCTTGCGCAGTTCCAAATCACTCGTTCTCAAAATCCTTCATTGCACTCGAAGAATGACAGCACGAACCCTCCCATGTAGATGCCTCGCATTGCACTAATACTTTATCGCCGACGATCTATAATGAATGAACAATGGCCCTGTATTCTCTCTTGCGCTCAATCTCTTCTGCGTCTGTACACTTCAGAACTACATATTCTTATGTGATATTTTTGGTTCTACTTGAGATAATTCAACGTGACAGGAGAAGAGTGTGTAGGAGATGATGCGTCGATGATTCGGTTGGTTCACTGTCATTTTCGTGCAGTCCTCTTTATCCCGAAAAATGGGTTTAAAAGATCGGGCTCAGGTGCGGACAGTATGATTATCAAGGCAAGCTTGCCGACTGCGCAACACCGCAGCCTTCGCTCGCGGAAGCATTTTCCCCTCAAACGCTTGTAAAGCATCACCAATAGGGTGGTTCTCCAAGGCCAGTACGAGCTCCAAGGCATCAGCGATGCTTTGGTTCGCGCCATCGCCTCGAAACATCGTCATACTGTGCGCCGCGTCACCAATCAAGGTCACTTTGCCCTGCCCATCCCAAGAGGTCGGTACCCAATCGGTGATGTTGATGGGGACCACCTTCGCATCCGCTGATAGGAGGTTGAAGGGCTGTCGGAGAGTGGGATGCAGTACCTGCGCGAGGGACTGCAGCTTTGCCAAGAGTGCTTGAGCGGAGTCGTCAGAGGGGTCCGTGGACACGTCGTGGTCCGGATATGAGATGGACAGCTGGTACGTGTAGCGAATGTCCCCAGGATCACTGGCAGGCGACTTATCGAACAGCGCAATGAAGACAAAAGTGCCAGTCTGAGTTCACGGGTGTATATAGTGGTCCAAACGAGTAACAATGTAGATGCATTCCTCACCTTTGGATCTTTTCCGAGAATCGAGAGCGGAGAAATCGCCAGTAGCGGTGTTGCTTGTTCATGGTCCAGCTCCACTGTCGTTCCAAGCAGACTCACACGGAGCGGATTGAGGTCGGGCTCCGATGCAATGGAACGGCGCACACGCGAGTGAGAGCCATCTGCTCCAACGAGTATGGACCCTTCATAGGAGGTTCCGTCTCCGAACTTAGCCACCACGCCGCTATCCACGATGGTGAAACTCTCCAGCCGCTTTGACCACAGGATGTTCAAGTCTTTCATCAAAATACGGCGTAACTTCTCTCGCTGCACGCGTATCCGCTTAGCGATGCCCACTGGTGGCCCCTCAAAGCTACTATCCGGCTGCATCGTCGCTGCGTTCAAGTATACAAACAGGTCTACGTCGTTCTCCCACATTGCAGGATCCACCTGACAAGATAGCACATCTGTGCGTATGTCTTCAGGGAGAGACGCGAGGAAGTCTGCGAGGACCCTGTGGAGCGTAAGACCCCAGCCTTGGTCCCGCGACGTTGGGGACGCGTCACGCTCGAAGATCAAAAACGGTACAGACCGCTGTGTATATTCGATCAGTGAAAGATACGAATATGTCTAGATATAAGATAGACTCACCTGTCTCAGAGACTGAGCGAGAGTCAGGCCAGCGACGCCGGCTCCAACGATGAGGATCGGAGCATTGACTTCAATAGGCATTGAAACAAAGGATAAGCGGTGGAGACTTGTGTGAATACCAGTTCTAGGGGCGGCCGCCGCATTGAATTTATGGGAAAGGGTCTTCGGACAGGTCCAGCTGGTGACGAATATCTACGGCACGGCAAGCGCATTGCGCAGCGGAATCGGACTGCAAGAAGACATGGCCCATCACATACACATCACGAGCGACAGAAAACTGTCATGTACATTGTTATTTCGGGATCGGGACCAGCCACGGTCGAGTCATCAGCATCAGGAGACTTCCGTCAAGCGCTGATAGACTTACGATATTTCTGCAGTCATCGCCCAAAGTTCAATTTCCGAACATTGGGAGCGCTCAGTATACAAGCTATCGCCACATTGCCTATGGTGTGTCGCAAGGCAGGATTTTCAATCCTGACTCCAGAACAGGAGTGCACCGGGAGAAAGTTCGTGGGGAAACCTTGTCAAGCAAGGTGATCCCGTCTACAGAAGCGGCTATCGTCTTGCTCATATATACGCTTATCTCACCTGAGAGCCAAAAGAGTACTACTTGCTCAGAGACTTCAGGATGTCTGGTGATCAGTGATTCCGAGATAGCTTGTTTCGGCTCGGAATTGGGTTCAGATCCTCTAGTTCTCGAAGATGGTTCCAAATGAGGGCCCGGGGTCAGATTCAATGAAACGCTGGTGGGCCGAAAGGTCCCCTAGACAGTTTATGCGTCCGGGTTAGAGTCATCTCTTGACTTTCGGATATCGACTCTGCTTCATCATAGTGTCCGATCAATGTAGTTGCTACCAAAATGTTTTGACTTCATAATCAAAACTTTGAGGCTTGACAGTACAGTCGTCAGTAGCTGATGCTAGGCTTGTGATGGATTTATTATGGCACACTGACCTTCAACAATGTGCGATCTGGATCTCGAGCAAGCAATTGTCTTCCCTCACTCTAGCAGCCATAGTCTGTCAAGCCTCTCACAAAACAGAGAAGGCAGCATGTATATTTCCATCTGTCATGCATTAAATTCATGTATCATTCCTGTTCATGTATTTGGCTCAAGAACAAAACAGACGGCCCAGCCTTCCCATGCCTCTTCCAGCCATGAATTTACGCATATTTGCGCGAGATCTGGTGCAAGTCTCGCTCAGCAGTCCCTTAACACCGTACGCCTGTTCGTTTCCTTACGAGTTGAAGAGAAACTCGACCGGCTGGAGGACTGATTCAGTCTCAATGACTGTCACTTCCATCGTGTCTGATGCTTCAGATGGCCGAGCAACCTCTCTTGCCTCAGATAAAGTACCTCTCCGCACCGGGCCTCCGACCCGCGAGGAATTGCTCGCCTACTACCCCGCAAGATTCACCTGGTCTCAGCTGAAGACCTTCATCAATTCAGGGTATGTTCTCTCCTTCTGCTTTGTCTTCTCCTCGGTCATGCCCATCTCCAGCCTCTCCGCAGCGATCTTGGTTTATTGAAGAGGGACAAGAAGTTGCAAGTTAGGTACGATGCGTGGTCTAAAGGGATCAGGGAAGAATATGGATCTATGGGTGAGTCTTCTCGTGAGAGGCGGGCCTAGCGCTAGGTAACGTCATATCGCATCTAGTCAATTATCTCCTTAATCGCCGCCTTCACTGGGGACAGCCCGATACATTGTCACTACTGCCATCCCTCCTTGACAAGTGTTCATCTGCCGGAGGCTCTTACGTAGTTTCGAGCGACATCTACGACCATGTTGCAGACAAGAAGGTTGCAATAGAACTACCGCCTATACCAGACAATGCACCTTCATATTTCGCCGCCGACACACCTCCAGAGCTGATCAGCATAATCATGAACGACTGGCCGTATTCTGGTCAGGCTTTCCATTTTTCCGTAACTAATACGCAGTATTTGTATTCACTGTCCCAATCCAGTACCCCCCGAGATTGAACACACTCTCATCTGGACGCGTCTTCCCATCCTTCCTTCCGAACTTCCGTCGTCGATCGCGTCGCGTCTGCTGCAGGATGGGCTTTGGGGATTTACCGGCTCTTTCGAGCCTCCCCCTTCTCCCAGTACTCTTCCCGAGTGTCTCCCTGCGCTCTCTGAGTGGGATGTTACGCTCGACAAACTCGTGCGCTCACCGCGAGGCTCAGAGGAGGATGAAGCCCTGGTGAAAAAGATGGGCGAAGAAGTGAATCAGTTCGTGAAAGGGCGATGGAAAGAAAGCGAGTGGGAGACGGCTTGGTTCGTTAATCCTCCGGTGCGTGTCTTTTGGATTAAGTGGGTGATTGTGTTGAATAACATTGGCTTTATAGCGATTGCAGAGCGTGCCTGGTTTGGCTCATATACATGTCTTTGCGAGACATAAATCGCCCGATGAGACCGCGCGCTGGCATAATGAAATGGGTGAATAGAGGATTCCCGCCATAGACAAGCACAAATGGTATCGTTGTACATCTATATGGCACAAATAGTGTATCCGAAGTCGGACATCGTCTGAACAGACGAATACTGGTTTTGTACACCACGTGAAATGTGACAAGTGTATGGTATACGTGTAGTGAGACTTGAACAGCAGATCGCGAACATCCCTCTAAACCCAACACCAATCTCCCATAGTGGATCCTCTGAGGCTGACTATCATCGGATCTCTATTTTGCTCATTATATCTGCGAGATCGTCCGCCGCCTCATCAATTGTATCCTTCGAAGCCGCCTCGGCAGCCTTTAACTCTGTGTCCTCCGCCTTGGCTTCCTCTTCCTCTTCATCTTCATTCTCCTCCTCATCTTCCTCATCGTCAAGCACAAGCTTGCCACCCCTCTTCTTCATGATGCCCAACAAGGTCTCTATGCCCTCGTCATCTTCCTCGACCTCGTTCCACTGCACCTCCAAAATTCGCAAGACTGGCAGATGCACCTCGAGTCCCTGGGCCAGGAGCGCAAATGACTGCGTCTCGAGATTATTGTTCTGCAGCTGCAGCACCTCCAACTTCGGATTTGATCCCGCCACCAACGCCTCGAGGACAGGCGACACTTCCCCTTCCTCCGCGAGAACACAATCTGACAGGTTCAAAGTGCGTAGCAGTGGCCACGCTTTCAGCGCCAGCGCCATCGCCTCTGATCCCGCCTCGCCGAAGGTGTTGTCCTGCAAGTCCAAGTGTGCTAGGCTCGGACAGCCAGAGAGCCCGTGCACAAGCGCCGCGGCGCCGGCCATGCGGATGCCGTTCTGCGGCATGCGCACCTCGACCAGGCCGCCGTGTGCGGAGAGCGCGGCGGCCCATGCTGGCGCCGCACCGTCCTCGAGACGATTGCGCCCGCAGACGACGGTCCGCAGATTCGACTTGAGGCCCTCCTTCGCGCTGAGTTCCGCGGAACGCAGCAACGCGTTGGCGACGATCTCGCCGCCTGCGGGACCGAGGCCGTTATTGTTCAGCTTGAGGACCTGGAAGGAGCGGTTCTTGGTGAGGAAGGGGACCATAGGGTCTACGGAGCGCCCTCCAAAGGCATTATCGCTCAGGTCGATCTCGACTAGCGTTGTCTTTGAGATGAGTGCATCGCAGATGGCAGAAAGCGCTTGCGGAATCTCGCTGATCAGACGACCTGTGAAGATGTCTGCAAAATCGGCGATCTGAAATAGTGCTTGATAGTTTCAGCTTATGAAATGGGTCAAAGGAGATGATACTGACTTTGAGCGCTGTTGTCTCTGAAAGGAACTCTGCAAGGGCTCGAGCTGCCTCTACTCCAATTGTGTTGCCGCCTAGATGGATTTCCTCGATCGTGGTTGGAACACCCTTGAGATGTGGCTCGATGTCGACTCGCGTGTCAAGCTTGAGACCTCTGCCTTGAAGAGAAAAAATCTTGGACATAGCGAAACTAATATTCAAGGAACAGATGAACAAATGAATTAGAAGGAACGCCTTCCCTTCAGCAAAATCCTAGAACGCACAAACACGTGCTGATTCATTCCCAAAATGGCAGTCTAGGTGTTCAAAGTAAATACCTCGCAAACGACAAGGCTTTTCGCCATAGCGAAACGAGCAGGGGCAAAATAGTCTGTTGTAATGTATCAAATATAGTAACGATGTATCACACAATAGTAATGCAAAAATCCAGCACTAGGACATCATCACTGCCCAGGTCTCGGCGGCAGGAATTGCGCACACTTCTATATGCAGACTGGCAAGGGAAACGCAGTCAGGATCACGGAGGCAACTCTATGCATTGGGGCAAGGACATACTTCTGCGGCCCTGGTAGCTAGTTTCGTCAACGAAAGAGGAGAATATGCCTACGACCATCCGGACACCGTTAGAGTCCAACGACTTCTACCAGGTCGCCGTCTTCCAAATCTGCATCACCAATCTCGGAAGCAGAATTCATCTTCTCCCCATCTACCATAAGACTTGGGGCACTCGCTCTTCCCTTCCTACCCATTCCTTTCGCGGTTCCCGCATGTTGCTCCGGGAGCCCGGCCTTCTTCAGGAATGCCTTCACGATGGCACCACACGTCGTTGTCGGACGCACAGTCAGTGTGATGTCCTTGGTCTTTGCGGACCGCAACGTCAGTCGGAACTTGTCGCCGTCAGACGCAGCAGATTCGGCACCCGAGTCTCCGTCCAACTCGTCCGCAGTGGGAGAAGGTGAGCGCGTATGCGAAGGAGAGCGGTCATGCGAGGCTTCAAGAGGCTGAACAGAGACAGAGCGTTGCCGGCGGGTGGCGCGAAGATACTCGTATGTAATGCTGTCGGAGGCCTCTGTGCATCGAGTTAGTAATGCATCTAGCAATGCTTGCTCTCTGATACTCACCAAGTTCAGCCTCCGCCCATATTCCCAAACCATGCGGCGTTGCAGAAGGAAAGACCCGTTTGTTATCATAGCTCACAATGAGATTATCTACAACAACTGATGCAAGATCTGCAGCTTCATCGAATAGTTGGTGGAAGGTATCGTGCTGATGGGAAGATGTTTACATGTTAGGTACCAATGCATGAGCGCATGAGCCGACACACCCTCTTGATCTTGAAAGCCCATGCTCCCGACTGGCCTGTTGGAATCAGTGGATGAGGTTGCCACAACAACTTGATGGCGACAGTCTCAGGACCACCGCCCTCCGGCGTTAGCCTGCTATCGCCATCGGTTGAGTGAATCATATGGCGCTGGGATGCCTCGGTTCGAACTCGACGTGCTATTGATTCCAACTCGGGATCGAGTACAATGGTGTCGTTCGAATCATCACCAATAAACGTAGGGGATGCGGGTCGTGGGGCCACGCCCATGAACTGACTGATATCACAATAACGCCTCTGAGTCAGCCATACCATGATCAAAAAAAAGCCAAGACGGCAGTTGGATGGATCATACCGAATAGCATTTCTTGCATGCTGGATAGCATGTATGGGAAGAGCAGGGGGTGGAGTAATTGACCTGGAACGGCTCCGTGGACGTTTTCTGTTACGCTTCTGAGCAGAGTTAGATTCCCGCATATCATTTGGTGTCTTGGCCTCTACACGCCTGAGGATTTCATCATCCTCGTCATCTGAAAGCAAGCTATACACCGCATGCGTCGGCAATGAGAGCAATATAGACAGGTATTAAGTGTCACTGTAATGAGCAACAAGAGTAACAATACCCACTAGATGGCATTGGCAGGCATCTTAGTCCAATGTGGAAGGGATTCCCCCTTTACTTTCTTCTTATACCTTCGCTCGCGCGGTGAACTATCAGAATCCTCTTCATCGGCACTATCATCTACCGCTCGCTGTTTTGCTAGTGCTTCCTTCTCTAATGACATTGTCGTTATACGCGTCATTACAATGAAGCACAGGATACAAGTCTAAGACGTACCCTCGGCAATCTGCTTCAGTTTCTTCCATGACTGGGCGGTTCTAGTACGGTTGCGCATGAACCGAGCATCCTCGTCGTCAACATTGATGGTGGCGACGGACAGGGATATCGGTGCAGGTGTTGAAGAAGGCCCGGGGGACGACCGCGTGGCGGCAGGTGCTGGACGACGCGGTTTGGGTCTGGGACGCGTCGACATCGCGGTCACAAGGCAAATGCTGAGCGTGGGAAATCCGACTTTCCCGGCGACCTCTTTCCTCCATCACGTGCTTACCCTCCAACTCGACCTTGACCTCAACCGTTGTGTTCGTTGTTCTCGGTATTGCGCTCGATTCACCGTTGAAAATCTGCAAGTACAAGGCAACATATACACATGTCTGATGCTCCTGTAGTGTTCAGGCGTACCAAACCAAAACATGCCCCCCGCGCTCGCGTTCCCACTCCCGATGTTGTCGACTCGAACGCTGGCGGTCGAGAAGCCGCAGATCTCGAGGAATCACCGAGCACGCTTGCAATGAAGCTCAAGAAGAAACTGAAGACCAGAGAGAAACCCAAGTCAAGACTTAGCTTTGGAGGTGAAGAAGAGGTGAGATGTCAGGCTCCCTTGTGGGAATAGTCACTTACGGCCGGGGCGTGGGGAGGTAGGAAGGGGGTGAGGTGTTCCAGGTGAAAAAGTCAAATCTAAGCCGAAAACTTGCTCTCGGAAAGCATCCTGCACAAGGGTATGTCCGGGTTGAATTCTCCTGACTTGAATCCATACCTGATGGTAAAAAGCGTATTGCCATCGTCATTCGATGTGCCTGAAACTCCAAAGTCGAACGGGACTCCTACTTACGATGCCGCGTATCTGTCTGAGCTGAAAGCAACTACCCCTACCGCTCGACCACCTATGCCCGTTGACGCAGAGTTGTCATATGATGCAGACATGTCTCTCGACGCAGACTCACTCACTCAGTCGTCGCTGACTAACATAATTGATCTATCTGGTGAGCTCATGTGGAGCATCCGTATGTCCGCTTCCAACTTATTCAATGCTATAATGCCGTAGGAGACGCCGAACCAGAGACCTATATCCCGTCGGGCTCGTCCGTTCTTGCAGCGAAGCAGAAACGCGAGCGTGTACGAGCTTTGGGTACTAATAGCGGGGGAGAGGATTACATATCGCTTTCCGTGTCAAAACGGAGTGATTTTTCGCAAGGGCCCCATCCTGAGAGCCGATTGGTTCGTGAGGAGGATGAATTGGGAGATGCTGATGACGGTACGGACTTGCTTGCTTCTTGTCTTTGCTTTTCCAATTGATTGATATATGTAGAGTTCGCCGAGTACACTAGCGCGCAGGAGAGGATTGCTTTGGGCAAGAAGTCTCGAAAGGTTGAGGCAAGGAAGCGGAAGGAGGAGATGTACGAAATGGTAGCTGATGCGTATGTGTAATTTTATTTCGATATCCTTTCTCCGCTGAGCATCTTTCGCAGCGAGGAGCAAGACGAAGAGACAATGGAATGGGAACAGGAGCAGTTGCGCCGAGGGGGGCTACGCCCGGAAGAGACTGCTGAGAAAGCATCCAAGGTTACCTACAAACCCGCTCCAAGTTCGTGTCCTTCCGTGCACTCCTTCGTGTAATTTCCAACTTTGACATTCCCTATCCAGTACCTCCGATGACGCCAATTCCGACTCTCGGAGCTGCTGTCGCCCGTCTTACACAATCGCTCACAGCGCTGACTACTTCTCATGCGCGAAATTCTGCGTCCATGGCTTCACTCGGCGAAGAACAACTGCAGTTGGAGGCCCGAGAGAAAGAGATGCGAGAAATGATCTCGAGGGCAGAGTATAAACGGAGCTGGTTTGCAGCATTCAGGGAGTGGGTGGAAAGTGTAGCGACGTTTTTGGATGAGAAGGTCTGTATTTACCAATCGCACATCCTCCCTTCCGACTACCAACATCACTCATGCTGTCTTCTCTGCCTTTCAGTACCCACAATTGGAGAAACTCGAAAATGAACATATCTCCCTTCTCAAAGAGCGTGCGGACATGACCGCGCAGCGACGGCAAGACGAGGATGAAGATGACTTGTCCCTTTTTCTGGGCTCTCTTCCCCAGACTCAAACCCAAGAAGACGAGCTTGATGAATTAGGACGAGTCGTTCCACGAGTTAATGCTGCGGCTACCCGACGCGAAAGGCTCAATGCTCGGAAAGCGCGGCGAACCAAACGACATGCGGCCGGTCGCGGGCAGGAGCAGGAAGAGGAGGGGTATTCTACAGACTCTTCACTCCCTTCATCTGATGCAGCCGACTACAAAACAGCTTTGGGCAATTTGTTATTGGACGCAAAGAACATCATGTCCGATGTTAAGGCTGAGGAGTTCAGAGACCCAAGCCGCGGGTTAGGAAAGTGGTTTGGGGAGTGGAGAGAGCGGTTCGGGGATAGTTATACAGGTGCCTGGGGTGGGCTTGCCATGGTCGGTGCATGGGAGTTTTGGACGCGACTGGAGATCCTTGGATGGAATCCATTGGAGGTAAGTTTACAGCTTGTTGCGCAGAAGGGCCTCCCCCAAGATATCATAACGCAGGATACCAGACCTTTAGACAGCTTCACCTGGTACCAGCAGCTATATCAGTACTCGCGTCCACGGCAGGGTGAGGTGGCAGACGATAATGTGCCCGATATGGGCCCCGATGGCGACTTGGTATCAGCAATGATCTCAACTGCAGTGATTCCACGACTCTGTAAGCTTCTGGAAGGAGGCGGTTTCAACCCTTACTCGGGCAAAGACGTTCGCAGGCTCACGGACCTTGCAGAGCAGGTGGAAGTATCGGTAGAAAGAGAGAGTCTGAAGTTCGAGGCAAGTGGCGGTTTACCCGGTCGTCAGCCCCAAGATTGGTCTCACTTGCTGACCCCAATGATAGGCGATCCTGAAATCTGTGTTCAATACCTTTCGTGCTGCCGTGGAGTCAACTGGTACCTTGTTGTCTTCGTACTTGGCTCTTGACAGTACTCGCTTCGATCCCGAAGCAATACCTGCACGTCGTCGCTTTCTGACAAGACGATACAAACTTTTGCGAAACTTGATCCAATGGAGAAAGTACACAGGTGAAAGATTCGGCATTGGCCAACTAGCCATGACCCTCGTTGACAATGACATGTTGTCCGTCGCGAGTAGTGGATGGGAGGTTGGCGGCGAAGAATGCATGCGAAAGGTACGGTTTCGTCTGCCTTCGTTTCCTACCACTCAGATCCCCCTCAACTGTTCGCACATCTAGGTGATTCAGATCTTACCGAATGACTTAGCATCGGCACCCTTGAGGGCTAGATTGGGCATGGTACCTTAACATTCAATAAACTCTCTGTTGATCACGTATCGATGCGGTGATTTTGTATTGCAAATGGCTATTGCGACCACGAATGTATCACCCGAGTTTGCAGTCGTATCTCACTCCAGATGACAGTCCAACGGTATGGTTCACGCCATCCGTTCACCACGCTGCTGTCTGTTTGTGACCTCGGAACAGCCACATCGAAGCTCTTTGACCGATACAGTGCAGCTTGTATAGCTACCTCATCTACTGTATTTGGCTCGTTCCGCTGTCGGATATACGTTCAATTATGAACTCACAGGTCAGTCTTTCCCAAGCTTTACGTGTAAGAAAATAGGAAATACAATCGCAGAGCAGCGGGTGGTATGTATGCTACAACATCGAGCTATCAATACAATCTATTCCTCGGCTATCCTTTCAAAAAACTGTTTAAGAGTACTTGATAATACGTCGGGTAAGGCTTCAACATCTCTCAAAACTAGATAATACTCGAACGGGAACGTGTCGAGATATCGCTGTACTTGCAGATCCATGCGACCGTCGACAGTTTTGTATGCTACCTGATTCATCGACAAGATTGAATTTTGGCTGGATTCTTGGGTATCGGTAGAGTTCTTCGTGTGTAAAGAATCCAGGATGATGAATACTATCATGACCCTTTGTTCTTCGGCTTTCCTCAAAACGGAACGCAATCGCTCATGATCTTGACAAATACCATCCGAAATGATAATTTGCAATTGCCAAAGGTCAGAGGAAGAGGCGGAACCCATAGAGCGTCGTTCTCTCGCTTGCTCGAGCAATTGAAGGCTAGTTTCCACAAGTGAAAGAACCTGAGTGGCTTTCTGATCGAATCGAAACGCCTCCATGATCTTCATGCCCGCTTGGTCTGTGAAAGGTCCATTATCAAATCCATGAAGTGTCTCTACGGATTCGCCGAACTTTGCTATGGCAATATCGCCGACTTCAAGCCGACTGAGTGCCTTTGAGACCAGCGCCAAAGTTTCGTACGCAAGATGAACGGAATGGGACTCAGCCATAGATCTTGAATCATCAAGAGAGATCAGCACTTGGTATTCTCGTTGGCTTGGTTTGGTGCGGCGTAACCAGATTTTGTCTTTGGTAAACTCGCTTGCAATATATGGGATGATCTTCTTCATGTTCAACCTCTTCCCAGTACGATAGTCTCCTTTCAGCCTCGTTGCTAGGGTCGGTTCAAGGATGAGTCGCAACTGCTCGCACAATGCATAGGACAGATCCTGGGTCAGGGACTCGTACAGGCGCCATAGATCGCCAGCATAGCTCGAAGGTTGGCCCTCTGCTTGCCATTCTCGCAGCGCAACTTCCACTCTTCTTGAAGCGCCCTCTTCCGATAACGAGCTGGTGGTTTCCATTGTGCTAGTTACCGCATATCTGTCTAGATCGGGGGGCTGATGAGGCAGTTGAGAACGAACTTCGGTCTGTGTCAATGCACGCTCAATGTCGTCTCCGAGTGTTTGCGAACTAGGCTCTGCGTGGGGCGACAATGTTGAGGGTCGGTTCCGGTGTTCTCGCGATCTATTCTCACTTTCCGCGTGCGCAATGGGTTCAGCGGGCTGTGAATCATCAATGAGAAATTTGAGCTCCCTCAGTTTGGCACTTTCTTCTCCTAATGCAGGTCCCAATGCTTGCATATCGCTTTCGGCGTCGTCGGGGTGTAGATATTCGAGTTGGGAGGACGAGGGGTCCTCTGGCCGGCTCGTCATAGGTTGATCAAGAGAACTTTCGCCATCATGTATCTCATTGACGTGCTGAATGAGTTCTCGGAGAGTATCTCCAAGGTTGCGAAGTGGATTGCTATATGGCTGCGGTGAGACTGTCTCAGCAGGCGCTTGACCTCGCTGAGTACGTCCCGATCCGCTACCATTGCTCTTTTCTCCAGGACCGTCAGCCTGATTTTGAACGGCTTCTGATGGTCTTCTGAAATATTGTTTGATTACGTGATGATCATGAAATAATTGTAAATGCTCACGGTTGATCAACACTCTCTTGACTTTGGCTATCGTGTTCAGTCTGCGAAGATGATTGAGTGTCCACAACGTCGTCCTGGGCTGTATTATTTGCATCAGCCAGTTTCTGGGTGCCAGACGTTGCACCCCCGCCGGATACGCCATTATCACTGTTATTCAGGACATGAAGGTCCGGCTGAGCAACAGCACCATCCTTGTTCATAGTGACGTCAGAAGGAATGGTGTCTTCTTTGACTTCTTGACCGGCGTCGTTATTCTCTTGGCCTTGGCCGTCCAAATCCTCTTCGACGGTATATGAAGCATCTTCGTCTTCACGAGGGCCCGGCGAACCCCTTGACTCCTCGATATCATCGAGACTAATGTCGTCGTCGGCATCCACCTCCTGATCCTGTGTATCTTTCCCGATATCGAGATCCATATCATCAGGTAAGTCCAAAGTGTTTGCGTCTGGAATATATTCATCGACTGGCGGGCCATCATGCCCCTCATCTTCAACTCCGTTGTCATCTTCTGCAGGCTCTTCATAATCCTCCTTATCACCATCCTGATTCAGAGCTTTTTCATCTTCAACTTTATCAGATTGTTCTTTCGACGAATTCCTGCCATCTTGGTTCTCGTTCCCCACTACCTCAGAGTCTTGTTTGCCATCCGTGTGGTCTTGATCTGTTTTACCACCGCCTTTATCAGACTCTTGAGGGCCTGATTCATCACCCCACAACTTCTCATCCACCGTCGATGGATCCAATGCATCTAGGTCTCCTAACTGTTCTTCGGGATCCATTTCACTTCCTTCATCCTTTTGCTCCTCTTCTTCATGCTCGTCGTCCGATACATCCTGCATCTCTCCACCAAAGTCTTCACTCATTTCCACAGCGTTGTCCTTCTCAGCCTTTTCCGCCTGTTCGCCATCATTCATTTCTTTCTCTCCCTGTAAACCTTCAACTTGACTTTCGTCTTCAATTTCCATACTGACATTCTCGTTTCCAACACCTTCGCCTAATCCAGCGCCACCAGTCTGCTCTGTCCCTTCCTGAGCCGATCCCGAGTCTTCCGCTTCGAGAGGTCTGCAAAATCCTTCCAGGGCTACCGTACGCATGACGGAGCAGGTGATGTAGTCGAGTTTTAGCAAAGCTTTCGCCCATTCACCCTGTTTGAGTAATTGCTTCCCAACTAGCTCCATATATCGATCCAGAAACGGGAGAAATCGCGAAAGCCTGCCCTTTGATAACTCCTCACCACATGTGACGACTTCTTTGAAGGCGACTTCGGACTGCTGCAGGACCGTGTCGAGTTGAAGTGCACGCGTCAAGTGAAGCATGAGACGATTGTCGTTTCTAATAAATTGATCTTCGGTATCCGGCGACTCAACACCTGCCTCTGCTGGTAAAAGTGACAATATCGCTTGAACATTGACCAAAAGAGAATCGATCAGGAGATGTGTACTGTCAGGAGTGTCTTCAAAATTGGCCTTTGGGAACTCCGGACGCTCATGACCATCTAACCAGCTCCTCAAAGGATCGATGAAGTAACTGAGGGGTGTTCCGCTGTCAGACCATCGGCGGAGAGCATCAACGATTTTGCTCGTAAGGACCATGGCTTGTGTGAACGAAACGTGTTCGTCTATCACAATGTTAATCATTGTTGACTGAAGCCTAAATTGACAAGAGGCATACCTTCTACCAGTATAGGAAATCTGGTTGATTTTATTCGCGTCATTAAACCTGTGAGATTGATTGAATGCTGTTTTGACAAGTCGAGGTAGAGCTGCATGTCGTCCATCACTTCTTGTGGGATGCTTACAACAGAGTGTTCGGTTTTGTAGTCCCGTACGTGCTGGATGAGTTCCTCTAACGCGTTCACCAGCTTGTGCATATTGTCCTTAGCGACAGTTGCATATGCCACCACTTCAAAACCGAAGGCGACGACCTTGGAAGACACTAGCACATGAAGACGGGCGATAAGGTATTGAAGCTCAGCATGTATAGTAATCGCTTCAACAAGACTGCAGGTTCTGTTAGTTCAGTGTATATAAAAAAGAACATGTTTATACGTACGAGCGTCGATTGCTCAATGCCATCGCAAAGCCAGACTCGAGCAACATAATCCCTCTTTGCAACTCTCGAGTCGATAAATCTTCGTGGTGATCGGATAAAGATGCCCTCAGCTCAGGAAATAAAGCTGTCAGTCGATACAAATATTGTTCCGCCTTCTCCGTCGCAGTCGGACAAGCTATGGAGGAAGGCAGCACTGGCTGCTCCCTAATTAAGCGCAGGTCTCTTTGCTGATTCAAAACTTCCGGTTTCATGTTAGCTGCGAGACCCATTCGTTTCAGCTCCTTGAGAAGATCACTCCAAGCCTTTCTCTTCCTGACGAGCAGAGATTTATGGAACTTCTCTCGCTGCGCAGCCGTCAAACTGGGAGGGACAGGTGAATTTGCTAGAGCTCTTGAAGTCGTTATAATCTCGACCGCAAAGTCGTCCAATTTGCTGGGTGAAACCATTTCAATACACAGGCCAAGACGACCGTTCACCAAAGCTGAGAATGTCTTGTACGTTCTTTCAAGCCTGACCAGATGGGGCGGCATATTCGACACTCCGGGATGGACATTGAAGGACAGTTCTATCACAGGGGTGACCGTGTAAGGGCGTTCTGTGGTCGAACTTGACTCTGCAACCTCCTCGAAGACGGGTTTGAGGAAATCGACGATGGGCTGACCAAGAACATCACGGAACTTGCGGATGCTCTTATACAATTGTCTATGCGTTCGCTGTGCACTTTGCTTTAGGGCATGCACATTGATGTCCTTCCAACTAGCAAGCTTTATGAACCCGCGGATTTCTTTCTCCAGTTCATTCTGCTGACTAGCCAAAGCGCCGGATATCCTTCCGGTGAATTGGTCGTAGTACTTCCTAGTGAAACGCAAGATGCGGCGAACACGACCTAGCGCTGAAACAAGTGGGCAGGGTTTGTCGATGACCAAATACTCGATGTAGGTCTCGAAGCTGGACAAAAGTCGCAAACGTGCCTGATACTGTCCTATGGGAGAAAGAGCAATATATTCATCCAATAAGGGAACAAGCTTGTCCAGGTAGTTGAGAAAGGCTTGAGGGTATTCCTGGTCCTCCTCTTCAGCCGCAACAATGACACCACGGACAGTAGCTTCGTATAG
Organism: Taiwanofungus camphoratus; assembly: GCA_003999685.1. Taxonomy (NCBI): domain Eukaryota; kingdom Fungi; phylum Basidiomycota; class Agaricomycetes; order Polyporales; family Taiwanofungaceae; genus Taiwanofungus; species Taiwanofungus camphoratus. The sequence goes on from CP021226.1 coordinate 1,913,326, forward strand.
GCGGAACCACCAGTCAGAAGCGCCATCGGCAAACGTTCTTGCTTGACTCCGTAATAGATCCTGCCAAGAAGCTAGCTCCAAACGTCGCCATTCCACGATCAGTCCCGTTAAACTTTGCTGATGAGCCTTCAAGCTATTGTCTCGATTGGCATACATTTCCCAGTCTTCAATATGTAGTAGCAACTGCTCTAGAGCGGACAGAACTTTAGGAACGGGACTGGATATACTGAGGTTGATAATAGTGTCGCATCGAGTCTTGAGATGCTGTAGTACCATTTGGTCTGGCCATTCTCGGATGAGAACATCTAACCGACTACGTAAGGCGTTCAAACTCTCTAAAGCCTTCCTGATTTCCGGTACATTATCGTCTTGATAGAAATTGTAAGGCTTGCCCTTCGTACGAGGGCCTTTTCGTATGCAAGATAATCGGTCATGGAGCAGCGCGATTTGAAATGCTCGACTGTCGTGGTCCAGGTATTCAGGCATTGAGCCAACAGCGGTATCCAAGATCGTTGATACGAGGAATCTCCTGACATCCAGAAGGATTGCGGAGACGTCCACTGGAGATAAGCAGCCTGATTCACGGGCAAAAAGAGAGATATGAAGTTCACAGAGCTCTGCTATTCGACCTGTTTCTATGAGGGCAGGGGTTCTCTGATCAGAGGAATTAGGGGACGGAGTCTCCTGTTCCAGAAGATCTTCAAACTGAGGAAAGATGGACAGGAAGTCTTGCTCCTCCAACTCAGCTTCGGTAGCCTCATGCTCCATGGACCTGTGCCGGTATAGAGACTGGGCTTCGTGCTCTGTTTCCTCGCTCCTGGCACGATCAATCAACCAGAGGCCAAAACATTGTTCGTAAACAATCTCTATTTGACGGAGGTGAGTCTGCACATCTACGCCAAGCGCAGTCTCCAAGGCTATCCCCGCAAGATTGGCTAGGAATGACGTCAGTGCACAGCTTGAGGCCTGCGATGCCAAATCCTCGTGACGCAGCAACTGGGCACTCTTGACGGAAGGGAAGGCAACAAGAGCTGCAACAATACCTGCATGGCTGCTTGTAGCGTTGTCTGAGCGCGTGACCTCATCTGCGATCAGACGCAGGCCAAGCTTCATACAGAGCAAGGCGAACTGTATGGGCCCGCTAATATCCACGAAGTCCGGATAGATTGTGTTAAGTCGCTGGCAGAAAGCCGAAAGAGACTCTTGAATGACCTCTTCGCGCTTGAAGGCATGGTCGTCACGGGATTTCATGGATTCAATGACCGAATCTACCTTCGATAGGGATACAGCTTGTGCCAAAAATTGGGATACCTCCGCCCAATACGAATGCAGCCGCGCTATGTCATCACGAGGCGGACAGAGTCGCGTGAACTCCTCGGCTTTATAATCCTCACTCTCGCGAAGCATCGAGCTGAGATAGTGAGTGCTGGCGTTCGCTGTTCGTCCACTTGTGCGCAACTCGTATTTGATGTGTAATTGCATTTGGACGGAGACCGTCTCCCGTTCTTCATCCCAGAAATCTCGGGCGTACCGTCGCATGGCAGCAGGATCAACAGGCCTATCTGGGACATAAAGATCCAGTATGAATCTGCAGAGAGCAACCCAGCATCGGCCTAAGTCTCCGGCGAGAACTGACTGATGCGAAACCCGCAATGTTTGAAGCGCAGGAAGTAGTTGAGATTGGAAAGCATGCGCAAAGACACTGTTGGTCTTGTGCTCTAATACTGCGATAACGTCTTGAACTGACATGCAAGACATGTTATAGGTCTCAGACCAGAGTGCATGGAGATTTTGCCAATCTTTGTCATGAGGACTATCAGAGAAACACGAAGAGACCTGGCATTAAGTAAGTCTACTCAGTTAGTTAAGTCCCAATGCATATAAGGAGTGTCGGTACCATGGCTATTGCCTGAAGCAGCATTGCAGTGATTTGCATGATCCGAGTCGTCTTGTTGTTGGTCAAATCAGTGGAGAGTAATTCTGCACGACGCAAAAGGGTTGCCTCGTGAGACGATAGCATTGACAAAGACTTGTTCTGGCTTTGGCTGTGTGATAAGGTTAAGAACGACTTCGGCGACAATGCAGGAAGAGTTGATCTCACCATTCCAGAATTATGCCATAGAGTTCCATCGGAGAAAACAAAATTGAAGGACCTTTCATCTGAAAGGTGCTGGATGAGTCTGAGATGGAGAAAATCAAGGTCCTGAACATACACCAGCTATGACAGGTGTTTGCCAGACTGCCTCAAGCCACTGCATGTATATGGTGATAACAGATTGTATTTTTGCTACAACTGCAGATCAGACAAAACCTATCATCAAGAATGGGGAGACATACGCTTTTTAGCATCGAGGGCCCATAATAGATGTTGGTATCTGACGAAGTGAGATAGCGGAGTGTTGACATCTCGACAACCAAATGCCAATAGATCGCGAAGTGCACCTATGCAGGCCTATCATAACTATGGTAAGCATCTTCTATCAATTCAACAAGCATGAAACAATACTTCTAACGACTCGCTGTTCTGAGTTTCGCTGACAATTTGCAGACAGCGCAATTGAATCGGAAGGACTACAGGATCAACTTCATAGACCGACTGTCCATTCTCAATATCGCGAGCATCAGGAAGTTTCTTCATACGAGACATCAGTGACAAACATGAAAGAAACAGACACGAGATCTATACACGTACCCGTTCGACTTCTTCGGTCAGTCGAGTCAGATCTCGTTCACCATTGCCTGAGGCTGGCAGAGACCATAAAGCCATGAGCTGAAGAATCTGCGAACGCTGATCTAGAGGAGAGTTGAGGGTCAATTGATTACTGTTATGAATACACTTACTAAATGAATCATTCGATGCTTTAAGCGTATGAGCCACCCGTTCCAAGCGATTCACATTAAGCAGGCGCTCTCCCGGGACGTAAGAATCTGCTAAGGATGCCCATAACTCAGCCAGACCAAGGCCAGAAGTCAAAGACATAGTATCATGTAGAACTTTCGCTTGACTCTCTACTTGTATAAAACTATGATGCCGTGCTCTGAGAGCGTCCAGGATCCATCGAGAGACGACCTGCACAGCCGAGTGATTGAACAGTTTGTGTGTTATGGCTTTCCTCAGATAGCGACCATAAGCAAGGAGCCTCAGCATGAGGCTAATATCTGTCTATAGGGAACTTTCAGTCGAGCCAAGGATCTGGGAGAGACACTCTTACCTCTCTTGTAGTGAGATCGAAGCTTTCCAATAGAGATTCCGATGTGGTCCGGATGATTGCCAAGAGGAACTTGACCTCGCCTTCTCCCCGTGCGTTCTCACTGTATCCGACAGATCGTTTGATGTCGAGACCTGACACTATACCCCCTTCGATGAGACGGGTCTTGTCATCTTCGTAGTCAAGCTTTACAGCGACAAAAAGGCGAATTGCGTGCAAGATTATTTGTTCGTTTGTCTTATTAGTCTCGAGACTGGATGGAAGTGAGACAGTCGGTAGAGTGAGAACCGAAAAATCTATAGGCTGGAAATGTATGATGCGTTCAGGACATGTAAGAGAATGAATAGAATCTTCGCCAGTCACCATTGCTCACCTGAGCCGAAAGAAATTCGAGAGGCACAGCTAGCAAACGACTGAACGCTTCCCGGAGCTGGAAAATGACTTGATATAAATGGCTTTCAGGGAGAATGTGCACAATCGACGATATGGATTTTACATGATTACTCAACGCCAAAGGATCTTGAGCGGCGATAAACCGGCGTAGATAATGTGTGTATGTTGGAACGGTGGCATTCGCTGTGAAGAATGTCACAGCGCGATGGTCCAAACGTGACAGGGAAGATGACGGGTGAAGCGAAGGTACAAGGTCGACCAACCAAGCGGCTGCAGAGTCCTCGCCAAGAAGGCGACCAGTAGGGCACTCATGGCCAGATGTCTCAGAATCCATCTGTCGCTGGAGTATTCCTCGTCGAAGAAATCCATAAACTAATTGGGAATCCTCAATACTCGCAAACGACCGGTCAAATGCTACCGGAAGACGAAGATGGTCAATAAATCTTCTCTGATCCTCTAAAGTGGGATTGCTTAAGAGAGCAATTTCAACGCCTCGATTACGCATCGCGCGAGACAATTCTCCAAATTGAGGATCAACGCACATGAACAGCCTGAACTCTGGATGAGGCTTTATCACCTGGACCTGGCCATCGACTTGACCCCTCTCTGTCAAAGTTAATAATCCATCTGTCTCGCAAAGTGAGTTAAGACGATCCAGGACGGAAGGGTTGCACAAGTTTGCTCCATCGAGCATGAGCCAATGACCTTCCTTGAGAGCGCGTACGAGAGGACCGTCAACCCATTCCAGTCGCCCAGAATGAGCACCCGTAGCAGACAGGCTCTTTGATTCTTTCATCAATATCTCCCGCCTTAAATTCCAAGACTTAGGCATGTCCTGTAAACCAACTAATAGTGTTATGAGAGTCTTCAAATCGTCAATTTGAGCGCTAATGAGCGAGTTTCGAAAGAGACCCTTCTTCGCATCGTTGTAATCAACAATGGCATGAATTCGTGATCCCCAAGCAGATACGGAAATCTCGTCTAGTAAGCTCACAGCGCGCTGAAGGGTTTGTGTGACACGATGGCTGATGTTCACCTCTTCGAAGCTACCCAGAATATCTGCAGCATCCGTGGCATTGTTTATCCAAACTTCTTGCAGTTTCCTCCCTGAAAGGCCAGCGAGGAGCCGGACTAGACTTGTCTTGCCACTATCGCGCGATCCAGTGAGTATCGCTAGCCAACCATTCATCACGCACGTTCCAACGGAGTCCAACGCTGCCAGATGCGACTGCAATATCCGCCCGCTACGACAACCAAAAAACCGGCCTCCACGATGCAGGAAACAATGCCCGATCTGAGCATAGGATAGCGAAATTGACGGACGTGGAGTATCTTCTTCTGGAGCATTTGGAAAGACGGTATGGAACAGCGAACGTGCTCTATCCCTATCAGGTCCATTTCTGAAACGCTCAAGGAAGAGAGTCGAAAGGTAGCGAGCTGGATGTGACGAAGGGCCAGCGTGCTGTAGTAATGTACCCCACCGAATGACATCACGGAGGTTGAACTCCCATGGTGCACCTTCCCTGCCGAACGCATGCTTCGCCATGACTTCGTCGTTCAAACGCACGACGTAGTCGATCATGCCACGAAGCAAGTCCACAGAGCATTCCGGAAACAGAGTTCTGCAAACCAGAAGGAGATCGTGGGGGGTAAGTTCCTCTACATAGACCTTGGTGAAACGATTGAGGAATGACTTGGGGAGACCCTTGCGGCCTCCGCCTTGATGTAACGGGTTCTGCGCGGCAAAAATGCGAAACGAAGGATGTCGAGTAAATGAACGTCCAAGTTCGGGAACGTAGACTGTTCCACGATGGTCCAAGACAGCATTCAGACCTTCGAGAATAGCCTGTGGTGCTAAATTCATCTCATCCAGCAATACCCAGTGACCTTCTTGCAGCGCTCTGAGAAATTCTGCCTCTTTCCAGGCAAATTGCCCGATACCACCGCCTTCGATCGGCAGATCAGAGCCAAATAAATCGGCAAGGTCTGTCTGATCCGATAGGTTAATGCGACAGAGGTTGTAGCCGTATATGTTGGCTAGAGCGGTGACCAAGCTCGTTTTTCCAACTCCGGGACTACCTTCTAGTAAAATAGGCTTCGACAATTGACAAGCCCTGACGACCCGAAGGATATTATCGCGCGTGGTCGGAGCCTGGAGATTGAAAGTATGCTGGCTACTCTCCTTAGGCCCGCGGGGAATTGAAAAAGGAGCATCACGTGTGGTCGTGGAGGCGTGGTCACGATGCCCTTCAGGAATCGGTGCGAGCTCTTGCAACTTTTCTAAAGCCTGCGATCTCAGTCTTTCCAGCGCATCCCGGGAATATGCCGCAAACTGTGACATCGACCCCAACCCATCTAAATATGTCATACGCGCAGCGTGATGCTATACACGAATGTAAGACGCGCTGCTCAGGATAGACGGACTATCCAACTTACAAAGACTTCGTTGGGGTCCATAGTATCTTGATCGTCGAAATAAGCCACATTTGTAAAATTAACCCATGCCTAATAAACAAATCAGAAACGTTGAAACATTTGAAAGCTTTCGAACACACCAGTATATCTCGGACATTCAGTACAGAGCGATCCCCAACTTGTACACTCAGCCACTCTATAAAATCCAAAATAGGAGATGTATGAATCCGCAAAGAGGGATTTCGCCAAAGGCTGTCGATGATGGATTGGAAATCCCGGCGATCAGTGATCGGAGGAACCCATATCTCCGTAAACCTATTTCGCAATGCTGGTGACAATTCCTTCTTGCCGTAATCGCCTCCCGGGTTCATTGTTGCTACTAGCTTAAATGAATCCACCGCCCTAATGGAAGAGGATTCAATGTTGTATCCTCCGCGCTCCGCCAGTACGATAGTCCTTCCAGGTTCGAGTACGCTGTTCAGCCGCTCTAGGACCGAATCATCGGCCAGAGAGATCTCATCGAGAAGGAATACATCTCCGTGGCGCATGGCCTCGACAAGTGGACCATCATACCATTCAAAAATTGCGGATAGCCGCAGCAACTTCCGCTGCACATCCCGCAGGGCGTTCATAAGCGAAAGGCTGAGCGTGTCTGACTTCAACAGCCCATCAACAGTCGCAAGTAAAGCCGGTACGTCAGTCCCGACGTTTGGAATCTTCAACCGCGTCAAGATATCTTCGGCCTCACGTAACGTCTCCGCCTCGAGTGTAGTCCTATTACGCAAAGGCCTCAACCCACCTATGAGATCTGCTGTCTCAGTATTCTGATGACAGTTAAGAGTGCGTAATGTCTTCGATATTGTCTCTGCGTACATCTGGCACACGGAGGTCTTGCCGCACCCCGTCTCTCCCACCAGAAGTACAGGTTCATTGAATCGAAGTGCGCGCGCAAGAAGGACAAAGAGCCGTTGCATAGCAGTAGTCCACACAAGTTGCGACGTCGATGGAATAGGACATCCCAGGAAGGAGGAAAAATCGACTGAAGAATATTGCAGATCGTACAAGGTCTTCTCGTCGATACGTACCTTCATGACCGACTCCAGTACTGCTTTGACAATCACTTTATCATCTTCCCGGCGCGTACGTTCCGCCAAAAGCATGTATCCATTGGCTGCCAACTCATTATAGCTCATTGCATCTCGTCCAGCCCATCTGAAAAGGTCACGAAGAGTGGCGAAACCATGTTTACTTTCAAAGACGCGACTAGACTGGCGGCGCTTTTGCAACTCCCGAAATACGCTCACAATGCGCTGAGCATAGGACGGTGCGATCCGACATCGTTCGCAGAGAATAGTTTCCAACTCCCCTTGCGGAACGTCCTCAAAGTGGACCTCCAAAAATCGATTACGGAATGCTCTTGACAACACTTTCCGGCCTGCGTAAAGCCCGGGAGGGTTCTGAGTTGCAAACAGCATGAAATGCGGATGGGGCCGGACTATTTCCTGAGTTTCTGGGATTACTAATTCTCGATTGTCATCTAGAAGACGATTGAGAGCTTCGAGTACATCGGTAGGTGCCAAGTTGAGTTCATCCAGTACTATCCAGTCACCATCGCGTAAAGCTCGAACTAGTAAACCATCCTTGAAAACAAGCTTCCCTGTCACAGCATCTGCGACATATGTGCCGAGATACTCCTGAATGTCGGTATGCTCATGATTATTGATGCGAATAAAGCGGTGCCCTGTCCTCTTTGCAAGGTATTCAATCGAGCTCGTTTTCCCACTTGACGTCGGGCCCTCGATCAGTACTGGGAATCTTTTGGCTGCCACAATTCGAGCCAGATCTATCAACTTTGTTTCCACTGAAGGTGTCATAATGTAATCATCGACGAGATCCACAGGTAATGGACCCCGTTCCAGGTAAAATGGACCAAACTTGATGAATGCTTCTGAAGGGCGAGGAGGAACAGGCTCTTTGGAGAGCAACGAACGTGGGTTGCGGACACCGGCTAGAAGATGCTTTTGAGCTAGAGATGTGACCACGATGGAACTAGGCCCGTCTAAAACCATTGTAAAGGTCATCAGACAGCCCTCCCACAATGCCCGCCTCAAAGAATAAGTATTGGCCATGTCTGCAGCAAAAGTGAGTGCGCGTGCCAGAGTACGCATACTGTAATGAGGCTTATGGTTGGATCCATCCGCGATTTCGCGCGCATCTGCCAACTGCTTGACTGCAGTATAGAACTCTGCTACATCCATAATCGCACCCTTGTCGCCCACTGCACTGGCGCCAATATATTGCGTTATAATACTAAGCAATGTATCCTTGTCAACATCTGGAGGAGGTACATCGATTTCGGTAAAGCGAGATCGGATATTCGGAGGAAGATCCCTCTTGCCAACATCGGTTGCCGGATTCATGCATGCGAAGAGTCGGAAGTCGGAGTGTCGTAGAACTGGCTCGAGCGAGCCTTGTTCTGTAAGTGTGATCGACGCTGTTGGACCGTGAAGAAGTGCAGAGATACACTCCAGAGTCTCAGGACCCGCAAGATTGACTTCATCGAGCAGAATCCTAGTAGTGATAGCATAAGTCACGGCACAACCAAACCATACCATGAGATCGCCTCACCAATCACCAGAGCGCAGTGCCTTGATCAAAGGTCCTTCCACGAATGCAAAAGCGAACTTGTTTTTGCCCTGTACATGTTGTATTTCAAATACTTGCAGATCCTGTTCGAAAGCATCCCAATCAGCCTCAGAAACTTTGAGATCCTCTAGTTTCCGTCGCTTGCGAGGGGCTTCGTAACTTCGGATTGGTTCTTGACTGTGATGCACATAAATCACGATTCTCAGACTGATAATGGTAGATGGGAACCTACTCCACATCTTGTGCATTCTTGGCACGTATCCTCTCTCGTGCCAACTTTGCAGATTCCCTCCATAGACCTACAGCCCTCTTCCACTTCCCGTCTTGCACGGCCTTCCGGACAGACTGTTCAAACTTTGTGTTCTTCTTCCGACTGAAGCTCCCCCCAAATAATTCCAAAAAGCGTTCCTGCAACTCTGAACCGGGCACACGTGCATCCACAGGCTTGAATCCGCCAATCAAGTCAGAGGCCTCTGTCTGATTAGACAAATTCAACGAAATAAGCGGGCGACGGAGGAGCGCCGCCAGATGCGAGACCACACTCGTCTTCCCAGTACCAGTCTCACCTGTAAGAAGAACAGGCTCATTCAAAGAGACTGCTGTGGTGATGCGAGAAAGCAACTGCACAGCAGGTCTATGCATCGCAAATGGCCGAGATACAGGTGGCGAGATGTCTAATCTTGACGTGCGTGCCCGTAAACGAGTTCGCCCAGCCCGGACAGTGACAATCCTGCCATTGACGTCTTTCTCGAGTTCGAAGTCTGGCGTCCGACCTTGTAAGAGCCAGTCACGCCGCTCCGATGTGAGATCTAGGTGCTCCGCAACTACAGCTGCGATTGCGTCCATGTGCAGGCGCGCGGAAGCAGTAGTAGCTCCTGCTCCAAAGAAAACATCGCGAGCTTCAAGGTAGATGTCTTCGCGCATAGATGGATTCGGAAAAATCGTAGACAAAAGCACAGTAGACTGTTCAGAAATTACGTCTACATCCATAGGTTGATAAGATGATGGGAGCAAGCTCTGTACACGGACACACAGATTTTCTAGCTCACGAAGCCCGACATTGCGGGTTGAGGCGGCTGGGCCAAGTGCCTTCACAGCCTCCCAAAGACGAATAAGACCTTGAGCAGCCGCACCTGACAGAGATGGAAACTTCGCGTCCACTATCATCCGTAGATCCTGAGCAGATAGCGAAGGTACGATCATCTCGCGAAACTTATGCGCCCCGTAAAAAGCCGGTTTTGCGAATTTCCCATCCTTAGAGGGTGTCAGAGACCTTGTAGCGTATATCGCAAAACTATCTTCAGCTTCCACTGTGCCACGACTAGGCACACTGAGGACAGCACGGCCGCCAATCCATTTATCTGAGCCAAGGGACTCGACAAGTGGTTTGATGATGCCAAGGACCTCAGTTGTTGCGCGATCAATATCCTCGAAGACAACCCATTTGCCTTCTCGCATAGCGCGCACAAGGACGCCGTCCTTCCACTCGAAGGTCCCTGGTCGCGTTGGCGAAGACACGTACGAGCCCAGCAGAGAGCGAGGGTCAATGGACGTGTCCGCAAGATGAATCGAGATGATCTTGTTCCGTACTTCCGGATAGAGGGTGGTAGCGAGGTGGGATAACAATAGTGATTTTCCTGACGATGGAGCAGAAGTAAGAAGTGTTGGAAGACGGAGAGAATGGTGGACCGCCAGTATGCGCAATGAATGTACTGCGGTCGGTGTGTCAATTAGATCCACTTGGTGTGACAAAGGCACCGACGATCGAAACATAAGGACACCATGTATGTTCACGATAAAAGGACTGGACAAAAATGAGTACAGAGACGGCGCAGAAAGTAACCCAGTGAAACAGACCTCAGTTCCGCCGGATGAATAGGCTCATATGAGTCGCCGTTTTCAGATGAAAAGTAGTCTTGAGGTTCCAAATGAGCATTGCGAGCATCTACAACTCTCTGTACCTCTATGGCAGGCATGACCCAGCCGTCAATTATGATTCTGCTGCCATCCATGCTCGTTCCAAAACTAATATGGCAATCTACCTCGCCGACGTCTCCTATTACTTCTCTTTCCATTTTGACCCTCTCTCCTTCCATCATGCCGGACTGCAAAGCATAGCATCGTATAGCGAGGAATCGCACACCGTTGTCTGGATGTGGCGCCCAGATGAGCTTGGCAAGAGGCGATAGCGACCAAAGTAAAGTGTTTGGCAAAGCTCGATTGGCTTGAAGAATCCGATAATATGCGAGCAGAAGGCGATGTAGGGTGTGAGCGTCAATAGATGCAACTGATTCGCATTCCGAAACAAATGCCAAAGGTCCGTTTTCATTACCAGAGCGACGGAGAAACGCGGATAAAATCCTGCATGCATTGAATAAGAGAGCAAATCTCGAAGTCAACAACTCGACATGTTGGAGGTATACTCACGGATAGAGTTCTGGATGTATCTCCAATAACAAACAAAATGCCTCTAGCCTCTCGTCTCGGTATTCATCAGTATGTAACCATCTTGCGCACAGGTCGAGTAGAAGAGGTCGGAAGGCTGTCGCGACTGCATTTGTCAATCCAGGCACGGCAAGCAGACGAGACAAGGTTTCCAGCAATTCTGAACGCGTAGAGACCTTTTTGAGAGCATTTGCATAGCGAGAGTCTTGAGGGAGCCGAGAAATCAGAATGTTAGTCTGCTTTTTGAGATTAATGCCGAGTGGATTGTGGACCTCGGAAGTCCAGATCATCTTGATATTGCCCAGTCAGCAGACTATATGATACTTTTGGTGTAGTTGTAGCAGATACTCTCAGCCAGACTGATGGAATAGTAGTGGTACCCGTAGCGGGGGATTACAGTGCAGCACTTGCACTTTTTGACTTTTGGTGCTAACCCAGGCAGAAAACCTACCGTCGGCAAAACCCACCCATGGAGGCACGTGAATCCCGACTGAGAATTGGAAGTACTGCGATTGCACCGTTCAAACTTTACTGCCTTTGAAAACGCAATCGAGTGGGGATACAATCAAGCCAATTTGAGAAATGCCCTGTTGGAATGTACGCGTTCAGGACGCATGGTGACTTTGGCCCAGTCATCGACTTCAAAAACATCCTGATGCAACTTTTCCGAGTTTCCTGCCACAGCCTACACTATACAGTCTTACAAGAATCATAAATTTTCAGGCTCCTTGTGTGACCTTCCCTTCGCCAGCCGTAACACCATAACATTGGAAGATTTCACATCGACGCCTTTCCTCTTGGCTCGAACGGAAGGAGCAACGATATAAAGCCTGCCACGATGAACAACGCGCCAGAGACATAGATCGGCACAGCGGTCGCAAGGTTGGCATACAACGCAATGATCGGAGCCTACAGATAGCAACGAAGAATACCCAACGCCATCAATGTCCGAATGCTTCCCGGACAAGAAAGCTAACACTATAAGACAAGACGTACCATGATGCCAAACACGCGGTTCGCCGAGGCGACGATCGCGTTCCCCGTCCCTCTATCCTTGGTGGGAAAGAGCTCCGGCGACACGGCATAGAGAACCCCGTACATCACATTGCTCGTGAATGTATACCCGCAATTCCAACCGAGCAACGCATTCGACGTGCGTGCCGTTGTGCTTGCGAAAAGGAAGACCCCAGTGATGACTGCAGGCATGTTATGTGTGAATATAGACGACAATGGAGAGGGGGACGCGAACGTACCCGTCGATATGGCCAACGTGCCTTTCCTGCCGAGGTACGGAATCTCCACCATCCATCCTGCAAGTAGCGCTCCGGGTACCCCAATGACACTGAGGATTACTTGCTGGTGCAAGGTTAGTTGGGCGGCCGGCGATAAAATAACGGCATCGTGAACTGACGTTACGATAAGTGATATATACTGAACCGTCTCCGAAGTCGGCTCCTCGTGTGGCAAGGCTGTGATTGTATATCAATAGAAGTGCGTCCTGTGGGCTGAACAAAGGAACTTACTAGTAAGTTACGAAGCCATTATATCTGTACTGTGTCAGTTAATGATGCAAAAGTCAGGAGGAACAAGACTCACAGTGGGAATGCGAGGCCAATCAGGGCTGCAGTCGTAGACTACTTTAGTAACAGTCCGGCATGCAGACACAATCTAGACATACCCCAAACGGCGATCAACAAAGCGGTTGAATATGCAAGCTTCCTTGTCGCAAACAGGGACTTGACATGCTTCCCACTAAACTTCCTCAACTTTCTAAACACCGCCGCACGCGCGCTTGTGTCTATTATCAGCTCCTCCCTTTCTCCCTCTCCCTTCTCATCCTTCGACGTAACACTCCCTGCATCCCTCAACATTTCCACGGTGAGCCCACACACCTTTCCATTATACTGCGCAACGCGCTGTACGACCTCCACTGCCTTCTCGTCGCGGCCCCGGCCCATAAGGTACTTTGGCGACTCATACAAGTGGAACACGAATCCGCGGAGTATGGAAAGCAGGAGCATGAGTCCACCCATCGTGTAGAGGAAATACCGCCAGCCTTCGTTGGAGGAGCGCGGGCAGTACGCAGCAGAGGCACAGGAGAAGTTGGCAATAAGTGGCCACGCGATCTTAAAGATGGGAGTGAGAGGTAGAAAGAGAGTCGCAGACGCGCAGAGCGTACCAAGCTGCCGATAAGCTGACCGAAGGCCCACCAGATGGATAGGATCGTGAGCAGGTACTGATGCGACGCAGGTATGAACTCTATAGTGGGATCAGTATTAAATTGACCATTGTTACCCTCTCGGGACGAATCAATGCGCACCTAAAAAGACAGCGGAGTCCACAGGGAGATTTCCTCCCACACCCACGCTCCATACTGCAGCCAACGAACAAAGCGCGACCGAATTTGGCGATCCGCCGGCTGCAACAGCGAACACGCCTGTGATGAACAAGGTGATGTTGAAGCACCACCTGGATATGGAACAGAGTATGAGCCTTAAATCGGCCATATGGAGTGAATTGCTTGCCGTCTACCCCAGACATCAGACGCTACTCCCCAGAACGCAGCGCCTACGAGGAGACCAACGTTTTGACCGAGCTTAAGAAAGGGACCCTGAAAATTGAACTCATTGACTACTGGTGAGAGGATTAGGCCTGTTACAATCTGTCGAGTCGTAGTCAATTATTGACTTTGCCTGCTCTGAATGGCAACATGAATATGCCTACGGGCCAGAGGTTGTCACTTGGAAATTGGAAGAATGGTATTAGACAAGCTGTCAAGCACGAGCCGACAGTCGTACTTACGAGAACCAGCCGAACCCTGCTACGACGAATAGGTACCACTATACAATTATGAAAGAAGTATCAGCTGCCATTACATTGTCTCTATGAGTAATGATCCGGAAGAGAATTTCGAAAAAACCAAATTGCTAATGGAAGGATTGATGATAACAAGCATCTGGAATCAATTTCACAATTTTACTCTAGTCGCGTGCCACACTTCATAGGAAGTAAAGAAGAGACAGAAAAAGTATAGATGATGCACGAGAACCCTACCTGGTATTTGCCCATACCAATTTCCTGAAAAGCGTCGTTCAGAATCCTGGCCTTCGCCTGATAAACGGGGTCGACTCCAGATTCCTCCTCGTCATATACATCCTGCGTCTCGCCATGAGCTGCAGCGGCCTCGACATCCACAGGGCGTTGCTTTTCGTTATCGGAAACATTATCGTCAGAAGGAGTCGTGCCCATGGCCGTTACTTAAAGCCTCAGCCTCCCACGGGCGAGTTGAGAAGAGAAGGCAGCGGGTGGTGCAAAGAAGGCGGGAAGCGCCCATTTGCCTTGAGTTGAGGGACACGGCTTCGATAGGAGGAGCATGACGAGCGACGGGCGGTTTTTTCGCAATCACGACTTGATTGATGGGCTCGGCACTCACGTCAAATGTCTCCACACACACACGCGTCTACAGCGACGTTTGTGCAATGGTGCGTGGGCGCAAGTACAATTCGATGATAGATCACTCACGTTTGTGAAAACATTGCTTATTCGCATAAAACATCAGAGTACTTACGCTCGCTAGTTTTGCTTCAAGCATGTGACAGGAAAAGGCCATTCTTCAACGCACACGGAGTCAGTCCCGATCACGATCGACGGATTTACCAACCTTCCGCTATGTATAAGTCCAGCGAACGCAACATTGACAATTGACTTGACAAGCCCACAGTCAACGACGAGCCTGTGAGCCGTGGGGTACAGGTGGCAAATGAGACAGACAAAAAGATTGCATCGCATTGGAGAAAGTTATGAATACATTCGAGCAAGTTATGAATACATTCGAGCAACAGCAGTCCACTCTATGATACATATCAAGCAACACATTTTAAAACACCTCTGAAGGCACCAGAATATAAAGAAGTGTTAGTTTGAATCTGAGAGCCATGATTTAAGCGAGAGCCGCGAAACCGACGGCATTCTTGTCAATGGAGAACACGGAGTACACATTTCTCATAAAGCTGGTGTCGTAACGAGGGTCAGCGCTCACAATGGATTGTGCAAGTAATCACCAACTCACGTATCACCAACGAGCCAGACATTATCGCCAAAGCCAAGGTCTTTGCCCCCGAGGGCGCCAACGCACTGACCATCCTCTTGACCGATGACGAAACTAAGCAAGGTTGGCGTCGGTGACATGGGAGGATAGATGATGTGATGCAGCACTCACTCGCTGGGATCAATCTGCCACGTCTTCCCACCCCAGGTGAAGGCAACTGTTGGAGCGGAGTCGCAGGGGAACATATACAGCCCTTGGTCGATCTCCTGCGCGCCATCGATGTTCTCATAGAACTGCGTCGCCACGTCGGGTGGGGCGTACATCAGGGTAGTGCCCGAGTCGATAATCGTGTCGAAGCCCGACATCGCTGTCTGCCCGTTGATCAGCGCGCTCGCGCTGCCGATCTGCCAGAAACCCGTATCCGCAGAGATGTCGTGGTATTCGATCTTCCCGGTATAGAGCGATTTGTCCACCCCACCGAAGTACAACTCAGCGCCTTCGGACGAGAGCTTGAAGCCGAACTCGCCCTTGGAAACGGCGCCTTGATCAACAGCAGTCCACATGAAAGGGTTCTGGTGGATTGTTAGGAGTCAACTATGTGGACAATCAGAATCATTTACGTTCTGCAATTGGGAAAGGGCAGGGAAGGCCATGCCCATGAGCCCATCCGAAGGGCTACCGCTAAGCACGCCCGATTCGCTGTCCACGGCCGAGAGGTATTGACCGGTGACAGTAACACCCGCCACAGAGACTAAGAAGTATATCACGTTTATATGGCGGCTGATGTGAAAAACGTAGAAATACTCACCAGTGTCAGTGTAGATAGGCCCGGATGTAGTCGAGCCGTCCCCGTATCCGATCGAGAAAGTACCACTCTCCTCCTGGCTCGTCGAGGACGACGAGGGATCGTATCTGTCCTGCGACTCGCATCCATCGCACCCCGCAGCTGGGACCCAGAGATCGGCAGACCCGGTGTCGAAGTCGATGATAAACTCTTGCGCGGGCGTGCCAATGGACACCGTGCCGGTCCACTCCATATTGTTGTTCTGGTCCGTGAGCGGGAGCCCGTTGCGCTTGCCGAGCGCCGCCTCAAAAGAGGCAGCTGGCGGGATGTGCGCGCCTGCACCCAAGGCGTCCAGACCCTTGTTGTGCTCGAGGTTGATCAGGTTCTGGCGGTGCTTGCTGTACGACAATAGTTGGCTTAACATATTGAATGCGAGGTAGGGTGTGATACATACTTCTGATCTTTGACCATCTGCCTGATGGTAGCTTCGCGATCGAAGGTACCATTGGCGGTGGCCAAGGAACTGCGCTTCTGGAGCGGGATGCAGATACCAGTGTCACTGGTAATCGGGCTGGCAGAAGCGACGAGCGCCAGAGCGACGGTGAGCATAGAGGCCTTGCAGAACATGGTGGGCGAAAGTGCTAGCGCTGAGGCTTTGACAAGGAGGCGGTTGGGAGCAGGAGGAAGACCTGATGAAGATTAAGGTGAAATCAGGCTGGCTTTTGTAGAGCTCCGAGAGGTGGAATGTGTGCAATTCTGCGGTCATCGCACACATCCCCAAGTCGGACTATGGACGTGAACGGACTTCAAGGACGACGTGTCTGTCCCCGGAAGCCCGAACGTCCGGTAGCCACTACCATGTCGCACGAATGAGAGGGAGTGCTTCTTCGACGGATCACAATGATGTGCTCGAGAGGCCATCGGAATGCATGTCCGGCGTCGATCCCACAACGGAGATATTCAGAGCTTACTGGAGGGTGCAGCACATGCACCATCGAGAGACGCACCACGAGAGATGGTCGACATCCGAAACAGCTGGCGACGGTGTCAACAGGCGAGACCGAAGAACAATGCCTACCGCCTTCCTTTAGATGCGAGCCCCTGTAGCAGTTGCTCGGATGCAAGTGGAGCGGTCGTCGGTGGACTGCAAGTCGGACCACGACTCAGGTTCGCCCATGGAACGGCTGTGGCATTTGGCCATACAAGCAGCTCGCAATGGCGCATACTACCGGTAACGTCAGAGCACAATGGGGGTAGTCGCAATAAAATGAAGGTTCGGATCAGGGGTCGTCACAGTAGGCGCGAAGTTTCCTAGTTATCCCAGCATGGCCTCCTCAAAGGTATAGGCCTGTACGGTATAGCTCGCATAACAACCCGTCGATAGTGTACCACGGGAGTTTAGCAAGCACCTTGAGGCTTGTACATGATTGCAGCTGCTGAGTGGAAAGGATCCACAAGAGATTCGAAACTCGTCCGGTTGAAAGCATCTACTCAGCATAGTGCAATGGCTGCGTGCGTAGGGACACGTCGAATGACTGCCTATAGCCTGGAGATTTGAACGATCCCTGGCTGTCTTTCTGGACCCTGCGCCATTCGGTTTCGACAGTACAGAGTGGGTGAAGACACGGGACGGGCTGTGAGAAATCGAAGCATTCCCCATTCTCTATGTAGTCGAATGCAAATCCCACCCACGGTCTTACGCTCAACGACATATACGATTGCAACTAATGTGCGTTCGCTTACTGCCATCGATGACGATGCTCTTTTTCACTAAAAGTACTGTTGAGTCGAAAATGTGCCTAACCGGATTGCAGCAAGCGCCGCAAATGCGGGGGCATTGCGCCGACCATATCCACTGATCCACAATCCATTCTATCCTCGGTCTCATCTGCTCGACCGCTGGCCGCTCGAACACCTGGATTCTCTAGTTTTCTATCTATAACTTGTGGTAATACGCAGATCATCAGCAGTTCCTTGTACTTTTCGCCCGTTGAGAATCTAGAGCGCAGGGCTTTGCGGCTGCTATGTCGTATTGTATGCTGCTACTCGGCGTCCTGCTTCCATTCGTTATTCCAGTTTTCTCGTCGCCGGTCAATTCTTTTGGTTCCGACCCAAGGCAAGTTGTGATCGCTCAAATGCATGAACACCGGGAGTATGAGAACGGTGAGCTGCCTCCTGAGATGGATACCCCCGGATGGGTAGACCCCAGGCTGAATGGCGGCCGCCTGCTGGATGTACGTCTGCACACCCCTTTTCCCATCATCGGGAATTCGTTAACATACAAGGACCTCTCCGCGGTAGTTCACGACGAAAAAGTTGGGCGAGCCACTCAATGTGATCATATCCGGACTTTCCGACCCCTATATCCTCACCGAGGCCGGGCTCCGCATGTACGCAAAGTCGATTGGCTTTTCTAAGGAGTGCCTTGGGTTACACTATGGGCATATCCACGAGGCGGATCTGGGAGATGGCATTGGGCGCAAGCCGGAGCAGCTCCTTGCGCGTCAGGACTACTTCCCGGTTATGGGTACGTGCTGGGAGAGCGTGAGGGGCGGACATCACTTCCGTGCGTGGCATCAGAATGGGACCATCGCCGACAGTGGTGCATGGTTCATCGGGTACGTCGGTGTCTTTCCTCATGGTCTGTACTCGGCGAAACGAACACATAACCTTCGTCGTGTTGTCAGTGCGTCTTTGGAGATGGTGAGCAGCAAAGATTCTGCTTGACGTGCGATGTAATGCGGCTGTCCAGGACTCGTCCAAGAACCACCAGATTGTGTCAAATGGGTACAACCTTGGGCGGGATTTTATAGTCGAGCAAGCAACGGCGGGGAGCCATTGGAATGGTATGTGGTGGAAGGCCGAAGTGCAATGGCGCTCTGGTCTCCTTCAGAAGGGTAAACGAGGTGCGTATTCATTGTCGTAGCCAGTTGTTAGTTTCACAATGATGTGTGTCAAAAAGGTGTCAATCATGGTATCGAGCAAGATGGCCAGGTCGCCATCCTCTCAGTTGTGCGGCTATGACAATGCCTTCAGAATGCTCCCACAACTAGTATCGCAAGTATTCCTGGATTCCTTACTCTATCCGGCTGTCTGCCTATTGATGTCTGATACCACTTCGTTCCGACACTGGCCTGGATCCTGCATATGCATTTATTTACATCGTCTGCGCATTTATTTATTGTTGTAATATACTCTTGTGGATATTCATTGTCAGACATTGCATACCTGGTATACCTCCCCTTCTCTCGTATGGCATGGACGATTGTATAGATTCTCCTACGTTGTATCGAGTTTGTATTGACCACGGCTGCACGATTTGACCAAATAGTCATGAACTATTCACAAATCTGCCCTTTTTTCAACATGCGATCGTGACATCGAAGCTGCACATGGATTTTAATTTTTACATCAAGAAGACTTATAGGTCGAGAAGATGGTTCATTCTTGCTCCTGTTGGCCTGAACTCAACAGCAACGCAAATAATTCGACTGGCCCGGGACTGGTTCGATATTCCAATCCCGTCTCAGAGTGCATACCGAATCCATCATTAGAGCATCAACCGCTGGGCTGCTGGATTCGAAGATTTCAACCACGAAACCAAACCATTTTAGTAGTAATTGCATCGGCTCGGTACTGGTAAGCCCGACACAGTTGGCATCACCACTTGTTCCGGATCCGTGGTACTATCAATTGGAACCACCCTTCTCCAGGAGCAGAGGAAGACCTAAACCCGATTCAGAAGAGTCGCCGGCAAGCTACCTCGGATGGCCTCAGCTACGTTGGACCACCCAGCTGCGAGAAGAATGACCTTGAGTCAACGATTTTGTTGTTCCAGCTAATGCATTTGGTACCGCAACTCAGTGAGCCTCAAAGATGTGTCAGATGTTGATATCACCTTTTTCATCATTAATTCCGAGTCTGCATTCCTATAGCATTTTAATGCCAAGACTGATGTAGACAATTCAACCTGATGTCTTTTACTTTGCCATAAAAGTATCATGATGATATCATATGCTGAATGTGAACCATAAATCTATATGTTGATGGTAGTATGGTGTTGCACATAAGGTCACATAATCGAGTCCGTTGTGTAAGCATGGATTTCTGCTAGTGTCATACAAAAGGGATTCAAAGCCTTGACAAAACTAATAAATGTTAAAAAAAGGACCCTTGCTCTAAGATTGATGCTCATGAAAGCCGTTGACACAATATACCTCACGTCTTCATGTGGCAACAATCCAGGTTGCATTAATGCCTGCCTGGACTTGTCTTCTGTTTTGTATATGTCGACAGTTAACTTGAACGGATCCTGAATCAAAAAGATGGTAGATACAGATAAAGACCCCCTAGTCATACACTTGAAATAGGATTAAAGTAAATCCTTCTGATCCAACGCCGTCTCCTTGTCATACCACCTGTTCGCCATTCTTCTAGCGGCACGGGGTGCGGATCAAGCCATGAGTCGCTTGTATATACCCAACCACCTGTGTCCACGGTCAGGCAAGAACCTGTGTAGACATTGAGCACTTGCCGTCGTCTGCACCAACCGGAGCGATCCAGGTGCTCTCCAGGTCTGGCCGCCAGTCCTCCGTCTCGACAAAGAACCATCCAGACGAGAGCGAGAACGTCAGGTTGCTGCTGCAACGGAACCAGGATACCGTCAGTGTCTGCAGCAGGTAGTAGCATCGTCCGAGCGGGAACGCTCTGACCTGACATCACCGCTGCCGTCGTCCGAGACCCCGCTCCAGCCGTCCCGGCCTCTCGTCCACGCCTTGCGTTCACCTGGCTTGAGGTAGGCCTTGCCCCATCCGGCGTCTAGACTGGCGATATCTTCGCTACTGCTGCTGGTGCTTGCGCTTGGACTCCAGCGCTCGTTCTCATACAGTTCCACCTCTCGCATTTCCGTCTGCCAGTGCTTGTCCTCGAGCCGGTCGTTATCCACAGCGCGGGTTAGTTGCACACGGAATGACTTGATCAGAGGCCTGACCCTCGTAAGGACCACTGGATACAAAGTGAGCCGAGTGAAGGGATGGGTGAGGAACAATGGAGAGAGGCCGAAGACAAGGAAAGTCATGCGCAGTGGGAGTATGTTGACAATGGGGATGAGGAGGATGAAGGACACGAGGGTAAAGGTCAAGATGATCGGTGAGTACGGCGTCGAGTGAGTGAGATGGGGTACGACAGGGAGGACAAAGTCGTGGATATCAGAACTGCACCGGGGGACGGAAATTGGTCAGGACAAGAAGCATAGCAAGGACATTACAATAACCAGCCCACTAGTGAGACATTGGGAGACCTCTGAACTTGATCCAGTTCGGTCACGAACATCAGACTGCACCGTCCCGACTTGCCCCGTAGGTGGCCGAGGGATGCAATGCAGAAGCACTCCAGAAGAGCTTCTACAAAGGAGCGCACGGAGAAATGAAGTAAAGATAGGCTGCAGTTCGCCTTCTGTGAATTGTCAGTGCTCCACTTCTCGCATGCACACCCTTCATGTGTACAAGTATGATAGAACATCGCAAGGCCCAATGGCGGGAGAGCGTCTCACGAGTGCTGCCGGCTTGCTTCACGAATATTAACGAGAAATTCTGTACTCACGCGAAACCCATAAGGTTCTGAATTGCCTGGACATTGGCAAGCCAATCAACGCTGCCTTCACCAATTTGTGCTGGTGGCGGATTGGGGACGTCTTTCAATTTCTCGGGATCATTGTCGGAAGCTGTTCGATGGCGAATAGACGGATGTGTTGCTAGCAGGATGCCCAGGATGCTCGTGTGTGGAAGGAGAAGCACCAACCTAGGAAAATAACCTGGTCATTCACGAGCGAACTTCGTTAATATTCAAGATTGACAGGCCACGGAAAGCATACAAAGAAAAGCGTACGCTGCCATCCACACGGCAGTGTACTTCCAACCCTTTCTCCACATCACGATTTCCTCGGTACGATCCTGCAGCCACCACGCTGGTCCGCTCTTGGAGACAAAGCGCCGGAAGTTGACCGTGACTATAGGGATGGATAACGGGTCGCGTGTGGTCGTGAGCCGCGGTCCTCCCTTACCCATGTTTCGTGGTGTAGCGGGTACGTTCGCGGGCAGCTGCAGTGCCGAGGAGAGGAGTAATTGTGGTACATTGAGAGAGGGCGAAATTGATTGAGAGGTTGTCGGAGAAGACAATGAGGGTAATCTGGCGGGTGAATGTTCTGGTCGAGGTAGAGATGTCACGATCTTGGGTGCGAGACGGATATCATCATTGGGCGTATTGGATTGTAGGCGGGTCGCGTAGGGCGGTATCTCAACGTAGTCGAACGTAGCCATTCCGCCAGCTGCCCGTATGGGATTCCAGGGTCAGAAATGAGAAGCTGAGTAGTCAATGCACTTCTGAAGTTGGATATTCAAACGGACGCAGCTGATGCTCGGGCCTCCTACGGGGAGGGGGTGTCAAGCGCAATGTACTTGGTTCTGCTCTACGCGGACAGCTCCTGAATCGACAGGATGCTAGACGGTCGGTGAGGTATCGCTTCAGTCGTCAGAATTGGCTGGTGGTTATGTAGTCATTGCAAGAACTCCCAGAGGCTCTGAGCGAGACAAGGGACGCTTGGCTTTTGCCCGCATTGCTGCATCCGGCAGACTCCGCACTGGCCTCCTCATCGACTCTCAACTACTCGAGTCAATCCGACGATGAGCAACTCACAAAATCCCAGCGAATATCAGAACACAGAAGAACTCGTTTTTTCTCTTAATGATCTTCTCGAGAAACTGCGCTTGGCCATCACCATAGAATCCCCGGTCGACCTGACACCCTCTTTTCTAGTCGCGATCCTCGAGTCCATACTACAATCGCGTCTGGACATTTCAACAGATATTCGGGAGTCGCGCGACTTTCCATCCAAGGTGCAGGCAATGAAGATGTTTCTGGGCGTCCTTGAGAATGATGTGATCCGTATGGACGTCGGACTCAGCGAGGTGGATCCGAGAAAACTCGCAGCAGGCGAATGGGATGAAGTCGTATTCGTCGGCGAACTCCTTTGTTGGCTTGGCAAGGTTGCAGGAATTCTGCCAAGCACAAGTGCGAACAACCTCTCTCGGGCTGCTCCTGCACCTTTCAGGACGAGAGGCACGCATGTTGAGCGGGGCGGTGCAGTGTCACCGTCCACACATTCTACTATCACCAACACCATCCATTCGAACCTATCGATGACACGCTCGGCGCAGACAGAGTCGGACACGACAGTGCTATCTGTCGCGTCTGACCCACCGACGCCGCTGCCGGAACTCGGGCTCTTCAACCCTATCCAGCCAGACACGCCGCGCCAGTCGAGCTCATTGCCTGCGCATCGCACCCGCCCCAGGTGTATACACGAGGTCAAAGATCCTTCATTCATTCTGCGCCCAGATCAGTCGCTCGCCTCCGACGCCGACGGCTCATTTTGCAGCTGCCCACTTGATACTGTCCCTCCTGCCACGTCAACGTCTCCCCCAGTACGTTACTCTGGTTGGATTGATCGTGTTGACGATGACTCAGAGATCAAGTCGTTCGAAGAGCGTAGGCGAAGTGGCCGCGAGAGACTTTCTCCTTCCCATGCGCAAGCTAAGCCCGACGCGCTCTACTCCGGGCTTTCCTCTACCCCGCGAGGCCCTTCCACCAGCAATGGACCGGATCGGGTGCTGACACGGCATAATTCGCCCCATCAGTACACATTAGCCCTCCTCAATGAAAGAGCGAAGCTGCTGGCTGAATTAGCAAGCCTCAAGGCTTCGGCTGTAAGGAATTGAAGCTACGAGAAATCACGAGTTTCATTGTGGTTAACTCCTGATCATTACTGATCCTATGGATTTGCATGACTGCTCGCAAGCCGTTGCGGCTTCGTGACGGCTTCGTGCACCAGCGCCCAGCATCGGATCATGGTGGGTCACCTTAAGACTCTGTCGCAGTCGCCTTCTACTGCGATCTCAGGACCGAGTTTTGGAATCCCTTTGTCCTATTCACTTGGGGTAGGCGGAAGCTGGAATCACCGAACATTTCCAAAAGATGTGGATTTGTACAGGCGCCGCGGAACTGTTCTATCAGGATATCTTCGGACTGGTTCATCTCGAACGGAATGTACAACTAAATTTTATATATCGTAGTCTTGCAAATTGTAGCTTTCGTTGTTACTTCATTTATGGTTCCGCTATTATTAGATGTACATGAAACCGGGACTAAGGTCGACACAATGTTAGATTTCATTGCAGTTTTGCTTCTGGGTGAGCTGCATGATTAATCAATATCCAGGATTTCGACCCCCCTTGGTGATGGACATGCTGGCAGGCCCAAACAGATCAGCCTCCGGACTCTCAACTTCCGCTAATGAAGGGTCCGTCTTGTATTTCATATGCACTCTAAAGGAGCATTTGGGGCCGCCAGCATCAGTCCAGAAACCATCCAGTCCGACTGCTTAAATGACCTCAATTGGACCGCGACAAGAGTATCCCACCCCCGACCCGTCATGCTCGTACTAACGAGGTCTGACAATACGGGGAGATACGGAAGCTACGACATACAGAAATCGTCAGCGCTGCCAGAATATGAATTGTGTATCCGGGGTGATGCATGATTATTCCACGGAGGTTGTTGAATTTGTATTGGACGGAAGTTTTGTCATGTCAAGCCCCGGGCTTGTATCATATGTATAATGACACCAAGTGACATTCCGGATGCGAAGTAGCGCAGAGGTGCCATTGCATGTACGCACCGAAGCCCACGGGGCACGCCCGTAGCAGTATCAGTTAGTGGAGCTCACCGACGGGCGCAATCGGTGTCTGAGGCAATTCGTCTTCTCAAGTGGGTTCGTGGCCTTCTCTGGATCCGAGCCCGTGTGCAAGGATGGGCCGGGGAACAAGGCACGGGCGGGGAATACCCTGTGGGGCTCCAGAAAAGCTCTGGTATAGCACCGAAAGCTTTGAGGTGCAAAATTTCATATGAGGCATGTGGGTGCTTATGGCGTGAGACCTTCGCCGATGCCTCGCTGATAGGGGTTTCCTGTTCGGGAACATTGCCGACATTCGATGTACTGTAATTGCATGAGGGATATCGATGGTTAGTGTGAATCATAGAAGCTACAAGGTGAATATGAACCTGTAGTTTGTGGTTACTCCAAAGCAGAGCCGAACATTTAGCATTCCCCTTCAACTGTACCCGCAAACGTCAGGTGATCTCCACATTGCGAAGATCAGAAAAGATGCATGCGCCGCCCCCGCCCGCCTTCGCTCACACTAGTTCACGGGAGATGCACATCTGTGATCGCGGTGGCAAGCAAAACTTTAGACTTGCAGTGACAAGTATAGCTGCACGACATTTGGGGTGAATTCGACTCCGTGATACTTTCTATCGAGGCTGTGGGTAGTGGACCTGAGCCTCAGAAAAATTCACGGAACGGAAGCACAGAACCCCGTATGGGATAGAAGGCCGGGGGCTAAAGATAGCGTGAAAAATGGGCTGATAGATGGACGTACAGGGCGTTTTGTGCCTCAGCGCCCCCCTATGGGGAAACGGGCCTCCTTCTTGATCTCCTAAAACACCATGAGAAGGAGCTCATATTCTATATTCCATGCGTGTGTGAGATCCCCAGCAACAAAATAGGCGAGTAGACATCGAGAAGAGGGGAACTACCTCTGCGAACGAGCAGAACAACATTGACCTCGACTTCGTCGGCATTTCACAAAACGCCGGGCTCTTCGTCCTAGTGTGCCAAAATAAGAACAAGGGTACAATAGCCCGCTAAAAGCCTTGCTCGGAGAGCAAACACGAGGAATATAGAATCCTGTTCTGCTGTAATATGGGAGCAATACGAGTGGTCTTCATGAGCGCCCCGCCGAGCGGCGCCATTCTGCTGCGCGACATCATCGGCAAGACATCGCGGGAGCGGTTGGCAGCATGCGTCTGAGTCATGCGCACAGGAGCGTCTGAGTAGTTTGGGTGAACAGACATCATGATCATCGAACTGCGCGCGACTATACACACATTGACGAACATCTTCCTGAGGTCCGTCAATCAGAGACCACGCATTGACGGTCGCGCGAGCATTTCGTGCATGAGGCTCAGCAATAGCATCACATGGAAGAGGGACGCTGAGGCGATTGTGCGAAGGGAGGAGTCGCGCAAGTATCAATGTACCACACCTCAGGATCCAGATTGCCCCGCACACCCAATCGGTGCTGATCTTCTGTCATCTTCTCACCTGATGTGATCCGGAGATAACGACGAAGCTGCCAGTGCACCATGGGGCTCCATGGCTGCCTCCGCAGCCGCGTGCCGCGTATAGGATTGAATAGACTGTGGGCAGCCTGGACTCGACTGAATTGGACAGAGATCATGCTGAGATATGCCGCCGGCCGCCGGCAGGCGCATGCGAAGAAAAGGTGACGTAGCGCAAGCGCTGGACCGGACGAGCTGCGCCTCCGCACGTCGAGATGCGGCTGGGATGTGGCCGCCCCCTGGGATTCTGGCGGCAGAACGGGGACGGTAGCTTCGTGGTCGTATCGATGAAATGTCCCTAGACCGCAGCGGCGCCTCCGAGATCACCCGAGGGAGAATGTCCAGCTGGAGAAGCAGGCAGATGTTCGGCGATGGGAACGACATGGGTGAGTAAGGGACTGCGCATGTCCTCATGGCGACATCCTGGGGCGAGCCTTGGAACGCCCGCGACGCGTCTCGAATTGGGCGATCAGCAGGCACTTGGGGCGAAGAGAACGAGTCCAGAGAAAACCGGGCTGGCGCAGGAATGTATCGCCTGCGTGGAGGAAGTCTCACCCTTTGAGTATCAATTCAATCCAACAAAGAGGCGCGGGCGAATTGGCAAAGTAGGATTAGAGCACTTAGACTCGAAGAATCGCTCCCGCGACATTGGTGCGCGGTGACGAACGTTCACATGTCGAATCAGTGTTAGCCTGCATCATACTACCCAAGCTAGCGTGACGGGAAGCAGGGAACGTCATGGAGCAAGTTTCACGATATCAGGAGGGAGCCGTTATCGCAGTGGGAGTCTAGACCGGACGGGATCAGCGCTCACGGTCAAAGTAAGTAGGTGGTCTGCAGACAGAGACCATGACGACTGCGAGACCCCAATCCCTGTGATTGACGAGTGCGCTTGTTCGCCATGGTTCTTGCGAAGCTGCAGTCTTGCCTGGCTTGGCCTAGGCTGCTCGCTGCGAGGGAAGGATCAGCGCGTGACAGATAAGGAGACGAGGGGAACCGTGCGGACCACGGTCACGACGGTGAAAAGACCAGCGGTGGCGATAAGTACATGTATCTCGGAGGAGAAAGGCGGAGCAGCCCTGGTTGTTGGGGTGCACAGGATTTGGCAGGAAAATGCCGTCCCCACGGGGATTGAATTTCATCGAAACAGGAACGGACGTGTTTTCGCCTGTGAATCTCGAGAGCATCACGTACGCGGCCGGGGCGGTTCGAGAGCGGGCGCCAATGGACAAAGCCTATTGCACAGCCTAGGCCGACAGCAACGGCCGCAGGAATGCCATGTCCAGATATGTCAGTGTTCTGCGCCCACAGATAAGGGTTAGAAACCTGGGAACATTGACATCAAAGGGGTTGTTCATGACCATTGCAGTATGAAAAAGGGTGCCAGAAAAAAGAAAAAAAAATCCAATAACTGCCGAAAAAAAACACAGGAGGTGGTTACATAAGAGGGCATCATATCATCTATCAGTGTGTATCTCGGGTAGATGTCGTCGGACGGACTTCGGGAAAGGCGACGGAACGGAGATAAACGCGTGCGGGGGCAAGGGCGGCTGCTGAGGCACGGTGGCGAACGGTCCGAAAAAGGGCGGGTCGACTCCTCCCAGCATGGCGAAAAATGGCGAAACATATCTTCCCCCATATTTTGTATCACTTCCATCTTAGCCTCCGTGTTCTTCATCGTTTGCCACCATCTCCTCCTCGTTCTTGTCCTCGTTTTCCTCAACACCCTCGACACCGCCACTGCCAGCGTCGACCACGCTTCCAGCGCCACCGCCACCACCTGAAACATACTAAGTATCATAGTCTCGCAACCGCCCGCTAGATCATCTCCAGGCGGGGTTGCACTGCGGGGACTCCTTTTCTGTCCGATTCCCGTCTGGTTCTCCATTTCTTGCCCGCTTCCCACGTTGGGCCCCCTCCTTTTCCCCCACCTCCACCATCACCCCGGCCCACGTTGTGCCCACGCAAGCAGAGACTCTTCATGCCCTCTTTGCTGCCGTACACGACCCTTTATTAACCCGTCTTCTTCATCTTGCATTCTGGAACTCCCCGCCGGATAATCTGCGGTCGCCCCCACTCCAGAGCTCTTCCGCCACGGATTCTTCGCCATCACGAAGTCCGGCACTTCTCTCTCGCACCGGTCGTCCGTCGTTTATAGTCTGCATTGCGGCTGGAGTAGCTTCCAGATCCCCGGGCTGACCTCTTACGTCCTTCACGTCGGACAAATTATTATTCAACAACACCTCCTGCGAGGACCTTACCTGCTGCTTCGTGAGTCCTCATTATCAAGCACCTGATACATCATACGCATCATACTGATCCCCCTGTCACATGTGCTGCGCCCTTCTTTCATTCTATATATTGGTTCCGACCTTCGTGTCATGACGCTTGTCCCCCCACCCTCCACCACAGAAGACATGGAAATGGACGATACCGTGCCGTCTCCTCCACCTCCGCCGCCTCCGCCGCCTCAA
Source organism: Taiwanofungus camphoratus (assembly GCA_003999685.1). Lineage (NCBI taxonomy): Eukaryota > Fungi > Basidiomycota > Agaricomycetes > Polyporales > Taiwanofungaceae > Taiwanofungus > Taiwanofungus camphoratus. The sequence goes on from CP021226.1 coordinate 1,941,976, forward strand.
GAAAAGGTGATAGCTAGGCCATACAAGTGCCCCTACCCACTATGCGGTCGTGCCTTCAGTCGACTCGAGCATCAGGTAAGCTGTCCTCCAACCCCTATCACCCGCTTCGGTCCCGCACCCACGTCCGCACCCGCTTCCGCTCGCCCGTACCCTTATCGATCCCCACATGGAATATTTTTATCTGATTCTGATCTCGCAGACCCGCCACATACGCACCCACACAGGCGAGAAGCCGTTCGAGTGCACGTTCCCTGGCTGCGAGAAGCGCTTCTCGCGCTCGGACGAGCTCACGAGGCACTCGCGGATACACAACAACCACCATCACATGCATGACACGCATCATGCTTCCGGGCCCGGAGCGGCGAAGTCGAAGGGGAAGACGAGGGTGGAGCAAGATGAGGAGGCCGTCGACATGGGCGGGGGGAGGAGAAGTAGTGACATGGAGGTTGACCGGATCCGGGAGTCAGGCATGAGGGTACAAAAAAAAGCACGCAGTCGAGCGAACAGCGATGACGAGGTAAGCAATGCTCCATTACTAAGGATGAGTCTGTCTGTCTCGGGCTTCATGGACTCGCTGCCAGTCCTTGGACAGGCGATCTCCCGCTATTTCACATCTAATTGCAGCGCTCTAACATTGTTTTTTTTAACAGGATGAATCATTTGCGCGCCCCACAGCTATGTATCCCGCCGAGGCCCCTTTTGACTACCCCGTGTACAACGTACGCCGCCTTCACTCTACCGAACACATCTTCCCCATCTCCACGAACCCAAACGCCTTTTCCGCGCTTTCCAGCGTTGCCATGGAGGAGCTATACGCCCTCGAGCGCGCAGAGGCACTGCGCCGCGCGGAATACGAGATCCGGCACTCCGAGGCGCTTCGACGTGCCGAGTACGAGGCGCGCCACGCCGAGATCCTCACCTTCCACGGGCGCCTCAGCAAGAGCGCGTCCACGACGCCGCTCACGACGCCGTTCTACCCCGCGCAGCCGCTCGCAGGCGATGAGAGCGGTTACTTCGGCACATCCCGGGAGCGCGAACGCGTCCCGCTCGAGGACGAGCACCGGGCGGGCGACGCGCGCAGCGCACGGCACGGCCGGCGCTCAAGTATGTCGGGCCGGCGCGAGATGCTCTCGCCGCACCCACACGCGTCCGGCCACGTCGTCGACGCGCCACACCATGCGCGGGGGCACGGACACTTGCACCACGCGCATGGGCACGCACCTTGGGTACAACCGTACCATGCGGCGAGCGCGCCGCACCGCCAGCGCCTGCACGTCGGGCACGAGGACTCGCCGTCGCCGATCAGCTCCGACTCGGACTCGCTGCAGCCCGTGCAGTCACCGGTGCGCGCCCACGCTCACGCACACCCGCACACGGGACACCCACATGCGCCGCCCGAGCACGCACTACAGAGCAGTCACGTCACACCATCGACGAGCCCGTTTCTCGGCGGCTTGAGAACGCTTCACATTCATTCGGGCACCCCCTCCCGCGCACCATCGCCATTCCGCCTGCCCCCGCCAGGCTTCGATAGCTCTGTCGACGACTATGGCCATGCGTATGACTCGCGGTCGCGTAAGGCCGCTAGTATAGCTGGGAGCCCTCCCGCAGGTAGCGTGCTCAGCGGACGCATGGCGAAAAGGGGCAGCTCGGGGGATTTGGTAGCGTACGCCTCGTTCAACGCGCATTCTCCGGTGGATTATTCCGGACACACGGCGAGCGCGGGCGGCTTCCACGCCCCATACACACACGAGCGCACTCTTGCGCCATTACCGACCCCGCAGTTGTCGAGTGGCCCAAGCAGCAGCGGGAGCAGTCCGAGAAGCCACTCGCACTCGCTCGGCACGCACGGCTCAGGCGGTGCCGGCAGCGCGTCAAGTTCGCGTGCTCCTTCTCCTCCATCAGGCGCCCAATCGCGCACATCGTCGCACCCCCACCATCACCTCGCGCATTCGGTGCGTGTAGCGTTCGGCATGACGCCCATACACCCACGGACAAAGAATGCCGCGTCCAGCCTTGCTCATCCCTCTCACTCGGAGATGCCCCCCCCTCCCGACTACCCCAGTATGCAAGCATTGTCCATGCCCGTCTCACGCTCGAGTTCCCCGCCAATCAAGCTCCCCCCTCTCAAGCTTCCCTCGTCGCCTTCGTCTCCATCCCACCGCCCAGCACCGCTTAGCCCCAAGGCCGGAACCGGACCTCAGGAAGAAGCCGTGGTTGAGAAGACGAACCATGAGCGAGAGAAGGTCGAATTGCCTGGATTTAGCGAACTAGCTGCTGCTACAGGGTTCCGCAGACCTTCGAGCGGTAGCGGTGAACAAGTCTCATAGCAATAGCAGCGGTTTCATATCGGTTTAATGTCGGCTTCGTTACGATAAGATCGTCATTGCATTCTATGTATGTGTGCTACGTTACGTTCCCTCTGTCTGCCAGCATTCTCGTCACAGCTGTATTTTCTCGGATACCCTAGAATTTGCACTCCCCCCTCTCACAGCCGACGTCTGGACATGGATATAGATAAGCTAGATAGACGATCACGATGTCTCCCACCACTTATCCACCAGTTATTATAATCTACCGAACGCACTGCCTACGTGAGCGTTGTTCTCACCATGTATCAAGAACCACCTTATATAGACTGCTCCGCTTCCCTGGAATGTAGAACTGATTATATTATATGTTTTAGAGTTACGGTCTTGTTCGGATACAATAGATGAAGTTTGACGTAGAGAATACGCAAAGCTCGGAGACACGAGGGCCGCTGAGTGTGAGACAGGGTATTGTACGTACCCAGACATTTGGTCGTGACACGAATCTTGAAGGCAAACTCTGGACTCCTTAAGGATCGCGACAGAAAGCCAGAGCATGGCCGGACTGCCGCTCGATAACGAAAGCAATGCAATTGATCAGGCAAAAAGAATAGGTACAACATCAGCATAATCAGACAGCTTCTTCGCATTGTCCATTCTACCTCGAAAAACGACGACCTTGTCAGAATCCGCACCGCTCATCCCCGGAGAGTTGACGCGTACGACCTGCGTTCCTGCTCGTACTCGTACTGCTTCGGGCTCAGATTCTGCATGTCCACCAGCGTCGCTGTCGAGGGGTCAGGTAGGTTTTTGTACGATGGCGGAGCACCGTTGGTGGTCGGCAGAAGACCGGTGGCTGCCTTCTTGGCCTTACGGCGCCGCACGACACAACACCTCCAGACTATGAGTCCAACGACGATGAGGACGAATAAGAGACAGCCGACAAATATCTCAGGCCAGCGGCTGAGGACATACTCCTCATACCTATTTGTTCACCGGCGCTTCATTCAGTAGAGTAATCACAATAGTAGATAAAGCACCTACTGGGCTTTTTTCTCGGCTTTCGTTTCTGGCGAATGCTGCTCTTGAGAGGCAGGCAGTAGGTATTGTGATGAAGCGCCTGTAGTGTCAACGCCATTGAGACGAATTTGAACGAAGGTCTCGTGCGCTTGTGTCATGTTCGTCGTGGAAAGGAGTTGAATGAACGGACTACCGACGTCGTCATCCGTGTCCTCCATGAAATTGCCATAGTCAAATAAGGTGTAAACATTGCGCACTTTACGCAGAAAAATTAACAAGTCGCGCAGAAGTTTAGCCGTCGTGTACTTACAGAAAGCCATGCCCAAGATGATGTCGTATTCACCGAGCAAGCTGAAAGCAGAGCTAATGGGTTGGAACTGAAGGCCTATGAGCGATCACCAGCCGAGTAACCAGACAGATCCACTCACTGTCCCAACACAAACGGGCTGTCCGAGCGAATTGACCATATTGAAATCACTGCTCGAAGTGTCAAGGGGGTGGATCGGGTAGTCATTCCCGCCGAATTTGAAGCTGATGTTGAGCATCTGGTTGCAAGGGATCGTCCACACTCCTTCGTTTGTGTTATATTCCGCGCCCTGTACCCTGCCGTAGATCGCGTCCGACATCGCACGAGGCACCTGCGGAAGAGTGTACCCAGAGTCGAGCACGACCACTAGCTGGCCCTTCGGTGCGCTTGGCACGATCGACTTGACCTCGATCGGCTGTCCGTCAGGCCCGATCACACCGTTGACGTCCGTGTACGTCTGCCAGTGCTGGTCCTCGTCTGTGAGCTTGTGTACCTTGTCGACGGAAAGCTTCGGCATGCTCGAGATCTGGTCGTAACCTGGAAGGACTTCCGATAACGTGAGCTGGCCAGTCTTCGGGCTCGACGGGTCGCCATTGCGGTTGAGTAGGACGGTGAGGTAGTTGGAGGAGGTGGTATTCTGGGAGAAAATACGGTCGAGCACGCTGTCGCCGCGTGAATCACCGATTTTCTTGCGAATAATGGAGCCAGTGTTGGGCCCTAGACCGATGAGGCCCTCGAAACCTTCAGTAGTGATGTCAACGGAGAAGGACGAAGTATTCTTCACAAGCACTGAAACGACTTATTGAACAATGTGACATGGCACCAAAACCTGGAATAAACATACGGTATGCCTGGTCAGAAACAGAATAGTTGCCGAATTGCAGATCAGCCGTGTTAATGTCGCCTGTGAAATCAAGACATGTGAGGGAAGGATTTATGAGATGCGGATTGTATCCGGAACGACTAAATCAGGGTCAACAGGCCATCCTTCAGTATCCGTTCAATTATCGCGTGACCCTGCATCCATTCTTGCGAGCACATCAAGAGTGAATCTCAAGTAGCAACATGACAATTTGGAAAGTCAACCGTAGCAAGCCCATGCGATGAGCATGCTCAGGAGTTCAAAGCTTCAATTTGGAGCAGATCGAATTCCGTCTCAAAAAAGGTCAGCCTGGTCCTGAAGGGCCTGCATCTTTTCCCTTTATGCTGTAGCATCTCGATGCAAACTGTGCACGACCTTGCAATGACGAGGCAGTATGAAATAACGTTTCGTATGTTCAAATCTTCTAACTGACACTGCATCTGTTCCGGACATTTTCCGGCTCTCACAAGGAGACTAGGATATACTTTCAAGAACATACCTTGAGCATTTCCGACAGCATAAGACAATGAGGTAGACATTCCAATATCAGTCGTTTTAGGGACATTGCCGGCGACCCACAAATCCGAGCTTCCTGGGGTGTTAATCGTGTAACATGAAATACGGTACGAACATAGTCGTACCTGCCCGTATCCAGTAGAACGGGTATGTTTCTTCCCCCGAGAGTTATGTTGGTGACATACTCGGAATTCTGGGTATTATGGACGGGTAGAATGGTATCGTTGTTAGCTCGAGACTTCAAGCTGCCAGAGCGCTCGGTCCGCGTCCGCACGCGAAAGGGAAACGTGACAGCATTTACAGAGTGTGCGTCGATGAGCAGCCAAAAGAGAGTAAAGGGAAGTGGTGACCACATCCGGTCGCAAATAAAAGGAATGAAGGTAACAAAGAGCGAAGAGGTTTTAGCAGCTGGCTAGCTGTTCGTGGAGGAGGAAGACAACAGGATGAGGCCTGTGCTATATTTGCATCTACTTAGCGCGTATCCGTATCCAGCAACCCGTTCATGAAACTCATCCCGCTGCGATCCGAGATCTTTGCCAGTCGAGATATGTACAGAAAATCTGCAACTTCAGGACAAGTGCATTGTCCAAGTCGCCAACACCTTTATCGACCAGTATTCAATATATTGACATCCTTCCATCATAAATGACATTGTTCGCAGTATTTCACGGCGATTCTGTGTCAACCAAGTTCTGTCGTTGACGGTGGTGAGAAAGATAGAGGGCGCACTGCCCGTTACAGTAACTCGATATTATAATAGAGTTAGCGTGAACGCGGCTGTACCTCACAACGTGCTATATAGCCTACCTCTTCCCCTCATCACTCATTTGACCTTTCCATTTTTCTTCTTTTCTTTCGGGTGGGACTTGCTATGAAGCCTCTCACGATCTCACTTTTTCTGTCTTTTGTTTCTTTACCCTTTGAGCTAGTCGGTGCGATTCGGCTAGACCTCCAGGGTCGGTATGCTCCGCCGGACCTGCATAAAAGAGCGAGCATCGTGGGCATGTCTCAGTTGCAGGATTACAGCAATATCCAGTACTACGTTAACCTGACCCTCGGTGGAGCCGAATTTAAAGTGCAAATTGATACTGGCAGGTGAGTAGACTCGTTGTGTGCGTCGAAAGACAAAGTGATAATCTGGCCGCAGCTCCGACTTGTATGTAGCTGGCGATGTTCCTAACAGCGAAGACACGGGGAAAACAAGCGGAGTCACATATGCAGTGGGTGCTGTACAAGGTGAGCCAATATGCCTAGCAGTCTCCAGGACCACAGACCCCCCGCAAAAGTGGCTGCGCAGCAGAGCACGATGCAGTAGACGCGCTCGCTTCTTGGTCTCCCCGCAAACGATCATTCTAGACTTTTGGATCGTATCGCATCCGAAATGGCATGCTGGTCTTGTCGCATTGCAATTGACGTTAAGCATTACAGGTCCCATCAAGACCGCCACATTGGATTTCTTAGGTTTTACAGTCGAGAACCAGGCGTTCAGTAGGTCGAGTCTTCCACTCCAATGCAACTTGCAGTGAATTCTTGCTTGCAGTCAACGTGCAAGCAAATTCACAAAACCAGACTGCGGGCACCGGTCTCATAGGCCTCGGGCCCCATACCGGATCCGCGGTCCAGCTAACATTGGGAAATGGAACTGGAGACCCCGCACTGGACAGGATATTCCAACAAAACACCTCCACACCGAACTACGTCACTGTCCTGCTGGGACGTGCAGATGACCCGAAGGACGACCTTCCCGGCGATTTGACCATCGGAGAAATTCTCTCTGGCTATGAGAATATCGCCTCACAGCCAAAGCTGAATGTCACGGTTCTGCCCAACACTGAGTCGGACGGCCAGCACTGGCAGACGCTGCTTGATGCGGACGGTGTTATTGGTCCGGACGGCAAGTCAGTAGATATCACCACTGGCGTGGAGTCGACGTCCAACGATAAACAATTGACTGTTGTATTCGACACGGGTTATTCTCTGCCGCAAGTCCCGAGGTAACCATTGTCTTTTCCTGCAATAAATACTGGTAGCTTATTGTGAGCTTACAGTTCCGTAGCAGAAGCATTTTACAGCAGTGTGCCCGGCTCCCAGCTCGTCAATGTTGCACAACTCGATGGACCAATCTGGCAGTTGCCTTGCGATGTCGAAATCAACGTTACATTCAAGTTTGGAGGTCAAAGCTGTCCCATCAACCCCCTGGACACCTCTCTCGACTTGAACGCTACAGACGACAAAGGTAATAAGGTCTGCTATGGAGGAGTCAGTTTATTCCCAATTACTTTCTGTCATCTCCGTTTCTGACTCAAAAGGCACGAAATACAGTTCCAACCTATTGATGCTGCTAAAAGCCCTCTGTACGACATGATTTTTGGCATGGCATTTCGTGAGCCGTGATGTATCTCTCATTTTCCCTCTCTGATCGAATCCGTCCAGTTCGAAATGTCTACATGCTGATCGACTTTGGTGATTTCGTCGACAACGCGACTAACAACCGCGCGGATCCTTATATACAACTGCTCTCCGTCACGAACAACTCCGCCCAAGTACACTCTGATTTCGTCTCATTGCGTGGCAGCAAGTCGTGGAACCCCTCGGGTGGCGGCAGCTCAGTCTCAAACTGGGTCCATGATCACTCCAAGCTCGTCATCGGGCTCGCCGTTGCCGCGGGCCTGCTAGTATTGGCTGCACTGCTCGGGCTGATTTCGTGCTGCAGGAGACGGCGCATAAGGAGGACACCAGCAGGCTTCATGAACTACCAGAGCTCTTACCAGCCACTGCACGATCCCGCTCCACCAGAGGCACACGACTTGCATCTCATGAATGGGCCCGGAGGCCCCCCGGCGTATCAGGCGGGATACGCCAATCCCTGGGATTCACGTTACTAAAACTGTGCATAGACGATAGCCTTCTGGACCTTTGCATCCGTTTCGTATCTGGTCTCTTAGCTGTTAAATTGCTCTTATATATTTACTGGGACATCTTGCATAGCTGTATATCCGAATGTATATCCCCAATCACAGTGCATTCGTTCGTCTATGTACATGCATAATGGAACCTACTTTCACAGTTTGACTACGAGCGAAGTGGCCTTGTCGATCGCGACGCGCTCAGGCTGCCGCGCATACCTGCTTTTCGTCTTATATCTAACCACTGCGCGTTGCACATGTGCTGAGGTATTCGGACTCCTTGTACACTACCTACACCATGGCTCCGAGCATCGAGTACTATTGTCCTTGTCTAGCTGCATCACCGCATCCGCCACCCCCGCACCTATCGTCATCAGCGTACAGCTTTCACCCACTGTATAACCTCTTCTTTTGCGAGGAGTGCGACGCCGTCCGGTGTAATCGCTGTGTTCTTGTGGAAGTCAGTGGCTACTATTGCCCAAATTGCCTCTTCGAGGTGCCCAGTGCGAGTGTCCGCGCCGAGAAGAACAGGTGAGTGCAATGACAATGATATGCAATGCACTGGTAGTATCTAACAAGAAAGCTAGATGTGCTCGAAATTGTTTCTCGTGTCCCAATTGCCGGAACACGCTCACAGTAGTACCATCGGACCCACCAGACGATAGTGACAGTCGCATGTCGCCCATTGTCTCTAGCACTCTCGGGGAACCGCCTTTCTTTCTCTACTGCAATCATTGTAGATGGGACTCGGCAGAAGTTGGCGTCACCTTTGAGAAACCAACTGGTCTTGCCGGTATGCACCTCTTTCTTGTTTTACTGTCAAGCCTCCTCCAGTGATATGAGACGTGCTACAGCCCAGCTACAGAAATTCGAAGACTCTGCACCCGAATCGCTGGAGTTCGAGCGCATCAAAGAGCATTTTGAGCCCTTCCTACGTGCATCCTCCTCCTCCTCCGCCCTTCCCAGCGCCTCCTCACATCATCACACAAATCCCATCACAGCCGCAGCTTCGTCCGCGCTCGCGCGTGATATACCCGGTGTCGGAAAGTACAACCCACTTTCGCGCAGCCGAGTGGGACGCGAAAAGAACGCGAACAAGCACGATATACCAGATTACAAGGCCCGTGTGGAGGTAGGTACAGCCGGAGGTATGAGTTCCGGCGGCGGAGAGGCCGATGTAGAGTTCATGAGGCATCTGGAGACGGTGGCAGAGGTGGCGGCGCTAGAGCAGCGATGGGTGAACAGCTGGATATCGTCTGTGCATACAAGGTGAGACGCGTGTCTCTCTTCAGAAACACGCACCATGATGTCTACTCGTTCTTCCAGCGACCTCAGGCCGCTGCGGATACCCTTACAATCAAAGAAGTCCAAACGCTGCCCAAGCTGCCGACATATTCTCATCAAGCCGGAACAAAAAGCCCAGTCTGTTCGATATAAGATCAAGCTCGTTGCCGCGAATTATCTTCCAGCAATCACTGTCACGCTGCCGCATGCTATAGCTGCGATGGAGATGGTAAAGCGCTCATCGGCACTAAACAGATCAGTTTCTGCAGCAGTGGCCGACGAACAAGGTGCCACAGCGGGCGCGCTGCTCGCGGGAAAGACATATTCATTTCATCTAGCATTCACGAACCCCCTCTACGATCCTATTCAAGTGCGCCTGAAGAAGGCGCAAGTGATCCCTGCACAAACCTCAGAAGGAGATCCCGGTACGTCGGAAAAGGCTCGCCGTCCGCCTTTCCAGGTGAACTTGCCCAGTGCAGCGTTCCCTATTGCGGCCTTCGCAGAGGCATGGGAGTATGAGGATGATGAGGAGGATATGTTTGGGCTGGATGACGACGAACCCGACGGGGACGGGCGAGGTCGGAACCAGAAGGATGGAAGAGGGAAGTCAAGAACGGTAGGTGTGTTGGAGAAGCGGGCCAACGTGACAGTCGTTAGTGGGGAAGTCATACTCACGAAGGAGGCACGAGGGAATGTCAAGGTACGCCTGCTGCATCTTCTCCTTATTCTCGTTCGCTGATTGGCTCTTTCGAACGGGCCATCATTGATTGGGCGACGAATGACAGTTCAATATGCTCGTGTCCTACACGTATCGGTCGGATGACCCAGAGCCTTCCGAAGAGAACGAGATGGGAACGCCCTCGAGATCTCATGCTGGGAGCAAACCACCGGAAATGAAGAATTTCTCGTTCTACACGGTGGTCGACCTAGGCTCAATTGTACCTAGAGAGGAGACCAGAGTCGACTCGGATCTATGAATTTCATTTCAACGTTGTCTGCGTTCTTGAAGAGACTGACAGTCGAATCATGGCACAATCACCAGTGGACCAGGCGATGTTTGAATGTGACAGATGGCAGCTGTTGGTCGAGTAGTGTTGGAGCGGCTGGGGCAGTGCATAGTAGTAATAAGTACACATCCCGTCTATCAACGTGCGGGTGTTACGGGTAGGACGCGTTAGCCAATGGGCGAGCGAATGCGAATTGATCGCTCACGTGTTCGCCCTGGATACGAGTCTAACATAGGCAATGACTGCACATAGATGGCCGCTCATTCGACTACGCATCTGGTTCGCCTTTCCCTTCCTCTTCTCCGATACCCTTTGGATGCCACTCTGTCTGCTCGGCCAGGCGCAAGCTTGATTTCATTCTTTCACTTTCATTTTCAGACGTTGTGAGAAGGGTTTCATTCGTTTCCTAACGCTGGGCGAGGCAGGTATCATGGTGACGGCGGACGCTCAGGAAGTGCGACCACAGGCGGGTCCGGTGCCGTCCAAGAGGGGCGAGATAGGTTATCAAGAGGGCGTGCATGAACCTGCTGAGGATCAAGCTGCCGCAGAGGGCTCGAATGCAGCAAGTCTCCCTGCAAGACATCCGGCGGACAGAAGTCAAACTCCTCCACCTGCTAACGACTCGAATGCTACGATGGCTGCTACCTCCGCTGACACGACAACTGCCAGCACATCCAACACAGCGGAGGAGGCCTCCCGCACAGCATCACCTTCAGACACCGCGTCCTTGAATTCCACGAGCAAAATCATATCCTTCCTCAAGCCAAAACAAGTACCGACGTATTGGGGCTTGCGCACCACCACCCTCGCTATGTTACTCCTTCAATTCGCAGTCCTCGGCGGGACGGTGGGCGGTTGGGTCGAGATCGTCAAGCACATGCCCAACTCGTCACAGTCCTCGTCCTCTTCCGACTCTTCAGATGACAATAGCGGCGCCTCAATAAGCAGCGGGGCAACAGCAATCTTCATCTACGTCACGTTCGCGATCATAGTCCTCATGGAGGTCGTCTTCATCGAGCGGTGCATCTTCCGTCTCCGTGCTGAGCGCTACGCTTACCTGCATCCCGGCGAGATCCTGCCCACCTCCAGACGCACGCAGCAAGGCCGGCCAGGCATGGGCTTCGTGCCGTGGAATCGCCCATCTCTGCCCACATACGCCGCCGCGCTCGCGCAGAGCGGCGTAGGGACAGGCGACGTGGAGGACAACATCATCGCGCAGGCGCCTCCGCCCGCATACGGGAACACGCGCGAGAGCACTCTGCTGCTCGTAGGGCCGCAGCGGACGAGGGCGGTGCGGAACAGTGGCAGATCGCAGATGTCGCAAAGGATGAGCTTGGCGAACGGAAGCAGAGATGACAGACCTGTAAGCTATATGAGCACGGACCCAGAGTGGGAGGAGCGGCTGGATGCAGCGGTGGCCGTTAGGTTGGAGGAGTCACTCGCGCGCATGGAGGAAGGGGATGTGACAGACGCAATAAGAGAGTCGTGACCGACAAGGAGAATGGTAAGCAGTGTGCAATACTTTAAGAGCTTGCTTGTACTCAGGAGATCGTCGATCAGCTTCTGTCGGTGCTTAACCCAGCCGGAGCTTAACTCAGTCGGACTTGCTGGAGCCATTTTGCTGCTCGGACAACATCGCTCCTTTGATGCCTTCGTCGTCGCGTGTTCTGATGAATTGTTGATCATTTCAAAAGCTGTACTGTACTTAGCAGTTGATACTGCCAGGCTTTCGGGGATTGCTGTCAACACCATAGTGTGCTTGGACAGGACGAATGCGGAGATTAGGACAAAGTATGTAGTCGTCGCAGTTGAATTAGTAGGAGGACACATCTGTGTCGGAACATGACACTGTGTCGTGTTCCGAGCGACACAGTCGTGCCTATCTGAACGATTGGGTCTCAACCGAGGTATCTTGGCTTGACAGGCAGGATTTCTGATAGATATCAGCATAGGCTAGAGACGCGCTTGTAGTTTCTGAGTTGGGCCTTTTTGAGATGTGAGCTGCATGCCCAAGGCGTTTATGGGGCCGGCTCTATGAAAAGCAAGCAGGATACCAGGACAGCATGGCAAGCGTTTATGAGGTCCGGAGCGGTGGTCGGAATGGTGGATTCGCCGTCAAGGATGACTGGGAGAAGGGAAGAGCATGACAGGATGAATGGCATTGTTCGGTCCTGTGTTTTATTGTGTTCTGCAGAGGCAGCACCGAGTTGCTGTTAACTATCCGTTGCAGGACAACAGCGGAAGTGCACAAAGGGAAAGCAGCCACTGTGTCGCAGACGCCTTCACGTGTGTACCGCGTCCTGCCAGGACCACCGCCAATCCCTATACGAGCTTTGATCCCAAATCACCGAAAATGGGGGCCTGGGAGCCGAAATGTTCGATGCAAATAACCAAATTTCTGGCCCGCCGGGGCGCATTGTTGGGTGCCAAAAATCACCGAAAATGGAACGATAAACGGGAGGTCCGGCGCCTAACCACCGAAGTTTCCGGACATGGAGACAACCATTACTTACAGTCATGCTTCCGGTCAGGTGCCGATATAAAAAGATTTTTTCGGTGAGAAATAGGGTGGTATTCCAACACCGCGGAATCCATTTTGAGGGGAAAAAATGGCAGGCAAATCAGGCTGCGAGCTTTTTTGGAGGTTCGATCCCATTTTTAACCGAAAATAACCATTTTTGGTTGACGTTATGTGCGAAATCACCGAAATTGCCCATGCTCGGACCACCGAAAAAGGTTATGTTCGGGATCAAAGCTCTTATAGGGATTGGCGGTGGTCCTGTCCTGCCGCAGGCCAGTGACCGTAGACCATTGTCGCGGGCGAATATGCACCCTGGCATCATTTTCTCCTTTGCGGCCCTGCAATTTTCGAACTTACGGCTCAGATCTTCGGATGATCAGAATGTATTTGGTAAAGAAGGCTCTCCAGACGGTATGGTCTCCCATGTCGTGATGCATCGGCTGACCTCCTGGACCATGCATATGTCTTGTCGTCATGACCGCCAATAGTCTGGCCATATGCTCCGTCGTGTATAAGTAGTGGATGCATTTGCCTGACGGAAAATGTGTGCAAACGCCCTGTTCAGTCTCTGAGATGCGGCTCTCATTGATTAGTGCACTCGGTTTCGCGTATGGTGCCTTCGCTCAGTCTGGCACCGTAAGCTCGTACATTAGCACCGAGTCTCCAGCTGCCAAAGCCGGTGTTCTTGCCAACATCGGCTCAGATGGGTCCAAGTCCTCTGGCGCGGATGTACGTCCCCCAACTTGCCTGCTATCTTTTTGACTGTCAACGCGTTCCCACAGCCGGGAATAGTGATAGCTAGTCCGAGCACATCAAATCCGGACTATTTATACACTTGGACCCGAGATTCTTCCCTCACATTCAAGGCTCTCATAGACCAGTTCACCACGGGCGAGGATACGTCGCTCAGGAGCCTGATCGACGACTTTGTCACTGCGGAAGCCACACTCCAACAAGTCACAAATCCTAGTGGTTCCGTCAGCACCGGTGGTCTCGGAGAGCCCAAATTTTATATCAATGAGACAGCATTTGAGGGTTCATGGGGCCGTCCTCAGCGCGGTATGTATGAACGTGATAAATTTCGATCACCGTGCCTCGCCTTCTCTCCACGAGCTCAAGTTCTCAGTGTGCCAGTGCTTTGCAGTATATGTGGCAAGTCGCTGTCACCAGGGTCTTTATGACCTGAAAGCACAGTGTTATACCTGGCATGGCGGATAACTGCCGTACTGTATACCGGACTCGAAGGATGCCTATGGTCCCGCTGATTTTCAGCTCACATAAGGAGCTAGAGAAGTGAGCAGTGCGAGTCAGATGCACGTTCCTACCTCTGAAGACAAGCCCACAAAGAAAAATCTTTTGACGCGTTGCGCGTTGTGAAGGTGATGAGATGACCTGACTATCAGCTGGAGACGCCTCGATAGGACCATTCTGCACTTTGATCATGTCCTGACAGATAATCATCCTGACCTACGATTTTTCATCTGCTTCAGATGGTCCTGCTCTCCGGGCGACAGCTATCATTACCTATGCCAACTGGCTCCTTGCCAACGGCAATACAAGTTTCGTAACGGATACATTGTGGCCCGTGCTGCAACTTGACTTGGACTACGTAGCAAGCAATTGGAACTACTCAACGTACGTCCCATTCCAGCTCGCTGCACTGCATCCAACTCATTATGCGGTGCAGATATGACCTTTGGGAAGAAATCAACTCCTCATCTTTCTTCACAACAGCAGTCCAGCATCGCGCGTTGCGTGAGGGTGCTACTTTGGCGAATAAGATTGGTGAGACATCTGTAGTGAGCAACTACGACTCCCAGGCAGACAGCCTACTGTGTTTCTTGCAAGTAAGTGTCCAACGTCTTGATCTCGTAGCTGACATTGATATTCGCTCGTCTAGTCGTATTGGAATCCTAGTGACGGCTATATAACTGCGAACACCGGCGGCGGTCGTTCTGGCAAGGACGCGAACACCCTCTTGGCATCTATCCACACATTCGATCCTGCAGCTGGTTGCGATGCCATTACTTTCCAACCTTGCTCTGACAAAGCCTTGTCTAACCTGAAGGTCTATGTCGACTCCTTCAGATCCATCTATTCCATCAACGACGGCATTGCTTCAGACGCGGCTGTTGCGACTGGCAGGTACCCTGAAGACTCCTACATGGGTGGAAATGCAAGTCTCAAGCCCTTGCAGTTGCTGCTTTCATCTAACGCGTAGTCATTGTCTAGCCGTGGTACTTGTGTACCTTCGCCGTCGCGGAGCAGCTTTACGATGCGCTCACCGTCTGGTCTTCGCTGGGTGCTTTGAATGTGACGAGCACGTCACTTGCCTTCTTCCAGCAGTTCTCCTCGGATGTCGCCGTCGGCACCTACGCGTCCAGCTCCTCCACGTACAGCACGCTCACAAGCGCAGTCCAGTCGTTCGCGGACGGATTCGTCGCAATCGACGCACAGTACACTCCGTCAGATGGCTCGCTCAGCGAGCAGTACAGCAAGAGCGACGGGTCGCCCACGAGCGCGGTCGACTTGACGTGGAGCTATGCGTCAGCGCTGACTGCGTTCGCGGCTCGCGCCGGAACAAAGTATGCGAGCTGGGGTGCGGCGGGCCTCCAGCTCCCGTCATCGTGTGCAAGCGGGGTGGCGGTAACGTTCACTATCAATTATAATACCGAATATGGAGGTAGGTGCTGCTCATACCAGGCAATACCGGAATATGCCTTATATGTTGTGATTGCAGAAAATCTCTACATCACGGGTTCCGTGGCGGCCCTGGAGAACTGGTCGACAGACAATGCGCTCATCATGTCCTCCGCCGACTATCCCACTTGGAGCAGTACGTTTTTGTTACATCTGCACCCTCTCCGAATCTGAACTTTTACGTCGTGCAGTCACCGTCTACTTGCCCCCGAGTACCACGATACAGTACAAATATATCACGAAGTACAACGGAGATGTCACCTGGGAAGATGATCCCAACAATGAGATCACGACTCCCGCAAGCGGCAGTGTGACCCAGAGTGATTCCTGGCACTAATCTACTAGCAAAATTCTCGGATACCGTGTGCTTTATCTGCAATTCTATCAATGAATGCAGTATACACGCGTGTATGGTGCGATAGGTAGTATAACGAAGCTATTTTTCTATTGCTAATCGAACATCTTATAACGCCTTCATCGTGCGTTATGGCTTCAGGATCATTCATATGATACGGGTTATTGGAAGGTTTATACATGTATCTACGGCTACTTGGACTTTGCTGAAACCTACGCCTGGAATCTATACACATAGAGGGTCAAATTCGGTACCAGACTGGCACAGTATCTGGTCAAGTGGCCATCGGTGCGTGCAACATAAATGAAAAGCTAGAATGACCACCAATAACAAACAGATGGAAGGCATATAACAAAAAAGCACATAAGCGGACAGAAGGCATACTCAATAGCTTCGCAATCGAAATTTTCGTTCTTGTTCCTAGAACGTTAATTGTCTGAGGAGACCATGGTAAAAGGGGTTCAGGTAAGATTTAGCAACGCGGTGTCACTGGTCCAAATTCTACGACCACATACAGAAGGTTGACCATGATCACCTTGTGAGGAAGTTTTGTTGCGTAATCATTTCCCCTTTCCACTGAGGAATCCTCTCAAGGCCTGGATCATCCTCTTGAAGGCGAGAAACGACTTGGAAGCAAGTCATGCAGAGAGGTTCGTATTCGTTACCACCCTTCACGAACAGTATATATTCGAGTGACGGAATACGCACAGCAAGCTGTCTCGCTATGCTCGAAGCTTGTGGCACAGACAACATAAGGCTGGACGAGACGTCCAAGGATAATATCGCGAGCGACGACTTGCTGAAGGCTGCCATGTGATCTATCTGAAACACCAAAGCACACCTTCACAAATCAATCATAAATCAGCAATTGACACACGCACGGGAATGTTAACCCATATAATGTATAGGACCCTCAAATTTGGGACTGCATTGGCTATTTGTTCCGTGACCTTGATATCCCGACTTAGTTCCAAGAGAGTAAGGACGACTGGATCAGCATGCTCAAGCAAGGAGATAGTATGTGCGATGTCCCGTAGATTAGATCCGAGTCGAAGTTCACGGACACGACATGCAATGGGTATTGGCACGCTCTCGGAATATACATAGTTAACATGTATACGATCTAGGTCGGACCACTTTGCAGGGGGTGACAATGTGCTGAACGCCACGTGTATGAAGTAAATCGAGCGCAGATTTGGGAACGCCCTTGCGACATGCAAAAGACTGCAACGTGCCACTCAATTCCAGGATCTCGACGGAGGGCCAGGTAGTATTCACATCTAGAAGGTCTAACAAAAATGTGGGCCCGTCCAAGCATATGGTCTTGAGAGATCGTAAGAAATTCTGAGATAGCATGGCTTTCCTGAATGCTTCCTCGTCTTTTTGTTGGAATTCGGCCTTCCCCCGGGCCTCGATTGCCAGTTTGCGGGGATGAGATGCGGAGCGCGATAACCATTGCAGCGACTCGATATAGTCACCTCTGAGAGTAATGGATTTTAGGCCAGGAAGAGCAGCTAATACATCCGTAAACCTTGGTATCTGGATGAGTAGTTCATCTGCATTTATGAGATGAATCTCCCTGAGGCATGTCGCATAACGCAATACTTCTGCTAATGCGAGGGCAGAGGATCTGTCAAATAGTTTGACAATCGAATAATCATGACCACGTTCTCTGACTTCGCGTGTAGTGAAAATCGGACCCCAGATATGAAGCACTTTCAAGTACGGTGCGCGATGTGAGATGTCAGTAAGCATGAATCTGCAGAATTGTGTAACGCGTTCGGGCTGGCCAACGATAGGATATATGTCCCGTGTCAAGCGCACTTCGGAGAGGAAGCGTGGCATGGACACGGTGAACGCTACGCGACAGGTTTCCGCAAGCCGGCATGCGTCTCTGGGAGACATGTGCGAGAGAATTGCCTCTAGCACATCGCCGTTAAGAGACAACAAATTCATGGCCCGAGACAAGAACGGACAGAGTCGCGCTGGGATGACCTGTTGATTCACGTATGAGGCACCAACGCATCCATCTAAATTCGAAGTAGTAGACATACACTTGTAGAATCAACGCCTGAAAACAACGAGGCTGCTCCAATAACTATAAGACTAGTCCGTGAACTTGAAGATCTTATATATGCGCAGCTACTGTGACGTTTCGACCATAGGCTCAGTCACACCGGACCCTCTGAAGTTTGAATTACCGAATGCTGCCGTGAGGTAAGATGAAGGTCACCTTGAGGTAAGGTGAAGGTTGTTGTGATTACAGGACTCAGTCGCACCGTTCGTGGTAAACGACTGTATTGCTCGTGCTGTACCTGTTGTGATTACAGAAGTACAATACACTTTAGTCAGCCTGTTTCTTTCTGTATCGTATGGAATGGTCCTTACCTCAGTCGCAACGTTCGTGGTGAACGACTGAGGAGAAAACTACTATGGTTTTACTAGCTTTGTAAAATGAACAGGCTTTGCAAAATAGTCTCCTGAGCACGACAACCCTCACCAAACCTAAAGGAACTTGTTGGATATATGTATCTAGTAATACTCTATTGTACTATTAACTTAAAGTATAAAACCATTCACTGTAGCCATCTTACGAGACACAAATGCATCGTTGTGAGTCTCAGATAAGGCCATGTATGAACCATGATGAGCAGATCTAGTCCGATCCTGCCCATGGTTCTTCCTAAAAATTTCAGTGCATCAGGGCTTCATTCCTTTCATTCAGGCCCTCCACTGAGTGAAATATTAAATTAGCTCTTTTTTGTGTAGAAAGCAGGACATTGTGCAAGAGTGACAAATGACAGCCACATTGCTCAGAAAGGGAATCACGCTAGATAACTCCGATTCGGCCAGTGGCGGCAGCAGCACTAACTGAAAGCTAGTGCGTTTGCAAAGGTTGAACTGCCGAAGAAGCCGAGAACTGGCCGTGCGCCGGCATACCGTGACACAGTGTGACAAAATTTTGCAATATGTGTTAGACATTCACTTTTTTATCGGCACTACTCTGCCTCCTCCCTATCCTCATTTTTTCAACATGTTAGTAGATAGAATCGTAGTGAGGACCTTCGGCCATGCATTTCTGAGACTCCGAGACCAGCGCATGATGTTGTTGTGGAGTTATTCAAAAATTCGCTGAAAATTTTTCAAAGCTAGTAAAACCATAGTACCTACTTTGCGGTCAAGAGTCCGTCCGTCACGATCACGTGTCCGTCACGTACGCGGTCTACTTACACCAACAAAGGTCACCTTGAGGTGTCCCAGTTGCTACCTTTACTGCACGATTTGGGCAACTTACGGTGGGGTGAGTATAGACAACGACACGCGTGGATTTTGCATCGCGCGAGGTAAGTGGGAGTCAATTTCGAAATCTGATATCATCTTACCCTCAGGCTGGCATCATGGACCAGACACAACAGGCCAGACGTTTTTTCACTAAAACTCACCGCCATTGCAATACCTATAGATCACGGATTATAGACACATAGCCTGCTCTACTCGAGTCAGAAAAAGTTTGGTGACCATCAAGCGACTTCCTCATCAACTTTATCCGTTTGTAATCCGTATACAAGGCCCAGAGCGACCCGTGCCGCCGCTTTCCTCCTCTCGTCTTCATCAGCCATGCCCGAAATTTCTTCCTTCATGCCCTGCAGCGCGCTCAGCACGCGTGAGAGATCGAACGCTGCTGGCTCGAAGTCGTCATCGTCGTCGCGATGCTCGAAAGAATGAAGGTCCACATCGGTAGAGTCAGTGCTGGACAAAGATTGGTCGGAATTCGACAGCGCAGAAATGTGCGCGGCAGGTACTGGGCTTGGGAAGCCAAAGATACACCGAAATGTTTCAGCTATCTCGGTACGAGAAGGCAGGTCTGGATCGTTATCGTCTTCATCTGGGCCGCTCATGAAGAATTCTCCTTCAGCGATGTCGGACACCGAAGCCAGAGAACGATATGAGGCGCCTGTGTGCATGGGCCTTAGGCTGTCTGTTCCATATGGCGCTGTTGGCAGATGCGGCCACGGTGCAGAAACGAAGTCAGCGAAGTCGTCATCAAATCGCAGCCCGTGGGCCTTTCTCTCGTCATCTGCTGGCGTTAAAATAGTCGTCGGGATATCTTGCCATCTGGCCGACGCAGGCTCTCGATCGCTGGTTACCCAAGCCTGTGCATCTTCTACTTCCCGCTTCCCGTCCTCCTCCTCCAGCCACCGTTCAAGTTGTTCCATTTCCCTTTGCATTCGGCTCTTTTTCATGTCTGCGTTTGAATGCAATTCTTCCGAGAAGCCACTAGTATCGACGTTGTCTGAGATAAGAGCACGTAGACCATCGTCCTCTTCTTCTTCCCTTGCCCAGCCAAGCAGCTCGCGAGCTCGGCTCTTGCGGTTGCGAGTTGAGTCAGTTTGAACCATAGATGGCCACATGATCGTGCTAAGCGCGTCGATGACACGCGGGAGGCCGGGAATACCTACGGCACAGAATTATGTGAGACATTCATGTGCAGGATAGTCGGATCGTGCGGAGCTAGTCTACCTGTGTCTTCGTCATCAGAGTGCCTGTCGTCGTCTTGAGTCGGTGTTCGGTGGTCCCGATCACCCTCTATGAATTCAAATCCATGGGAGGACAAGAATTCATCCAGACCGTCCTCATCATCAGGTGTGGAAGCAGTGCCTCCAAGTCTCACCGCGAGTGACACCTCCAGCTCCTGATCTTCGAGACTTTTAGAAATGTCCGGAATATGTTCCTTGAAGGACTGCGACAGACGGTATGACTTGAGGACACCTCTTAGCCATAACTAAACACGCGCACCTCTCCATGCTTCCATACATAAATAACAGCAGGCACACCAATTGCATAGCGCGCTTTGAACTCTTGGAAAACTAGAGCCTCAAAGTGTACCTCTGCGGTGTAGTATTTATTCACGATCGTCCACGGAGTGGTGATGCTCGCAGCATCCAACGAGAGAATGTCAAAAGTGCGATTGGCAGAAAGCGCCTTTATGCCTGAGCGGTGCGTCGGGGAAAGTCATTGACATCTGTAACCAACGCGAAACATACGTTGTACGAACTGTTGGGCTTGCTCGATGGTCGAGGAAATCACGAGGATTCTGCAACCTGCCGCATCTGACATGCTGTGGCGCGTGGACTATGGTTTAGAGTATAGCAACGCGCAGATTCGACGTCCAACAAATGAAGTGACCAAACGGGTCGATTGGAATTAGGGCACTTGGAAGTTGAGACTTGCCGTCCAAGTGGACCCAACTTGGAGGCAGTGTCGGCACACCGTCAAAGCTTCAACGGCGATCAGATGATCCTGTCCAATAAGGCATCACGTGGTTTTGGTTCTTGTGCAACACAGTCAAAAGCAACTGAAACCGGGAACACGCTGCAAATTCGAACTTAACAAGCTTGTAATGTAATGTCGCCCGTAAAGTATGACAATTGGCGTCTGCTAGACCTCTGTGGTCGACATAAATGCTTGTCTAGGCGCGTCAGTATATGGCCTCCGTGTTTGGGTAAGATGGAACACATGCAAAAGTATATCGAAGTCGTTGAAATGTCCTCTGCCGCTCACCGGAAATTTTGGAACGCAGCAGGAGGATTGTGCAGACTTCGAGCTTCAGCGCATCCAGTATCCCCTCCCGTCAAACTCGGCTCGAATCAGGACCTTCAGGTACATAATGAAACTGTCAGGATGATAATGTCAAATCGGCGACCTTATCATAAATAGTCTGGCCGATGGACATAAAACTTTGGCCCCGAACATCGTTCGCCAGATACACCATCATTATTTCGCCTTTTCTTCGAAAGACTTATTCTTAGACATTTTTACCAATCTCCCCCCATGAACGCTCTGATAAAGGGTGAGATGTCCCCCCTACGGTCAACTCAGGTATGCATTTAGCCTCATGCCGAGCTAACGGAAATCTCGAAACAGCCTCGACGAACGGTTTCTCGTCGCAGACTTCTCCAGTGCCTGTCCGACATATGTTCTGTTCACGACGGTCATGTACAGCCTTCCTGCTACATTATTCCCCAAGAGCATGAATGGCTCAAAGGTTTGTTGTCTGATTAGTGGGGACCACCTCAAACAATTGAACGTTTCCTACCACAGCCGATCATTCTTGCATTTGGTTATGTTTTCGACTTTGCTCTTGTGTGTCCCTAGAGATTTATCAAATTATCTATTGCTGGTTGGCTAATTCAGTGCATAAGACGCTAGACTCTGGCCGTCTATTTACTTACATTGATAATTGCTTAGGCAGCACCGAAGTCATCTACTGGAGACCCGAATGTAAGTAACTAATGAAATCCTTAGTTGATCCTGTGATTGATACCTCTTAGCATCAGTTTTCCTAGCTTGTAAGTCACACCAGTCGCTTCTAGACCTTACCGATTCACAGAATACTATTCAATGTCACATTCAGGTCAGGTCATCGAGGTTGGCCTATTAATCTCAATCATTGGACCTTGCATTACTAAAGGTATCATGTTACAGTCTAATCATCGTGTCCTTGGAGCTATCCACAGTGCGAAGAGCCGACGCTCTCATCTCCCGCCCGCAAGCACTTCCACTCAAGCTGTTTTGTGCTTTAACTCACATCCATACGCCCGAGCAGACTCGTTGGAAGAAGATACGAAATGATACTAGTCTCTTCTATAGCTATTGTGTTAGCTTCGGTGGTGATAATTCTCTCGGCGTTCAATACCCAAGGAAATACAATACCGTTCATGATTCATAACGTATGGCTCCCGTTTACCTTTGCTGCTGGCTGTGCTTGTTTTGTTGCTGTCGTGGTGAGTGTTGTAATCTATGGCCTCTCATTCACCCGTGGATCCCATGATTACATCGCTTTGCTGTCAACAGGCCCAGACTGGTCGCAACGATCATAACAACTTGTGCAACAAGCTCATCAAAGGTGGTTCTATATCGTGTTATTTCCTGTGTTATTACTATGCACCCGGAAAACGGATTGAATACTCACTCTGGTCTAGGTTTACTAGCCAGCAATTTTGCAGTAAACATTGGAATGGCGGTCAATGTCACGTCATATATCCCTCTTCACGCCTGACCTCAGGCCTGTTACAAAGCCATCTGTCGTGTCAGTGGCTTACATTGGGCGTCTCTTCCCTACTGAAAGTCGTACGGGAGCCTGGTCATCTATACGATGCTGACAAAGAGCTATATGCTCGCATTGACGCTGCTCCTTAGCATGAATCGCGACTCGGAGAATTTGTCATCGGAACACGTAATATTTTGTTCGCTGCAGAGTTCAACCCTCGGGGGAGAGGAGTATGACTTCTTGAGACACCTCAAGGTAAATTGTGCACCTTGTTTGGGTACGTGCTAATGCTCATTTATGTGTGGCTCAGGAAGCGGGTCTCGTCTGAGTGTAATGCGGTCCCGATGGTTCTCGACGATGCTAAGTGAGCAAGCATTAATCTCCGTGAGATCGGCAGAAAGTACCTTGAGAAAGTACCAGGAAATGTGGGTCGGGGTACTTGACAGATCAACTTGGCATTCGCAACACACGCATCCTTCTTGATGACTCAGCTTCCCATCTCGAATTCGAGCCCATCCAAAGCAGTTGTACAATTATTCCTATGTGAAGTCTGTTATTGCTTTAGACTCGTGGTTGCCAATATATGTACATTATGATCACGTAAGTACAGCTGCCTTTGGATACTTTAGCATTTACAGGAAGTCGATGAAGTTGCGTGATGGAGCTCCGAAAGCACGACAGTGTTTTCCACCCAGGCCGGTGGCACGCGCATGACCCAAGATCAATTATGCCCGAGGATGGCGTTATGTGCGCGGTTCTCGCTGACTGAGCAAAGTACTTTACTGATCCAGGTCTACATGGAGACATATAAAGAGCAAGCAAGACCGGACTGACATCACCAATAGTCTTTCATCGCTTGCATATTCAGGTCATGGCTACAGCTCAAGTGCTCGTTCCTCACGACATTCCAACCACACTCAACTACTATGCCCCTGTAGGCGAGGAAGCGCCGTACCAGTATGTCAATGACCCTCCCGAGGGAAAGCCGCAAACCAACATCGGCTCCGATCCTCACCCTGTTGTGATCCATGATGCACGCGGAAAGGAATCAAGTGTCTCCTTGGACACATCCGGATTCCAGTTCGTCAGACACGTCAGCGCGGAGAAGGAGTTCGAGGATGAGGGGGCAATCAAGACGACGTATTATAAGGAGGTTGAGGATCTCTTGAAGAAAGAAGCCGGGGCCAAACGCATTTTCATTTTCGATCACACTATTAGGTCAGCTTACAAGCCTGCTCGATGTAGATGCAAATGTAACCTTCACACAGACGCAAGCCAGTTGACCAGCGCAATGGAAAGCAGCCCAGTGGTCCTAAGGCGCCCCTTCGGGGACCAGTGGTGGGTTGCTTGGTTAATCCAGCTTGTCCGTATCTGAAAGCTTTCGCAGGAACGTGTCCATATCGACCAGACATTTGACGCGGCAGTAAAACGCGTCCACTACCATCTGGGAGACGAGGCCGAAGAGCTTCTCAAGGGCCGCGTGCGAATAATCAATGTATGGCGTCCTATCAGGAATCCTGTTGCACACAAGCCGCTTGCCGTTTCCGATTGGCGCTATCTTGATACTGCTCACGACCTCGTTCCCGTGCGCTTCATCTGCCCTCACCGTGAAGGAAGTACCTTCAGCGTGCGATACAATCCCAACCACCAGTGGTACTACCTTTCGAACCAGACGCCTGACGAGGTCATTCTCATCAAGTGCTACGATTCGGAGGTGGACAGGGCCAGGCTGACGCCACACTCAGCATTCCTTGATGCGACAAGCTCGCCCGAAGCACCTCATAGAGAGTCGATTGAAGTTCGATGCCTCGTATTCTCCGACCGCGAGTGAGGGCCCTAGATACAGAAACATGGTCAATGGATGGGCATTTTTGAATCAGTCTCGTGTAGTTGTATCGTAACGTTTTGTATACCTACTTTCTTTGCACGCTAGATGCGAAATTGCGTCAGTCGTCGGAACGCTTTCTAGGCATGCCCTGCACCTATTCGTAAACATAGTCAAGGTCGATTTGAACCAGAGAAACTGTGAGATTATTGACTAATCCATTCCTTGAGATAATATGAAAACACAGTTAGTCAATAACGTGCATCCAATATCACCTTTCGATCGCTTTGTGGTAGACTTTGCACGGACGGCTGCTTAAAGGCTTCATACAATGCTCGAAATGGACTCTGACAGGCAGCATACCAAATGCGAATTAGGTCTGAATTCCACCAAAAGAAGTTCCACAAATCACGATCCATACTTCTTCGGTGCACTCACGAACAGATTGAGTTCGTGATAGTGGAATTCGGCCGACTGTGGAACAAAATCACGTCGTCACGGCACCCTTTGTATATAGGTACTTGCTTGAGCGTTCAAAGGAAATCGATGACGAGGTTCGAGTTCCGTGAAGGTGCTTCGAAAGCCACCGGTCCGCGCATGACCCAGGATCAATCTCCCTCGGGGTATTTCTAATCTGGCTTGGATTCTGGCTGACTGAGCAGAGGCGTAGATCTGGCTGACTGAGCAAATGCGAAGCTCACCAAATCAAGTCAATGGTGAGATATATAAGACCTGGGGTGGGGAAAGCAGGGCGGCGTTGACATCACTGATACATTCCAAGTTACCATTTGCAAGTACAAAGTCATTCCCTGACCATGGCCACAGCTCAGATACTTGTTCCTCATGACGTTCGAACCACTCTCAATTACTATGCTCCCATAGGAGAGGAAGTCCCGTACCAGTATGTATCGGAGCCTCCCGAGGGGAAGGCGCAGAACAACCTTGGAACGGACGTTCATCCTGTCGTTATCCACGATGCGCGTGGAAAAGAAGCGTCGGTCTCACTAGACACGACTGGCTTCCAGTTTGTCAAACACGTCAGTGCGGAGAAGGAGTTCGTGGACGAGGAAGCCATTCAATCAGCATATTACAAGGAGGTGGAAGATATTTTGAAGAAGGAAGCCGGGGCCAAACGCGTATTCATTTTCGACCATACAATTAGGTCAGCTCACTTGTGTGCCCGTTGCGTGCCCCGATTGTAATACGACCGTGACAGACGCAAGCCTATCGATCAGCGCGATCCGAAGTCCCTCCTTCGTGGTCCAGTCGTGAGTGGCCCCACTACATTAATGCCTGTAGACAATATCCTGACGCTTGTATCAGGAGCGTGTCCATATTGACCAAACTTTCGACGCGGCCGTCAAGCGTGTCCACCATCATCTCGGCGACGAGGCCGAAGAGCTGCTGAAAGGGCGCGTGCGCATCATCAACGTTTGGCGCCCCATAAAGAATCCAGTCGCACACAAACCACTGGCCGTGTCCGACTGGCGTTACCTCGACGCTGGGCATGACCTCGTGCCCGTCCGCCACATCTACCCTGATCGCGAAGGAAGCACATTCAGCGTGCGCTACAACCCCAACCACCAGTGGTACTATCTCTCGAGTCAGACACCTGACGAGGTTACACTTATCAAGTGCTACGATTCGGAGGTGGACAGGGCTAGGTTGACTGCTCATACGGCGTTCCTTGATGCAACGAGCCCGCCCGAGGCACCTCATAGGGAGTCTATTGAAGTTCGGTGCCTTGTCTTCTCGGACCGCGAGTGAGGTGTCCTGGATGATCACTTTATGTGAATGTGAAGTAACGGAATCAGTGCAGTAGTATCAGTGTGTTATATGTGCTTACCATCTCATACACGATGTAAATTAGATATGAAATTGGATCAATGATCAAGAGTCTTAGAGCATGCACCGGGTCCCGAAACCTTGATGCGCTGAGGATATTTCCAAAGCTACCAATACTCATTCTTTAAACGGACTGAACTTCCAGATGATATAACTAGAAAAACACGGCTGACAGTTAGTGAAGACAATACACGCGCGTTCCAAAACCACAATAATGCTACAACTATCATGCACCAACAGCTTCTAATTGACTCGCAGTGGCCGAGCTATCCAGCCCATTAGCATACTGGAACTCGCCCGAGTTTTCGTACTATAATGGCGGGTTAACCAGCATTTCGTAGAATGGATACGCAGTGGACTACATACCTCCCACATATCTATGGCGACCTGGCAGCTTTCCCGTACAACTCGCGGCGCATCGGGTCTCTGCATCCATTCCTTGAGATACGGAAGCACCTCCGGAGTGGCTATTCCCCCGAGTGCTTCGGCAGCTTCATGTCGCACCATGTCGGACTCCTGAGGATTTTGAAGAACAGCGAGAAGAGCGGGGACGGAGTGAGTGGAAAGGAGCTGCCCAAAGACGAATGCGATCTCGTGCCTGCATCAAGGTGAATCAAGGTGAGGTACGGATCCTTACTGCAATGATAAGTTTATAGAAGCGTACTTGAAGAGCGCGCTGTCGTCCGTGAAGCCGGCCGCGAGGGCGTCGACTGCAGCTGGTGTGCCAATATTGCGCAGCGCAAACATCGCCCGGTATCGTTCGAACAAGGGTCTGTTTGTGTCTAGTAAAGTTCTTCGGAGATTGACAATACTCGACTCAGATGAGTCTTCTAGAGCAGTCTTTCCAGAAAGGAGACGGGACGAGGGGGGCGCAGGATCAATTGATGTGTATGCCCTGCAGACATGGAAGAATCAGTCAGTAAATGTTGGATAGAATGTGTCATTCGTTCTGCAATACGTACTGATCTGTTGATGAGCTGGCGGCGCGCCAATGTTTGCGCCCTTCGTCCGAGTTGTCCCAATCGATTTTAGCCAGGGCAATTTCACACGTCTCTCTAACGCTCCTCTCTGGATCGGAAAGATACCTTTGTAGAACTGGTACGGAGGAACGCGAAGAGATGGCGCCCATCGCTTCTGCCGCCTACAGTCGCGTAAAACAATGTCGGGCATCGATCAGAAGCAGTGGACGACGAGAACTCTCGTAAGGTGTCTGGACAGAAAATTATGAAAGTGGAAGGACTTACGAACCTCATGCCGCACCATCGGATCCTCCTTCTCGTCTGAGAGGACGGACTCGAGTACGGGAAGAGCGCATGTTCTCTTCATCTGCCCCAGGCAATAGGCTAGCTCGTGCTTCAGGAGGGCACTTTCATCCGAGAATCCTATAGAGAAGTACGAAAATAATGAAAATTTATTAGAAACGAAGCTCGTGAACGAGACAGGGCTTTATCGAAAAACACACCTTTCGAGATGATCCTGACAGCTTCATCGCTCTTCAATGCTTTCAACGTGAACAGCGCTCTAAACCTATTATGTAGTGGTACATTTCCAGCGGTGTTGAGCAAGGCGGTCTCGAGCGCTGAGAGCGTCGAGGAGGGGACACCGGGTGCTTCAGCCACCATGGGAACTTGAAGATGGAAATCTAAGAACAAGAAAGGAGATAAGATTGTACGGCAATTTTTTTGCGAGATTAGATCGGCTATTCCATCGCATCTTCACAAACAGGAAATCGTGTCTGCCTGTAACGACTGCTGGATCGCTCAGAAAACTCGTGTTCTCCTCGATTTTGTCTCTGTTGTACTTTTTGTTTCTGAAGTTCGCAAAATGCCAAAGTCAAAACGCGCCAAGCTTGGTGAGCACCGCTTCGATCTCCAGGAGGCGTAACGCTTGACATGAGAACGGATTTCAGTATCATTAACGAAAGTCTCGAAGAAGACGAGGGAACAGAAAAATGCATTGCTGAAGGAGGTCTGTGTCATTTATATCTTGCGGCTTTTCGGTGCTCACCCTATCGCAGGTGCAAGATAACGCAGATAAATGGCAATATTGCTGGTTGTTTGAAGTGGGGAACATGCGAAATGCGCATCTCAAAACAGTGCGGAAACTTTGGAAAGAGTATGTCTGTCCATTGCTACGTGTTGTAGGGCCACTTCTAACGAGATCTCAGTTCTGCACGGATGTTCTTCGGACGAGGGGCAGTGATGGCGAAAGCATTGGGCACAACACCAGAAGAGGAGTACCGTATGGGGCTACATAAGCTCGCCAAAGTGAGCGTGGATGTATTTACTGGGCTATTCACATGTTCAACCCTTTCCAGCAAATAAAAGGCCAGGTAGGGCTATTCTTCACCGACTCGCCACCCACGGAGGTCCTCGAGTGGTTCGCCGACTTCCAGCAGCCCGACTTTGCGCGCTCTGGAAACCGCGCCTCGCGCACGGTCGTCCTCCCCGCGGGGCCCGTCATGCAGGAGCACTCGACGCCGCCGGAGCCGTTCCCGCACAGCGAGGAGCCGCAGCTGCGCAAGCTGGGGCTGCGCACGCGCATGCAGCGCGGCGTGCCGACGCTGGACACGCCGCACACGGTGTGTGAGCAGGGCCGGGTGCTCACGCCGGAGCAGGCGCAGCTGCTGAAGCTCGTGGGTGTCAAGATGGTGAAGTTCAGGGTGGCGCTGAGGGCGCGGTGGGAGGCGGCGAGCGGGGAGGTGGTGCAGATTGAAGGGCAGGAGGTGGATCTGGGGGAGGCGGGCGAGGCTGGTGACGAGGGAGAGATGAGCGAGTAGGCCGGAGAGCGTTGTTTGGTATCCCTTGTTTGATCATGTTTCACTTCTGTGCTTGCACCGGTACTACTGTCTATCTTATTCTCATGCAGATTTTCGGATGTTATCGCTGTCGGATGATGAGGCCCTGAGGAAGCAAGACACGGGCGACGATCGCCTGAAATGTCGGGGCTCTTGCAAGCACATCGCTCGGCTGGGGCGTACCTCGAGTTACACCACAATCCGGGCATTGCAGATCCTGTATGTCGCTTGGCGTACAGAGTCCGGCGATCCGTGCTTTCCGTCGGATTGCTGAAGGTCGTGACAACCAGGCGTATTCAGCAGTCAGGCGCCGTGATATACATACATCAAGCGCGGTACGGAGTTTGAGATAGCCACAAGGCTCGGGTGCCTCCCACAGCACTTCCAAGCCATGGGGACATGATACATAAACAACAGGTCTCGTTCTGGGCTCAATGAGCGGATTCATGCCGCCGCAACTCGTCTTCCCGCATCCGCTGGCTAGTTAATGAGGTATTTACACGGGATATGCTCAGCATGCAAGCGACAGGTACATAAACCGCCGACGTCGCATCGTGATTTCTCCTCTTTCTCAGGATTTTAGCCGTCCACGGTTTCGTGGATTGATTCGCGACCTCCGACGCGCCGCAACCGCTGGACGCACTGAGCATTCCACAAGAGTATTGAGTATTGATGGCTAAGGCACTACTCGCTGGTAGCCGCATGCTCATCGCCAATGTTCGCGGGAGCACTGCTTTCGGGCGTGGCACCTACTTTAGCTGCGAATCCAAGGACAAAGATGTGCAAATACAGCAGGATCAGCGGAAGTTGAACGCATCCGATACTTCTGCTATCCAATACATTGCCGGTATGTGAATGAAAAGCCTATTTCAGCGTTACTGTCCATCCTTCGGTCAGAATCCGACCTGATTCCAACCGTTGCTTTGACAAGTACGAGGTTCATCACCGATCTGCTACTCTTCGGAATAGAGATCAAGTACAAGAACTCAAAGGTGAAGAAAGTTACGATTCTGTCGTGACAGGCTCAGTGCTTATATGCATCTTTTGTAGCTCTCATTCTGATGAAGTGTAAACGAAGTTTTCTATCTGCTATCACGAATCCCTGGTGATTGTAGCGAGTCACAGGTGCATGCGAGGCATTTCTCTTACGACATCGTTCACAGATGTGCCATAGGCGGCTGCCGTTTCGCTATGGCTCTTTCCAATTCGACTGATCCATCCCACTCACAACACTCTACGGAACTTTCTTGCTTTCGGAAGCATTCCGAGAGCGGTGTGTGTCCTCCTCGAGCTCCCGTCGCTCGAACATGGTTCATAGTCACGTCCGATGGTGTGCACAGCCGTGCGGGTATATTTCTACCTGCCACTTGTATTTTGCCATGCTGCTGTCTAATGCCGTTGTTTCTGCTCTAGCAGCTGAATAGAATCGGGGTGTCACGATCGTTCGCCGCATATGTCAATCTCATTTCCTGATATAGTAACGTGACCCACTCAAGTTTACTCTCTGTCGGTCATCTGTAGTTGCTCTTCTGTCAACGTCTCCCCGATGATGATCGCCCTTATAAGCCAGAGACTTATGTTCGAGTTCATCCCGTCCCCTCCTCCCTTTCCTCGTCTCCTGTGACACCTTCAGCGATATCCGTTGGCGATTTCTTTTGCGAAATTTCGGAGCAACCATGGGCTCTCCAGCTGCCGTAACGTGTGTCCGCTCATTTTCCGCGTCTTGCTGACTGCAGAGGTCAACCTTATGTGTGAATAGATATGGGCCCATTTTTGTCGGCGTTGTCTTCAACATTGTGCTGTATGGCATCATGATCACACAAACATTCTTGTATTTCACGGTATACAAGCGGTCGGTATCAACCGAATATCAGTTTGACAGAATCTGACTCGTGACGTATCACAGGGATAAGTTATGGATGAAATTGTTTGTAGGTTTCTTCATGTGAGACTCGTCAGGAAGGCACCTCATGTAGACACAACACCGCCGTTTCCACGTAGGTCGCCCTTCTCTTTCTTTGTGACACCCTCAACTGCGCATTCGACATTGCATTCGTCTACATTCCGTTGGTGAACGGGTTCGGTGTGTTCCGTGTCCTTTCAATCCTGATTCTCGTTCTCAACCGACACGAATTTACCAGGCAACGTGGATGGTCTTAATTACGCGTCGTGGGGTGAGTCTATCCATCTGATCTTCCATGACTGTCTAATAAGAATGGTCACAGTTTTCGGAACAGGTGTGTCTAGTCTCTTATCCGTCTGCTTCTATCTGACTACTCTACCATTCAGACCCAGCCATGACGGTATGCTATCTAGTCACTTGGTCGCATGACATTTGTATCTTGTGAGCTCTTATCCGAACCATTATACACAGTCCATCATTGCGATGTTCGTCCAAATGTTCTTCGCCTGGCGCGTGAAAGTGCTCACAGGCAGCACGCCCGCTGTGATCTTCATCATGTTCTGCTCCTTCTGCCAGTGGTGTACGTCTTACCATTGCTCCTTTCTGTTTGCATCCTAAAGTCACTCTTGTTTATATTAAACCGGGAAAGGCGGAGGAATCGGCACGTCGATTGCTGTCGGCATGATCCCAATGTTTACACACTTCCAGAGGTTTGAAGTCATCGTCATCATCTGGTTGGCATTCTCTGCAGTTGCAGATTCTGCGATCACCACGGCTCTTGTCTGGCACTTGGTCGGTCGTCCCTTGGTTTCACATACTTGCTTAGGGAAATTAACACACCATTATTCTCAGAGATCACACAAGACTGGCTTCTCGGGGACTGATGATGTTGTTAACAGGATCATCAGACGTAAGTTCGACCGGCTATCTATTATTAAACTGTGTTGCCCTTGCTGACTCAAATCTTACCTGCAGTGACTGTCCAGACCGGTTTGGTCACGGCCTTATGTGCGATTATTGATCTTATCCTCTTCCTTGCGACTGTGAGTCAGATCTTTTGCATAACTCTCATTCAAACATGGAGGGAACAAACGCACAGCCTTCCGGTCTCCACCTGATTTTCAACTTGCCGCTCTCGAAATTGTATACCAACTCTCTCATGTCGAGTCTCAACTCTCGCGCCGGATGGAAGTACGGGAACCTTGGTGCCAGCTCTGCAACAGCCGAAGTTACCCGCGATAATGTGAAGGGCGTCAATATGCATAGCGAAATTGGACGGCGGGTTAGTGCTTGACGGATCCTGTCACTATCTACCATGTTCGTTGTCGCACGAGCTGATATACCTACATTTCCGTTTGACAGCCTGGCCAAGGCGTATTCATTGACGTCGAATCACACGAAATGATCGATGTCATGGATCGCAAGGGGCCACTGCCATCACAGTCCGACGGATCCGTCAACATGTACTCGGTGTCACAGCTCACTGAGAAACCAGGGTTTGTCAGCGTTGGCGCGACGCCAGAATCGCAAGTCGCACAGTGATCCAGTATCCAACCTGCTACGTATGGAGTCTGAGAAGCTTTGACGAAAGAGTTGAACGTTGATAGGTTTGTACTCGCTTTGGAACGAATCAGCGTCGTGTATTTCTTGCCACTGTGTTTTCAATTGTCGGATTCGCCTTGTACTTGTTTCCCTGCGGCGGGCGGATGATGCGGAGTCATGTGGCTGACTGTCGGTGTTTTCTGGACTGAATCCACATGTTGTAGCGATACCTAGCAGATGTTTGGCTTGGGGTTCACTGGGTCCATCGTAATCAAATCATCCGGGGATGTGCACCAACCAGAGCGTAAGCATGCATGTCGCGCCCAGATCAGGGGCTTTCTTAGCATGGATAAGTAGGGGATAAGGGCAGATAGAAACCGGTGGTGGTGTTGACTCGATGTTCCTCGTATCATCACCGCGATCGGAAGCTATGCGGCCCGACTTACGATTTTATCCCTCGTCACTAGCTCGGAAGATCAGTGCATGTTGTCCATCTAAGACTTGGTTGTAGTGAGCGTGAACTGCAGGGCACTTGAGAGGCTACCATAAAAGGAGGGCGCGTTACCGGGCGGCGGGAATTACCCAATTGGTAGCCATACCAAGGAAAACCTCCCGCGTGACTCGCAGACCTCGCAGCAAATTAGATGTTCGATTTGACCAGATGACTCCCTCACGCTCCCTGGTGCGGACTGGAGAGGATACCAGGCACGAACGCTGGGTGTGGCAGAATAGCTTGTGCGACTAGTCTGCGGTTATAATCATCCGTCCAAGTCGGACGAGCGCAGTTTGGCTCAGACTCGTTTCGCTTGTGGGCCCGATGTCCAGTTCGTTTGGCTCTTGGCGTGCTATGTTATCTGGTCAGTCTGCACACGACGCCTAGAAGACACGGTAGTGTTCCGCAACGCTTTCAGGGCCCCTTACAGTCTCCCAGCCAGTTTGTCCCCGTTGCCCAGGGGTCAGGGCGGGGTCGAAACCGGGGATACTGATAAGAATAGGTTAATGGGATCTGCAAAGCAATCGGGAGCGGGCGTCAGGCCTCGGGCGATAGACCAGTCTCCGCAGTGGCTAGCGGACTGGCACGTTAGGAGTGTTTGCTACGGGGGCGTCGGGCGTGCAGGATTCAGGTGAGCGGCATGTCAATGGCGCTGCGTGTATGTTCTTAGACAGACAAGTAATACATAGGCTGTGCACTGCACGCGACCAAGTTTTCACTATCTGCTCCGAGTCGCGTGCGCACCGCCAGGCCGGACGAGTTATCTTAGCGAACGATTCCCCTTGCTTGGGACTTCGCTGGAGCCGCCGCGAGCTGTGCGCACTTCGCATATTTTTCCTATCTCGAGGTTGAACCGTGCACCCGGCGACCAAGGGAAGAAGCTTTACCTAGGTATAGACCGACTTGGCAACATCTTCTCTGGCGTTATCGTACAGTCGATAAGCACACCGCCGGGTACATAACGCTCTTCTGTAACCGAAACGATGTGTGTGGATCGACATCTCACTGATCGTTTCTGGCCATGGTGCCTCCTCTGTTGTCACCCAGCCCAACGCTACGCGCCCGTTGGGACAGACTGCTCAAGAAGCTCGAAGTGCCCGTTGACGAGGATGCGGACTACGAGAACACGACGTGGTGCAACCGCGACTTGATCCCCATCCCCCCTGGTGTGTCGAACTTGTACTCCCAGTCCGCCGGCTGCTGACGTTGCTTTTCAGAGCGGCGCACGTATGGCGTGCTGTCCTACGCCGGCTATTGGACCATGGCGGGCTCGTGCATCTCAGCTTGGAGCACGGGCTCTACGCTACTTGCGTATGGCCTCAATGCCCAGCAAGCGATTGGCACCATTATTGTAGGCAGTTTCTTAATTGGAATTCTTTCTGTTGTCTGCGGATGGATGGGCGAAGTGTAAGCGCAAGTGCATAGATTTTCTTCTGACATTGACGAGCTTGTGATGTCAGACATCACATCGGCTTCACGGTTGCAAGCCGCTTCTCTTGGGGCATGCGAGGAGGGTATTTTCCGATAATGATTCGCATCTTCACTGGTTGCGTCTGGTGCGCCTATGTTATCAGTTTGTATTGGCTCCCCATCCTGATCGTGCTTGGTTGTTGCCCAGGTTCGGTATACAAGCATACTGGGGCGGGCAGGCCACGCGTGTGATGCTCGGCGCCGTTATCCCTGGTCTGGCTCATCTCAAGAATACGATCTCGCCGTCGGCTCACCTGGAGACAAAAGATCTTGTTGGCATGGTCGTCTGGTCAGTGCATTCTCTACCTTGAGCTCATTTCTCGCGCTGACCCCTTTCTTTCAGGTTCTGCGCATTTGTTCCGATCGTCATGGTACCTCCAGAAAAGCTCCAGAAACCTTTCTTCGTCTCGTTCCTGTACGTCTAAACCCCTCCGTCAAGCGTGCATCGGTGGCGAAATAATGTTATCCCTGTAGACTGTTCTCTGGTACTGCGTTCGGGCTCCTCATCTGGGCCGTGCATACGGCTGGCGGCGGCGGCGGTCCCCTTTTCCACCAGCCCGCGACAACTCCCAACGTTGGGCGAGTCTAATGTTGTTTTCTCCTCGGCTGAACGGCTTGCTGATGCAAGTACGCGCAGATGGGCTTTCGTGTACGGCATCATGAGTGTTCTAGGCGCCTGGGGAGGTTGGTGCATTCCTTGCCCCAGAGGCTACTTGCAAAGCTGACGTCGTACTTAGGCGGAACGCTCGGACAGAGTGACTGGACACGTTATGCCAGCCGACGCTTTTCACCGACAGTCAGTCAACTGATCACCGCGCCGCTCACGATCAGTGTTACAGCAATCATTGGTACGCATTGCAGATGTAGAGAATAGCCCGTAGTGAATGTGTTGGAATTTTAGGCATCATCGTGACCTCCTGTGGCCAACAAATTCTGGGGGAGCTGTATTGGTCGCCAATCACTATGCTAGCGCAGATCCAGGAGCACTACCATTCCTCGCCTCGCGGTAAGCTTCCTCTTTGATGCCTGCCGATCTTCAGCACTTATTAACAACGCTTATGTCTAGCTCGTGCTGCTGTGTTCTTTGGTGGTATTGGCTGCGTTGCAACTCAGCTTGCCATTTCGGTCGTTCTGAATAGCGTATCAACCGGTATGGACATGGCCGGACTTGCTCCGTAAGTTGATTCAATATATAATCCCAATTTATACTGAAGTGTTCCAAAGGCGATACATCAATATCCGGCGCGGAGCGTCGATTATGGCGGCCGTTGGTGTTTGTACCAATCCTTGGCAAATCTTGTAATTATGCAATCTCTATTCTCTTATCCTTCGACATACTCAATGCTGGGTTATCACAAGGTCGACCGGGAAACTCTTTCTTGCTGTCCTCTCGGGCTTTGGAGTTAGTCGTTTGACACATCTAACCTTGCGAGGACGTCCTGACTCTTGACTTCAAGGTCTTTATTGCTCCCATGACAGGGGTCATGCTAGCGGACTACCTCGTTGTACGTAAATGCAAGCTCAACATGCATGATCTCTACGTCGGCAATAGTTCATCGGCCTATTGGTGAGCACTGCCACCCGCATCTCCATTCCTTTCGTTGTCTTATCGGATCCAAGGTATTGGCATGGTTTCCACTGGCGCGCAGCCTTGGCATGGGTACTCGGAGTGTGGCCTCTCATGCCAGGTTTCATCACGACTGCTGTAGGTTTTCTGTCAACGGCGCCCGCTCATTCACTGAATTCTTCATGCCATCCAGAGCGGCTCCACGAAGGTGAATGGCTGGACACGCCTCTTCAACATCTGCTTCGTGATCGTGCGTACTCCACTGGACCATCCCTTTACCGTCCTGATCTCGCGTTGCTTGTCTTCAGGGCATCTCTATTTCGTTCTTCGCCTTTTGGGCTATCTGCACGATCTCCCCTCCTGCGAATGCCGATGTAGGAACCGACTACCTTGACGACGACAATCCATTGGGCTTGGACCTTCCTGCAGAGGACACTGCTAAATCTAGCATCGCTGACAAAAAGACACCGTCGGTGGACGTTGTGCCGATTTGAAACTTCGAAATATGCGGCACCTCCTTTCAGCTGTAATTAGCATAAATTTCCGGATAGTAGCTGACTTGTTGTATCATACCACGCTATCGAAATGTATCCTGGCAGTGGATGATAGCTATGAGGAAATTCACGTGCCTTGACGTTATGTGACCTGTTCGAAGATAGCGGGCGGGCGAGCGTGGAGTTGAATGCTTAATGGGCGTGCTTGGATCCGTTTGTGTTATGTAGAGGAGCTTGAATTTTTCTGCAGCGCTGGCGGTCGAAAATCGTGCTAGCGTCCCTGGGTCTCCTTCACAGGCTCCAACTCCAATTGTGTGTAAGTAAAGCATTGCTTTATATCTGAG
The DNA here is from genome assembly GCA_003999685.1 of Taiwanofungus camphoratus. NCBI lineage: Eukaryota > Fungi > Basidiomycota > Agaricomycetes > Polyporales > Taiwanofungaceae > Taiwanofungus > Taiwanofungus camphoratus. Next base: position 1,979,094 of record CP021226.1, read on the forward strand.
GAGGTGCCAATAGTACAAGGGATAAAACTTGTTTTTTTCAGGATCCAGACCCATGCCCATCTCGTAACAGTTAGGAGAATAAGATGAAGTTCTTAACGAACTGATCTTAGCGCGCATTGCGGCCCGCTGTATGGAAAAAGCGTGTCTACAGATCATGATGCTGCCAAAGTACGTTCGTATGATGGCCTAGTAGCCCCCTCAGGCTATACCAGTGTAACGTTAAACGTGGACAGCTTCAAGGATTTGATGTCTGGGCTATGCTGGTAAACTAGGAAGGCATATTTCGTCATCAAGCTTCATAAAACAAACCGCCTGCGAGAGGCGTGTTGATCTTGCGACTACCTTGACTTCAGGTGATCATTGGATGCACGTTGAGTCCTGACACCGCAGGGCTGTCCGGACCAGTGCGTCTTGCGCAGTCGAGGAATGCGTTCAGCTCATCCACGACACCTGGCTCATTCAACTCTGGCCGTGCATCTCGACTCGAAGCGGGATGTCAATATTCAAGGATTCATTCAAAGGGGACGATGAAGTCTTAGAGTGCAAGGTATGTACTAGTAGTACATCCGATTCTCTTGGAAAGCCCTCGCTGACACAATATCAGCTCCATGACACAGAAATTTCGCTTGATAGAATGAGCGCCAACAGTCACACAGGACTGGATACAGCGTTCCAGGAGGTTAATCCTACCTTCCTTCAGTAACGTTAACTTTCCGATAATAGTATGAACTCTCAGTTGGAAGCGAACAAGGTAGAACTATCTATTCACCAAGAGGCTTTGCGGATGCATGGATCAGAGCTCTCAAACTCACAAGCTGAGGTCGGTGCAGTCAAAGAAGACTTGCACGCTCACCGCACATCATCTAGTCAAGCTTCGATCATAGAGGCTGCAACGACCGAAGCTTCACATATTTCTTCGACCGAGATTAAAGGTATAGTCGAGGCAATTCGAGCACAGTGCGAGGATCTGAAGGTCACCGGAGTCGAAGCCAGCCGGAAAGCCGACGAAAAGATAGACGAGCTGCGAGCGCTCATCGCGCACCAGGCAGAAACGCTGTCCGCTGGGCTCGAGGAAAGCAAAGGCTCATCGAGTAAACTTGCGGATCTGGAGATTGCGCTCTTGCAGGCGAAGGTGAGGACAGACGACCTGTCTGATGAAGGGAAAAGATTGCGCTCTCAGGTCGAAGTATGTCGATGATTATTTATGGTAATTGATACTGAACTGTCACCGCAGCTCAATGAAGCTCAATATGACATGAAGGTTGGAGCTATGAATGCCGACTATGATCATGTCTTGCAGGGCAGCATTGTCAGAGCTCAAGCTAAAACAGAACGGGAGGAAGCATCATTAAAGGCCATCGAGAACTTCGACCAATTCAAGAATGATGCTAAGGTTGCTGCAGAGGAAAGCTTGCGTGACCTTTCTTGATGTTTACGTTCTGACTGCCCACGCCTACTCTAGAATAAAGAGACCAAGTACCGGAGCGAAGTTGAGGATCCTAAACATAAACATGAAGATCTACTGCTAGAGGCAGTCGCTCGTGCTAAGGTGACTGTATTTATATCGTCTGTTTGCGAACTCAGCTTAACATAGGCTAGACTCTTAGACCGAAGCTGCGGTCACTCATATGCATGCGTTGCGAACAGTTCGGGCTGAATCACAAGCAATCATCGACGCACTGAGAACTGAGCTTGCTACTGTTCGCGGGGATCATGTTATCCTTACTGAGAAAGTCAACACAGCCAAAGACATTTGGCGAACGATCGCAAGTACTTATGCAAGGCAACGCGAAGCGGAGAACGGATGGGTACACGACACAACCTGTCCATACTTTGTTCATGGACCACGGATGACCTCGGCTGAGGCAAAGGTGACGTTGGTATCGCAGCTTTTCCCTGCGTACGTACTCAATATCAAATCTTTAATTATCAGGCAGGGCCAAATGCAAGGACAGAACCTATTCAATATTTCGTATCTCCATTTCTCGTCCTATGCGTACTATGCTCAATCTACGCCATCATCACCGGCGGCCCTGTCTTCTGCAAACTTCAGCCGCTCGACGATTGGACTGCATGTACAATATGCAGGTCACGCTAGACTTTCGCTGACATGTAGTCCACACGAGAACACATTCGTAAGTGCCGTCTTTTAAGAGCGTAAAGCAGTCATTAATACTACGCCACTTGCCATGCAGCAGAGACTGTCATTCTCCCTTTTACTACCGACTGCAAGCTGCAATACCCAGTCCAATCACATTGATGGTTTTGGCTTCGGCCCCTGCGGGACGGTCGCCACAAGACAACACCAATGTATTGATCAGTGTTCTTAGATTACATCTTTTCTCCTTGTACTTAAACGAGCTTTCGGATTTCCTGAGATGTCAAGGATCGCTGGCGAAGTGATGTGTTTCCTTCTTCTGGCTGGGGTAGATGTGAACATAAGTCGACGTGACTTGAGAAGTTAACATTGAATCACGAGTGATGGCAGTAAGGTGGCAGCACCGTACTCAATGACTTTTGAGGCCTTCGCCCATCTAAAGCCCACCGTCTCCACTCATACACGGCTAATCATCATTATCATTTAGGCATCTTACTCTATCAGCACAAACTATTGGGCCCAAGATACGCTGTGCTGGATCCACGAGATACGGTTCATGCAATCCATGCACATATCTCGCGAAAACGCTATGCAACGGCTTATGATCGCGGAACCGAGAATCCAGCGTACCGAATTATGCATGTATTCACCATCAGGCTGGGACCTACATTTAATTTTATGAAGTAGCTCAGCTACGGGCACCTGAGGCATGCTAATCACACGACTCCATTGAGAACACGTTTACTTGTATCATGGTCAACATGCGCAAGCTGCTATCTGAAAAGCCACGTCCATACCTTCGCTGTGTCTGCGAGAACGACAACAGCAACATCCCATCCAGGAGAGTCGATCTGTATCAATCCGACGGGGCTCACAGATTTATCAATGCAGTCAAAACAAGCTAAGGAGACGGGGCAGAAAGGAGGGGGACTCCTCAGTTTCTTCCCCCGACGAGTCAAGAAGGTCAACAGCAATGCTTCCCTGAGGTCCACAGCGACCGGCAATGCCCCTCCAAAGGGCGCGGGAGAGGACAGTGAAACTAAGGTATGCCCTCTCGGACTGCCAATACTTCATTTATGAAGCGGCTTGGTCACCTACATCAAAAGGATATAATCAAGGACCTTCAAGGCCAAGTCAACACGCTTCAGTCCTCTTTAGAGGCCGCATTGGCCGAGGCCGAGGCCAAACGGTCTGCTCTGCAAGCCGTGGGAGAGGCCAGAGACACTGCAAAGGAGGACTTGGCAAAGGCACAAGAAGGCCTGAGCAGGTTACAGGCCGATCTCGTCAACAGTGACTCCAGGCTTGGCGACGTCCGCGGCGAGGTCTGTGTGATAGTTTTCAATGCCGACTTCTCTGACCGTAATTGATTAGCTCGAAGCGAGCAAAGCCACGGCAGATACCCAGGACAAGCTTATACAGAGTTTGCAATCCCAGATCAAGTCCCTCGAAGCTGAACTTCGCTCAACCAGAGACAGCTCTTACAGTCTCCGCGCTTCCTCAGATGAAACTCTGAAAGCTGTAACAGACGCAGCCGAAGTACATCTCGCCGACTTGGGGAAGGTCAAGGCAGATCTGGAAGAGTCACATAAGGAGATTCGAAGAGTGCGGGACGCACATGCACAAGCTATCACATCGGCGGAGGAGAAGATAACAGAGCTTCAAAAACAGGCAGGCCGTTCTCAAGCTCTGGAAGTCGAACTCGTCGGACTCCAGGCGATGAAAGATGAGAGGGCGAGGAATGCAGAGAAGCTTGAGAACACGATCCTGCATTTGAAGAGAGAGCATGATATTGTCGAGAAGGATAATCAGGCCATGGTTGCTCGTGTCGAGTTCCTGGAGCGAGAGTTAGCACGATCAGCAGCCAAATCACAGGAGGTTGCAGAGGACATGAAAGCGAGAGAAGCAGCCCATGTAAAGGAGGTCCACGAAGCTAAGAGAAAGGAAAGCGAGCTATTAGAAGATATCAAGAGATTGGTCACTGAACACAAGGTTCGTCAAAAGTACTCACAAAATTCTATCACTTACGGTTCTCCCATAGAGCCGCGAGATAAAATTGTATACAGAAATCGATGACGTGAAGATCGAGCATCAGCGACAACTGCAGGAGGCTCTTCACCATGCTGGCGATGAATCGGAAACTATTACAAAACAGCTTCGGGCCGACCATCAATCAGCAATGGATGAGCTCAAGGCGCGATACGAGGCCAGTATGAAGGGTCAGACTGAGCAAGCGACCACAACCATAAGTGGTCTTCACGTACAAATCCAGACTCTGGAAGCCGAGATACTGGAGACTAAAGACACGTTGGATGCTCTCCGCGCATCTTCAACTGCTGCGACCGCTGCAGCCGAGGCCGAGCATACCGCTTTGCTGAAAGCAAAGGCAGACCTGGAGGGGTTACGAGTAGAGATCAGTGCCTTGGAGACAGCACGCGCCCAAGCTCTTGCAGAGACCGCAGAGAAGGCCCAAGAGCTTCGAGGTCAGGCCACTCGCTCCGAGAAGCTCGCCTCGAGGCTTGAGGAGTTGCAGGCCGAGAATCAGGTTAAATCAAACAAGTTGCTCAAACTTGACGCCGATGTTGTGCATCTGACGAAGGAGAGGGAGAAGGCCGAGGACGGACACCGGGAAGCACTAGCTCAAATCGAGCGCCTGGAAGAGGAACTTGCCGAGTCGGCGGTAGCACTCCAAGAAACTATCAAGGCAGCGAAAGTGAGGGAAGAAGACTACCTTCAGAAACTTGACGCTTCGAAAATACGAGTTGAGGAATTTAACAAGATGCGCGCCACGTATGCAAAAGCATGCGTCGAGTCAGAGGAATTGCAAAAAGAGCTCCGGGAAAAAACGCAAGCTCTGAAACAGACCGAAGTCGAGGCTCAGACCGCCGCGGAGGAGAGTTCACGTAAGCTGGCGGAAGCTGAAAAACAGCATAAAGACAAGCAATACGAACTGTCAAAAGTGATAAAGATGATCAATGCCGAGCTTGAGGTCTGTTACCATCATCGGAGAGAATCGTCTACTGACCATCTTCGATAGAACCAAGAGTCCACATACAAAACCAAGGTAGTTGCTCTAGAATCTGAACGTGACAGGATATTGCAAGACGCAATCAAACATGCTGAAGTGAGTCACCAAGCTCTGTGCCCACACCAATGGCTCATGTGCAACTCAGAGCGAGGTCGCTTCGGCCCATGCCCGAGACTTACAGGCGATTCATGACGAGTCACAAGCTACTATTCAGCAGCTCCGCACAAGCTACGTTTCAGCCGCTGATAAGCTCAAGACTTGTGAGGCTACCATAGGTAGACAGGAAAAGCAGCTCGCCGAGCGTGATCTTCAGCTTCAAGCCGCCAAAGAACATACAGGCAGGCTCGTCGACGTGTATACTGCCACTATGCATGAATTAGAACACCTGAAGAGGTTGCTTGAAGAGGCTCGGGAGACGACGGTGGTGGTCAGAGAGAGGAAGGACGAACTGATCATACGTTTGGAGCAGGAGCTTTCCACCACTCGTGACAAATACGCCGCGCTCAATGATGCGTTCAACGCGGCCAAGGAATCGTGGACAAGAAAGTCAATGGAGCAAGCGAGAAATCTAGAAAGAGCAAACAGAGGACTATTTGAAGAAACTCGACAATTTCGTGTCGCCCAATTGAAAGAACGAGCCGTAGCATTCGTGGCGGTGATGGGTGCCGCAGTACTCGCACGAGGTATCTGAGTTGGAGTCTACTGCATCGCTGTGAAAGTGTGTCGATCTGATTTACCCGTGTCTGCCCATTCCGATCATGCAGTTCTGTGGCGATCATGGTCATGAAGATTGTCAAACCTATGATAAGCTTATCTCCTTCACCGATAATGTATTAGCACTCTGCGCTCCTGTGATTGAACCATCATATGTATACTCCAAAATACGGCGAACAAGTAATTTATGGACGCGTCTTACCTACTATACCTTGGCTTGATAGGTGCCACGCCGTTGGCACGTCAGGAAGAAGAGGTTGGTCCGTTCATGAGTGCCCCAACATTGTCCTCTAACGACGTCATGGTATTGCATAACAAACTGATGAGACTCACTATGATCGTCTTAGCACCAAACGGAATTTTGTGGGCCAGGGGTTGGTGTCAATTGCAGCGAATCTGACGAGACAAGTATGAAAAGCATGGCTTACTCTGAAGTCTAGAGTAATCAGTCTGTATGTCCTTAGTCTGTTTGAGTCTTGAAGAAAATAGAACTTCGTCGCAGGCAGGACTGGCTCAGTGATTGATGAGTTATTGTGCACCCAAGTTTAAGTCTTCTTGTATCATTGAATCTCTTCATGCGCCAGGAATCCATACTATGTGCGTTAGAATATTGAGATCAGAAAATAGGCGGTGTGATACTAACACGTCATACGTTTATCAAACCTCTGCTGCATTGCTATATCTAACGCATGACACGATTCATACACACCTTTTCAGACATCATGATGGCGTGCATACGCCAACTATAGTATGGCTCAAGACTGCGAAACCAGTTTCAAGCAAAGTGGGCACAGCATACCGCGACAGAGCTTGATGGAGGGAGGGGCGGGCAAGCGGCAATTTCTCGCGATACTCCAGCAACATTCGCCCTGGGTCGACCTCTTGAAGGCATCTAGTAAGTGCTGTGTGCATATTTGATCCAGAGGTTCAGAACTTATATATCGTGATTGTATTTCAAGCCAAGTTCGATAGGCGCCTATACGATTTCTGATCAGGCGCTTATTCATCCATTCCATCTTGTCCACCATCTAAACCTTAGCTCCTGTTCTGTCAAGAAAAAGACTGTGTAAACCATGACTGACGTACTATTCTGTGTTATGCTCATGTTTCTCTTTGGTCAACATAGTCTTGTTCGAGCACAATAGTCACCTCTTCACTCAGACCTCTCACTGCTTGCTGCACTGTTTCATGTCGACGTCCGGCGATGTCGATTTGTTTTAGCCGGGAATGTCTTTCCGACCACTCATTGCTGGTGACACTAGATTGCATGCGGCGTAGAGCGTATCTGCTCTCGGATTCTCACTAGAGGATATGAAAAGCACGCCTTGCGTTTGAACCAAAACATGCAAAACGCATGGCCGAAGGCCTTCCAAGTATGTTTCCTAGTAACAACGAGTGAATGAGCCTAGAGCTGTTCCTACTCCGGATGTGTCTGCTGCGATCCAGTCCCGTGCATAGCGCACATATCCAGAACGCGAGCAATGAACTTTGACAAGCGTTGTTCCTGTAACTTGGCGTTATTTGCATCCTGAACGATAAGCCTAATGCCTGGCTACTGTCGACTGGTTGATGCGTGGATTGCGACGCTATATCAATCTTCTCCTAAGGATCTTACTGCTCGCAGGATGCGCGCTTCTCGTGTGGTTTCATTGTGGCGGATCAATGTGAGGGGTGTGGCATGTTAGACACGCACTTACAGCCCTTTCGCAAGTTGCAGTGGTCTCCTACATCGTTATTTAGGTCTACGACACTTCCGTCCTCCTACATATTGCCCACTCATCACAGCCTATACGGCCAGCGAAACGTCAATGCTGTCAAGGCCAAAGGAGACGGGTTCGAAAGGCTTCCGTGGTCTATCAAATCTTGTCAGGAGAACAACCAGTTCGGCCTCCCTCAAGTCGACTACGTCCGCAAAGCCAGGGCCTTCTTCCACTAAAGAGGTCCAAGACAATAGCGAACAGCCGAACAAGGTTTGTGCACCTGTTGTCCGTTGGACTTGTTATTGAATTCGGTCTAGTCTGCACTTACGTCGAAGACCGATGCCACTAAGGATCTGGAGAATGAGATAGTCGCCCTGAAAGCCTCCTTGGAGGTAGCATCAGCGGAAGTCTCGGCCAAGCGGTCTGCTGTGGAAAGCTTGGAAGAGTCCAAGACTCGGGCAGAGAGGGACCTCGCAATCGTACAGGAAAGTCTAACCAGATTACAGACTGAACAGGCGGCGAATGATGTCAGATCCGACACGCTTCAACAGGAGGTCCGTGCTCGCGTTCGTACGACACTCTCCTTCTGACATGTCATTCTCTAGCTCGAAGCATCCAGGGCAGCAGCAGCTGTACAGGACAAGCTCGTCGAGACTCTCCAATTCCAGATCCAGGCATTGGAAGTGGAGCTTCGTGCAGCCAGAGAAGACTACGACATCCTCCAGGCTTCGTCCAATGAAGCTTCAGTGGCCGCGACAGCCGCAGCAGAAGCTGAGCGTGCTGCATTGTTAAAGGCTGAGGCAGACCTCGAGGAGATTGGGGCAGAGATTGCCAGCTTGAAGACTGCACATGCCCAAGCTGTCGCGGAGACCGAGGACAAGATGCGGGCGCTCCAACGGCAGACCGCTCGCTCCCAAGCGCTGGCTGTGGAGCTTGCAGAACTGAAGACTGCGAACGACGAGAAGACCGGAAAGGTCTTAGAACTCGAACTTGCGATCTCGCAGATGAAGGAGAATCAACAGAAGGTTGAGGATGAGAATAGCGCAGCGCTCGCACGTGTGTCGTTTCTGGAAGAGGAGCTCGCAAACACAGCAGGTACATTACAGCAGATCATCCAGGAGGCAAAGAAGTGGGAAACGGATTACCTCCGGGAGGTCAACGAAGTGTTGCGAGTGCGGGAGGGTCTATCCGCAGAGATCAAGAAGCTGTCCGCCGAATTCGAAGTTTGTTTTCGTCTGTTGTCTTCTGTAATTCCAGGTCGCTCACATACCTCTCATAGAGTCGGGAGGCTGCATACATCGCTCAAGCGGAAGCCCTGAAGATTGAACATGACCAGTTACTACGCACGGTCCGCGCGGAGTCGCAGGCGACGATCGCACGTCTCAATCGGGAACTCTCCCATGCACGCGCAGATCACTCTGCGCTCGTTGACATGTTCAACACAACGCAGGGCCTCGGGCACATCTCGACTGAGCACGTGAGGGAGCTCGAGGCCACCGCGCGTACTCATGCGGAAGAGGTCCAACGGCTACGCAGCGCGCACCAGGCAGAACTCGCGGAGCTAGCGAGGGAATATGCTGCGCTAGCTGGGGAGCGGGAGCACCTGCAACGCGCACGCCAGGTGGATGCACGGCGGATCATGACGCTGCAGGCGGAGCGAGATAATTCCAGGCCCTGGCAAATCGCTAGTGTTGTGCTCGGCGTGGTGTTAGTCGTGGCGGTCGCGTGCTTTCGTGTTAATATGAGCATCAGGTGAACGATTGTTCCCGATGCTGCCTTTCCTCCTACGTATGTTCATGACTTCAACTTTAGATCGTTTGTGCGAGCTGTCGTCCGTCGTATGTCTATGTTATAAATCGTCGTATTGTATGTGTCGGCCCAGCTGAATATAGTTGACTACGTGGTCGCATACGTATGAGCCTTTTTACCAAGCATGAGCTGGTATTATTTGCGAGCTTCAAAGACGATTGACGGTTTACTTCATGATGACTCCACGTTCGCATTGGTGACTTATCCAATGTCCCTGAAAACGAGGGCGGGGATAGGCGGCAGCATATTTAGTGCTCGGCACACTGGCATCTGATGTCTTCCAGGTTGAGGGATATATAATACAAGTATGAAAACGCAGGAGATAAGTATAGTTTAAAGCATAACCAGCAGTCTCCATCCGTCGCAATTCGCAGCCGCGTAGTAGATCAACAAAGTGCATAGAAGTGTAACCAGAAATTACTTCTTTCGTGCGACTTTCGCAGTCGCTCTCCTCCCACCGCCAACATTGCCGCCGGTGCTGGTCCCAGCATCGAGTTTGCGCTTCTTGGCAGACGCACTATTGGACACCGCAGTACGCGTAATAGAGGTACGTGGCGCCTTCTGTACTGAAGGCACGACTTGAGCCCCATAATGATCTGCATTCTCCTATATATACAAATGCATCGCAGGTCAGATCAACATTATCGCGGGTAATTCAAATACGTACTTCAGCGCTCATCGCAAGCTCGTCCACGTCATCATCGCTCTCCTCGTCCATGACCCGTCTCGTACGGAGGATCTGTCCTCCAATCGGGTATCCATCCTCTTCTCTATCATCTTCCCACATCTGCCCCCTTGCCATTCTCCCCCGTGTGGACACTCTCGGCGCTCTTCGTGTCTGCCTCTTTCTTGGTCGTTCCTCCGGTTCATACAGCGAGCCCTCCACCGACTCCTCGTCCGACCCTGATTGAGAGGGCGTGCGCATCACTGAAGCAGTATGCTTGGGTATCTCCACGTCATCCTCGTCCTCGTCCTTCACAGGTACCTCTATCACGGCACGCACACGACGGATGACATGCTGATGCGGCGTCTGTTGCACTGGAGGGTCACGCGGCGTCGTGCGAGAGGCGGACGGGGGCCGATGTGTGGCAGGAGTGCGCAAAGCTTTGCCGCTTGAAGGAATAGATACTTCCGGATATGCCTTTTGCTTTGGAGGGCGAGATGGTGTGGGGTCTGCTCTACGTGCGGACCCTGCTTGCACCGAATCCGAGTGACTAGGAGGCTTCGATGGCGTTCGTGCGGGCTTCCGGCCGGAAAACAGAAGCTCTCCTTCTACACCGTCTGGTACGGGTTTTGCTGGATAAAGTGGAGTGGCACGCTTGTGCGGCGCGAGAGGGAGTGTCGTATTGGAGGACGTGGAGGCGCGTTTCGTAGTTGTAGAAGAAGTGGAGGGCTCGAAGAAGTCGGGGTGTGGCGTGCGTGGGGTGAGAGGTGCGTTTGATCCCGTTGAAGCGTTTGCCTGGGTATTCCACTCAAACAAAACTCAAGTCAGAAACGAGGGTCAGACCGGACGGATTATGATCGCTCTGGTATATAAGAGAGAATAACTCACTGCAAGTTGCTCCGCAACAAGCTCGTCTACCCGGTGAGATAGACGGCAGCGCTCTTGCTCTGCTCGGAAATACTGTTCCTTCCAGTCGAGACTTTCTTGGCGAGATGTCTCTTCTAAGCGCAGCTTTTGCGTTTTCCACTGCGCCGCCTCCGCACGCAAACGTGCGATCGTCTCGGCCTGATGCTTGATCTGATTATAAAAAGCTTTGTGAAGTGTTTTAGGCATGGTGAAGATTAGCGACACGGCTCACTGTTATGTCAGACTTGTCTATCTGCGAAAGCTTTTAGTGCGGCACTACAAACGTACAGGTAAGATAGCTCACCGCAGCCTTCCACCCTTCTTCTCGTCGCTCCCACTCCTTCTGCTCGAGCTGGATAGTATGTAGCATGGTGCGCGTCTCGTCGCGCTCGCGTCGCGCCTCGACGGCGTCAGCGTTCGCGCGGGCTACATCGGTGCGGGCTTGATCCTCGATGGTTGTGAGCTGGGACAATAGAGCTGGAGCACAATAAGCGTATGAGACAAGGAACGACGTACGGCAAGGTTAGCTGCTTTTGAGAGGGAGTTGAGGGCATCTGAGATGATTGACGACGGTGTCGGAGGCATCGAGTTCGAGTTCGTTGACTTCAGCGAGCATAAGCAAAGTGCTTTAAATGATGTAAGCAGAGGTATTGTTACCTTTTGAAAAAGTGTTACTGCAATAAGTATCTTTCAGACTCCGAAAGGTTTGGAAGGCCACAATTCACAATACGCGCTCCTCACGGCCTGCTTTACCTTTCTTTCTTCTCGTACTCTCTTCAGCGGCAGACCCATCTCCTTCACGATGACTACCTCCACTCCTCGTGACATTCGCGACTTTCTCGATGGTTACCCCAATAGTACCGACAGACCTTTGCTGAAAGCGAATCTCCTCTTTTACCAAAACAAGCTGCGCTGTCGTCCAGATAACCTACTTGTTGATGAAATTCATGAGCAGTAAGACAGCCGTGCTTGGATCGGCTGCACTTGCACACATTTATGAACAGATGGCAAGGGGATTACGCTAAGCTAGAATATAAGCACGGTTTCATTCAGTGGCTGTATGTCGGCCATGTATCGGTCGGTTTCCCATGCAACGTCCATCCTGACGAAAAGCCTAGTTTTCCGATCCCAGAACACGGGATGAATGCGGAATCACAACCTCTGCAGAAGCATGAGGCCGCTGCAATGCGTGCTGACCCTGCAGTCATGCGTCGAATCCTTCGCTCTTACTCGCTTATGCTCAATTTCTATGGTATGCGCCTCGAATCACCCGACTCAGGCTTGTTAGCAAGATCAACCAACTATCCCGAGCGGTATCGAAATCTTATTCGTGAGTACTGATTATATCAATACATAGTTATGATCGCAATAAGTGTGCCAATGGTTTGCATTCATGGGGGATGGCTCAGACCACATATCAATCTCGTCCGGAGCAGTTTTGCAAATCTCCCCGACTTGGTCCACAATTTTCTCTATTGGATAAGGCAGGCGGGATCGCGTGTATCCTTTTCCACTGTATGTGAGCTCAATCAAGGTGGGTGAAGTACGAATAAACCTAGTTCACTTGAGATTGAGTGAACGGACGTGGCGGTATCTCATCTCATCTGCTCTGTCTAGACTATTTATGTATAGTCGGTCAGAGCAGATGCAATGTGGTTAAAAATGTGTAGACATCTATATGGTGATAAAGCCCACCAAAGCTTCTCGAGTTCACATTGAGTATGGTCTGCACTCGGGTTTTCGTACCCATGATTTTTGAGCAAGCCACCGGGTCGCAAACGAGGGCCACATCATTGGCCGATATGCAGACCAGTATATGTCCTTTGCATAGCCTGTGCCCAAGCTAGGGGATGAAATAGCCTACAGTGGTTCTAAACATCTTTTACTTACGATGGAGCTTGTAGCGCAGTATGCACTGTCAAGCGTAAGGTCTGATGGCAGGCCCAAAGCCCGAGCCTGCGGGATTGTAGAAAGCACTGTTCATGCCCGCTCAATATCATTTGAGACGAGAGGATACGTGCAGAAGAATGTAGGCGTGCTTGGCGCGTCTGAGTCGATGTAGGGATATTTTCTCCTTCGGCGAAATTTGCATCATGTCCTTCTATGGGCCGCTCTGCATTAGCAGAGATCTCTTTGCATCTCTCAGTACGCGAGTGGATCACGCTAGGACCATATGCCCGAGTTTTATTGTTCTCGTACTCTTCCGTCTGTGCTTCCCTGTAGTTGTGCTGACTACTCGTCCTGTCAGGTTCTCCGCATAACAACCTCCGCATAACACGCATCCTCAAGTGCCTCTCGGTTCTCGGTCTAGAACGGCTAAATGCGGGTTTCCTCCTGCATGTTCTTGCCGAACAGGGAGAACACAACCAGCTGAATACGGCCGGGGTTACAAGCAGTATGGACAGATGGTGGGCGGCCTGCTTGAGGGACGAAGGCGAGCGAGAGTGGGTGAGTAGCACGATCAAAAAGGTACGATCAGGAGATCAGGAGTGGACAAGGGAGACTTATGTCAAAGCACTGGAGTTGCGGAAGCAGGTTGGCGAGGGTGGGTAACTAGCCTTGAGAAAATTTCCATTCCTGTTGCAACAACCCTCGACTGATGCTCATGAGAATGTTGAAGTATGCAAGCATCAGATATCATGTTATCATGTTCGGTAAGGAACACGGAACCATGGCCCATAGTCTTTCCCCCTAGACCTAACCGCGGACCCATATTGAAATCCAAAATCGGATATGCAATGGCAGCTCATCGCCGTGGTCGACTGCTGCAACTTGTCGCAGGTTGTAGCGCCGTCAGATCGATTTGGTGACATGCACAAAAGTCCACATGATAGACTAGGTCCCATCAGATAGCGACTGCAACTTGGCGAAGAGCGCGTCCTTTCTCGCTTGCTCGTATCTCGGGCTGACAGCCGTGAGCAAGCCTTCTAAGCTCTCGAACGTCTTCGCCTCTCCAAGACACTCTGCTTGTATCGCTGTTCCCTCTTGACGGTCAATCTGCCCTCCATGACTTACGGTCCACTGCGCAAGGAAACAATGAAAAGCGTACCTTATATCCCATAGCAGATAGCGAAATGGTAAGAGCAGTCCCCTCTAGTAATGTGATCCTCGCAGTAGCCGAGAGAGAGGAGATGCGTGTGAGCGTGAAGTTTGTGAGCCCAAAGGATTGCTCGGCGAGTGCGGTACTCAGTTCGGTTGAAGGAAATGATGAGTGTGCTAGATTCAATGAAGGCTGAGAGTTCAGAGACATGGCGTCCAGGGATCAATCGATCAAGAAGAGATGCCAATGAGCTCCGAGGTCGTTTTTCGATTGAACATATCTTGCTCCATCATTGGTATACTTATCTATACTTATTTGCATATGGCTAGGGCCATCGTGGTAGCCTCTCTCAGGATATCTAGAGCCAGTGTTGTTATTGACCTCTACGGTCGCCGAGGAGAATCAGGTCATAAACTGAGATTCTCGTCACAAGTCTCAGGCTCCGGCCTCTCGGCCGAGTCCCATATACTAATTTTGGTACCCGTGCGTCCTGTGCCACCGGCACACAGCGGCCTTCCTGGCCCCTCATCGTCCACACCGTCGAGCTCATCGTCTTATCCATTGAGCTCAACACGTAGGAAGGTAATATCTATTTATGTAGCAACTAGTATGTAATATTATGTTCATCTTCAGCAATAAATACCATTATTCTCCCTGATGATAAGTTGTTTCTGTCAGTGAACATGTCGCTGGAACATTTGCGCTCATCATTACGGACAGTGGCGCCATCGCTGAGGGCGGAACAGGGTCTAGAGCTGTTTTATGTAAATAATAAATGCCCGAGATCCGGAGTCTACTTTGATGGTATGTCACCCAAACGTGACTCCATCACACGCCCGTGCTCTGGCACCCCGCACCTCACGAGCGCAGAAAACTGAATGTCCACTTCTTACACCTTCTTAGACCTCTCAGAGAGTTTGAGATAAATACATAAGTCGTTTCACAATGGAAATTCAAGGCCAGAAGGTCCTGGAGCCCTTGGTGCGCAAGTTGGCTGAGAAGTCAGGCACGTGACACCAGCGAGGTCCTAGGTTTTCGCGCGTTGATTTTGTGACGAGAATCTCAGTTTATGACCTGATTCTCCTCGGCGACCGTACCGTATAGGTGCAATAGTCGGCACTTGTTGATCTCGACCAATAAAATTTTCGGTATTTGTGAAAACCATCAAAAAAGATGAGCTTTTGACCAATCAGGAGGGACTGCCGACTCGGGGGGAGATAGTGCATGTATCCTGTAGTGTTAAAATTAGCCATCCATCGAGATCAATCGATATTACTGACAGAAGAATACAACTGCAAAAGGTTCGAAGCAAATTTAAAATTGTGCGCAGTGGGTGAGAAAAAAAAACCTGTCTTGAGAAGCCGTGTGCTGTACAGAAGCAATTCTAGAGATCAGGGTCATCCAGGATATTTATTTTGGTCTAAGTACGGGCGCTCGTTGAGTCTTGACACATAAACACCCGGGTCCCGGAACTCGAAGTATAAGTACTACTGCTGGAGTCAGCGCCCTGACTCAGTCGGCACTGTTATGATTACAGAACGACAATACACTTTAGTTAGCCTGTTTCTTTCTGTATCGTATGGAATGGTCCTTACCTCAGTTGCACCGTTCGTAGTAAACGGCTGAGCGGTCTACGGTCAGTCCGTCCGTCACGATCACGTGTCCATCACGTACGCGTCCACTTGCAACAGGCACATCCTTATAACTTGCTCGGATTTTGTCAGATCTACTAGCTACTTGATACGTATGTTCTTGGCCATGATATTACGTGTCTCAAAGTTGAATAATTCACATTCACTGAGTCTTCATGAAGATTGTCATTTTGATGAAGATATGGCCGATGTCACGCTTTGGAGTCACTAGCCGGATGTGCCGTTGCTGGGTTTCATTTGCAAAGTGGCAGTTGCGGCACTTAGGGTCTTGACCAATAACATTTTCGGTATTTGTGAAAGCCATCAAAAAAGAGCTTTCGACCAATCAGAAGCAATTGCCGACTGAGTCAGGGTGCCGACTCAAGGCGTAGGCATAGTACTGGTACTTACGAGTCCGCGACCGTAGGTTCGCTGCATGTGACATGTGACAAGCCGAACTCACGTTGTGACATTGGAAAGTCAGTTCAGTTCGCTGTAAGCGCTGTTTTGGCCTCCGCGATAAATCGGAGGCCTTGTGACATGTGACCGAACCTACGGTCGCAGCAGTACAGTACTGCAATTCATTAGATCCCTCAGGGTTGTTAGTTTCGTATCCCATTCGCAGCTCATAAGATTCGGCCATTAATTTAAATATTTTCATATCATCCAGGTTGGCGCGTCCTCACGGTGAACTGACATGGACGTTGTCAAGGCTGTCGAGACCTACATCACCAAGCTCATCTCTGAGCCCGCTTCCATGAAGGTCCTCCTCTTGGATGCACATACAGTAAGGAGCTTTATCTTCATTCATAGTCATTTGCTTTCAATCTGACCACCTCATCCAGACCCCGATTGTCTCGCTTGCGTCCACGCAGTCGACGCTACTTGCACATCAAGTCTACCTCACGGACAAGCTCGACAATACGCGTCGCGAGCGCATGCTGCACATGAAATGCGTGTGTTTCCTCCAGCCCAGCGAGGAGAGTCTTGACGTCCTTGCAAATGAACTGCGCGAGCCAAAGTACGGCGAATACTTCTTATGTCAGTAGGCAGCTTGGTCGGTTTCCTCAATCCATCGGTTGATATCATCTTTGGTACAACGCAGACTTCAGCAATATACTGAGCAAGACAGCGATCGAACGGCTCGCCAATGCGGATGAGTACGAAGTTGTGCGGGAGGTACAAGTGCGTGGGCTAGCCCTCAGCCAATCCCCGTTCCCGCTGATAGTAATCGTAGGAGTACTTTGCAGACTATTCGCCAATCCTCCCTTGTCTTTTCTCACTCAATCATATACCCTCTACTCCGCGCTCTCTGTATGGTTCCTCTCCCAACTCGTGGGATCCAGCAGCATTGGAAAGAGCAGTGCAGGGTCTCAGTGCGGTGTTGCTGAGCTTGAAGAAGAAGCCAGTCATACGATACGAGAGGAGCAGCGCCATGGCAAAGAAGTTGGGTGTGGAGATCCAGGTGCGTCGCAGTCATTCCGTTGAGCTTCAGAAGAGCTAACTGAGGTAAACAAAATGTGATGTAGCACCGAATTCAGAGCGAATCAGCTCTGTTTGACTTCCGATTGACGCAAGTGCCGCCTTTGCTACTCATCCTCGACCGGAGAAACGACCCGGTGACGCCTCTCCTTTCGCAGTGGACGTACCAGGCAATGGTTCATGAACTGTTGGGAATACAAAACGGCCGCGTAGACCTCAGTCTGGTGCCCGATGTGCGCCCTGAACTCAAGGTCTGTTCACTCCTTTCTTAACACAAGTGCTGCCTCATTTTCGAATGCAGGAAGTGACCCTTACTCCTTCTACTGACCCCTTTTTTTCTGCACATCACCTTGCGACCTTCGGCGACCTCGGATCTGCGCTCAAAGCATATGTGCACTCCTATCAGGCACGCTCTGCCGCCGCGGCCCCCACTTCGTTGAATAGCATCAGCGATATGAAGCGCTTCGTCGAGGAGTACCCTGAGTTCCGGCGACTGGGTGGGAACGTGAGCAAGCATGTCGCGATCGTGGGTGAGCTGAGCCGATTGGTTGAGAGGGATAAACTGTTGGACATCGGTGAGGTGGAGCAGGGTCTTGCAACAGGGAACGGGGCGGACCTTACGGTATGCTTTACAAAAATTAGTGTTGATGTATGACTGATGATCAGTGGTACTCCGCAGGATGTACAAGCGCTCGTCAGGAATCCGGTTGTACCCCCTTGGAACAAGCTACGTCTTGTCATCTTGTACGCGCTCAGGTATCAGAAGACACAGTCGCATAACGTAGCATCGCTCATCACCCTTATGCTTGAGAACGGCGTGTCACGGGAAGACGCACGGGTAGAGTTCATTACACCCATTCTCGTACATTCAGGATTTCATGGTGTTTTCAGCTGGTATACGTGTTCCTGAACATAGCGGGTTCGGATCAGCGCCAGGACGATCTCTTTTCGGCCGAATCGCTACTCGCCAAGGGCCGTTCAGCGCTCAAGGGACTCAAGGGTGTCGAGAACGTCTATATGCAGCACACGCCACATCTTGCAGAAACGCTCGAAAACCTCTTCAAAGGTCGTCTCCGAGATACAAGCCATCCATTCCTCGACGGGGCCGGCCCGAACGCGAGCCTCCAGCGGTAGGTTTTTTTCCCAACTCGAAAAAACAATTCTGTCAAGCTGAGTTGCTGTTAGACCGCAGGACGTTATTATATTCATGATAGGTGGAACAACATATGCGGAGGCGCGCACCGTTGCTCTACTTAATCAAGAGTCAGCATCGAGCGGCGCCGCGTCTGCTGGCATGCGGTTGTTGCTCGGTGGTACGTGTGTGCACAACTCTTCCAGGTACGCCAACACAGCTTGATCAGTCTGCACCTTGACTGCTGATCCAAATTTTCTTCGTGCATTTTATTTGACAGCTACGTTGATATGATTCGTACTGCGGCGTCCAAGTTTCCGGCCTCCGTATATGAGCCACCTCCAGGAGCAGCGAGCACGATGCCGTCCCTGAATTTGAACCTCGGCGGAGTCAACGTGAGTCTTGGCGGCTCGGCTGGAACGGGAGTGTACAGGACAAGTAGCGAGGGTGCAAGTGTACAAGCCGAAGGGATCAAGGACGGCATGAAGAACCTCCTCGGTAGGGTGCGGCAAGGTGTGGATCGGATAGCATCTCCTAGTCAATAGGCTTTCCTGCCTGTTTTGCGTTCACTGATTACTTAGTATTATGAATGAAGCTTTCTATTTTGAGTTCATCCTTGGCCTGCGATGCTTCGCTAGTGGGTTCGCAATGAAGTGTGTTGCTTGGAGTCTCAAGAAACTTGATGGTGCGTCATTTTGTGTGCTCAAATGCAACCCTTCAAGATGGATGCTACTAAAGCCAAATTTCAGGTGCAACCATAATGTCAGACTCCTGGTTTCGCCTCGATTATCATTGCTTGACATCAAAATTTAGTGCTGGCAACTAGATTTTCCAGGTACTAGATTTTCCAGGTTCGTGATTAAAGTGAGCTGGTGCGGCCTTGTGCATCACAACCAGGCAGACCAGCATCAGCTCTCTCACTTACAGACCATCCGACACAGCTGGTCTCTCGCTGTCACCAGAAACCATTTTCTCGTGTAACATCTTACCTTCATCATTTTGTATTCTTACTCGTTCTGACTGTCTGAGTAGCACTAGAGCGGGATACCGGTGAAGGCCTGTTAGGTTTGTTGAGAGGCACTGATTCCTTTGGTAAGGTGAGAATGGTGTGTGGCATGTTCCTGCGGTATCCTATTCGTCGCAGATTACATATGATGTGAAAGTCAAGACACGCACAGGAGTGTTCTGCTCTGTCGTAGCGCTACCTCACACCGCTTGGAAGTGACCCCAGCAGACATCCTGATGTTCAATGCGACGGTCATTCAGCGGCACGCAACTGCACATGCCAAAGACATATCTGTCAGTGCAGTGTTATTCTCCTGAATGCTGGACGCAGGATGATGCTCATTGGATGACCGTCGTGTTTGCAGCGTCTGTTTGGCAGTGTTGCCCGAAGTCTTTAACTTGTACGTAACTCTGTGTCTACCTCAATGTTCGCAGAATAGCTTTGATACGCGGTGGCGGATGTCATCCAGCACTGAGCAGTATGCCAACTTTACTACCCTGGAGTTGACTGCTCGGGTGCAATCTTGTCCTCATTAAGTATAATCTGAGCTCAATTGGGACTATCGTAGCGGTCCAAGCCATCTTCCCCACTCCGTCGTATCAAGATACTAATTAGCACTCAGCCCTTGGTCTCGCCCCCCCCCCCCTTCTGTTGCTATTCAGCTGAAGCCACTAACTGGATTCGTTCCATGCCGTAATATCTTACAGCACCTCCCCAACCACTGAAGCGGTACCATCGTCTTGGGGCAGCTGCGCGGGGGCCAAATTCGCCTCTGCCCCATGGAGGAGGCCAAGAGGAGCGCCTTGTGTTCATGTGACAATGGGGGTGCGCTTCCAGAGAACACCGGAGGAACCAAAGTTAAATGAAATGTGGGAAGCAACAAAAAAGAGATGCTCCGGCGTTGATGGTGCCGAGGTTCACACGGTATGCGAAGCTTCCAAGTTCATTGCATCTTTGGCAACGCTATGTTTGCTGCCCAGGTACGGCTGTGTTCATCGTTCCTTTTCCTTTCCACCGGCCGTGGTGAGTTTTCGTGCAAGCATCGTAGAGAGACAAGGCAAGAACTGACCAGGTGCACGCAGGATCCTTCCACGTGAGCTATTTAAGATTGATCTATGAGGAACGTTGCATAAAACCCTCCCTGGATCCATCAAGCAGGGTCCTCCGTGGCAGCAGTTTCAGACACGACCTATCTGGAGAAATTGCAACAGCTTCTGATGTGAAGCACTGGACTACGTAGAGATAGCCCAATCACCCTATCTTCTGTGGACCGTCCTCGCCACTATCATTGTTAGCACATACAATGGCGTCTCAGGCTTATCTGTAGCCTCGAATCCACTCCTATTAAGTCCTTCCAGTTTGCTTGAAGGTCTGTATATCTCGTCATGGAGTTTACTGTCGAAGATCCGGTAAACATGTCATGCCTCTATGGGGAACCATTTCCCTGTATCCGTTTCGCGATGCTGCGAGATTCTTGAATGGGCAATAACGTCATGATATTGCAAGCGGACTCTGAAGCACCTCCTTGGCAAATCTGACAGTTTTCTCGCTTCCCAACTAGATGCTGTTTTTGAAATGACAAGCTCTTTGACAGGTCCTGGGCAGGTACACATGATCCCTTTTCGGCATTTGAACCTTCGGCTAGTCAAGTGTTGACTCAGTTGGTTCGTTATTCTGTTCCTTCAATACCAACACCCATTGGTAAAGATTTGATTATACTGATTATATCTGACGAGAATGACATAAACTTCTCCGGACTAGGCATTATCCCCTTGCTATTTCATGAAGCTATTATTGATCTTGTTCGATCACGTACGAAGCCACACTGACACACTCTAGACTGATCGTGGTGCGGCCCTACCCTGGTCCACGTTCGATACACCCTGTCAATCCCCGGTTACGTGCACGAAGACTCTTCAGCTTATATTTCAATTGCGGAAGCATTCGAATCCGAACCTTATATTTTGACAATGTAGCCACCCTCTCTCCGGGGTTCCTAAATCATGTAAGCTCCGCATCTCATCATCTCCCAATTGACGCCAAGTTTCAGAAACGCCTTGATGTCTGGCATCATCTACCTTCTATGCATTCACCGGAGAAGTTTCCTCGTGGGTCATTCATGTATCCTACCCCGAGTGGCTTCCTTCGAAGGAGTCATCTGTGCCTTTCTAGTCAGGTACAAGCGGCCTTAAGTCACTTTCCTTCCTTTTTTGTCGATGTTTCCTTGTAATGCAGATGCCAAGAGTCGGTATATATTGCGGTGCAGCCTCCCTGGAGCTGTGCATCTACTGCGTCCTGCTGTCGATATGGCGAGCCTGACCCCCACAGTGATAATTGTG
The DNA here is from genome assembly GCA_003999685.1 of Taiwanofungus camphoratus. Taxonomy (NCBI): domain Eukaryota; kingdom Fungi; phylum Basidiomycota; class Agaricomycetes; order Polyporales; family Taiwanofungaceae; genus Taiwanofungus; species Taiwanofungus camphoratus. The sequence goes on from CP021226.1 coordinate 2,000,640, forward strand.
GGCATTTTCTTCTGCGGTCTCATATACAGTGTCCTTAGTCTGAGGACCCGACGTCCGCCATTACCCCCTGGTCCCAAAATATGGTTGTTTGGCTCTGATAAGCTGCCAAAAAGTCGCCCTTGGTTAACGTACGCAGATTGGAGGCAGAAATTTGGTTTGTCTTGCCTTCTGATTCTTACATGTCAATTCTATATGAATACATCCATGGACAGGAGACATTATTTATATTGGCATATTTGGCAGTCCTACTCTTGTTTTAAATTCATTGGAGGATGCCTACGAGCTTCTTGTCAAAAGAAGCAACATTTACTCCTCGAGGCCGGATAGAGCCATGATTAGGGCTCTGTAGGTACATCGCTTCCCGCATGAGTAGGGATACCAACGGAATTCTTTCACAGAATGGGTTGGGATTTTGCTTTCGCGCTCACGCCATACGGATCGCATTGGAAGGCTTGTTCGACTTTATTCCACCAGCATTTCAACGCGGACAAGGCCCCGGATTACCGCCCCATTCTGACCAAGGAGGCTCACGTCCTGCTCCGTAACTTAGCTAAGACGCCCGACAATCTATTTTATCATGTCAGAAGGTAAGTGGTGTATCTCATGGGATCTCGCCATCATTCCAGGGCCGCTGTATATTTATTTATTCAAAATTTATTGTGTAGGTCTGCATCAGCTATAGTGATGAACATTTTATACGGCCATCAGGTAGCCTTTTTCCTGATTCGTGCATATTTTCTTACTATTGTTGCCTTCAGGTGCCGCAAGAAGGAGATAAATATGTCGGGTTGGCTGCAAATGCATTACAGACTATGGCCTACGCTGGAATATTCGGAACCTACCTTGTGGATTATGTTCCTCTGCGTACGTTCTTGACACTCTTGAGGAGGTTGGAGCCGTAAAATAATGAAATATGTTATGACAGTCAAGCATATTCCGACTTGGATGCCCGGTGCTAGCTTCAAGCGAAAGGCATTGGAGTGGCGCAAATTTAGCGATGCGTTGTCAAACGAACCCTTCGAGGAGGTGAAAAAAGGAATAGTAGGTTCTACTAAGAGCGTTTTGTATATTGATCTGACGCAGAACGAATTTGAAAGGCATCCGGAACGGCGGTTCCATCTGTGACGGCCATGGAGCTGGAGAATATCCGTGAGTCGGGAGATTCTGAGCAGGAGAGAGTAATCAAGCATGTTGCTGCCATGTCAAATGCTGGTAATAAATTGTACTTGCCTATGTTAAGCAGCTGCTCATCGTAACGTTATATTAGCTAACTCGGACGTTGTGAGTGGTGTCCGGTGCTGCCATTGACTTGATTGCTCACTGGTCAAAAGTCTGCATCAATCATGCTCTCATTCTTTTTGGCTGCAACCATAGACCCTGAGATCCTTCGGAAGGCCCAAGAGGAGATTGATCGAGTTGTAGGCACTGGTCGATTGCCTACATTTGCTGACAAGGACGACCTTCCTTATATAATGTGGACCGTTTATGAATGTCTCCGCTGGAATCCAGGTGCGTACATTTTAATGCCGTTGTAGATACGATTCTACGTGGTTTACGACTGTCTTCTGGATGCAGCTTTACCACAGACAATCACTCATAAGACTACGGAAGATGACGTATACAAAGGCTATTTCATACCAAAGGGAACAGGAGTCGAACCGAACGTCTGGTATGCCGCGTCTACTTGAAATGGATGGTAGTGGTTAACCATTACTAGGTTTATGCTGCATGACGAAAGGAAGTACCCAGACCCTCTCAGATTCCATCCTGATAGATATGCTGACGAGAAGAGAAATGCTGAGCATGGCATCAATGAGATACCCTTTGCCGCCTTCGGGTTCGGGAGACGGTAACGTGCCTCAGAGTTGTGACAGATACATGCTAACAGGTTTTGGCGGACAGGATGTGTCCTGGTCGTTGGCTTGCTCTTGACGTTGTCTGGATCACCATAGCTACGTCCGCAGCAGTATTCAACATTTCCCGGCGACTTGACAAAAATGGTGTCCCCATTGTACCTCGTGTTCAATATAGCACTGGATTGCTCAGGTAAGAGATTCGTCTGGCATTTGATGAGTACATACTGAAGGTCCCATCTGCTCAGTCGACCCGACCCCTTCGAATGTGATATCAAGCCACGTTCAACTGCTGCTGCTGCCTTGATCGAACAAACCGCAGATGACTACTGAGGATTTCTGTATCTGTAGTCTTTCGTCATGATGCAATGCCTATCCTCTGACAGTTGAGATGATCTCTTACCTTGTGTGTGATCAGAGTTCTTCTCGTTTCATACCTTGTAGCGATTCAACTCCATACAATGGTTTCTTCGTGTACCGCTTGGTAATATAATTTACAAAATCCATTCCTGGACACAATTTCGGTGATAGTTAGGATGAGACAGAGAACTCTCGTCCTTGGGGTTGCTTGGACGGTTTTCAAAGTTGACAACATAGGACTGCACGACGATGCACTCTTCAACGTCGGCAGCAACTTCACATAACAATGGCTGCAAAATGACATGGTATCGGGAATGAGCGCCGAGCATCCACACTCATTCGAGGAATCAAAAAATCCCCACTTCTCGTCGTTCAAAGGACCGGCGTGACCACCCCGACGCAAATTACATGGTAAGTATCCCACCTATTATTAGTACAGAGCTCAGCTGCAATTTATGGTTTGCTGATGCCGGTGGGATATTGACCTCTTGATGTAGCTTTCTTCGAAGAGCGTAACCGTTTTCTGCCTTGAGCGCAATGCAGACACAAGATTCATGTGATCACTGAGGAAAGACCACGCGACGGTCGAGGGTACACGTGTCACATACTTTACCAGGCGCGTCGAGCAATATGCCACCGTCGTACCGGAGCGCCGTATACAAACCTTGCTTCTACTCTGCCTCCAGGGCGACCAGCTTGTGCCTAGGCAGTTGTTTCTTTCCCTCCTTTCTCTTTCTCATTATCTGTATTCTTACTTGGTCCTGACCGCGCGAGCAGTACTAGGGCAAGATGCCAGCGAAGGGCCTATTCGGTTCGTTGAAGGGCATTGATGCCTTTGGCAAGGTCAGACTACGTGGCGTGTGATGTGCTCTCGCGGTCTTATTCTTGTTGCAGACTACAGACGATGTGAAAGTCAAGACACGCACAGGCGCGCTCTGTGAGTCTCGCTCAGCCGTGGCCTTTCCTGCTGCATGAGGGTATCTGTGTACTTATGACACTGCTCGGAAGTGACCCTACTGTCTGCAGCGATCATCCTGACATTTACGATGATTGAGTTCTTTGACTACCGTCGGGTGAACGTCGACACGTCCATTGTTGTCGACAGAAGCAGAGGCGAGAAGCTGACCGTTCGGATGAACGTCACTTTTCCGAGAGTCCCATGCTATCGTGAGTACTCTTCATTCGTTTTTTTTATTACAGAAGATAGTCGCATCCCTTTCAAAACCGTCAACTTGGGATGCCCGCGTGCCATGGTCATTCATCAGGACATACTTGCACATGCGAAACTGCTCTGCTGAATGATTGTAGTTGGGTGCGGGATGGTGCCCATTCGGTGACTGCCTCTCTGTCTGGTGTATTTGACCGGTGAACAGCGTCAGGTTGTCTGCAGTGTCTGTTTGGGCAGTTTTTTTGCCTAACTTGTTCAACTTGTAACGCCACATCTACCTCAATGCCTTGTGGGGCAGCTCCGATGTGCAATGGCGGACGTGATTGGTTGATATATGCTTACGCTTCTGCTCTCGAACCGACTACTCCTCGAGTGTGATATCATTCTCATCGAGTTTGAGCCCAATGGAGGTCATCCGAAGCAGTCCCAGCACTTTTCTGTCTTTCTCTTTTCACACATACTAATTTGCTCAGTCCTCAGTCTCGATGTGATGGACATCTCCGGGGAGACACAGCCGGATATCAAGCACAACATCCTCAAGACGCGGCTTACGGACCGTGGCATGCCCGTGCCGAACGCGCAGAGTAACGAGCTGCGCAACGATCTCGACAAGCTGAACGAGCAGCGCGGGTCCGGATATTGCGGCTCGTGCTTCGGTGGGCAGCCGCCCCCAAGCGGGTGTTGCAATACGTGCGATGAGGTGCGCCAGGCGTACGTCGACCGTGGGTGGAGCTTCAACCGCCCGGACTCAATCGAGCAAGTGCGCTTCTTTTTTTTCCCTAGGCCTCGCCAGACATATTTTTGCTGACTGACGAGTGACGCAGTGCGTGAATGAGGGCTGGTCGGACAAGCTGAAGGAGCAAGCAGGCGAGGGGTGCAACATCGCGGGCAAGGTGCGCGTGAACAAGGTCGTGGGCAACATCCACCTCTCGCCGGGGCGCTCGTTCCGCACGGCGGCGCAGAACATATACGACCTGGTGCCGTATCTGCGCGAGGACGGGAATCGGCACGACTTCAGCCACACCATCCATGAGCTCGCGTTCGACAGCGAGGACGAGAGCGATCTGGTGAAGGCGAAGATGGGCCAGGAGCTGAAGCGCCGCATGGGGATCAGTGGGAACCCCTTGGACGGCGCGCTTGGGAGGGTGGGTGTCTTCGTGTCTTCTAGCCGCTCACAAGTGACCCCCAACTTGTATCTCCTGCAGACGGCCAAGCAACAGTACATGTTCCAGTATTTCCTCAAAGTTGTCTCGACTCAATTCCGCCTGCTTGACGGAAAGAGCGTAAATATCGTTCGCGTAGATCGTCTGAATGTACATGCACTTATCTGGGTGCACAGGTCAATACTCACCAGTACAGTGCCACGCACTTCGAGCGGGACCTTACAAAAGGCCATCAGGAGGACAGCAAGGAAGGTGTTCACATAGCACATCAATCCGCCGGTATTCCAGGTACGCATGCCTAGTTTCTTCACAGTACAGGACCTCCGGCGATTTGACGCGGTTCCCAGGTGCTTTCTTCAACTATGATGTCTCGCCGATCCTCATTGTACACACTGAGACACGACAGTCATTTGCACACTTCCTCACGTCGTACGTCACACTTTCCTTCATATCTTCGTAGATCTGCATGGTCTGATGGAGCGCTGTAGAACGTGTGCAATCGTGGGAGGGGTATTGACAGTCGCATCACTCATCGATAGCGTGCTTTTTGCCACGCAACGCGCTTTGAAGAAAAATGGAGCCCAGGGGTATAGTAATGGGAAGCTTATGTAGGACAATATTTATTTCATTCACCGCTTCAAGGCATTTCAGCTCTTTGGAAGTTGATGCGCGCCATTCGACGCCTACAGGCCGACTCTTATACGACGTACTTGACGCAAAAGCCACAAAGTTCTCTTCAGCTGTTGGTCCTTTTGCGAATGGGCAATGAAAGGCGTGAGACTGCTTTTGCAATTGAATGTTCAATTACGCCAACCAGTGTACAAATACTGTGAACTTCTGTGGTCCTTTAGACCTCTATTTCACTCGAACTCTGGAATCACGAATGCAACGAGTTCTCGTTCAATAGTTCACCTATGGCTGCCTCCTTGGTGACTTTACTTGTAGCCTCCTCTCCGAGCACACCCTCCACTTTCGGATCTGTTTCCTCCCTTGCACCCTCCTTCAGACCTCGCGTTTTACGGTCTGTCGTGGGCTCCGTGGGTAGGTTCTGCAGCACAATGTGAACAAGGGCCTTTCGTTCGTGCGACAAGCATGGGAGCATCAACTCACATTGGGAGGGTCTCTGAGGTATTGGTCGTTGATGTTGTGATCTGTCACGGTAGGCCGGTCGACGACCTGATAGGCCTTCTTGAACTTCTGGTCATCGTTGGTGATGTTCTTGCGGCGGTCGGGAAAATCATTGCGAGTGGTATCCATGGTCAACGATTCAACGATGGTAAGGAAGCAGTAGTCGTTGTGGGTGTGACTGTGTTAGAGACGTCGAGCAATACGCAGGAAACAACCCATAGCCAAACATTATATTAATATATCCAAAGGCCATGGAGAAGGTGCGTCACTTTGATGTCAGTTAGTTATACTTGCTGTATATGGCAATGAACTCACTATTTTGGGATGGACACAGACAACCCGGCGAACAGGGCGGCACAAGGCTCAAGCGGCGATTGTATGATTGAATCCAGTTGGAGAAGGGGGACAACATACAATGTTGAATCGTCACTCTCGTACGTAAAGGATATAGTCTTGAGTTTGGGGTTGCAGGGGTATACGGCATATTTCGCAAAGAAAACTTGGACAGAAACGCTCCCTAATTGGCAATCTCCTCCATGCTCCAGACACATAAGCTGGATCCGCGGGCCGAAAGTCATTTCTTCACAGCGAACTACCCAACCGCGGGAGAATCATAGGCTCATCCGTGAAGGCACCCGGCGATGTATGAGACCAATAGAATACCGCACTACCTCGCTTGTCAATCTCCTCAGCCTCCGGTACCTCGTTATCCAACCCCTCGTCTTTGTCATCAACCGTTCGAGGTTCCTTCGCAAACCGGTTTAAGCTGTTCTGCACAGACTGGTGCACATCATGCAGGTGGACCAGGTGTCGCGGTTCAGCGCCGGGTCGAGCGGCGATAGTGCGCTTGAGATTCTGGAGCGTCTCTGTAGCATTGTCAGTTTCTGTGTCGATCTTGAATCCCACGAGCTTATCCGCCTTCGCAGCGGTCTCGGTCTGAGCTTCAGCTTTTTTCTGCGCCAGCTTAGCCTCCATTTTGTCCGCGAACGCGACAAGCTCCGTCGTCAGCTTTGATCCGTTTCGCGACCAGCCCTCTTCAAGGAGTGCCTGGATCGTCTGACGCAGCCGCGGGATCTCAGCCTCCTGATGATCCATGTCGAAGGCTTATTGCGGGTGTACGCGTCCAGCTGCACGTCCAGCATGCGGGGAGACTGGTCGATGGTTCCTGGGAAGCTCTGGCGGGTCCTATGATGCAGATCACGTTGCGTAGCTGCTTCAAGCGGTGTATATCCGACAGCGTCTTCCATATAGAGAGCCGTCCGCATCACGGAGGCGGAAGGGTGACACCTCGGCCGTCAGCAGGACAAGGCCTTCTCTTCTTGATAGCTACGTGAAGTGGCTAAACAACCAAGTAAGCCAAATTCGATGTTATGCAGACAGAAGCCAAACTTACCGTGTCGCGGGACTTCTTAGATTGTTGCACGAGTACTAACGTCTGCAGGTAGCTTGCGCAGGGCATGACGCAGCAACTTCACATGCGATTCGGAATCACCAGAACAGAGCAAGTGGAATACGTTCAACCTATGGGATCAATACTTTCAAGTACTGCTGTCGTCCAGACATCGTATACACGCACCCGCGATTATCAATCTCTGTAGGCGAGATGCCCATCAGGAAAAATGCAGGTAACTATGTAGCTTGATTTGCTACATCTCCAATCTATAGCATTATATAGTGCTACAGATTTGGTTGTAGTTGCCGTAGCATCGGGAGCTACCCTGATTTTCCTGATGCCCTTTGTGAGTAAACAGTAGAACGTTTCTAGGACTTCCAGAGAATTGCCGGTTGTAGCCGCAGTCAGTACAGACTCATTCAACAAGTTCACTCCCCATCCAAGCCACTGTGGAAGAACTGCTACAAGATCTGTAACATAATAAATTCGCTGTGCGTGTTCATCGCCGTGATTCGAGGCATAATTTTGATACGCAGCTAGTGGCCGATCTCCTGCGAGTTATTTCACCACTCCCAATGCACCTTCCCTTGCCGCCTTCCTCAATATCGGGATCGTGTTAGTGTTAATCGCAGACAGGGCCTTGGGATCGCCCTTGGTTGCCAAGTCCTTTCTCTTTTTGCCATGTACATTGAGTCCCAGATACACTTTCGTATTCTTTTGCCGCACACTCTCTGGGGGTCCATCTCCACTTTCCTGGTTGACAGGCTGAGTGGTAACGGCTCGGACGGATTATTGTGTATGTCAAGGAGCTGTACAAATGCCTCGAGGTCGTCGTCCATTATGATTTTCTGTAGAAGCACCCCGTAGCATAGCTTCCCATCTTTGCTCAACCATCGGATAGCATTGCCTTCCAAAAAGTCTCTTGGCGTTGCAGCCGTACGGACTATGGACGGACGTTTCGCAATGTCAGTGAAATCCATGACATTATCATCCATTTTCAAGTCTTCGTCATCATCACTGTCTGTATCATTCTCGTCTTCGTCGTCTAGAATTAGGGGGAAAATGTGAATTCAGAATATGAGCTTCGAGTGTTACACTGGGATACCGACCTAGCGCACCGTTCCGCGTCTGGAACCTCTCCTTGTATTGCTCTAGCAGATGCTGCGCAGCAGCCGAGCGGTGTTCCAATGGCGCTCTATCACCGCCAAAGAACAATGGAGTGTAACCTGGAAGTAGTATGAGAAGAGATGTCATCGAAAATGTCCATGGACTTACCGAGACTTCCGAAACGTACAACTATTTGAAGAGGGGTTTCTTCTGACTTACTACCACCGGGTTTCGATAGGCAAAGACTCTGTATGGTTACATTATCACCATCCTGGCATGCCTCAAACAGCCTATCGTATTGCGTGATCATAGAGCCGGCAACTGTATCTGTGGCATATGAGCTCAACACGCGATGGTAGTTCAGGTCAGTGTTGCTAGCGATCCCCAAACTAAACCCCAGCCAATAAACATTGAAGACGTTCTTGACATTAACATCCGCCCTGTCCTCTGGATAGAGGACGTCCCATGCCTTGGCACCGTGAGACGATAGCAGTGCTTCCATATTTTCTAAGTAAACCTTGGTCTGAATCAATCGTACCCTATCTTGGGGTGCTTGCAGTTGTGAACCCTGAACCTCCTTGGCCTTCAGTAAACTCTGATACATGTCCCTTTTCCAGCTAGACATCGTGACCAATGCACGCGATCCGCTATCATTGTTACGAGGTTCGTCCTTCTCCAATCGTCCTCTGAGTTCACGCACAGCATAATGCACCCAGTCATACAAGGTCAAATGAAGCTGCTTGTTCCATGGCTGCTTCTTCGATTGCATTGTCAGTAAATTGGCACCAGTTCCCATTGAAAGAAACAGCTCGACGATGTCATCACGACACACAAGAGCAGTCTCTATCGGCGTGTAGACGTGTTGCTGATAAGGGGCATTTCGACCCTGATAATATTCCTTCCTTCATATCAACGTCAGAAGGTTCCAGGATAGCCAGTCAGATGTACAAACCTGGCATCCCGTGACCGAATGTAATCTTCCGTGAAAACTAACCTGGCACCGTACGCAAGTAGTAAGGCTAGAATAGAATAAGTTCTCTTAAAAACGGCAGAGGCCACAGGCAAGATTGTCGTGCTCCTTGAGTGACAAAGCGGCGTGTTGACCACTACTTTTGAGTTGGGGTCGCAACGCAGAAGTGTTGAAACAAGATCAGTCCGTCCTGAACAGATTATGGAGTAAAAGATTGTGAACAAGTAATCATCTGCCCCCGAAGAGACTGCACCCGCTGCCACCAGCCTCTTCACGATTTCACTAGTCGTTGTTTCATTTTCTGTGAGAATTGCAACCGCTAATTGGTGGAGATACGGCGTATTGTACCCATTCGCCTTAGTCACTATCTTCACGTCTGCGCCTGCAGATATAACAACGTTAACGACAGACGTTGAACCGAAAACAACCGCATATTGTAGCGGAGTAAATGCCGTGTCCCAATCCGGTGCATTCACATCAAATACATCTGGTTCATTTTCTTCGTCTTCGGGAATCTGGCCATTGTTGACGGGCGGCTTGAGGTCTCCTTTGTCTCCGCTATCTTCTTCGGACGACCTATCATCTTCACTACTGTTCTCTTGATCTGAGCCAGCGTCGCTGGCATCACTGCCCTTGTCGACGTCCATCTCATCGGTATTTTCACCGGATTCTTTCTTCTGCTTGGCTGCTCCTGCGGCTTCCTTTACTTTTTGGGCATTCACGTCGCTTCGTTCAGCAACTTACGAACAACAGTCGGCAGGTCCAGCTGAGCTGCCAGGTGAAGAGCAGTTTGCCTATCAACAAAGCGAGCGGTCATCCTCGCACCCGCTTCGATCAAAATACAAGCGATATCAGCGGCCTTCGTCATGATTGCAATCTGTAACGGAGCGTGTCCGACGTAGTCCCTTCGATCTGGGCCTATGCCCTCTTGTTGTATAATATGAGATACCGCAGCTTTATCATTTGCCACAATAGCATTGAAGAGCTTCTCGGTCGCGTCCATGTAGGCTTGATCGGCCCATTCTCCATCGTCGATCGGATTGAAACTCCCTGATATGCTCTGGCGGCCAGGGTCTTCTTGTATGAACCTGAGGTCAAAGCGAGTAAATAAGGTCAACAATGACAAATATGTTGAATGGATTCACTCGATCCTTCCCCTGATGTATGCCTTATCCTCTTCTTTTTGCGAAATTTTTTCCTCGTCGCTCTTTGGATCAGGACAGTACTAGAAATACAATTCCAAGTTACAGCCGGCGACAGTAGTTCTCAGAATTTTTCGCACCTCACACCAGTCCTCAATGCACTCTTCCATTGTGCCAAAGAACGCAGGATGACGATGAAGACGTCTGTCCTTGTTCTTGGGATTGAAGGGCGCTACGCAACAGTTAGAATGTACCGTGCAGTGATTGAATCAGAATATCACGCATGATTCATACCCAGGCCCTGAAAATGGCACCCATCAACAGGAAGCACAAGATCAATCATTAGAGTCACCTACTGTTTTATATATCAACCTTTCGATGCGCCTGGCATCCCATCCGGGACTATAAGATATGTGAAGAGATACGACGTCATAGTCGTTCATTTCTAGACCATCAAAGTTCTCGTCTGCTTTCAGGTCGCCCTTGTACTTTTTCCGTTCTCTTCTGCGTTTGTACTGGGCATCAGGACGGCCACGAAGAGTTCAGCGCGCAATCAGGTAATTGGAGCGTGCGTCAGTATTTGCGAGTTTCTCAAGGACAAGAAGCCGCGCCAAGTCCTGAATACGCGCGATAGAGCGCTTGAAGATCTGAGGCCGCATTAAGGATTTGAGAAAAATGTACGTTGGGGGAAATGCGTACAGTGGGATCGATGTCTTCGCGCCTTAACGAAGGCACATATACTTCAAAATTTCTAGCACAGTATTTCGCTAGCCGGACTTCGTACGAAGGCGACCTCCGAGTCATGTTCACGGTATTGCACTGACGCATCATCGCTACGATCGCTGGGGGATTCGCCCATACTCGTTGCCCATCATATGCACAGCAAGGAGCATCCAAACCGAAGCCTGCAAGAATCTCTGCAGGAGACTTATATAGGCGCAGAACAATTTGCACAGAGCGATACGGATACTGCGAATGAATCGACACAGTATGCATCGTCCGGACGCAAGTCGCATCCCACGGCACAGAATCGCGCACCGCTTCATAAATTGCTTTGATTTTTTTACTTTCTGCCTGTTCAGGAGTGAGTCCGTACAGAAAGAGGTGGACGTCGGACGTAGGATAGGCGTTGTTATGGGGGTGCTTGTGAAGAGCCCTCTTGGAGACCTTCGCGGACTCAGGTACAGGATTGAGACATGCTTGAACAGAACCACCAGCGGCGATGATGTTGTTCCAATCGAGTAACTGAAAGAACTATCCCTCTGTGAAGATGGTCCAACCCGCTTTGAACTCGTCAAGGCTCGCTACCATGGCCTGCGCGGTCTCCTTGCGTCTTCGGGCTTCGGGTAAAGGCATTATAAACTTACCTTGCAAATCTTATTCGCCCTTCACGATCTAGCTCTGGTAGTCCTGATGTCTGCCGGCGCATCAAACAAATTGACAAGACCGACATATTCATCATCTAGACGAGCATTAGTCTTGTCTGAGGCAAACAGCTTGCGCAATACAGCCTCGTCATCAAGCGAGGGCTGCAACAAGTTTGTGAGCCTATCGAAAGCTCCATCACCGACTCGGATGGTAGTTGAGCAATGCGCGCAAGAAAGGCTTCCTCCGCTTCGAGTGTTTGTGGCATTGTTCAAATTGAAGATAAAGGATTGGAGACAAGGACTTGGAATTCCCAGTGGAGGGGTTCTTATAAACTCGCAAAACGTCCTCATGGTGATATCGGTCCACAGATTCGACAGCGTTCCGGTGAGTAATGGTACGACCGCCGAGGTAGCGCAGGCGAACCGCCATCAAAGCAAGCAGTCGAGGCGCTTTTGCCTGTTTTGGCATCGAGTCGAGCACTTGATACCCTCTCTAGGACATTCCCGCCATCGTGCTGTTGACTCGACTTAAGTATGAACAAGTCCTTATGAGTCAGAGTGAGTAAAGCATTAATACAGCATACTCTGCCATCTGATGCCAGCTCAAAAGCTCAGAACGCTAGTCTGGAACCCCACAATACTCCCAGGAACACTGCAAAAGGTAAGGAGCACAATGAGTCACGCAACGACCTTGAAGTTGCTAGGGCACTCCGACGAACAGACCCGAGAGAACTATGGGAGCTAATACCTTATAACGACCCGCTTTACATAAAAGTATGCAGGCACCTATCTGACTTATGAGTCTACCCCGCCCAAATCCCTCTCACGGCGACGTGCGTTCTCCGCACGTATCTCTTCAGTCAATCTATCCAGCCTGGGTTTGTCCTCCAAGCTTCCAGTCTCCACCTTCCACGCATCTGGTCTCCGCAGCCGGAATCCTAGCGCTCTCTTCACCTGTCCGACATAGCCCACCTCGCTTACGCTCCTTGCGACCTTGTCCATGTGTTTCTCCTTGGCTGTCATCGTCGCCAACACATGCGCCGGCGGGCCCCGACGCCGTCTCCGAAGTGTGCATCTGAGCACCTCACCGCGGCGTTCCCGCTCGCGCTCACGAGTTTTGTTCGCCACTTTCTCACGCCGCGCCGCCTTGATGGCTGCGAGCAGCTCCGGCGGATAGGGTCGAGTGAGGCGAGCAACGTCACATTTGTATGTCTGAATGATTTCGTCGAGCCGCTGTTGGAGCGGGCCATCTTGAGGACATGACCACTCGTGAGGTGATAGCAATAGTGTAATAACATGGTGAGGTACACGCACCCCATTCTGTGTAGTACGGATTGAAAATTCGATGTACTTTTTCACCTTGCTTTTTGGCGGCATGCGCAAGTGACGCTTCAAACCGTTGTTCATGGTACAAGTCGTCGCGCAGCTGTTCTAATACAACCTGCTCGGCCTGGCGCTTATCTCGAAGCGCCCGTCTTTTATGAATCAAGGAGCGAACGTGTAGGGGAAGTGGTTTCATTTGCGGAAGGGGTCCGTTGAATATACTGGGGCGAAGATAGGCACCTGTTAGAATGGGGCGCGTCCGAAGCTTCTCTTGCCACTCCTGTGACTTATGGTCATGACTGATCTATACGTATGGACTCACTGGTGACTCACCATTGCCTCACGAAGCATATCTTCCATCTTTTCCTTTTCTCTTTTTGCAACTATCATCCTACTGTATCTCTGCAGTATCGCTTGGAGACGTGCATCGCCTTGCTTTGCTTTGGCAAATATATCAGCCCACTAAAATATGAGACGTTGGTACATTCACGTGCTCCCGGAACGGAGTGACGTACTCTATGACCTGTCTCTAGTGCCCTTCTCGCATCGCCTGCTCTACGCAATGATCTCCCATATCGAAATAGTTCTTTGACTCTCCGCCTTACTTGTCGCTGCTTTAATCGTGAATACATGACTCCCCGGAATGGACAGCGCACCGTATGTCACCGGTAGGAGAATCCCTTAACAGTCTCCTGTACAGAGTCCACAGGGTCGGGATACGGTGCGCAGTCAGATTGAAAACCGCTGTACGAAATCGTACGGGCTTCAGAGAACTTATGAGTGAGGAAAGACGGGACCGATGGGCTATCGAATCAGGACTTGGGGACGGAACAGACATCTCGGACGTCACTAAAATGTACTTATCACTAAAATAGTCATCGAGAATGCGACAATGGGAAAATAGAAGGGGAACGCACATTATTCGACCACGGGGAGTGTACTTTGTCTCGTCTTCAATCACCAATTAGTCGACAGTCTTCAAGCTTCAGGGACATAAGAATCACACAGAGCGTGAAACGAAGCTGGCAGTACCAGCCATTCGCGGGAATTCCTGGCTCGACTCGGGTCGTCAACTTCAACAGGATTGACCGAAGAACGCTCGTGTACACCAACTTCATCCGAGTCAGCGGCCGTGCAGAGTTGCTGCTGAATCACGTGCCACGCGCGTTGAACGGCTCTCGATCGCGTTGCGATTCGCCGGCGGCTACGGATTTTTCTCTTCCTACTTCATGCCTCCTGAGGGCCGTGCCCTAAGTAAACGAGACCATACGTGCGTGGTGATTGCCAACTACTGAGTGTCTGTCTATGCTGCTGAAAAATATGGTGGAGTCGTACTGGGAGCGCACCTTCTGGCTGTCGTGGTGCAGTTCAGCTCACGTTCCCCGTACTATAGGCTAGAGTCTCCAAGATCATCGATCATCCTCACAGTACTCCATGCTCTGCAACCATCGCTGAAGATACCGCTATGAATATGCCTTCAGGGGTCAAGTTCATCGTTGCTCGCGGTGGTTCGTCCTTGGTAATGAAAGGGAAGCCTAATCGCACTGTGACGATCTCGGATGTCGCCTTTCACGTTCATACATTCGAGTCGAGTCCTTTGCTCTACGCCGGTGTTACAGCTTCCTCGGAGTGGCCACGCCAATTGTGTCTACATGAACCTAGCATCCCAATTAGTTTGTATATAGACTTCTGAAGCCAGTCTATTTTTCTCCTCTTACGGCTAGAGTAATAATAATATCACTGCGTCGTGGAAATCGTTCCCTTCCTCAGTACGCGACCGAGCCAATCTTCACACCAGGCACCGATCGAGAAGCTCCCCTCAATTGAAAGAAAGAAAGAAAGAAAGAAAGAAAGAAACGAATACAAAGGATCTCTCCGCCCGATCTCAGCGGACCACACAGCATCTCAAACCAAATACAAAGAGGAGCACCATCATCCATCATCCATCATTAACATTAACATTCTTCGTCATCGTACAAATACAGAACCGCAGGCCACGGGTTACACACACACGTTCGCGGCCCATCGCACGCCCTCATACCTCCTCCGCCTTGTCGGGCATGATCTCTTCCCGGATACTCGTCGGGCGAGACCCCGCCGGTTGCGCGCCCTTCTCCGAGACCTCACCCTCATCCATCTCTCCCTCGCCTTCGGGCAGCGCCTCGTCGCGCCCGGCGCCCTCCTCAAAGGCGGGCTTGTACTTTTCGAAATGCGAGCCGTGATTTCTGTACGTCGACAAGGTCAGCCAAAAGGCGCATCGAGAACAAGGGACCGGACGTACTCAGGCCCAATAATCGTAATCAGCACAACGAACGCAGCGACAACACCGACGAGAATGCCCTGCACGGTCGCATAATTCGGCACAACCTTGGGCTGGCCGTTTTGGATGACCGTTGTCTTAAAGTTGTTGCCTCCGGCTAACACAGCAACGATAAATCAGCAAATTGAACGACTTGTACCGTGTCGGTACTCCTTACTAGCTTCGATCTGCGCCGATGCAGACGACACCATCTAACATCCAAATCCCGTCAGACCGTCCCTACACCAAACGGTAAAAAAAAAAAAAGGAAAGACTCACGTTTCCGACCTGGTATGCGACACCAGGAAACGTCGCTCGGAACGCAGGCGGCGACATCTCCGCAAGCTGAATCGGGATCACACCCCATGCGCCCTGCACGCCAAATTGGATGCAGAACGCACCCGCCGCAAGTGCGCTGAAAGACGTCGGCAGGATCCATAGGGGGATGAATGCGCCGATGAGGACGACAAACACACTGGTGGCAACGGATAAGCTATGCGACGAGGAATGAAAACGAGGCGAGTACATACACGATAGTGAGTCGGCGGCCAATGTACTGACTGGCCCACCCAGCGATTGTACCTCCACTTTTGTATTCTAGGGTGAGCGCCATGTTCTGTGCTGCAGGATGCATGAGAGGCTACTCACGCGAAAGCGCCGCAGTTGCCGATAATAGTCGCTATCGTGGCATCATGCTCGCTGAAGCCTTTCGAAGTTGTTAGGTATGTAGGGTACAAGTCCTGCCCCGGCGTTAGCGCGAGCCAGGAATCAGATCAATACTTCCGCCCACCTGAGAACCATGAGACAGGAAATTGAAACCTGAACCAGATACATTAAGCAAAACACGCCTGCGCTCGGTAAGAAATACGACTTACCGGTCATCAGCAGCACAGCGTAACAGCACAGCAGCCAATGCTTCTTGAGCATCTTGCCCGTCTCCCTCAAGAAAACCTTAGTCTTATGCTTCGTCGTCTTCCCGCTCGCCATCTCCGCCTCCTTGACCCTGATGAAATATGCGCTCTCTGGGAGGACAGCCCTGCATAGCGCGGCAAATACGCTGATGCCCGCGCCCGTCCAGAACAAGCAACGCCAGCCTGCATGCGTCTCGGGCACCAATTTGAGATTCACCACCGCCGCGATCAAATAACCCACGGCGTACCCCTCTTGCATGAACCCTGACGCGAGCCCACGTGCCTCGACGGGCAGGTTCTCAAGGGCCGTCGAAGCGGAGAGCCCCCAAATGCCACCCATCGCAATGCCGAAGAAGGAACGTACGGCAAGGAACTGAGAGAAGGTGTTGACGAAGCCAGAGCCGAGCTCGAAGGCAGCGGCAATGAGGAGGTTTACGACCAAGGGCCATTTACGGCCGAAACGATCGGATAGAATGCCGAAAATCACCTGGTGAAGACATCAATTAGAGAGTGCTCGTGAATGCAACCGGGAACAACAAAAGCGGATATATAATATATCAGGTTGTCTGGTACAAGGGGATGGGTCAGTGCTTCAAACCCAGAACCACATGCGTAGAAGCACCCTAAAAGCACGAGATGAACTTTGAAACCGATTCGAAGCGTGACGAGATATTTTGCCGATGGGCGTTGACAATCCGAAAGAATGATATCATGGCAGTGTAGCTACACATGTTCGTTGACAGTGGAACACTCACCGCACCGAGGGACCGAAACAGCAGGGTAAGGGTAATGGAGGTTGTCTGATATAGGTGTCGGAAGCATCAGCATTGGAGCGCGCTTGATGCGGCCAGGCGAGGCGCGATAAGGAGGTACGCACGATATCATGGGTGGACCTGTTAAATTGTTTCTGGAGGTTGCTCACGCTGAGGGAAACACTGAAGAAATCGTAGGAGTCGCACGTCCATGCCAGCCATCTGCAGAAAGGCGGGAGGGCGCGGAGAGCGAAAGAGGCAAATGAACGCGGGGAGATTAGGAAGCGTGCGGGGAAAAATGCGGGGAAGAGACTCGCCCTACAAAGAAGTGACACCACTGGACCCACGTGAGGCTCTTGAGGGCGGCCCAGAGAGTCTGGCCGCCAACGCTCTTTTCGCGACGGGGGATGAGGCCGACGTAGAGGTTGTTGAAGAAGCCAACGACGCCTAGAGAAGACATCTTGTGAGAGGAGCACAGGTGGGCTTCACGAAAACCACAAACGGACTTGAGAATTCTTATAGGCGCATCGTCTTGCCCCGCATGATGGGTGCGCGTCTAAGTATAACCGCCTGACTTGTGACTCCACCGTTTCGGTATCCGCCATCTGCGGCTGACTGGCCCGGCCAACCGGATCTCTGCATTTCTCTTCCTGCTCTTGTCCTTGTAGACCGTGGGCTGAGTGATCCTTCCGAACGCGATGATCATGAAATGCAACGTCTGATTGTTGCGGACCTCCTGACTGACGATCGCACCGACACCGTCTGCCCTCTGCCCACCGTCCGCATAATCGGTATGCGCGCCCTGTTTTGGCGAAGGGTTGATCAAAGGACCGACATCGAACAGTCCCTCCCAAGACCGCGCCACTGACAGCCTGCCATGCAACGTTCGTCCACAGGAACACATGGTGGGTTTCGCAATTCGCAATATCCCTGCCGCTCATGTAAACCGTCGCCCTAGCTGTCACTGCCGGAGGCAGAAACAGAACCTCCGCAAGCACCAAAACAGGAGGCAGGCGGCCCTAATGGGGGCAACACGTGCAGATGCCAACACCGTAGCTATGCGATTTCTGACTGAGTGCACAGACATCGGGAAAACGGTGCCGTGATGACATGGGTCTGGTAAGGCATTGCAACTCCTTACAAGGACTGTAACATAAACAATATTCATAAGCTGGTTCGTCAGGCTTGCATAGCTTTACCATACAAGCAATTGCCATCTGTCACCAGGGCTCACATTGGAGATGTAGCTGTTGCAAATAGATATCATACTGGTGGTTATTGGCAATTCTGTCCATATTCTCGTCATGTACTCAAGGGGCACACTGTTGGCCTGATTATTCCAAAATATATATTTGTTTCAATTTGAACTAGATACCAATGGAGATACACTACTGCAAATTGGTCGCTACAAACTACTTTGTTACCTAGGCCTCAGCTTGTTCCTCAGGTTCATCAGGAAAAAAGCAGGTAACTATGTAGCTGGATGTGCTACCTGCCCAATCTGTAGCACTATATAGTGCTACGAATCTGGCTGTAGTTACTGTAGTACCGGGAGCTACCCTGATTTTTCCTGATGTTCTGCTGCTGCATGTTGTTGCCTTTGCCGCTTGGAGACACTCTATTGGACTGTCATGCCATGAGTGAGTGTTCAACAAGCCATATAATTTCCCTGTAACATGTCTATGTAAGACCGCTGCTTTCAAGGTGAGTTGTATAGGACTTACATCAGGAAAAATGCAGGTAACTATGTAGCTGGATGTGCTACATCCCCAATCTATAGCACTGTATAGTGCTATTGATTTGGTTGTAGTTGCCGTAGTATCGGGAGCTACCCTAATTTTCCCTGATGTACTTGGTGGCATACAGCGTCAAGGTGCCCGGTGACCTCAGCGGGACAGATGTAGTAATGGAAGTGAGTGATGCTCGGCTTTAGCAAGAACAACGTTGCTTTAGCTTCAGGCGAGCCCGAAACATTCACCATTCTACCGCGAATTTTGCGTGCATACATGATGCCGCACAATGATTTGCATGGGCGTTCTTCCCCCACAAAGCGCCCGGTCAGAAATTGTGGACAGCAGTGATACAGCTGACTTTTTTTGATCCGTGACACCAGTCATCTGCATCCAGAGTCGTCTACCCTCAAGTTAAAAATATTACAGGGATAATTTGTACAATAGCAGCATCGTCGGCCGACAATCCCTACCGCTTTGCCTTTTTCAAACTCCTCCGCGCGCCCTTCCCCTCCTTCCCCCCTCCCCCCTTCTCAGCGCCGTCCTCCGCCTTCCGCTTCTGCCCCGCCGCAGCGACCGTGCTCTTCACGCTCACGACCGTCGACTTGCCCGGGCCCAGCTTCGCGACTTGCGCCTCCACAGCGCCCCAGTTTGCCGACCCGTCGTCGATCGCATACCTATCCGAGCAGCCGATCAGTTCAGAGACGCCCTGTGAGCCGCATGAACGCCGAGCCGCCCGCAAGCCCGCGGGAGAAGGAAGAGGAGATCAAAGTAGACGCACTTGCTCAGATCCAGGCTATCAATCATCGCGCGCTGCTTCTCCCGCAGTGCACGCGTTGCGTCGTCGCCCGCCTCCTTCAGCTCGTCTGCAAGGCTGGTCGCCACCGGATCCCAGTTCCGCCTTCCTCCCTCACCGGCACCCAAAGTGGAGTCTAGGCGCGCGGGAGGCTGCTCAGGGATGTCCGCGCTGATCGCGGACTTTTGCACGTCGACCAGATGCTTGCTGATCTTCTTGACGATCTTGACAAAGAGCGCGAGGGCCTGCGAGACGGGCAGCTGTAGTTCCGCCTCCATCGCCCCACCGCGCATCAGCACAGTTATTCACCACGGCGGTCAAAGCAAAGGCAGCCGCACCTCGACCTCCTCAACGCTTTTCCGCTGCAGTCCCAACGCAAGCAGGATAGAGCTCTGCACCGCACTCAGGTGCACATCCCCTAGCCGCTTCTCGAAAAACAATGACGCAACAGCCGGCAAAAGGTCGAGAATAACGTGGTAGTCGAGCATGTTATTCGCGTACGACTCGAGTCGCTTGAGGTCGAACGGCGTCAGCAGGTAGCCGAGCTCGGTGGAAGTGAGCTCTGGAAGGCAAATCAATCAGAACTTGGGTAACATTGTTCAAATCAAGAATATACCTTTCGCACGGCCCTCATCGAGCCGTTTTACGCCGTTGTTCGCTGCTTCAAGGATACTGAGCGCCGTCACGCTCCCGAACTCGCGAAATTTGAACGACAGCAACGAGAGGAACCGTCTTCTGAAGTCTGTGGTCAAATCGATCAGAGACACGGCAAGCGAAAGCGAGGCGGCACTGGCACGTACCTTTCGCGAACTCGCCGAGCCACTCGAGCTCGCCCTCTGCGGAACTGTTTAGCCCACGCACCATCACGCAGGTGTGCTCGCCCGTGAGCTCGCTCGTCGTCTGCCGGATGTACAGCGGAACATAGCCCGCGCGCTTCCAGAACCTTGCAGACGCTCAGAGGCAAAACAACACGGATGCCGTCGAAAGCATACCTGAGCAGTTGCGGTGTGAGGCCATACGAGACGCCGAGGTAGTCGAGCGTCTCGGGCCTGCGCTCGGTGAGCCGCTGCAGGAGGGGCGGCATCGCGGTCGCTGCGCGAATGGTAGGCCTG
The DNA here is from genome assembly GCA_003999685.1 of Taiwanofungus camphoratus. Classification (NCBI taxonomy): domain Eukaryota; kingdom Fungi; phylum Basidiomycota; class Agaricomycetes; order Polyporales; family Taiwanofungaceae; genus Taiwanofungus; species Taiwanofungus camphoratus. The sequence continues at coordinate 2,021,214 of CP021226.1, forward strand.
TCCGTCAGGAGGTTTGTTGACTGAGAGGAGAAAAATGGATACGTTGTAGCTGAGTGGTGCGATAGCTCGATCGGTAGACATACCTCATCTATCGCTGCTGGGTCGGGGTATGACGGTTCGGGTGCGGACCCTTCGTCCAGGTTAAAGTACTCCCCGCTGTAGAAAGAGTTCAATGCCTGGAGAGCGCGTGCACCATATCCCATCTATCCAAAATCGGGTTGAGCGCTTCGGCTAGAATGGACAATAGATCGGGGACCAACGTACATTCGCGTAGTCTGGGTGTGTCGCGATGCGAACGATTCGGGCACCCGAGAGCAGCGCAAACTTGCTCTCCTGGAATTGCTGCGAGATGAGCCACGGGATCATATCGCCACCGGCCCTGTACCCGCGGCTCAGGCCCTCCATGATCGCCTGCCTGCTGATGTTCCCCTCGAGCGCGACCTGCAGCACCACAAGCGGCTCCGGCAGCGTGCTCTCGTCGTCCTTTATCGGGGGCAGGAGCACAAACAGGTGGTGCGCGGGCGCGTCCGAGAGCAGCTGCAGGTCGTTCGGCTGGTTCTTATAATGGCTCGCCACGTACAACGCCATCATGCGCTGCAGGAACACCTCGCTCGCCGGGTGGAAGCTGAACAGCGTGTCGCGCGACACGTAGAACAGCTCGCACTGCGCGGGGTGCGGCGTGCCGTGCGCGCCGCCCCGCGGCACCAGCGCCGCGTCCAGGCAGAGCAGGCTGTTGAGCCACCGCTCGACCTTGTCGCCCGGCGCGTACCGGATTGGCGTCTCCAGCTTGATCTCGCGCAGCGTGCGTGCCTTGGGCGGGGCTTTCGTGAGCGGCTTCTTGGAGGAGCCGGAGGCGGCAGACTCTTCTACCTCAGCGGTGGCGTCTTTTGTGAGGGAGGGGCGTGTGCTTTCGCGCAGCTGCTGAATGAGCTTGAGAGAGAGCGACCGGCCGGTACCTTCGTATCCGTTGATGGTCGAGGCCATGAAGACGAGGTATGGGCCAATAAGGTTCCGCACGAGGGGAAGAGGAATGGCGGCAGCTTCATCAATGATCACAAGCTCTGCCTGGCCCAAAACATGGGCGTCTTGCGGTTGTATGTACTATGAAGAGCAACGATGAGAACAGCTAGTCGACAGTAAACATTTTCCATACCTGTATTGTCTGCCGATGCTGTCGGAATACATTGACTCGGACGATAGCTTTGTTGAAGTCTGGATTCGTACTTTGGGCAATGTCGTAGTCAAGGTGCTCCTCGTATCCAAGAACATCCATGCCTTTAAAAATGAACTCGAAGAGCGTCTTCAAGTTTTCAGGGCTCGGACTCGTGACAAAGATATTCGAGTACCCATGCGCGAGAGCCGCAGCAATGGCCAAGCCGAGGGCCGCTGATTTACCCCGACCACGAGCAGCGGTGAGCGTTACAGTCGATGAGAGTGTCTTCTCCGCAATGGCGTCTACGAAGGTCAAGATCGCCTGTGCCTGGTCAAGGGTTTTCGCCAGTTTGACGAGCTCTCCGATGGGCTTTGTGTCCGCGAGAATTTCCTTCAGATCCTTCAGCTCAGATTCGACCTTGCTCTTCCCTCGTTCTTCTTCGAGTGGCTTGATATCCTTGCCTCGTGATATAGGCAACACGTTCAGTTCATCATCCAAGACTAGACAATCGTCACATGAGCCGAGCGAGAGAATGAACCGCTCGTTGAATCTAGCCACGACTGTATCGTGCGCGGATGTTCTGTAACGAGCGTGTACATCCTGATTAGATTGGCCTTCTCAGTACAAGGCCTGCGACAGAAATCGGTGAACTAACCATCGTCATCGTGTACAGTTGCCTGAGAGAGCTCATTGATTTTAAGAGGATGACGACAAGCCCGCCCCCCTCCACTGTCTCGATCGTGCGCGCCAGGAGATTGGGCGTGATCGCCTCAAAGTCTTGTAGTACGCACATTCCATACGTTTGCCCAAGGATCTTATGCGATTCCTTGTAGTATCTGCACAAATGTCAAAGTGGTCCGATGCTAGGCACGGGATGAGACATACGTGTAGCGGATGTCGGTCACTGTGATGAAGATCTCGAAGGGGTCTTGTTCATTGGGCTCTCGGATTCCCCGCCTGACATCTCGTTTGATTTTGGCTTCCCGTTTCTTTCGATGACTGTATATTTGGACATTCTGACATGAGCATCAAGGTTGGGGGAATGGGGTTCGTGAAATGAGAAGCGCATCGCTGCGAGAGCATTCACAGGCCGCTTTTATCTTTCAATTCACCACTTCATCGTCACGTCACTCCCGAATCAACCCGCCCCCTTCTCCCCTGCACGAGAAGAAATCCACTGACCTCGTAAATCCGAGATCCTTTTTGTAACACCATAGTACCGACGGTCGGGCAGACACACGAGCTTGCGACAGCAAGAAGTGCAGATTGACAATCTACGACGGTCAGAGTCTTCTTTTGCAGTACACTGAGAGACATAAAACGCGCACCTGGTCCCTGCCCTTGTCACCTACGAGAACTACGAACGAGCGGTGGTTTTTCTTGACATTGTTATTGATCAAGGTTGGCAGGCGCGGATCGAGTTGCTTGCGCATGAATTGTTGCAGTCCGTCAGTTTCACCAGAAGATGCCGGTGTCCGTGTATGTGAAGCAAGAAGAGAATATGTGCAATGCCAAATGACTTCTCTGCAGAGTGTCTGCGGTCTCAAGCGCCCAAGTGATCGTGACTGCCTTGCACGAAATTTTGGAAGACTTCGTCTTGATTGGCTGGGACGGGCGCCTAGATCACGGGGGACGATATAGCACACTCGTGACTTATGCCAGTCATCCCTGGTCCAATCATTCTCGGACGTCCATTATCTGCTTTCGATATGATCCTCCGACAGTTTCTTATTGTTTGATGCTATGAGTTCCGTGGTCACTGGATCAGTCAGTGGCGTGCGCAACATATCCAATTGCCTCAAGGTGTTCCGAATCCTAGCGCTTGATTCAGTCTGTTGCTGTCTTTTTGTCTTTTTGTTCCGAGTTCCGATGGCTCGTAGTGAAACCTCAGGTCTCTCGGTTTGGTGGAAACTCAGGTGCAGATGCGAGATAGCTACCGATTGTGTGCACTGATTGTTAGAAAGATATTCTTGTCCTGCTTTGTCTCCCTTTGCAAGTCTTATTTGGAGACATTGAGAAAAACGGTGTTGGGATTAGGCGCGCACAACAGCCTTAGGACTCAATAGCTGCCCAACGATGTTCCAATTCCACTCTGCAAGGTTCTTTGAACTCGGATCTTCCTCTGAACATTGTTCCATTGCGGTGTGTGCCCACCTTTGACTGACGTCCCTTCGTGCAACAACCTCAAAAATCGGTCACGAGAGCTAATATAAAAGGCATAGGTTTTTTGTTTGATTCATGTGTCTCTGCATACTGTTTGTTCATGCTGCATATTCGTCGCTGGCCTTCGTCCTATCCCCTTTCTCACTCGTCTGCTTCACAATTGAGACAGCGTCATGTTGTCTGACCTATCAGCGTTGTTTGATCCGCCACAAGCTCCTCCGTATGTCCGATGCGTGTGCGGCAACATCTTCAAGACGGGGGCTGCTCAAGAGACATACTGCTCTGTAAACTGCGCGCACAAGGACTCATTGAAGGCACTGTCCGGAGGAGACTCGCACTACTATCGACGTAGCCTGCGAGACGGAGAGTGTATTGCCCATGGCCAGCAAACAATCCAGCAAGTTGGACCGGTCCATGCGAGCAAGCCAAAACGGAAAGTGCATGATGCTGCTACCACTACTTCTCAAGTGCATGCACGCGTGAACGGCACTTTCCTTGATGGCTTCTCTGACAATGTGCCTATGGAGCAGCATAGCTTGTGCGATGCGAAGAATACAAGGCCGAAGGAGTCTGTTCCTTCGAGTGAGATGAAGCACATGCGGAAAGTCTCATCAACTGTCACCTTGCATGCACCCACAAGTTCCCATCCTCATAGGGACGCTTCGTCATCTAGCAGTGTCCGACACGATACGCAAAGGGTGAAGCAGCGGCAGCGGCCTCCGTCCAACGAACCAGAGCATGAAGGTGACTTGGCCATTTTAGTTGACACGGGTTTGTCCCATCCAGCTGCACAAACTTGCTCTGTGTCACATAGCTTGGGGTGTTGTTCGACGTTGAGCCTCACCCCGGACGATCCACAATCAAAGATTTCAGCAGATGTCACGAAGGGTTCGGCAGCGCACGATGTCTGGATGGTGGTACGAGACCTGAGCAGCTTGGAGGACTCAGACTGCGACCCTAGAGCGCGGTTTCAGTCGCAGCTCTCGTCGGAATCGTGAAGGTACAGCGACAAGGTACAGCGACCATTGCTGCGATGCCTTTATACATGCCCAGCTCGACTCCTTTGTCGTCTCCCGGATCTGTGCGAGGGGCCTTGTGGTTCATCGTGATTCCTTTGTACCTCCACACCTGTTCATTTACGTCCTTTGTACCGTCACCCATAACAATACATGCTTTATACCCTCATGTTGTATATCGGCCCAAGTTCGAGACCATGAGCAGATTAAGATGGTGTGACGTCTCCTTAAAGTCGGCTTATCGGTCCACACAGTTGACCCTGGACGCAGGTAAAGTTGCCCGTGAGTCGCTCTGCTACGTACGTGTTATTATCAGACCCTGAGCGGCGACCGCCTGGCAGCGAGTGCGCGTGCGTATAAAGCAGTCAATCGTGGGTAGCGAACGTCCCAGTGTACGACTATGTCCCAGGCTATCTCGGACGCCATCCTCACACAGATCCTCGGCCGGCTTGAGGCCCTCCAGGTCTCGCAGCAGGCACTTCAAGCGAAGGTATGCCTTGTTTTGTTTTACATCGCGTTCACATCCTAATGCCCAAGGCAGTTAGATGCCTTGACAAACCCAGCGAGTCCCGTACCGTCTCCCAGAAGGAACGGTCTGCCCATCCCTGGCCACCACTCTGATGCATCGGTGTCGAGTATATCGGCTACCACCGTTTCGCCCCCCAGCTCATTGACCGGCGTAGAAACACCACCCTCGTCGTCTACACATGGCATCACGTCGAGTAAAGTGATTAATGATAAGGAACGGGAGAAGCTGTTGTACCCTGGCAGGGTAATGCTAACCAGTAAGTCACATTTCGTCGTAGACAGAGGCTGCCCGTGATAAGCCCTTGCGTTCCAGCAGGCACACTCGGAGACGCATCCTATTGTCCTAATCGTGCTATCATGCAGCTGACATTGTAAACCTTCTGTCGCTCCCCAGCCTATCCCGACCAGTATGGGATCAAGCCCTATCCTCTTGTCTGGGGTGCAGCAGACCCTTCCGTGCGCGGACCAGTCATCTGTTCCCGTCTGCCCTCGTCCATCAAGCAGCGGAATGCGCTCGGTGCGCATTCAGGATCTTATTCGATATACCGCGCCCTCGCCATTGCCATGGGCACTCTTTCGCCCTCACACAAGCCCGACTACTCCAAGACCGAGCCGTCTGTGCCTATCCCGCCACAGCCATCATGGTCGGATCCGACCAAGATCGTTTCATTCGACCCGTGGGGGCATGTCATCCCTCAAGTGTTTAAGCACGAGTTGGAGGAGCTTAGTTTGGACGTCAGGCCCAGTATTGCCGTGACGAAGGGACATCTGAAGCTGAGCGAGATAGACGAGGCGGCGAGGAAGGGGACACTGAAGATGGATGGAAAGATTCTGCTAAAGAGCAGGCCTTTACTCAATCCAGACGGCACTGAGAGCACTGCAGACCCCGGCGTGGAAATTGCTATTAACAAGGCGGCCGTAGAGCCTGTGTGGTATCTGCCTGGTGTGGCAGAACGCTTTGGCATGTGAGTTCTTTGCTCATCATCTTATTGGGAGTTCGTATATTGACTGACTACTGGCAGTTCCGAGAGCCTGTTGCGCCGCGCGCTCTTCGAAGACACTGGAGGAATGTATCCCGAGTTGATCACGCGTCCGGATATTAAGGTATTTCTTCCTCCTATCGGCAATCTCACTGCGTACATCTGTGGGTATCTTCTATGGGCTCTTTTAAATTGCACTAAGCTACAACGAACCATGTCATTCTAACACTTTCGACCAGTCGGCAACCCAGCATATCTTTCCGATGAGACCAAGGAATTGACTCTGCGTGTCCATGACGAATGTGCGTAGCTTACCTTCGCCATCGGATGTATAGATTCCATAACGCTAACATTGATTTCTGCAGGTAATGGATCGGACGTTTTCGGCTCCGATATCTGTACTTGCAAGCCATACTTGATCTACGCTATTGAAGAATGTGTGCGTGGTGCCCAACGCGGTGGTGTTGGTCTCGTTGTCTACTTTCGCAAGGAAGGCCGTGCCCTGGGTGAAGTCACCAAGTTCGTTCCAACCGATGTCGGACGTTTTGGAACTTAGCTGACTTCCATATCTGCAGGTATCTGGTGTACAATCTACGCAAGCGTGGCGGCGACTCCGCAGACAAGTACTTCAAGGCCACAGAGCTTATCGCTGGGGTCAAGGATATGCGGTTTCAGGCTCTGATGCCGGATATCCTGCACTGGTTGGGGATCAGGAAGATCGACAACATGGTCTCCATGAGCGACATGTAGGTCCCTTTCTTCCCGCCTTGGAGACTCCCTCAAGGTGCATTATGAAATTGTGCTTATGATATGTGCACATATAGGAAATACAACGCCATTGTACAGTCCGGTATTCCGATCTTGAAGCGGTATGACATTCCAGGTATAACATTCTTATTTCGACATTCGATAAAAGTATTGATGACGACTGTTGTACCTCAGACTACCTCTTGCCTCCAGACGCTCGAGTCGAAATTGATGCCAAGATTGCATCTGGCTACTTCACGAGCGGAAAGCCGGTCACGGAAGCAGATCTAGTCAAGACCGTAGGCAGAACTTGGGAGGAGACAGAGCACTGACAGAACCAACGCTCTAAGAATGTATAGCCCAATCTGGCGTGTTGTGCAGTTCTCGTAGAACATGGTGCAACTCTCCATTTCAATATTCGAATGATGTAACGATACAGTATAACGTTGTACAATATAACCACAGGTAGCTACCTTACGTAGATCGCTCCAAATACAACGCGAACGCATCATGCTACAAGTGTCGCGGCAAAATGAAGACGTCGTTGTACTTACCAGTCGTACTCAGGGACATCGTCGCCCCAATCATCGTCTGGCTGCTCTTCCTCTACATCAAGAATACGCAGCTTTTTGATGGCCTGTTCTGCAGCTGCGAATTTCACCTCTTCTTGGCTCGCCCGGCTTCGGTATTGCACTGAGACGTTTACTATTTCCGAGCCATCCAACATAATTGCACAACTGACGTTCCCCTCTGACTTTTGAATCTCATAAGCGACTTTCTGCCTCGGACGCTGTGTGTCTGCCCACATGGCCAGGCGAGACACTGGATGGAGAACGTCGACGTCACATTCCACGATACGCTCAAGTATCTCTATGATCCCCAATTTCTTCATTATTGCACGGACCGTGTCTAGATCACCTTTCGAATCCAAGTAGGCTGCACCTAGGAGGCTCTCAATCATGTCGCTGATGAATTTGGGAGCCTGGAGGCTTGTCAATGCGGCCCAGGGATAAATCGCGTCATTCAACAGTGCGTCGTGAATGGACGGTCCAATCTTTTCGAACCGAGCAGATACGAGATTGAGATCCTCTAGAACGCGGTGACTTGAGTGTAAGAGGAACTGCCAAAGATATTTTTCCTGTCCTTCAGACGTCAGGGATAGGCCAGCTGTCGTTGACCAAGATGGCATGGTGGTATCAACGATAATGGAGGAATTCAGACAAATGAATGCTAAGAAATGTGAATTAACGACCGCTTCCTTGCGCAAGTGCATGTGTCCTGGGCTGTATGACTTGCCGGGTGCGTGGTACAAGTAGTCTGTGACAACCATGTCTAAGGCAGAGTCTCCTAGGAATTCCAGACGTTCGTAAGACATCATAGTCAGTTCACCATGATAGCTAGCATGTGTAAGCGCTTGGACGAGGAGCGCTTTGCAAGAGAATTCATAGCCAAGGATTTGTTCGATAAATTTGAGTTGGGTTGGAGGATCTTGTAATTCCTCCGTATTGGCCAACATGGCACCAACTCGAACAGGTAGTGGTTCCCAGGGGAGTCCTAGTCCGAACATCTTAGCACAGTCGACTGCTGTTCCGAAACTGCCATGTTCATATGCTGCTCCGAGCAATGATTCAACAACATCTGCGAGGACCTTAGTCGAAAGTTCCTGGGTTTGCTTTTTCTTCTTCTTTTCATCAGATGCGTTTACTGCATCAATCTTGACATCCCGGCTGGCGCGGTCAGCGATGTAGCGAGGTCTCCATTTCCTCGGCACAAAGCGATCTCGAATGATCCATTGATAAAGGCGTTTCGCGATGGCTTCTTGGGCCAAACGGACGTTTGATACAGCATGATCTTTCCTCCTTGCCAAATAACCTTCGTGCCAAAGGGGATGCTCTGCAAATATTTGGACACTAGTGATGAATTTCAGAACAGTGTCACCTAATGTCTCGAGGCGCTGATAGTTTGTTGGCTCCTGAGAGACTGGAGCAGTGACAGCCGTGGTAAGAAGGGATAAAGGAGCCTCAGTCACGAGACATTGCGAGAGAAGTTTCTCGCGAAGGGAAACAACTGTAAGTGCATTGGTTAACGAACGCAGAATCGAAGGCAGTAGCATCGCGTATTGAACATCGTCTTGGGACACTAGATCCACTGTCGCATACTTCGGGTGCAGCAAGAATGGTTCCTCATGACCCAAACCCTCCATTTCATGCTCGAGAGGTACCAGGAAGTTTGTGCGCTGAGGGAAAGGCTTCACCAGAAGCAGCGGGTATGTGATACGCAAGTCTGGAAACCCTTCGTATCTCTCCACCAACTCCTCCTCCTCTTCGGTGGTGATAGTCTCATGAACCCAGCCCACAAAACGCACTGCTTTGCCAAACTTGTTGTTCGGTCTGATTAATGCTAAGTCGGCGGGGAAGGAAAACTGCTTCCCGAGGGCTTCAGCATTCGCTCGTTCGATGCTCTCGAGACCAGGATGAACTGTCAGCGAGCCAACAATGCGACCTCGCATCCATTCACGCCGCGCGTGCCAGAGCGGTTCGTGTATACCGTCTGCCTCTGGAAGAAATAGATAAGAAAATGAGGTATCGCCTGGCTCCATACGAGGGCTATATAGAGTCGCGAACAGTCGATAGGTGTAATCGCGGGCACGATTGATACAATCCTCTTCAATCGTAAGCGCACCGATAGGGCGCACAATAACTTTTAGATGCTTCTGTCCGGGAACAAACAGCAACGGAGCTTCGTCTGTCAGATCTGGTAATGGATTCCGAGTAAGTATATGCAAGGCAGGCAAGCCTTCGATCACTAGTCGGGCTGACCACCATTTGTCTTCATCAGCTTCTGGAGTCCAAGGATCCATCTGTATAGACACATTCGTAGTGCTTGCTCTTTTTTCGATCTCTTCAAGGAGCTTTTTGACCTCTTCACCCTTGTCTGGTTCAATGGCACTAGTGAGTGGCAAGAGATTGTCGTTAAGAAGCCCGGCTTTATGAAGTTCTACGTAGGCTTTGAAGGCAGCATGTCTTTGGGCAGATCGCTTAGAGTAGTGGATGCGCTCTGTTGAAAACGATCGTAGACTTTCCGTAACAGTGGGTTAGATTCTGTTAAACAGCTTTTGACACAATCACTCACCTTTGAGGTAACGCCCGCGGTAATGATACTGTTGCACCCCATGGCCCTTCGTAGGAAGGCAAGCCTTGGACACGCTTCGGATCGGAGTGCCATCCTTCTGGAAAGTCTGGCGGATCTAGGTCGTAGATGGCGACATGTCCGTTATATCCAGAGTTGGGAAGAATGGCACAGAAGTGATTCAGATGACTTGTAGCCGAATCTAAGGTCAGAACAGCACTGCATAACTGATGATCAGTACCACAAACACTCTCAGCCAGGTGGCAGATTTACCCCGTGGATGGAACAATGTATTCGAGATGATCTTCAGAAGTGAGGTCCTCATTTTCATCATCTTGTTTTGCTAAATCCCGTGTGGAGTCGTTGTACAACGCCATCATCCGCATCTCCGTATCCTCCCATTGCTTGATGACCTTCTCATGCACTCCCCCATCTTCAAACATGATAACAAAACTACTCCGCTTTCGTCGCGCTCTACCTCTGCTTTGTGCCCACCCGACCACATTAGCTGGAGGGTCGAAGCGGATGACACTGCCACAAGCTTGGATATCGATACCCTCTTCAGCGACCGAAGTCGAGACAATGAGGTTTTTATCACCGATCTTGAAATCCCGTAGAGTATCGCCTTGTGAATCCTTCGCCATTTCCCGAGTGATGTCAAGGAATGAATGTCGCTTGAAACTTGACGAGCTTCCAATAAGACAGCCAATGCGGAACAAATTTGCAGTCTTCGGCAGTCGCGAAAGAACCTCAGTCAAGGCGAGAACCGTGTCTCGGCGAGTGACGAAAACGAGGCCGCTATAAGCCTCCTCCTGCGCTCGTGCATCCGCCTCTTCTGTAATGAGGCAGTCAATCAATTTGTGTACTTTAGCGGATGTATTGGCGTAAATAATGTTTGGATCGAACGACACAGGGGCAAGATGTACTTGTGATATAATAGCCAATAGGTAGCTTTTTTCCTTTTCTTGCCATGCCGACATCATGTTGTTGTAGGGATTAGCAGCAATCTTGGCCTTTTCAATCACCTTCGCTACATACCAATCTGCGGCCCAACTTCCTAATTCCATGCCTATCTCCTGGGCTGTTCTCGTAAAATCTTTGAGACCTTTGTGCGTAAAAGTATCTTCCTTACTGATTGTCTTGGACAATTTTTGATCAATAGTCCTGTTTTCATTTCCTGGTTGCGCTCTTTTCAGCTGAGAACGAAGAGACTTCACGTAGGGGTCATCTTCGATGTTCAGAGAATGCACCACCCATTTCAGAGCTCTGTAATTGCGTGAAGGCAGATCTTCCCATGAATAGTCCGGTACGGGGTATAAGATATGCTTAAAAACCGGTCTATGCACGTAGTCGGCTAGCTCGTCTCGATTGGCCCGAGATGAACGTATAGTGCTGTCGAGGTTTCCCTCCAATGCCCTGAGCAATACGCTGTCAACGAGATCGGAAAGCTGGTCTATGACGACTCACTGAAATGAAGCATCAACGTTTCCACCGTATATGGGGCTGGCCGTCAGGCCTAAGATCATTGGCCTTACTCTACTATTGGAATTATCACAGCCAGAACGCCGCGGAAGACTGAAATAGAACTGGCTCATGATCATATTGTAGGGATGTTTGAGAACCGCATGATGAGCTTCATCGAAGACGAGGAGTCCTATGTCACTTCCGAGATCAACGTAACTCTGTCGTAAACAATGCCAATACGACCATGAAAAAAAGAATAAAAGGGCATAAGATGCAACCATACGTGAAGTAGGGCATCAAGGAGCACTTGAGGTGTTGTGACCATGATGCGATAGGTATCAAGGATATTTCTCCAGAGAACAGGATCCTTCCACTGGCCTGGTTCGCTGGCACCTGAAATTTTGCCTACGGGGACAGGTATGTATTTCTCAATTACATCACGCTGTTGCTCGACCAAAGCAACAGTTGGAGCCAGAAACCAGGAAACCTGGAAAATGCTTTAAAAACTGTGGGTGCTAGAGATCGATAGGCCACTCGTCACCTTCTTAGCTTCACGTTCAGCTTCTAGCTTCATTCTTAAAACAGCGATATGAGTTTTGCCAGAGCCAGTATCCAGCGCAATAATCAAGTTGGAGCGCAGGCTCTCCTCAAGCAGTTCTTGTTGGTATCCTCGTGTATGCAAAATCGTCGACGCTTGGGTATCGGGTTGCCCAGATCCGACCATCGTGCTGCTCTTGCTATGAAATAGAAAGAGTTGTACATTTGTGAATCAATAAATGGCGAAGAAACAGTGGCCAAAGCAGAAACAGCACAAAGAAAACCAGATCAAGGCTCGAAGCAAGCGCGAGACCGATCTGCAGATCTCTACATGCTGTTCAATGGACGTAGTTTCTCCAGAAGATCCACAAGTCAGACGCCACGAGCCATGAAGCGCTTACAACTACAAACTGAGGAAGAGGAGGGTGATACTCACCTCATATATCGTTAGACGAAGACAGTATCAGTCTGAAGGGTGTTTAGAGCGTGTTGCAAGGGGATGGGTCCATGAAATAGGACCAGCAGCAGCTTCTTATCTGCTGCGAGCCTGAGAAGCTTAGGAGTCAAAACGGTGTGCTATGCACAATCAGATAGACGCCACGCAAGCTTTGGCAATAGGTTAGAACGAAATCGTTCAACCTCTATTCACTGATTCAAAGCTATAATGAGCCCGCGTAGTTGGATGAGAGTAGTAGTCAGTTCGGTGTAATTCTACAATCTAAGCATCCCTCTAGATCGATGGAAAGTTGTCTTTCTTACTTACTGTATCTATACAAACAGGCATTGGCGTTGTCGGCTGCGCATTGTCGCGTGACACGAGGGCGTCCCATTATCGCCTGAAAGCTTCCTCACCGGTTGTAATCTGTTAATCTGGCAGGGAGTTGTACAATGCAGCCTTTCTAAGCATTAAATAAACTTTCCCGAAGCCTCATTTCAATGTCTCAAGCAATCCCACTCGCCCGAGTGGGAACTCCGCACTCAGGCTACGTCCAGGTGGAACCCACCACCGCGTCTCCTGACCAGGAACAATTTCCTCATGTCGCTTCTTTCGATAGCATGGATGAAGCAAAGGATATACACCCGCCGTGGAAACGCGACCTATATATGTTGCTGGAGCAACCAACTTCCTCGCAGTCGGCATTTCTCGTGCACATCCTGACGACTTCTCTGATCGTCATCTCGGCCGTTGTGACTATTCTTGAGACTATTCCATCTTTCCACTCTATATCTCCGAGTGTCTGGTTCGGGCTAGAAACGGCTTTGGTAGTCCTCTTTACAGTGGAATACATTGGGAGATGTGTAGCCCATTCCGCTTCGTGGGTGACGTTTCTGAGATGGTTTGGATGTGCGTCGGGCTTGTCTCCAAGTAATCATTTACCTATGTTTCTTAAAATTTGTCAGCTTGGTTTGGGGTTATAGATTTATTGGGTATACTACCATATTATGTTGAAATAGCTCTGCATCAAGACACGGTATGTTCTACGTTTCGCACTTCTGGTCCTAGTCTCACTTGAAGCAGTCAACATTCTTCAGGTTTACGATTCTACGTACCTTCCGCTTGTTGCGCGTCTTCCGGCCATTCCGGTACAACAACACCTTACTCTTGCATGTTGTCATTATTTTATCGGAACGGGAAAATGAACTAATCCATGTCGCTCAGAACAATAGAAGTCATGTACCTGTCGTTCCGAAGATCACAACATGCACTTCTAGCGTTGGCTTTCTTTGTATTAATGGTCCTCATTGTGTTCAGTACCTTATTGTGCGTGGCCTTTAGTCTCATCGAGCGTTGCCACCATCCAACATAGTATTCCCGTGACAGATACTTTGCTGAACGCGGCTCATGGGACGAAACGTTAGGAACGTTCATAAATTCCGACGGTGATCCTAGTCAATTCGCGGTGAGCTTAAGGATGTCACGCCGAGGAAATCAAGAATATCTGACATTTGTCTAGTCTATTCCGGCCGCAGCATGGTGCGTCGGCCGTTTCCTTTGCTCACACGAAGTCCTCATTTAAAATTTCAAGGTTCGTATTAGTGAGTAAGTTGCTGTTCAACATTCACATTGTCATCGCATTCTCAATTGTGTCCCAGCGATCACGACGGTCGGATATGGCGAAATCACACCGCACTCTTTCCTGGGGAGGCTGATCACTCTGCCATTGCTTGTCTTCGGTCTCTTGCTGATTGCTCTTCCGACATTTGTACTTGGGAGGGAATTCAGCATAGTATGGGAACTGATGAAAGAAAATCAAGTTTGTCGCTCTAATTACTCGGCTGAAGCAAACGTTCCGTGCTCAATGTTACTTCATAGCAGCAAAGTTCAGAACAAATCTTCGATGCGCGGATGGATCCCATCGACTCCCCTATCCTGACACGTCGTTCAATAGATCCTCGCGGGGAGAGTACGATGTGGAGGCATTCACGGGAGGAGGAGCCGCATCGGAGGCAGTATGCAACTGAGGTAGATCTCAGTACACAAATTGCTGATCTGAAAGCAACAGTCGAGATGCAGGGTGCCATGATCCGAAGCATGATGGATATGCTAGAGGGGAAGGGAAAACAACGAGTACAGGAGAGCGGGATGAGGTGATGTGGTATCTAGCTGCTCGATGTTTTTCCGCCTGGAAGCATCTTTCGAAGTTTTGTATTAGCGTAAGATATTATAATCGCAGGACAGCCTCTATGTGTACCGTACAACGCATTTGAAGTTCACCCGCACACCTCTAATGTATACTGACGAAATATTTGCTCCGCTCGCGCGCCTTGGAGTCATACTCTCATCTTGCGGTATAGTCCTTGAAATTGCCACCTTTTATTGGCATCATCCGCATCATCTCAACCTTGCGTTACGTTGCTTCTTTTGAACTCTGAGTGGTTTTGAAGCCATCTAGCAAAAGGTCAGGTTGCTGTCTAGCATCACGATCATGTCCGGGCCCAAGTCCCCTGCTAAGGGCCGTCCGCATCGGGTCTATCAGCCCGGCAAACGGCATATGGAACTTGTTCCATCCGTCAGTCGAAGCGGTGGCCTCGAGAAGGACGGTGATGCGTGAGCTCTTCAAACGTCCCCCTCGGCCTTGGTTTTGGTTGCGACATAACATAGATATTAGGTTGAGGGACCCAAAAGTCCAGGAGGAATACCGTGAATTCGTCCAAGAGAAAGTCAGTGAATGCCGTACAAATTGGGTCAGGCCAAGCTTGTGCTGATGGCCAAACGCAGGTAAAAGTTTATTGGCGTAAGTATCCCTTACACTCCGCCCTTGTCGGCGACGAGAAGCACAGACAAGAGACGGAGCAGAATTTGCTGATACTCTTCCGTAAGTGAGATTACTTGACTCGACTCCCATTGACCAAATGAACACTTCCAGGGAAGCTTAGGGAGGGCTTGTTATCCACGGGGCGCAACGATTCCTTCGCCTTTGAAGGTACAGTTTATACAATCCTGGAATACAGTGCAACTACTAAGTGACAAAAGTCTACGAGACATCCTTGTACCTCTCGATCTTATTTCGTTCGCCGACCCAGACAACCTCCATTCTTTCTCACCTCCCCAGGCTCTATCTTACCTTGTCCCCTCAGGCCTCTGTGCCCCAAAGACCCTATGCTGTACTGCAAGCGTCTGTTATCATATCCCTCCTACATTACCTCCTTGCCGGGTACCCGTCTCAGAGCCGGTACTTCGAGCACCTCCATTCTCTTCCCCGTACATTCTTGCCACGTGGGTCCGATGCATATCGCTGGATGGCCGATCTCACACAGGCATTGCGCATGCGGAATTACGCCAGATTTGAGACGATGACGCATCGTACAATGTTCGAGAAGTTTGTAGGGACCAGCAAGGAGAAATTCGCTGCTGAAAACACACAGACGACTGACACGAAACCATCCTCATTGGATTTGAGGCAAGCAACCTATAGAGGCGATTTATCTTCGGCACTAAACACCGGAATGCCCCCTAACCTGGCTTTCGAGGCTACGTGCACGCTCGTCGACGCGCTTCGCGCCAAAGCGCGTGAGACGACATGGCTTGTCCTGCGGAGTGCCTACCGCGAACTGCATTGTTCCCCTCGAGATAGAGTGGCATCTGTACACGATTCGCCATACACAACGAGCGAGTGGCTCGTGCGCTCACTCACTCTGCGCCCCGTTTTGTCGGATGGTACTAACATTACACTAGGCAAGCTGATTAACGATTGGCTAGAGCACAGGTGCGCAGAGGGCGAGGTCCGACGGAAAGGTGAGGGAATAGAGGGCAGGTGGATTATTTGTAAGGTCCCACTGAAGCGATGACCATTGTAATTTTGGCAGTAAAATGGGGATTGTAATTAGTGTACACAATTGTCTTGTATGAGATTCATTGTACTGCGAGATACAGTTTATCAGCCATAAAATGGCGGCGAAAGCAGTGTCCCTTGCTCGAATGTGTGTTTCTTCTAGGAACCAGCTTCTTATTTCCTGATAAGACTAAACTTCTCAACAACGATCTGAACGATATCCCTCCACTCTGTCATAGCTCCAAGTCCTGAAATACAATCATTTCAATACTAAAGCTTGCACCAATTCATCGCAGTGTCACGGTAGAGGGAGCAGAAAAGACAAGTGATAAAAAGGATTGAAATCAACATACCCACGTCACCGCACGCAAGGGTCTTCCCGACGGGCCCAACAACTTGATAACCTACGACGTCGCGCACAACCCGCAGGTGCTCGTTTGTGAGAGGATGTTCGTACATTAGCGTGTTCATAGCGGGAAAAACGCATGTCGGAGTAGTCGGTGCAAGCGCGCGGAGCAACGACGTCTACACAAGGTGTCTGTCGCGTGTCAGCATGAATAGAAGATATGGGGACATACTGCGAGGTTGTCGCAGATCCCGTGTGCAATTTTAGCGAGTGTGTTGGCAGAGCATGGAGCAATGAGAACGATATCTGCCCAGCGGCGCAGTTCGATGTGTAGTATGGGGTCGCCAATCCTATATCCTCCCTGACCCGATATTAGCTCTGCAAGCCAATGAACGCAACACATATGAAACATGCATCGCCTGCCCATTCATCGTCGTCCCGCCACACTCTTGCACCAGCCTCCTCCACTGTGTGGACATCAAAGAAGGCAAGAGACGGTTTGGTAGAGACAACCTCAACCTTCACGTTTGCATACTGAGCAGTCAGACATACGAGTGGTGGGCATATAAGTCACCCGATAGGGACCAGAATATCGCTGGTAAGCATACTCGTGCATTCGCTAGATAATATGTGACACAGACAGAGAGTAGCTCCGATACGATGAGCGACGCTTTAATGGAGGCAACGCTCCCGGTTGTCACCAAAAGTACATGAGTATATCCTGCTGTCCGTTCTTTCTCGGCCACAAAAATTCGCTTGACAGACATGAGGATGCACGGACAGGAAGAGAGCCTCAATGACAAGTCAGCGTAAGTGGAGGTCGACCACCTTGTAAGCACTGAGCAGGCATACTATGCCTTACGAAAGAGTCGCGACCCAGAAATTGGCGTGGATATTCAGCTTCAACACATTCATATCTTTTGGTAATTTCACACACATAAGTTTTCACACATTTGCTCCAGCTTGAATGAAGACGAACTGAGGTACCCCTTGATTTTGAACATTTTCAGGCCGTTGTCAGCCGAGTTATGGTGTGGCATAGTATAATATAACTTATAAACACATAACTTATAAACACTCTGTGATCCTTTGCTGAGGTATCAATAACGGAGTGCATAACCGAAGCAGCGAAAATATTATGAGGGTATCGGCGATAGCATAATGACTGTGGTATAAGTTGCATAGCGCGTAAACAAGTGATTTACTACGAGAGGGAGTAGGAACAGGAGGTAACCACAGGACGATGTATACGATTGTCCGTAATATGTGCGTGGTTCATTTGAAAAGGCGAGTAATGACATCTTCATGCCTTGCTATAAGACGAGCACGCAATTTCCAAGAGGATAACGTGTGTCGAATTTCATCAAAACGAACGATGACCTGGTCAATCGCAGGACGTCTTTGAGAGTCTTCCTGTACCATGTCCGAAATAAGAGTGTTCATGAATTTCAGTCCGGAATAAATCTGATAGATTTCAAGTTCAAAAGATAGGTTAAAATGAATAGCAACATGTCCACATCACACCTCTAAGAACTCCTCCCGTATCAGGTTTCCCATACAAGTAGATATTAGTGAGGAAAGGGTTGCAGGGTTGGTTGTATCCTTCGCCTTGAAATTCTGGAACTGACTTGTCCCCACCTACGATGGGTAATTCTGAGGGAAATCCATTTGCAGGATCATATCTTCTGGAAAGACCAAAATCGATAAAATAATAATGCGTCGGGCGCTCTGTACGCGAATGATGTTTGGCCCTCCCACTAAGATCACGCTTCCTATAGTTGCGCCGTGGATGATATAATTCAGGGAACATGGACGCAGGATCCATCATGACATCGAGATTTGAGATATCCCTGTAATAATATGAGCATCAAGAAGGGCCGGTGTCGGAGCACTCTACCGGTGAGCAACATGCTGTTGGTGCATAAATTGCAGGCCCTGCTTTGATATCTCGACGAGAGCTATACATTATGAGATGCAGGATACACACCTTGAATGCCTGTGTGAAGAAGTCAACAGTTTCTCCGACAGTCTCAAATCGTGGACTGTCGAAGAGTCTTAGAAATGGCATCACCAAGAAGACGACGTCTGCTTCTTACGGGTTTTGAAGAACCTCATAGATAGACACACAGCGATTGTGAAGGTCTGACGCAAGAGGCTTCGTAGGGATGGAGTGACTTTGACATCCTTTTAAGTGTGACTATCATTCCATCTGAGATACGAGTAGCATCCATGATGAATGGATGCTAACACCGAGTCGGTGACCATTCATATGCGTTACAAAGTACAACACAAACCCAAAGCGACAATCCGTCTTCAGACGAGTAGTATGATTTCTCTGTACCCTTCCATGAGGGTTTCCAACCGGGCCTGTATCGTGGACACAGTAACCCCGCTCTCGAAGCCATGGTTGGTGATCGCGCCAGAAGTACTCAGAATCCCTCAATTCACCAGTGATTCTTTTAGTAGTTGTATGCGAGGATTCAGCATTGTTTCCAGCGTTTTCTGAAGTCATGGAATGCGAGGTGGTGGCATTTGGCATAATAAAGGAATGCTACAACACATGGTCACGTGATAGTTCCCGCTGAACTGAACCTCAAGTTTCAGCGGTTCAACTATATTCATTAATTACTTGTGTAAGTTATGGAACGACTTCAAGTTGCGACAGCTGAGCATGACATCGATGATAGCCGACCTGCTCGTACCTTACGAACTTAGCCTGTACAGTTGACCGATCTGCGTTTCTGCTGATGTGTGAACTGGTGTCCTCGTGTCTCCAGTTGCGGGAACATGTCTGATGTTCACTGTTATTCTGAGAATCCGGGTTCGTCGTCCTTCCCCCTTTGTCGCGTATTTGGAGTCGTCCAGATTACACATGCACGTCTGAGTGAGCTTTTGTGCTGTCCCTATCATGTCGTTTCTCGTGGATCCCGACATTACTAGGCTCAACCAGTTAGCCAAAGCAAACAGACCAACAAAGTCGCCAAAAAGAGATCTTTCATCCCCGTAGTGGCTAATCAGGTTCCCTCGCTATTAAAGCAGAGGGGATATGAACTACTTGAGTCTACAGGCGAGCTTCCTGAGGTCACTGCTCAAATCATGCCATCGACCATGCACAGAGATCTCCACACTCGGCATGACGAGTAAGTCACATTTAGAGGGCGAATTGACCAATGCTGAGATCTAATCTTACCAGCTTGGTTGAAGTTCAAGAGAACTGAATTCGCATAACATTATACAAGCGATACGAGATTGCGATCAGTACGTAGACTATAAGAGGGCGAATAAAGCGCTACATCGTGAAATGAGTGTGAGTAACAACGTGCAGCATTCTTTTCAGCATTTTGCACCTCGCATTATTTACAGAGATCGTCCCAAGTTGCAAGAAGTGATCTCATTTGGAAAATCACTGGAAGAGCGGATGCCGATATAGAAAATAGCAGAACTACAAGAGTAATAGGTACTAGATATTATTGACTGTATTTGCATGTCCCTAAACGGCCCGTTTTCAGATGAAGAAAGAACAGCGCAAGAAGAAGGTCTTGAATCATCTGGTATGTCATTGGGTATTCTTTACCTCCTAAATCGTGTTAACATCTTGTAGCCGACGAAAGTTCCGTCGCCGCCGACGTTATTCAAGAACACCTTCGGCCAGGCGAAGACTCTTATAGAATCCTGAGATTGGTCAATCCCATCTATGGATCCGACCAATTTTTTCTGTCAGACGACAACGAATTGCTGGAACACGAAGTATCAGATACTGGGAGTATTGATGAATTTGGTATCTTCGACCGTTCATCTGCAAGGTAGGGCTTCTTCTCGAGGTCAATTGCTATATGGCAACGTTCGGATTAGTGGTTCATGGTGTTTGAACAACATAGTGTACAATTACCGTTCAGTTGATATATTACCATAATTTGCACAAGGGTTGGTCATTATTGCCGGTATTCTGTGTAGCGAAGACGTTTCATCTTGTGCTGTAGCTATGTGAAGTTGTTTCCACCTCCCACGCTCATTAGCTCCCCATGAGGTCTAATGAGGTCTAATGAGTGTAGGGCTGGCAATTATTCATTTTCAAATTAGTCCTGATGACAGTGTCCAAGCTATGCATTACACTATGCTGTCAAGCAACTTTATAAAGGACTTGATGTTTCGGACAGATCTTTCTTATCATGGGTTCCATTCATACATGTAGGCAGATGAGGTCATAAGACTTTGATCTCTCCTGCAATCCAACTTCAGATGGAATGTCATTGTTATATGCAACCATTTATCAACATTGAACAGGGGGCTATGAATTCAGATATAATAGTGGAAAGGACCTGCAAGAATACTTGATAAATAGCATCAAGAATCCTAGGAAATAGCAGAGCCTTGTGAGTCACAAGAATAGCCAAAAGAAACTAATACTGTAAGGATCAACGAGCCTAATGACGGAATCGCTTCAACAACATGCTGTGGCGCCCTAACCTTACTGGCTCACTGTCCATACGCGATCTCGTCAACATGAGTAGTCGACAAATTTTTCCCCTTTCCCCTTGCTGGGTGCAACGTGTGATATTGGGTTTTCGATGAACATCTCCATTTCACCAGATGGAGTAAGTAATTCATCATCATCATCATCATCATCATCATCATCTGACTCCTCATCCCTCTCGCTGCAGCTGGTCTCGACGTCTGGAACTCGAATAGTAGCTCTGTCATCCGCCAGATGGCTCAGGCGCAGAAGACGGCTCTTGATGTGTTTGTCTGTGGAAAATTACGGTTAGTGTCCGGAAGGTGAGAGAAAAGGAAAGGCTCGCCCGTCTCCCAGTACAGCGCATCTTGAGAAGTGTCATCAGTAACGCCACCAAGATCTTGTGCCGATGAGACAGCGTCATCAAAGGTCACCCTGATCCTCTTCGTCAAGGCAGTTAGGTCGCGGAACCGTGTCTTGTACGCGATCGGCGGTGGTGGATATGAACAAGAATTGCCGACAGAGCCCGAGTGTGAATGCAAGGAGGTTACAAAAGACAGGTGAGACACATGAGGGCGAGTAAGAGCAGACAAAAAGCTCGAAGGCGTAGAGACAAGAGAAAATTCGGGCTGAGGCGGAGCAGAGTTTGTCGCCTCTAGAAGGAGCTGTGACAAGTGGGTCGTACTGTACGTCTGGGCATTAGAAATGGCAGCTGTCTGGCAGGGGGGATCGAGGAAAACCGGCAGACTAGGAAGTAGACGCTGCGACAGAAGTGCTTGGTTCAGGCCTTCATTATTTGTTACCGTACTAATATTGTTGACATGGGCGGTATTATAAACTTGATTCCACGCTGGAGATGTTGTAGAGACAGTCGACATAGGGAACGCCTTAGGTATACAGCCAAGAGAAGGTGACTGGATCAAAGAACGCATGTCCAGAGCGGGATCGGACGGCTCGTCAAACGGAAGAATAGCAGAAGATTCAGCAGCCAAGACAGCAGACCGTAAAGGCATCGAAAAAGCGGCGCCAGGCTGCCCTACCAGTATTGGAGCACCCGAAGCCAAAGACATGTGTTCGCTCGCAATTTTGTTAGCGTCACTGTTGCACGGAGAGGTGACGCCGTTTTCTTGAAGACCGATCTGGATTGACGTTGAAGACCCCGCCTCGGCATCGCAGCTTGCCTGAGAGGCGAAAGAAGCAGTCCCCACAGGAGTCGTGGGATGCGTAGAACCAGCCGCATCTGCGGACGAAGCTTGTGTGCGACTTGCAGACTTCCTGGCCCTGGACTTGCGCTGTCTCTGGATCCACTTTCTGATCCAGGTCTCGGCTCTGGACGAGGTGCACAGATTTGGGTAGATCAGGCGAGGACTCCGATGAGTGGAGACATACGCACAGTCCGGTCTCCTTTGCGACTGATTCTACATCACCCTTGGTAGCATTTTCGCCCGCACGCTGGTACAAGCCGTTGAGAACAGCCACCTGCCATCGGACCGCTACAACCCTCCGCGGGCGACTGAGGGCTGCTGTGCTCCGCACCCTGCGTGAAGCAGTTCTAGGACTTGCACTGTCTTGCTCTCCACGAGTGTCCATCTTGCGATCTATGTCTGGTCGGTCGGTGAGCAAACAGAGAATACAAGAACCGGGAAGACTAGTGACCGTTGGACTTGCGCTGGGAAGCCGCGGCGTCAAATGCACGAATCTCCGTCTGAACCTGCTAGCGGCTGCTCCGTCCCCGACTCGCCGTCCAAGCACGGATCGGAAACGATTTCTCTACATACTTGCAACATCTTGTACACTACTGATACATCTCCAATGTCCTCACGAGCATATGGATCGCACTACACAAAAAATATCGAGCAATTTCCAAGTTTTTGCTACCGCGCCTACCGCGCGGTGCACCTGCCACTGACTGTGCCTGCACACGCCATTTCCGCCGCAGAGGCACGCTATATGCACAACTACCACCTTCCCGCCAGCCTTCCGCCAGCCCATACAAGCCCCCCGCCACCCACCGGCACCAGTAGCACCCAGGCGCCGATGTCCCAGACTATGCGTCTCCCGAGCCTCCGCCGCTGCAGCGTGCGCTCCTTGCGCTGCAGCAGCTCATCATGCCGCGAGTCGCTTGCATCGACCGTGTGCGCGCTCGAGCTGGAGGTCACCGGTGTGCTCGGCGGGATAATGATGGAGAGTGGGCGCCGGAAGTTGTGCAGGATGATGTGAATGAATGCTGTATCCGATTGATCAGCAATAGTTAAGTCAGGAAAATAAACATGCATACCGGGAAGCACGTATGCGCTGAGAAACGCCATCATGAGAAGGAGGTCGCTAAAAGCGCTTGAGACGGATGGAGGGGGCAGAGACAGACAGATAGTGATAAAGTAGATAAGAATTTTGGACACGGGTAGATTCGTAGAACGCCGAATGGAGAAGGGAACAGGCAGTGAAGGCGTTGTAATAAGTATGGACGGTATGGACAGCATGAGGGTGGCGGCATTGAAGGATGCCGTCAACCACCTCACTGTGGTGGAGGGTGTTTCCTGTAACGAAGATTTATTTCTAGAGGTGGTGAAGAAATAATAGTGGGACCTACCGGCGGGGCTTGTGACGATTGGAAGAATAGCAGCGGCAATATACAGACTATTGCAACTCCCACGGATAGAACAGACAGAAGTTTGAAGGATTGGGATCGTTTCGGCTTTAGGTTGTCAGGCTGAACCGTGCCTCTGAGGGAAGCATACAAGGGAACAGTCGATGAGGTACCGAACGCAAACGCCATAGTAGCTGCACAAATGAAATGACATCAGTCGCAACGCTAACGGTGCAATGGTCAATTATCATACCAATCGGTTGCCATAGAGAGCCTAATGAAGTGGAACTTGTATTTACGGCCAGGGTGCCCTTGGCATGGGAGTATGCTGTGCAGCCAAACCAGGCAGCATAAGTTGCGATAGAGATCCACGTAGCATAGATGACCCGGCCAGCGGCCAGAGAAGGGGGGAGGGAGATCGGGGATATCGCCAGCGCAAGGACGAGTGTCGTTAGGATGCGAGAGGGAAGAAGCAACTTTTCAGGCAACAGTGGCAGCAATACGTCCACCGAAGCTGCCAATACAACTCTATATCAGGAATGGTAAGTGCAATATGAAAAGCTGTGACGAACCCCTGAGGTACGTCGCTGCAAGCAATATCCTGAACACGCCGGAGCATGTGCGCACGACCTGCCTCAACAACCATCTGTGCCCCTCCGAGTCCCTCCCCCTCTCCCTCGCAAAGGTCTCCAGCACAATCTCCTCCAGATCCGCTCGGCGCACATATCGCGCGAGCATGTACCAGATCTGCCGCGTGAGCGCTGACAGACCCGCAAAGAACAGCAGCGCTGGTACGCCGACCCTCAGCGGCAGGCCGCCGTCGGGGACGAGCAGCGCGCCGAGCCTGAGGAACGGCGCGAGGAGGTACAAGAAGACTGTAATGGAGGGGAGGGGCGGGACAGGGGACGCCTGCACACGCTCCGCTTGGCCATTCGCCTCGTCGTCGGTGTCGTCGTCGCTCGTGAGCTCGAACGGCGTGCTGCTCGCCGTGTCCTCGGTGTCCGGGACGAGAATGAGGGCGGCGGACGAGTCGAAGCCGTCGATAGGAGACTGCCGCCCAGACGAGAAGGATGCGGAGCTCGTCGATGAGCGCGGGCTGGCGGACATGGCTGATGGTGGCCTGGGACAAGGCTTGAATAGTTAATAGAAAAGAGTGGATATGTGCAGCTGCAGACCAGTCTGCGAGTATTGAATGCAGGGCCCTAGCTAAAGGCGGAAGCAGCTCCGCCGCTGTGCTCATGTTCGGTGTCACTCGTATTCTCACGCCTCCCGTGCCTAGGCAAGTGCGCGGATAACTCAACATACATCCATCTTTCTCTCAAGCGCTTTTCGCTTTTCACTCGAAGTACAACAGATATGTTTCCTCATTTTTATTTATGCTATAGATAGTGTCCGTGTACGGCTCAGTCCTCTGATGCCTCCTTCGGGGCCTCACCGGACTGCAGAGCCGCACTCGTCAGCACATGACACATAACACGGGAAACCTGCTCCCGAAACCTACCTTGGCCGTCTTTCTCGCATCGCCCATGTTGGTCGGGCCCGAATCCTCGTCGCTCTGGAGCGAACCCGTGTGCGCCGATCGGGAGGGCTTTTCGTTCTGGTCTGGCTTGCTCTCGGCCTCCGCTGTCTGGCCCGGTGCGCCTGAAGTATACTTACCCTGCTTCTCCTCTTCAGCCTGCGCGTCTGCGGGCGCGTCCGCGTTCTGTGTGGAAGGCAGAGTCGTACAACATCATCCGTTTTACGGCACGGCGGGCACGCGTGAGCAATGGATGCGGGGCTTAATGAAAAGCACGTGACGCACAAATGCCTGCTTCATAGATTCCTTCGCCTCCTCTCCGGAGATGCTCGTGCCTTCGTCATCGGTCATAGGGGCTTGCTCGGACTGGCAATAGAGAGCGGGCGAGTAAGATGTGGGTGGACGAAACACTTAGGAGAAAGCGTACCGGCTTCTCCTCAGCGGCTTGTGCGTCCTTAGGTGCATCTGCGTCCTAGGGTGCATCAGACTCGGTGTTGATACCCCTCCGAAGGCCAGCCACAGAACTCACAAAAGCGTCTTGCTCGGAAGTCTCGACCGAGGCAGCAGA
This sequence comes from Taiwanofungus camphoratus, assembly GCA_003999685.1. Classification (NCBI taxonomy): domain Eukaryota; kingdom Fungi; phylum Basidiomycota; class Agaricomycetes; order Polyporales; family Taiwanofungaceae; genus Taiwanofungus; species Taiwanofungus camphoratus. The sequence continues at coordinate 2,046,675 of CP021226.1, forward strand.
GACTTCCGTACCTTCGTCGTCCTTCACGGGAAACGGAGTGGACCCGTCCGTACCTTTTGAGCCCTTGTGAGAATGAGCAGTATCATGTGCGGCCTTCTGGGAAGGCGGCGACAGTACATAGATAAGCTATTGGAACAAATTTTATTCATTCTGTTCGCGTGACATAGAGCGAGAAGGGGACGTACAGCTGGGCCGAAGATGAGGGCGGAACCGATCTGGAACAGAACGACTTCATTTTTGGCCGTCCTCATATCATAAATGAGTGGGTGCTTACCTGCCAGAGCCTGTCACTTCCTTGCGAGTGAGCGCCGTGCTCCGTGGTGCTCATGCATCGCTTGGTCGCGCCGACGTTGCGGGCAGCGACGCGCACGCTCGGCCGTGCGAGCTGAAACACGCGTCCGAGACGAGAAGCCATGGGAGGAGACGTACAGAGAGTTGTGTACGCGGCGGTTCGAGCTAGTGATGCAGGAATGAGGGACAGATTCAGACTGTCTGCCAGCTAGACCGCCACACTTAAACGTCCGGAAGAGACCGGTCTCAACTTTTCTCGCCCATGACGTCGACAGTTTAAACGCTTGCATACATGTAAACATTTTGGTGATAATAATCTTGAATAGAAGCTAATCAAGCCCGCCTAGCTCAATCGGATAGAGCGTCAGACTTTTACGGTCAGGTTGGGCTTCCAGCTCTGGACTTGTAATCTGAAGGCTGCGGGTTCGACCCCCGCGGTGGGCTATGGGCTAACCTCACTGTATTTTTGTCCTCATACTTGTTCTCATATGTAAGAGAATACAAACAAATTATATATGAACATTACTATTCATTAGCAATTGACATGCAAATTCTCAAAATCAGATTGATGAGTACATCCAGAATGCATCATATTTTACTAAAGGTTCAGTTACACCTAGTTCAATTTTGTCCACATAAAGTCTACATGCACATATCATTGATAGTATTGGGCTTCAACTACAATTCTAAACACTAAACAATAAGTTTGTTTCATGAGCTACCTGGCTTGCTAGAGATGACCTGTGGAAGCAAACCATACAAAATGCTATTCATTTCAATACTCTGCTCTTTACTGTGGTCTCTTATTATGTTCACAGATGACCTAGAGGGCTATCATTTGTGAAGTGCTTGTTATTTCCTGATCTGCATGACAAAATGTAGCAAGATACTATGCAGTGATGAAAAGTCAGCAAGGTAATGAGACATACAATACAGTGAGCTATACCCAGAAGAACACATCTATTTTGAAAAGGTCAACTTCTGTTTTGTGTGGCAGGCAGAATTTTCAGTATACCACACGCTCTGGTTGCTCTACCAGACGAGATTGTTTGAGTACATGAACAATAGGACAAGATTCTTCAGGGGACTTGCTTACCTTCACCCTCGATGACTTTGAATCCCGGACCTACACTGATGCATACAGAATCAACCTCTGCGCCCGGCAAGTTGGCTGTCGATTCCTATATTCTATGGCATACCTATCTTACATAGCTTTGTCAGTCTATTTATCGCAATGCAGCCTTGCAAGTTGTACGAGTGTATCGGGCTGTCCTGTCTGCACAGTGCAAGTTGCTGCCCTCTTATAACAAGCTGCAAAAATCTCTAGATCACACCAGTTTCTATCGCTTCAAAAGCTCAAGCCAGTCACGTAGATCATCGTAACAGTCAAATGCTCACTTCTGGGCCATCAGTCGAGGTAAAATCGGCCTGTCACTGGCAGATCTCGACAAGTCCTGCACGACTTAACCTAGCTTGGAACAAGGATGCAGACCAGTCAAGCTTGTGTGTACGTACTCTTTAGATGGTAAGAACACTCAGCTGCGTTCACTGTCCATAATTTCGAGCATGGGCGTAACAACGACAATGTCTTTGCTATTGAGACGCGTTACGCGTGACTGGCGCGGCACACGGACGGGTTCCGAGACGCGACGCGTCTGTGGCTGAACGCCGCGTGCTTCTCACGGCCCAAGTTGAACATCGCAAGCGACGACTTCAACTCCGCATGTCGTTTCACCGTCCCTGACCAAAAGGTTCAGTCGTCTCGGCGCCATCGTTTCTTTCTCCCTTTCGCTCTTGCTCTCGCGCTTTGTACTAGTAGCTGTTCCACCCATCATGATTCCGCCGCCCCAGCCGCCTCAAGAAGCTACTGACATTTTCTCCATTTCTGACCAAGTTTTGGCCAACAGATTGCAATTCATCGAAGAGGTAACAAAGTCATTATATACACAATGTAGGGGTCTGCCGTTAAGCAACAACCTTTCGTGCTCTAGATCGGGTTCGGAAACTGGGGCAGTGTTTGGTTATGTCGCCCAAAGCCTGACTCAGCCTCGTCTGAAAGTCCACATACACTGCGAAACTCGAAGATTGCTGTGAAGCTCGTACATCGATCCAAGACATCAACTACTGCTGCACGCGTCAGATCATTGTAGGCAAAATCCTGGCCGTGGATTGTGTTCGTACTAATTATTGGCATAAAGATGGAACGAAATGAAAGTCGTCAGGTCACTCAAACAAGAACCGCATCCCTCCATTATTCCATTTTATTCATTTATTATTACGCCGTCTTATGCCTTGATTGCGATGTAAGTCTCTTTCATCTCTGTTCATAATACCTGCTATGTATCAGAGTTGCAATGAGTCAAACTGAGATCACGTCGGGTTCATATTCTTCATATTGATACAGTAATATGAGGGCTAACCATTTGTATAGGGCATATCATCCACGTCTTGTTCCAGTCGAAGTGCCAGAGAGCCATGCGAAACGCTGGTTCCGTTCTCTGCTCTCCGGTGTTGAGTTTCTTCATAAGCGTGGAGTTGTTCATAATGATATCAAGTACGCGTTGACTTCACCTGAGCGCCCACGTGGCTAATAATACCTTTCCGACCAGACCAGCCAACATTCTTCTGTCGCAGGAGAATGTGCCTGTTCTTGTCGACTTCGGTTTCGCTGAGCGATACGATGTTGACTCGAGCAAAGCGTTTCATAGCAACCTATCGTACGGTACACCTGAAGTACGTTGAGTCCATAGTTTCTCCTGTTCGTTTGGCTGAACGATTTATTTCAATTCCAGTACCTTTCGCCTGAACGCGCTCGGGGGCTTCCCCACGACACGCGCAAGTCTGATGTCTGGTCTCTCGGCGTCACTTTCTTCGAGATTCTCGTGGGCCGCACTCCATTCGAGTACTCAGAGGGCGAGCAGTTCTCCACGAAGGAGGATTTGGAGAAATACTGGAGCCGCACTGTATGATAATTCTGTTTTGTATCAAGGCATCCCTGCTCACCGCTAGATACAGCTCCGGGGCAAATGGGTTGGGAGCTGGAAGATGTCCAAGACCATCGAGAAGCTGCTCCGGAGTATGATTCTTCCCAACGCTGATTTGCGGTGCACGGCCACAGAGGCCATAAGCGATGGGTACTGGTCAGAGAAGGACTCCATCTCGACTTTGTCTCATCGTGAGTGACCGTGTCTACCAGCACGTGATCGTTTTCATAACGCGCTCTGGATAGGGAAAGCAACGAGCGTCTCGCACGCTCCGTCGCTCTCTCTTGGGCTCGAGAAAGACTTCTCAAAGCTGGTTGATGTCATCCCTCCGTGGTCACCCTCCCCCGGCGGCGACAAGGAGAAGATTAGGACTGACAAGGCCAAGAAGGCTGAAGCCGACAAGGAGAACGCACAACCCGATTTGAGGCTGAATGACAGCAAGACCACCCGGGAGAGAACCGACCGCCAATCTAGTTCGGTTCAGCCTCATCATGCGAGATCGCGGTCTCAGCCAAAGTTACAGACTCCCGAAGGTACGTTCTTTCACGGGCGTGGGAGCTGATGCTGAACGTCTCACATCGACATATTTGTATCCGTGGCAGCCCGCGGGATCAGCCAGTCGAGGAAGAACGCGATGATGCCGTCCTTGCTCGCGGCGCTTTCGCCTATCAAGCACTCTCCGCCGATAGCTTCCACTGTCATAGTTTCGTCGTCGGTAACAGGGAAGGAAAACGCTCTTAGGCCGGCCAATGGAAAGAGTAGGTCCACCCGCAAGCCTCTAGGTCCTCGGAGCCCGACCCCACCGACCTCACCCATTCGCAAGTCCCTGATCCCCATGGCCTCCAAGGAGAACGCACATGCACAGCCTCCCGACAAAGACAAGAACGCCCGTAGGAGTCGAGTGTTCAAGGACGTCACGGGAACCAACCGCAACGTCGACGTGCCCTCATCTGTCAACAATAGAGAGAAGGCGAGGGACTACCAGAAGGATTCTGTACGAGACAGAATGAGGGCGTGGGAGAGAGAAAGGGAGAGGTTGAGGGAGATGGAGCGCTTACAGGAGAGGATTAAGGAGGTAGAGGAGGAGCGGGAACGGGAAAGGCGGGAGAAGCAGATGGAGGAAGAACGCGAACATCAGCGCGAGATGGAGCGTGCACGAGAGCTTCAGCGTGAAAGGGAACGCGAGCGGGAAAGAGAGCTACTGCGGATCCAGCGAGAGGAGGAAGAAGACATCTACCCCAAGATCACCATTAGGGAAGCGTCGACTGTGACTCCCCCAGAGAGCATCCTGGCTACTCCACTGAGTCCTCTTGTTGAGGGTAAGTATCCTTCGTACCATTGATTCATGATCTCATCGGTTTTCAGAACCTTCTGATGTCAGTTGGTTACCCAACGATGTCTCACCCCGTTCTGGCAACGAGTCTGGCATTAGCATTTTGAAGCAAAGCCTGAAGATGTCGATCGGTATGTTCGTTCTACTAAGAGAGGCCTTATATAGCTCGTTGAACCGTAGAATGGATGTGCTAATTGTATACCTAGACAAGACGGTAAGATTGTACAAGACCTCGACTCTTGCTCTAGGACGATCAGCTCCGGCTCTCCTTTCCACCGAAGCAGCTGACGATGATGATGAATCAAGGATGAGTATGAGTGAGCGGGCATCCTGGGAAGATGATACGCTCATCCGCAAAGGTCCGTCCATGCCATCAAGTCATGGGTTCTTTGGTGGCCTGAAGTCTCATGCAACCACTGATATTCAGCTAAATCATCCCTCCCAGTTGTTCGTCATGCCGTTCGGAACGAGGATATAGCGGCTGCCAATCAGCTCGATCGAATGACAATATGGATACGCAACGTCGAAAGTATGCCTTTACGTCTGATATATTGCTCTGGTTTTTTGACTTCGCCCATTTGTATGTAGGGGTTGTTGAGGATGCCCGCCAGAACTTCGCGGCATCTACCAGCAGTGCGGGGCCACTTCCCACTTTACCGGTTGCGCCTATATCTTGTCGCACATCGCTGTCCCGTACAAATCGATCGTCGCGTGTGCCTCGTAAGATCCTGGCAGCCAATCAGATCTTCATCGACGGATTTGAGTCGGGTTCAATGGATCAGACCACAACTTCGATTGATCGAACGTCTGGTTATTTCGCTGATGAAAAGGCGGGGAGCAATACCGTTGAGGTCGTCAACGATACGCTACCGACCATTCCTTCGGAGCAGCCGAGCCATGTCAACGAGGTGCAAAGCCTTGCTGTACCCGAAACCCCTTCCCGGAGACGCCGGGCAACCGTTGTGACGCGCTCTCCGGAACCTCTTCGCAAAAGAGTTAGCCTGGAGATCAACACTGACTCACCGTCAAAGCGACGCGAAAAATCCAAGTCGCAGAATGACCTAGCCAGACCGATCACACCTGTAACCAAACTGGAATTTGAGCTGAAGAGGCGTACGTAACTCACATATTCCTTTCTCGACCTAGTTAAATGTTCGTCATCACAGTCGCTATGCCTACTCGCCCTCAACGACTATCAGCAATGGTAGACCGAAGCTTGTTCATAGCCTCCTCTCCTGCCTCCCGGCACGGCGATGGAGATACGCACGCCGACCCATCTCAGGACGAGCTGACGTCATCACCCCTGCATATCGATCCGTATCCTCCCAAGACTGAAGCTTCGAAGTCTTCAAATACTCTTGACACCCCTGCAAGGAAGCACATCGAAGGCGTATATGACCGGTATGTGTGGATCTATAAGTCTCTAGTTTAGTGCTGATGCGTGTAATAGTTTTCTGATGTCTACAACTGGTGTGAAACGACTAGGACAAGGATACCAATCTGACAACGCTGGGCCCATACTAAACGTTCCTCAGGACAATAGGCCAGTTCCTAAACGAAATCAGAAGTTCTTCCATTCCACTCGGCGACCAATGCCTCCGCCCGTCTCTAGTGATGATCTTCGCAGAGCCACGTCTGTCGACGAGTTTGGCGTCGTTATCCAATCTAACGTCAACGAATCTTCGAACTGTGCGGATCAAGGCAAGAATACCGTGGCTATCGTTCGTAAAGCCTTCAGAGCTATAGTTTCCGGCAAGCCCGTATCTAACAGATTATCTAAGGCGTTATGATTCACGTACCTTCATTTATCTCTTGGGATATCCTTTCTCTGCACATATTTTTGTTCGGACTTGTCACTTTTGCATTCCCTTCGTTGTTCTCGCTATCATTGCTGCTATCGCTTATTTCCAGTATCTAGTTTCTGCTGTTGCACGATCTGTCACGCACCCCCACGTCTGTCGGTACCTGTGCTTATTGCTCAACGCTCTGATGATGCTCATGTAATTCATGTTTGAGGCAAAAGAAAATGTTTTTTGGTCCATGCTCGGTGCTAATGAGTATACAATGCTATAACTTAAAGTAAAATGCGAAGTAACAATACAGTTGCGATTGAACAAGATGGAAGCGAAGGACGATGTTATGAAGGAGGGGGAACACGATCCCGCCGCAATGTGACTGGTTTGCTGCCTCCTTCCGCAGGTTTGAGCCGTTTGGCTAAGGAATCATCAGGGGCCGTTTCTCCTTCTTCCCTTGTCCGTTTTCCCGCAGCTCCGATGATCGAAACGCCACCACTAGCAGTATCTCCAACGGAGGTAACCGCTGAGAGAGCGGCGGGAGCACCGCCACGACCTGTCGCCGCTGTTCCACGGATGGCTAGACCTTGTGCAGTTCCCCGAATACCACCTCGAGTAGCACCTCTTCCACGCCCTGTCCCTTCGGCCGAAGGTGCTGGTTGTGCCATAGAAGGTTTTCGAGGCAACCCCTTTTGTGCGTTGGTAACGGCTGCGGTTGCCGCAGGTTTGGCCGTTGTGACGGCCGATGACGTTGCCCCCGCGGTTTTGACGGCTGAACTGGCCAATGAGGCACCTGCAGATTGCTCTGGCACCAGACCAGCTTGTCGCCATCCGAGTATCTGTGCTTCTAGTTCCTTCAACTTGTTCTGCGTCCTCACAAGCTGTGCATCTTTGACTTTGCTCTTCACTGCCTGCTCCATTCTACCCCGTTCTACGGCGGCAGCGATCTCCTGCTCCCTCTGCTCTTTCATTTTCTCCTCGTGTGCAGCTATGGCAGTTGCGATAACCGTCTCTTGGCCACCTCCAGAACCGAAGTTCGTATCTGTGGATGATTCCTTCCACGCTGCTGTCGCAGCCTCAACGGCCGCCTTCAGCTCCCCTTGATGTTGAGCGGTCAAACGCTCTTCCAGCTGCCGCAATTCCTGGGCGTGCCGATTGACAAGTTCATCTGACAGGGGAGAAGATGCGGTAGATTGCAATTCGTTTCTTAGCTTTTCAACTGCGGCGGTCACGGCAGCTTCTTGCTGGGCAGCAGCACGTTCACTCTCCGCGGCCTTGGCTTTCAATATATCTTGTAACCTTGCTTGCAGTTTCTCCTATATATATCTATTTTCAGACATTACCGAGGTCGGAATATTTCAGAGGCTTACATTGGCAAAATGAACGCCCTTGCTTTCTTCAATGGCCTTCTGAGCCTTTGCCTTGGAGTCCTACGGTAAAACCATAAATAAAAACTATTCGCTGGTGGAGCAGCTGATACTCACTTTAGCCTCAGCCTCAGCTTCATCACGTGCTTTAACGAGTTCGGCTCTCTGAGACTCCCATTTCTGTTGTGTCTCCGAAAGATCGGAGGAAGTTGCTTGAGACGTAGGCCACGAAGCTTTCTCAACAAGTAACCTGTCGCGTTCATCCCGCAGAGCAGTCTGAACCCAATCAGTGACAGTCAGTAATACACAACAGGCGCAAGAAGGTAGCGTACAATCGTAGTGTTGAGCTCTTCAACTTCTGCCGGGGGGGCGCCTGCGTGGGCAGTCTTTTCATCCGCGAGCAATTTCTCTAATGCAGCCTTCTCCGCAAGTACAGATTCTAGCTGTTGAGATAGCTCCTGCTCCTTCGAGGAACTGACCGAAGTATCAGTTGGTGGCTGTGCTTTCAGTTCATCTCGCTCGCCAGTCGCTATCTGCAATTGAGTTTGCAGCTGAATGATTGTCTCGTTCAGCTGCGCTTTCTCGGAGTTAAGTTGAGCAAAACGGTTCCTTGCGTTCTGGTTGTTCTTCTGGCCGATCTCTTTCAGATGCTTGTTGTTAGCATCCAGAGCAGCAATCTGAAATAACCTAAGTCTACGCCTTCATGTGAGATAAAAGAGATGTCACTGACCCTCTCCGTTTGCGATTTAATTTGTTCGTCTCGTTCAGCAACGGCTCTCTCCACCTCACTCTTGAAAGACTTCAACTGCTCTATTTCGTCCTTCAAAGACTGTACTTCTGCGGGATCGATGCGATCATACTATGATGGCTTGACGTTAGCCTAATTTGCGGTCAAAAAATGAGACATCGCGTACCTTGCTGAGAAGCTGCGAGTTACGCTCCTTCCATCTTTGGCTCTCCTCTTCGAGACGCCGGACTTGTTGTTCCTTCGCCTCAAGCTCTGCTCGAGCAACACGCAGCTCTTCCTTCGCCGGATCCAGTTCAGTAGATACTTGCTTTAATTTGACATCCAATTCTCGAGCGCGCCTCGCATGAGCCTCGCAGTCAGCACGGAGAGTAGCGTTGCTCTCCCGGAGAATAGTGAGCTGGTTAATTCTTTCAACCAGCTCAGCATGCTGGGCTTCAGAAGCAGCCGCCTCTACGGCACGCTCGCGTTCCTGATTGTATTAATAATTACCTATCTTAGTGAGTTCATTCAGAATTTGTATTGAATCCACTTCACCTCTGAAAGGGCCCTGCGAGTCTCGTCCAAATTCTGGGTGATGTGCTCGATCTGAGTCTTTAGCCGTGTATTTTCCTGCTTGCTGAGCTCAAGTTGCAACTCAACAATCTCCTTCTCTCTTCGCAGATATGCCACCACTGATCTCAATTCAGCCAGCTTAGTGTCTGCATCATCCGCAAGATCCAATTCGCCAAAGACCGATGCTGAGGATGAATCTGCAGCCTGTTTAATGCGGGCTGCTTGCGAGCTAACGGATTCCAGGTGCTGATGGAGAAGGTTGTTTTGGGCAGCTAGATCTCTGCATCTGAGCAAGGAGACAACCTCAGTAAGAATCTAGAGAATTATGTCGATAGGCTTACCTTGTGTTTAGATCCGCTATCTCCTTGTCAAGTGCATCCTTCTGCTGCTTCCAGCTGACTTCTGAAGTAGTGAGCTTGGCTCGGGCAGTTTCGGAAGCAGTCAAATAGTCTCTGGCTGCAGACTGGGTCTTAGACAGCTGTTGTCTGAGATCTTCGACACTCTTGATTGACTCAGCATGAGCTAAAACCTCATGGGCGTAACGCTCCTCCGCAGCCTGCCTCAAATTGTTAATATGAACTCCTTCAAATGCTTCAACTCTTACTTTAGCTCGTTCCTCTTGTTGCCGAATTTCATTCTCCCGCGATGCACGATCGTCCTCGGTATTCCTCTCGGATGTGCTCATATCAACAATAGTATCCTCTAATGTTCTCCTATCGTTAGCCCACGCAGCACGTTCAGTTTCAAGCAGGCGCTGTGACTCGGAGTTCTTTTCCGTCGCTTCAGTCAACTCTTGCTGCACTGCCTGGAGCCTTTCTTGTAACGCATCGTATTCTGACTATAGAGAATGTATGAGTATACGAGGGATGGCCGATTAAAAGGCTCTTACTTCATGTCGAGCAAGTTCAGCTTCAGTAGATGTTTTATACTCGTCATGCGTGACATTGAGCGTTGCCAACGCGATCTCGTTCGCTTGGCTGATCTCTTGGAACTGTTGAACATGACCCCTGGCGGCGGTAAGATCTACCTCTGCAACTTTCAAAGCGGATCTGCAATAATGCTTAAAAAAACAGATATAAGAACACCCCTGTGTGAGAGCTGACCGTAGTTCGGCAACTTCCCCCTCCAGTTGCTGTTCACGGGTCATGTTCTCGTCCGTATGCGGAGTGATGCCATTGACACCAGTAGCTCTACGCTCATAGACAGCCAGCTTCTCTTCGTTGCCTTGCAATTGCCTGGTTAAGTGCTCCACGCGCTCCTCCAGATGCCTTTTGCTCGTCTCCGCACCGACAAGAGACTCGCGCGTCTTAGCCAGTGCCTGTGCCTGCAATAACACAATAGTCACATATAAAGAAAAATCATGAATAATGGAAATGCGGGACGGACAGTATTGTCAATTCGAGCTTGCATCTCCTTCGCTTCTATATCTTTCTGCAAGTTTAGATGTCGCAGAGAATCACGTTCCTGGCTGAGTTGAGATCTCAGATCCTGGCTGTGGAGGATATGAACACGAAGAAATGCAACAAGAAAAGATGTCGCCTACGTCTGATTCTCCAACATCTGTATCTGAGTTTCCAGACGTCGCCGATCGTTCTCACCAGAGCGTTCCAGGTCGTTGTGCATCTTCTGCACATTGGACATCAAGTTGGACAAGTGAGAACGTTCCATAGAAAGAGCTTTGTTCTCGTCGAGTAGGCGGCTTTGAACACTCTGTATCATCATCATGAGATTTTCCAACGAGTTCGCTTGAGTAATACTTGAAGAAGCACACCTCCCATATTCTTTTTTCTGCGCGCAGATTGGCGCATTCATTACGAAGCTGTTCCACGAGACCGTTAGCTGTCATCAGCTCCTCGGTTATGCGGTTACATTCGATGTCAATGCGAGTGTACTGATCATAAAGCTGTTGATTGCGCTTGGTCAGGTTGTCCAACTCATGACCCTGCATAAGACTCTGCTCCTGAATCATGCGGTGACGATCTGATCCGGAATATGAGAAAAGGGGTGAACGCAATACGAGTTGTGCTATATCAACTCACCATTCAAGAATTCGATCTTCGCGTTAGCCTTTGCAAGGGTAGCCTGAAGTTGGTTTGCCTCCCGCTGAGCTGCAACGACCTCCTCTCTCAACCGAACAGAGTCCACGCCCATCTCGGTTCTGTACGCCTCGAACTGGTTCTGTATATCTGCCAATTCCTTCTCGAGATCTGGTTGTGGCGGAGGCCGTCCAGCACGACCGTTGATGTCCCCATTAACGCCGGTTGGAAGGCGGCTCGTGGAATGCTCCCTCGCCAACATCGATCTGAGTGAGTCACGTTCCTTCATGTACGCCTGTATGGTCACCTCACTGCTTTTCTTAAGGCTTTCCAGCTGCCCTTGCAGCTGCTTGATTGCTTCGTGAGCCTCTTTGACAGCTTCCCCTTGCTCTCTCTCCAATGCATCTCTGTATTCCTTCTCCTCCGATTCCATTTTCGATCCCAGTTCGCGCACGATTTTAAGAAGCCGCTGGTTCTGCTCCTGCAGCTGAGGAATCGAGCGGAACAACACAAGATTGTTAGTAATGACTGCTTCAATATTATCCGCGGGTTTTGTACGTTCATCCTGCTCAAGATCTTCGTCCGAAGGGATTGATGGGTCCTGTATACGACCAACCTGTCTGAGCAGCACCTGCACTTGACGGCCAAGGTCGTCAAGTTGTTTCTGCAAGAGATCATTTTCTCGTGTGCTCTTAGCAAATTTTTGAGCGCTCTCCTCTGCTGCCGAGGCAAGGGCATCGCGCTCTGAAAGAGCCTGTGCGAGCTGAGAAGCCAGCTGTGAAGCTTCAGATTGAAGTCGCTCATATTCGGCACGCTGCTGCGAGAGAATGGGTGCCTGGGAGAGGGGTCATTAATCAATAAGTTGATGTACGTTCCGGACATGCTCACTCTCTCCTCAATCTGGGTAAGAACGGCCGACAGTGTCCGGTCCATATGATCGTACTCTGCTGACTTCTTGGCATAGTCCTCCTGCAGCCTGACGTAGTCTGCATATACCTCCGTGAAAGTCTTGCCGCTTCGCTGTGCTCTGCTTGCAATTGCGACGGTGGGGCTCAAGCCCATCATACCTTGCGTTAAGATGTCCGGCGTTCCATTCATTGACGGCGTAGCGGGTCCACGAGCAGGAGTGCCAGGCACCGAGGCACTAGCAGCGAAAGGAATGGGGAACTCGCCACGGTCCATTCTGTCCAAGACACTTTCTAATTCCTCAATTCTCTTCTCCGCCTCCTCTGCCCTCTGTCTCTGATTCTCGATTTCCTCTTTCAACACAGCCTCCCGCCTTTCCGCCCGGTCACCCACACCCGCCCACTCTTTCTCAATCCCGTCCACGATGGCTTTGGCCTGCGCCTCCCGCGCCTCCATCATCTCAATCAATCTGCGTAGCCCCGCTGCCTCGCTTGAGTACGTCGCCTCCTGCTCTGCCAGCTGTCCTGTCAGATCCTGGACACGCGCCAAGGCCTGCGTCAGCTGGTGCGTCTGCGCCGTATGCGCAGACTGCAATGCCTTCAGTTGACTCTCGGTAGCTGCATGCGTCTGGATTAAGGAATCATGGGAAGCTTGCAACTGAGCGAATTCTGCATGCTTCGTACGGCGGTACTTGGCGAAATCCTCCGTCTTCGCTGTAAGTTCCTCTGACGCACGCGCAGCTTCTTCCTTAGCCAATTGCAGTTGTTGCGAGAGCGAGTCGAGCTTGAACTGTATACAAATTAACTAGGATACCAGAGCATAGAAATTGCACATACCTTTGTCGAATTCTCCGTAGATCGAAGCTCCCTTAGTTGGCTCTCTAGTGCCTGGTGCTCGTGACGAGCCTGCTTGAGATTTGCACGAAGAGTCTGGATCTCCTCTACAATGACATGGTAAGAATAAGCCGGAGGTGACTAGATAAACAAAATCGCCTTCTCGTTGCACGCCATCCTCCTTGAGTCTGCTCACGACTGTGATAAGATCTCGCTTCTCGCGCTCTGTATCTTCAACTCGATGCTTCAGAGTGTCGACCTCTGTTGATGAAGCTGATTGTGTCGTCGAAAGAGTGGTGATCTGAGCTTGCAAAGTAGCTCGTGAAACAGCTGATAGAGATTATTGAAAACCTGTCAAAACGCGTGTGCGGCACTACGCACCCAGCTCCTCCTTCTCTTGCTTAACATGTTCTAGCTCCTTTCGCACACTCTCCAGCGAGCTCTCCAGTTCTGCAGTTGAAGACTCTCGATCTTGCAACGCCTGATCCAGCTCAATATCCTTGCGCTCGATCTCAGCACGCGCGTCCTCCAACTCTCTCTGGGTGGCGTCGGACTCCGAAGCGTGACCGACGATCAGCCTATACATAGAGAGTATGGCATCAGGCGACGGTGAAAACAAGTTGATGTCCGGAAGGAGTTGTGATAAAGCGTTCGAGTCAAGATCCTCCGGGACAAGAACAGTGATTGTGGCATTAGCTAGGGCAGGCGAGTTTTCTCTCGTGGAGGTTTCCTGCACAACGGCAGCTTCGGCGGCCGCAGCAGCGGCCGCCTTGCTTTTTCTGCGCGTTTTCATCATCTGAACTGGGCCAGGTGAATAGCCTGGGTGGTTAGGATTGTGAAGGCCAACGCCGCGGGGAACGATGAATGACAACGGTTGTTTACGATTGTTGCCCAAAGGCCCCTAAATCAAACACAACCAAAGTTAATCACGTGGTTGATTCATTGTTGCTATTCTACATTTGGTAGTCATGTAGGCGTTCTCGTCGTCGGCTTTTCCTTGCTCTCTTTTGATGTCGTTTACTCCCTGTTAAGTTTCGCACTGATCAACGTTATTTGGTCTTTTATTTGAGTATCATTTCCCTCATTCTGCCCATTTTTGTCGTATCGGTTTAGATCGGCATGTCGTTCTTCAACTCCTTAGGGTAAGACAACAACATTATTCGTGTTGTTATCTCATGAGAATTTAGTTTTTCATTCCTCAGACGCTCAATGCAGCGCGCTCCGCGTCCTCCCAAACGTTCCACGACACCTACATCATCATCGTTCCCTTCCACTGAGTCATTACCCGGTACACCGACGACTCCGTCGGTGCCTAAGCCACTGTACTTGTGCAGTCCTTTCGTGGAGGCCGCGTTAGTGAAAGGTAACTTCAAGCACATTGTGATGCTACCGAAATACGCGGACGTCATGGAGTGGGTTGCCGTCAACAGTATGTACCTCAGTGCCTTTCCGTCTGTCGGGCACGCTATGACACGCTCCGCGATGCACTCGCATTACGAACGTCTTCCTCCAGTCTTTGATTTTTATCAGAATCTCAACCAGTTCTACGGCGTGCTTGCCGAATGCTGCACACAACAGTCATGTCCGACGATGAGCGCCGGCCCGACGTACGTCAATTGTCGCGTTTTCGTAAATTGTTCAGTGCTTATGGTGCATATTTGTCTCAGGTTGAATTACACGTGGATCAATCAGGATCGAAAGAGTGTACAATTACCGGCCCCCACATACATCGATTATGTGATGACATGGGTACAGAACCTACTGGACGACGAGAACGTGTTCCCTACGAAGTCCGGTACGTGCTTAAGCAAACTGTCATAATCTTTCTTACGCATACTTATGATTTTTAGGTCGCGATTTTTCTCAGACGTTCCCTTCCACCGTCAAACACGTATATCGGCAGCTCCTACGCGTCTTCGCGCATCTATACCACTCGCACTATCCCCAGATCCTCCACCTGCGGAGCGAGCCGCACTTCAATTCGCTGTTTGCCCATTTCCTCGCCTTCGGGAAGGAGTACGAGTTGCTAGATCTGAAAGACGTGAAGGGCCAGTCCGGCGCTCCGGTCGGCATCGGAGCGCTTTGGGAACGTTGGAAGGAGATGGGCATCCTGGAGTCGTGAGAAGGTGCACGCCATGACCGTGACGCACGGAAGGCCGTCAGAGCGCGACGAATCAGTGCTGCGAGCAGACATCCACTCCCAGAAACCAGGGAGTATCAGGTATCGTATAGGATGGACAACATCGGAGGCGGCAGGTTCGCCATATACCATGTATCAATCATGTTTTTAGGTTTGCTTTATTGCGCGTATCACAATGGCATAGTCGATTTGACGGTACTCTTTCCTCACGTAACGCGACTCAAGCCAGTCTTTGATATTGCAGCCACTTCTCTGCAGATGTTTCTCAGCTTGACTATCATTTCTCCTTTCCATGATGGGCTTCACAATTAGCGCCGATTTCGTACTTCATGACTGAACCGGCTGCATAACAGCCCATGAGCTGCGCAGGATGTGCTTCCAGATGATTTGGATTACGTCAAAAAGTGCCTGCGTTGGTAACAGATGCTTTGATTCTCACGCACATGTCCATTTGTCCATCTACCATCTTCTCTTAAATAATCAAACATAATGTGCACATAAATGGAAGGGTTATAAGACGAAGATCTCATGACACAGTCAACATAATGATAGCTAGACGAATGTAATAAGCGATTCAACATAGTGTTCTAAAACTCTGTGTCATTGTTATGCATCCAACGACCCCGAAGGTTTTTGCCCAAAGACTTCGAATAAATAGAGAGAAGGCGCTATACATGTGCAATATCGACGTTCTGGTCAATGCTACAAACAAAAAACTTACGTGCATCCGCAAGTTTTCTAACATGATACTTTCAGCAAACCTGCTGTCCTGAACACTGGCGGATGTGATCAACATATCGCGACAGCCGCTCGAGACGCTCCTGTGTCTTGAGCACATGAAGCTAACATGAGCTTGCCGTGATGACCATTTGTTGCAGGGCAGGCGATATACAGAAGTCCCATGAGAAATATTATTAATGGAGTTGATAATGAAGGACCGAAGGGGAATTGTAGTGAATATCCCACGCCGGATGGCTTCTATGTCTACTAACACGGCCAGAACTGGTGCCGCATAAAAAGGTAGAATCCTCTTGAGTGAAAGACTGGTGGGGTCCGAACAGGTGAAGAAGGAGCTTCTGGGGATCCCGATTCTTGGAGGGGATCGAGATCCCAAGTGAGATAATGCAGGATCAACTGAACTGGAGTAGCAGGTAAAGTGAAGGCCGAAGACGAAGATTTTGCTACGCATTCTCGCCATTGATCTACGTTCAACATTATGAGCTGGAGTGACTCTTGGTGGTTCAGTTTATGTATATTGAAAACTAGATGCCAATGTCATGGACTTACTAGAGACTAATCATTGACCAGACGAACCAGTGTTTGCGATGCTACTTCTCAGAACACTTGATGTCGAACGTTGATGAACTGAATGCTTTTATATCTATGGGTAGAAAGTGTCGTAACACCAATCATATCCTGCATTCCCATGTCATAGCGGTAAGCAGATAGGTGATGTGCTCTGACTCGTGTCCGTCTGGTCTTCTCTCTGGCCGTCAAGTTCTCTCTAGCCTTCTGGCTTGCCCTCTGACCATTTCACTGGGAGCTATCTAGGTCAACGATCCAAGTACGTAACGTGGATGAGCATCCACAGTTCCCAATGGAGTAGACCTCAACACAGGGTTATAGCACTGTATGTACATTGGCAAAACTTGCTTGTGAGGTGCTTGAGATTTACAACCGGCAACATGCATGTGGGCGGCTGATGAGCACCAGTCTCTCTCGCGATCGTCCCTCTTAGACTGTGTAGGATGATTAAGTACTCACAAACTGGGTTGTTTTTGGAAGTAGTTTCTGGGTTTGACGTTCTGTCCTTATGGGGTTAGCCGTATGGTAGAGGGAGGTTCAGAAAATGATATCCCAGCATCGAGCAGGAGATCTTGTAGTGGTCCTACCCGTCTTAGGCTCAGACTTCCGACGGAGGTGTGGATATATTACCCGCGGCTGACTCTTATATACACGAAAAGTTTTTTTGCCTATGGGTTTTTCTCTTTGAGCATCCAGCTTCTGACCAGATAAAGGGTTTATAGCACCTGGAATTAGTGTCTTACAGCATAGTCATTTGTAGATGGGGGGGCTGGAGCTGAGTTACACAATGACCCTGATCGATGTCGTACTGTACAGTGACCGAATGTACTCTCTTCATCTGTTGTTCATAAGCGGGTGTGCATAATCTCCCCAGGTAGACTAGGTATTTCCTTCAACCTTCGTGCCTCAGGAACTGGCAGCTGCCATACTGTCCATTGCACCATACACGTGCTCACAATAGAAATATCTACTTTGTGCCCATTTCGGGTAGCTACGCACGCAAATTGGACTCGGGAATCACTCAACTGCGTCGCAGGACTTGAACGCAGACATGCCGCGCGATCTGCCCGGGCTGTACTGGGACGACGAGCGCAAGCGCTACTTCTCCCTATCCTCCAGGCCCGCATCACCGACCAAGGCTCCACCCGCAGCCCCTGGTCCGGCGTCACAGCACGAGCACGATGCACAGGTGCATGCAGAGCGGCCCGTGCGCGCATCGGATCCGGACGGGCACCATGCAAAGCGGAGGCGCGTGTACGGCGTCGAGGACTCGGACGTGGCGGGCATGATGTGGCGCGCGTCGGAGAGGACGCGGGCGTCGGCCTCGAGTGTGCGGATGAGCAGCAGTGCACAGTGAGGCTTTTCACGCTGGCAGTGCGACTGCGAGGCGGCGCTGGCTGACGACTGATGGCTGGGGCGCAGCGACATCCTGGGGGCGAACATCGCGTGCACCGCGCGCGGGTGCAGCTATTACATCGCGGACGCGGACGTGACGGCGTTCCTCTCAACCGTATGTGCCCGCCATCTGCGTTCATCTCGTCAGCTGTATGAGTGACACTGATCGAACGGGCCAATAGTTCGACTCGTCGCACGACGGCGGGCCGTTCCAAGTCATGGCGGGCGACGCGCAGGGCTGGCTGCACTCCTTCTGCGGCATCGCCGATCACGCCACGCGTGCACGAGAGTTCAGTCTAGCGTCCTCGGTGTGTACTCGCTAAATGCCTAAGTGTACGCTCCCGTGAGCCATCTCGATGCCCGCAGATCTCTTCCATCTGCATGAGCGGGACACGATGCGTGTGCGTTCAAATTCTCCACAAGTGCCGATCGGGACCACATTCCCCGTCTGACATGCTTGTGTCTTTAGCGCCGTATCCTTTGGACCGCCTTGCAAGATCGTCGTGGGGGACTTGGAGCCAACAGAGTACGCGGCACGTCCTCGACAGCGGGAGTAAGCACCAGCGCGCTCATTTTCATCTAGGACATGGACCATCCTCAGCCTCCCGAAGGAGATCTGCCACGACGTCTGGGCGGCGCATCTGTTGGGTCGCAGCCTCGCGCTCGGTAAGAGGGTGCACTGCGTCCCGCCCGTGTTTTGCTCACCTCAGACAAGGCGCCGCAAAAAGGGCGATCCGTCTTCCCGACATCGATATCGGGACGGGCTTCCAAACATTCGACGCCAGGAGCGACGTGCTAGTCGTCCATCAGGAAGAAGTGAGTGTTGCATCTTCAGGGCATCGCTCATCTCCTACCCGTCATTGACACGAGTAGCATCTTATCTACACAGGTGCCCGTAATGGCTGCATCGGCCGCTTCGACACCCGCGTCGACAGCCACAACATGCAGGAGTTGTTGGCCGGAAGGTTCGAGCAGACGACAAGCTCGATCACACATCTCAGTATAGTTCTGGAGTGGCAACTTCTCGTGAGCACCATACGCGGGGACGTCAGTGTTTTATGATATATTATTCGTCGTGTGTGGCCCCTGATTGCAGGCACAGCTGGAAACACACGATCTACGATTCCTGCGCAACGCGACCCCCGTGCTGCAATTTCCGGGACACGTCAACTCGTACACGACCAAACTGGTATGATCTGCACCCGCCGGCCCCATCCCGCAGTCCGGCACCCTCACTGACCGCGTCTCGTCACTCACCAGGGCCTCGCTGTCAACCCAGCACAAGACTTCCTCTTCGCCAGCGGCCAGGATCGCCGCGTGCGCGTCTGGTCGCTGCGCACCGGCCGGCCGCTCCGTCCGCCACCACAGTCGTCGCGCCCGTCGCGTCTATGGGTGCACGCGTTGCCCGGATCCCTGGAGACCGACCAGCTGTTCAGCAAGGAGTTCGACGCGCCCGTCGCCGCGCTGCAGGTGACGCAGAGCGAGAAGGGGGCGTGCCTCTGGGCCGCTGCTGCCGGCGAGCTGCACCGGTATCATCTGGGCCAGCTGGGCGGGCTCGCGTGAGCCCGTGCTTGTCGCCGGGGCAGGCGCGAGTGTGCATTGGGGCTGTTCAAGGCAGACTGAAGAGGTGTGTGGTGGGAGCGGAGCGTTGTGACGGCGATCTCACTATTGGGAGTCTGACTGGCTTACAGTGTCCTACATCGTTGCACTTTGTACATTCACGGCTTGATTATTAGAACCCCTGTTCCAAGGACCCAAAGGACAGCCAATTTTGTGAGTAGTCATTCCACAGAGTCTAAGAGAGACGTAAGACTAAGACTGGTGTCCATCGGTTGCCCACGTGGGTGTTGTCGGTTGTAAGTAAATCTTATGGACAATCACTGAAATTTGCAAGGTTTGCCAACAGGGTTGTTAGCCTGCGACCTTGTGTTCGCCGTCGACGGCTGAGGTATGACTGCTTACTTACTCTGTTGGGAAACGTTGATGCTCATCCAGATTATGTACTTAGGCCGCTAATCTGGATAGGTCCCAGCAACATTTTTAGAGACTGCCAGAGTGATTGCCAGAGACTCAGAGATGGCTATGACCTGTGAATGCACGATATGATTAATGCTGCGACACCTTTCAACCTCTATATAAAGGCATTCACGCTGGGGTAGTCACCGTTCGACGCCAAGTGCTCTGAGTAGCCCCGCGAATAGTTCGTTCAGTCATCGGGTAGTCTCTGGTAAGTCCATGACCTTCGCATTTAGATATAACTTGAACTGAACCACTACAGTAGCAGTGCAGCAACCCCGGGCCAGCTCACGATGCTGATTATCGACCAATGGCGGGAATGTGCTGGTGAGGCTTGGTCTTTAACTTCATCAGCTATTCTAGCTCATTCTTCAGCCGATGCCGCTTTGACAAATATACATCCTCAACGTCCTGTGACCTCGTTTCCCCTGACTTCAAGCTCCCGTCCTACAAGGATACGCATCCCAAGATGCTCCCTCTTCGCTTACTGGGAATTTATCATGGTCTCTCGCAGAATAGGATTCTGCCGTTAGTTCCGGCCCTAGACTCGGAACGTATCCAGGGCGGGATGTTCGCCGTGAATCCCTTTCTGCCCTTTCCTGCTGGCTCACGTTCTAACAATATTTCTCACAGGATTTCTGCTCATCGCCTGCCCTGGGTGCGGATCATGTTTCAGCGGTTTGTGCCACTGCCACGCGTGATCTCCTCCACGCTGCAGCTTATACCGCGGAACAACGCTACCAACCAACACAAGGTCATCGAGGCAAGCCCGCATAAGCTTCATGTGCTCAAGACACGGGAGCGTCTCGAGCGGGCGTCGCGGTATGTCGATCATGTCTACCGACGTGTAGGATAGCAGGGTGTTTGCTCAGAAGGACACTTGCGAGAAGCCTTGCGAGGATACGCGTAAGTGGTCTGTAGCATCGGACCGCTGACTTGCACAAATATGGTGCCTCTCGATCCCTCCGAAGTCGTTAAGCGGACGGAACGGGAACCCTGGGGATTGATGCGTCAATGGATGCATGACGATGACACAGAGTGTCGGGACACTGCGTTGAACCGCTCGTCACGCTCGTCTCGTCGTTACGTTGGATGGGTTCCCCACTATGGGATCTTCGTCTGTTGAATCTGTAGCTGTCGCGCACTCGTGCACTCGTTGCACACCACGCGTGCAAAGTAAGATCTGAGTTTTCCTGATGTGTGGGGATGGGAGAAGTAGCGCTTGCACTTGTCATCCTAGCACAGGCCAGGCAGATCAGGCAGCATCCCCTGCCACCTGCATTGCAGTTTATCTGAGTCCCCAGCAGTATTACTTGATGTCGTACTGTATTACAGATGCCGTAAGATGTCCAATAACATGTAATGCGGTAGCAGCTAAATGCACTCCTCCATGGTTCTCAGACCCAATTGTATGCAATCTTTTTGTGGCCTGTGGGTTTGTAAGGAAAACCCCAGTTTTGCTTATGTAGCTTATTGTCTTGTCAACAAGTCAAAGACTCAAATTCAACATAAGACAATCAGGCAATTATTGATGTCTTCTGAAAATCATCTCAAGAAGAAGAAAAAACTCCATGAAAATAATTCATTGAGCCAGCATTGTCATGCAAAAGTAGGGTTTCCCTGATGATGTGCAAGAGACGCAGACTTTCCGAGTGGCAGCGCGCTCGTCGACCCGATTGGCTCTCGAATCACGGTCACGCGACTGACGTCTGCGGCGTCGCCGGCCTCGACCCAATCGCAGGTTTTCCATTTTATCCGGCCCACCGCTCAGGCTATTCCATCCAAGTCCTACCCTCAAACAGCAGGCTCCCCGCCCACCCGCACCCGTCGACAGGCACCGACCCCTCGCGCGCAAAGAACAAAACAAAACAGAACAGAACGAAGAAAAAAAAATCGGCGCCTTGTGTGCCCGTGACTCGGAGGCGTGTGCGCGCGCTGGGACGATTCTCAACCCATTGACTTAATTTTAGTTTATGTAAGCGCGATGGGCAGCGGGCAGCGGGGCCCTTGTTCTCGGGTTCTCTGTGGTCGTTCGGTGGGTATGTGATGGGTTCTCGTGCTGATGCGTGTGCGCCCGAGATGTGCGGCCGTCGGATGGCGCGGCGGGCGCAGCATACCGCCTTCGTTGCAAGGCAGGCCGCTGCGCTCCGCGCCCCCGAGGCCCCGCTGGCGCTGCGTGATGCACATGGCTCACGGTCGATGGGCTCGTCGGAGGCACACCTGCGCTCCGGACGCGGGGGGGACGAGTCCGTGCGCACTTCGTACGGTGTCATTGACGAGCAGCGTACGTAACGCGAGCTGCCTCGGTGTTCTGGATGGTCCTTCGCGAAGAGACGACGCGGGCGTCCGGGCGGTCATGCACTCGTAATGCGTGCGTCTTGTTTGGTCTCTGCGTTCTAGTGCTCTTCCATCGAACCACCTTACTCTGCTGGCCCGGTCGGAGAACCAGTCGTGAGAGCGTGACCACCAAGTACGTGTTTTTCCTTTGGTTACTGAGAAGACGAAGTGTGTGGTATGTAGGTATGGTGTTCTTGCAGCGCTCCTGGTCTCAGATGTCAGAGAAAGGATGCAAGCCGGGGGCAGTCAGATCCCCCGACGTCGATCCATCGAATGAGGCCGGACATCCAAGTCAAGGCATCGACTTCCACACGCGGTGCCGCCAAAGTAGCGTTTTCTCGCGCGAACACAGTCTATTGCGAATCCACGGCGATATTACCTACTGTTCACATAGCCGCACTGCATTGCATAACGCGTACGTTTCTGCGAACGGTTCCGCCGGTGCCTGGCGCGACGTCCCATTCAGCGGGCGTGAATGCTGAGCTTGCATGACGGACGTGATTGGTGTTCGTGCGCGTAAATGGACGCTTCTGTCGACACAAGCTTGAAGCCTGATATATGATCTCTCACGGTCATCACCGCGGTCTCTGTCAGCGTTGCATCAGCGTGTCGACGCCCGGATCAGACCGACGACGCCTGTTGTCTTTCTTGAGAGGCCAACAGCAGCGGGGAGCCGATGGATGGCGTCGACGCGCAGATCGGCCGGTGTGAGGTGTGAGGGCACTGGGCCTGAAGGAACAGGCGGGGAGTTGAAAGTGAGCCGGGGCCCAGGCCCAGGCCCAGCTGCGAGCGAAGGAGGGCGGACGCTGGAAAAACGCTGAAATCGGGGGTGATGATCCTCGCCCGGGCGGGGTTGAAAATTTTATTGCGCAGATCTCAGATAGGCACACAATGGCTGGTGAGAAAATTGGACTGCGGGTGGGCTTGGGATGCTGGGCGTAAGACATCGACAGCCCGGGGGCAAGCAGACAGACTTGGACGTCGAGCGCGACGGTGAGGACGACGGCGAGGTGCCTCGGCGTGCAGCATGCGGGGAGAGAGCGGGGATTGCCGCGTAAGGGCGAGAAAACGGCGACGCGCGGTGTTCAATTTATTTATCATTTTACACTCTGCAAGCCAACGACCACAGGCAGCTGTGTTCGCCTTTGGAAATTTGTTCCTCCTGATTTGCCTTCCCCCGCCCCCGCCATTGCCATTCCATAGTCGCATTGGACAATGGAACTCTTCGCGGAACTTGAGAACAACAAGGTCCCCCACCACAGGACACCTCTCTCCGTCCTACCGCCATCTGCCCTCTTCGCACGCAGTCTCCGCGTTGCACAGGCGCCAGATCACTGCACACGCCCCTGTGAAGACAGGCCCTGCGCCGTGATTGTCCATCCGTCCGCCCGTCTCGGCGACGACGCCACCATCGTCGACACCCTGGTTGTGGATCAGCTCCTGCGCGACTGCCTGGGGATCAACTTTAAGGTTGAACAGCTCGTCAATTCCATGCCACCGGTAAGCTCCTTGTTTGCATTTTTACGTACCCCCTCCCCGTGATCTGCGGCGGAGCTTATTTAGACGCAATATTACGCGCCCCGGTCCTCGAGCTCGCCTGCGCAGGGCACACATATACACACGCACCACGCCGGCGTCAGTCGCCCACGCGTCCGTCTCTGCACGCCTGCACAATGTGCCTCTCCCTGCCCGCGCTCACAGTCTTTCTTTCAGCTTCCCTCTCCTCCTGACACCCTCTCCCCGAGCATCGCTTCAGATACCTGCCCCTCTCCCATACCAATACCACTGCCAATACCACACCAACACCACCCTGGCCCCGCCATGTCCAACACCAAGAAACGCCGCTCGCTCCAGTCCATCTTCTCGCTGCCCCACTCCCCACTCGCCGACTCGCCCGCGTCCCGCGCCCGCTCCAGCTCCGCTGCAGTGCCGACACACCACCCCGCACGCGACTCCGCGTCCTCCGACTACGGTACCATATCCTCCCTTCCCGACCTCCCGCTCCTCGACCTCCCCTCCCCGTCCCGCGACTCGCCCCCGCCAGACCTCCTCGACGACGATCCCTTCGCCAACCTCTCCCCCGCCCCCTCCCTCCGCCGCCTGCGCCCCGCCCCGCTCGTCCTCGCGCCACTCAACACCTCTTCCTCCCCCGGCGAACCCCTCCCCCAGCTGCTGCCGCCGCCCCCGCGCTCGCCCCTCGCGCAGAGCGCGTCGTGCGACACCTCCCCGACGCGCTGCCTCTTCGCCCCGCTGGCCTTCGCGTCGTTCCAGAGCCCCCCCGCGACGCCCCCGTCAAGCCCGGTCTTCCCCCCCGCGCACCGCCCGCGCCTCGTGCGCCCCAAGTCGTCCGGCCACCAGGTACGTCCCGCGTACACCCGCCCCGCGTTCGCGCCGCGGCCGTCCCTGCCCTCGTTGAACACCCTCGCGCAGGCGCACGTCGCCGTGCCCAAGGTCAGTCCCCCTGCGCGCGGCGCCTCGTCTGGTGTTGGTGTTGGTGTGGTGGCTGACGGCTTCGCTTGCTTGCATCTGCAGGTGCGCAGGGGCCGCGTCGGCGCACAGCTCCCCGCGGAGCCGTGGGCGCACGCCGCTCCCCACTCCCCGCGCAGCTTCTCCGGCTCCCCGGGGACCCGCCGCCGCGGCCACCTCAGGCGGCCCACGGAGCTCAGCACGATCCGCGACTCGCGCATGATCCTCGACGGCCAGATGTTCAGCTTTGGCGAGCGCGAGGATGCCGTGGACGCGAACGCGGACGCAGACTTGGCGGACAGCCCAGGCTCCTCGTCGTCACGCGACACAATCCGCCCACACCCGCATCAGCCGACGCACGCTGCGGACGTGGTAGACGCGGCAGACGACGCGATGTCCATGCCGCCGCTGATGCGCGGGTACTCGGACCCGTGGCCGCGGCGGCGCGAGCCCGACAGCCCGCCGTCGACGTCCGCCGTGCCCTCGCTCTGCCCGTCCTCGCCCAGCGCGTCCTCCGACTCGAACGACCACTTCTTCCCCCCCGACGCCGCGTACCCCGACACGCTGCCGATGCCCCTGCCCCTGCCCCTGCCCCTGCCCTCCGCGCGCCACACCCGCCTGTTCGAAAGCGACCTCATCGCGACGCTCGAGTACGACTACGCCGCCGCCGTGTCCCAGCTCGCGCGCGCGCCCTCGCCCTTACCCTTACCCTCCCCCGGCCCCGGCCCCGCCGTCGTCGTCCCGCCCGCGGGCTGCTTTGCCGATGCGCGTCCGGGCACGTCCGCGGACACGGTCACGGGCCGCGCGTGCATGTTCGCGCTGCAGCGCGCGGGCTCCGGCGCGTCGCAGTGGAGCACGGCGGACTCGGCGGACTCGGCGGACCTGGCGGACTCGGAGCTGCCGGTCTCTCCCGGCTGGTCCGCGTCCGAGTTCTCCAGCAGCAGCGGGGGCCGCTCGCGCGCGAGCTCTAGCTCCGCGTCGTCCGCGGATGGTTGCGAGTATGTCGAGGATGAGGAGGGCGAGGGCGAGGGCAAGGGCGAGGGCAAGGAAGAGGACGGCCGGTGTGTTTTCGGCATTCCGTGGCCGTCCGTCGGCGCCGACCCCGCGCGCACGCCGCCGTCCTCGTTCTACATGGACGAGCTGTCCGACGCAGAGTGTCCTGTGGACGATGGCGCGCGTTCGTCACTGCATTCCGGCGACAGCGACAGCGCGGAAGAGCCGATGGACGGGGGCGAGGAGGGCTCGCGCCGCAGTGCTGCCAACGGCCGGTCGTCCGCTGCGTCGGGCTATGGTGCCGGTTACAACGGGCGCTCGAACGGCGCGTACCACGGGAATGGGAATGGAAATGGGTACGGCGCCTCCGCGGGCGGCTATGGCGGCCATGGAGGCTTGGGCGGGGGGCGGAGGGGACGCGACGACGACGACGACGACCGCAAGCGCCGCCCCACGCTCCGGCCCAACGCGCTCAGCTCGACCGATTCCGACACGTCCGAGGACGACGAAGACAGCACGGACTCGGGCGAGGACGCGCCCGCTCCCCGGCACCCGACCCCGCCGCGCCGCGTCCGCTCGCCGGGCGCCGCCGAAGACGACGTCCCGCTCGCGCAGCAGATACCCACGGCGCTCAAGGCGCAGCGCACGATCCGCCGGCAGGTGCGCGACGAGATCGACCAGCGGCGGCACGAGCGGACGCTCAGAGGGCAGGCCACGAACGACCGCCGCGACGCCCTCGCGCGCTCCGCGAAGGCCGCAGAGCCTACGGGCGTGCGGACCCTGTCCGGCACCGCCGCCCGCAGCCCGCAGGAGGCGGCAGCCAGCCCGCCCAGGCAGGCTGCGCGGCCGCGCACGAAGACCCTCCCGGGCAACGTCAGCAGCCCGCTTTCTGTCGTCGACCTCACGAAGAAGCTGCTGGGCCTCCAGGCGAATGGCGCGCTCCCCGCCTCGATCAGCCGCAAGCGCCCCTCGGTCGACCTAGACGCGAGAGCCGTGGGCTCGTCCACACGCGCGCCGTCACGCGACGTCAGCCTCACCCGCGGCCGCGCGCCGTCGGACGCGGACCGCTCTGCGGCGCTCCTCAGGCACCCGTCGCGCGCCGCGCGGGACGTCCCCGAGCCGGACGGCGGGCGCGGCAGAACTCTGCGCCCGCAGCGCTCGTTCCACCATCCCAGTCCTGCACCGGCCGACCCCCGTGCGCCGCCGCTGCCCGCGAGCGCCGGGGGGCTCAGCAGGGCGGGGACGACTGCGTCGAAGCGGGAGCCCGCCTCTGTGCATCCTGTGCCCGGAGTCATGCCTTCGCCCCGTCTCTCGGAGCAGGCCCACCCCGGCATGGAGAGGTCGCGGTCGGTGAAGCCACCGTCTCGGAGGCCGAGCGCGGACCGCGACAGGCCGCGCATGCCCTCCGCAGAGCCTGAGAGCATATCTGCCGCATTACGCTCGCGCGTGCGAAAGCCCTCGGTCAGCGCGACAGAGGCCGCGCCGGCCGTCCCCCACGCCGTCGTGTCCCCCTTTGCCCCCCTCCCTGCCGCCGCGTTCTTGCAGTCTGCGGTATCCCACCAGCCGAAAGGACAGTCCATGTGGCAGCAGCGCATATTCATTGGGACCATGCAGCGGTTTGTGACTGTCGAAATTGGCTCGTCGACGAGCGCTGCCGACGTGCTCCAGACCGTGGATGGCCAGGGCAAGCTGGGCCAAGCGGCAGGCAGTGGGGGCTGGATGCTCTGGGAGCTGTCACAAGACTTTGGTATGGGTGAGTGATTGCGAATCGGTTGTGTACGCAAGTCTCCACGCTCACGGTGCTGGGTGTAGAGCGGCCTATAAGAAGCTTTGAGCTTCTTTCCGATGTCTGCGGCTCATGGAACTCTGACAAGATCGTCAACTTATTGGTGATCAAAAAGACCTTGCTGGCGCCGTTGCTTAGCCGTTCTGTAAGTACGCTTGCTGCACGCGAAAACTCTCATATTGACTAAGCGTCACAGAATATTCCTGCCAGTTCGCCCACATGTGGTGGCTATGTGCAGTACGAGTATAAGCGGGGAAAGTGGCAAAAGCGTTGGATGGAGCTGCGAGAGCACAGTCTGTGGCTCTCGAAGCGGAACACAGTGCGTATGGCGAATCGATCGGTGAGGTACGTGCTAATGACACGTGAAGCAGGGCAAGGATCAGACCTTCCTATGTTCGCTCAACAACTTCGACGCGTACTATGTCACCCGGCCACACAAGGCACCCAAGCCCTACGTCTTCGCCGTGAAGTCCACGGACAGTCTCGCGTTCTTTGAGAACACTGCCGACTATGTGCACGTCTTCTCGGCTGGTGAGGGAGAAGGAAAGAACTGGCTGGAGAAGATTCTCCTCGCTCGGGTATGTTTCTTCCCGCACTGAAAGTATCGCCCTCCTTTCTCACTTTCGTATCCTAGTCATATGTCCTATACCAGGAACGCAATGTGCTGTCATCATCTGCTGGTCCAAATTTGACCCGAGCGGGCACACGCGTACAGCCTCCTGGTCAACGCCCTGCACAACCTCTCGTCAATGTTGGCCCTCCGAAACCCGATATGCCCTCTACAGTTGCCATTGGGTTTGAACCCGGTTCTCTTTTGGCGAAACGCTAGCCTGTCTGATATATTTATCGTATCATGAATGTTTTTCCTCAGCTGTCATCTACGTTGCACACATCTCGCCACCCCTTCTTTACCTTGTATAGATATTTATCTCTTGATTTGCGGAGCACATACTATCACATTCTTTGTAATTCATTGTATTACATCTTTGTAAACGCGACAGCAGCGATGTAGAGAACGAAGAAATACATTAGCAGTTAGAATACATATTATACACATGATGGATGCAGCAGTAAGAGTCCGAAAACACAGATTGAGTCAATCAGATTTCTTCAGCTTTTTCTTCGCAGGCCCTTCCTCATTGCCGTTTGTCGCCTTCGGCTTAGGCTTGGGCTTGGGCCTTGGGCGTTCCTCATCAATGTCCATCACGTCGTCGTCGTCGTTCTTTTTCTTCGGCTTTGGCTTTGGCTTAGGAGCAGCCTTCTTCGGCCTCTCATCCTCCTCAGCATCGCTCTCCTTGGCCTTTTTCACGGGCGCTTTCTTCTTTGGAGCCTTACCCTTACCTTTGCCCTTGGCAGCTTTGGTGAGCTCGCGGTCACCGCTGGCATCTGAGGCGGTTTGACCACCTTCATCGGAAGAGTCGCTCTCTGTGGGCGATCCCTCGTCCGAGTCTGATGCCTGGAAGTCTTCATCTACAGCGAGGAGGGGTTGTCAGCTGAATTGAGACAGTCAAGGTGTACTACATACCATCTTCGCTGTCATCATCTTCGCCGCCCAGTCTAGGCTTGGGCACCTCCTCGCCACTGCTTGCGACACTCTGCATTTCCTCGTCCTCGTCTTCATCAGCACCCATGATGAGCTCGCCCTCCATCATCTCGTTCTTGACCTTGACCTTCTTCTCCTTAAGGTACGTCTCCGTGCCCTCGTGCTCTTCCTTGTTGATCGACGTGAATGTGTACTCTGGCCCACTCTTCGTCACGATCTTCAGATCGAACGTGCGCGCAGCGGTCGCGCCCAATCCCGCACCGAGCCGTGAGAAGACGACTTGGTGGATGTCAGAAAGCTCGATAAGAGTGGGCTGCTTCGAGACGAAGAAGACATATTTTTCGAGGAGGAAGAGGTCGCCTTGCACGGCCTTGAGATTGGCTTTGATGCCGGGATGGCCATCATGGCTGGATTCAGAACTTGAGCATCAGCTATACTGCACTCAGGAGATGATAGCGGCTTACCTCTGGAAACTACCGGCTCCGATAATTTTCTTTCCGGACAGGGCACGGAAGACACCCGAAACCACTTCGAAAGTAGGGTCTTCGTAATTTTTTTTCAGTCTGTCGTATTTGGCGACTTCCTCTCTGGTGGAGTGAAATTCGTCAGAGCTACGGATTTGGAAGGCGTCATGGACTTGGACGTACTCTGACATGTTGAGTTCTGCCGTGATCTCTTCTTCTCGACTGAACTGCATAACAAGATACTGGTAGCGTGTCTGTCCCTGTCTGATAGGAGTACTGAGGCCGAGCTGAATGATATGAATGAGTGAATTGAGAACAGAAGGTCATTCGAGAGCGATATTGACGTACGATAAACAGGACATGCAGGTCGTCTTTGGGTAGCAAGAATAGCCTCGAGATACTGGCATACATGACCTTGTAGTCGTACGTCTTCCCGCGTAATCGCAAGAATTCTGGGAACATATCTACATCGTACCGGCCTCTTGGCGTGAGCACAAGCACTTCCTCGAAGCTCAGAATGATGTCTCCCGCGACCTGCCCGATCTCCGCCTTGTCCTTTACCGCATCATGGAATGCCTGTGCTGCACTGATCTCTTCTTCTTCGTCATCGGATTTCTGAGAACCTGCGTCGGAGCCCCGTGCGCTGCGGGTATGCGTGCCGGGGACGTAGAAGCGAATCTCGACCATCTCGTCTGGCGCGTTCCGCGATGGCTTTTTGTTGGAGGGGTTCGCGAACTCGAGAGAGACCTCGGTACGGCCCGCGATGTTAGAGTTGGCGACGTTAGCAAGAGGTAGCTCGAAAGCAGTCTTGTTTGAAACCAAGAAGGCAAGGTCCTGGCCTGGGATGGGCATGAGTCACATTGCCATCGTACGCAGCCACGCTTGGGCATACCTTGGAAGTCTGTGACACCCCAATTCCAGCCCTTGAATGAGATTTCCTTCGTCTCAAGGACGATACTGAAGTGTTGTTTAAGAAGCTGAGCGAGTTTGTCGTGGTCCTTGTATGAATAGTCAGCGCCGAGGCCACAAGCACGCTGCGCGACGATATCTGCTCACCTCGCGAGAAAAGCCATCGAACGTTTCCCTTGACCTGTCCTTCAAGCCGATCCTGAGCTGATAGTTCCGAGCAACTCTTATCCACTGTGCCCATTTGATGTCCCCCGAAGACATGGCGACCATGGATTCACTTTCTTCTCCCTTCCACGCCATTCCGCTCGCGGCAATACGGAATTCTGCAAACACAAGTTAGATCAGGCTTTGAAGACAATCAAAAGTAGGCATACTGCCGATTTCTGATGAGAGGCCATGGTAAATGCGATCAAACTGGGTCGTCATATTTGTTCTTCGAAGCAGAGGATCTAGTACAAGGAGAAGCCAATCACCAAGAATAAATATGAGCGGAAGAGCTGGACACCGTGGACGCGTTGCGGAGTTTGAATGACGCGCTCGAGCGTGTATAGCTTGCGGCGCTTGTGGCTTCCAACTTTCTATGTACATTCCTCTCGGCCTCAAAGTCAAGCAATATTACAGCCATTCAAATTAATTGGCTTTGTACCCGCAGTTTACCTGCCCTCTCTGACACCCGATGGAGTCTCTGGAGGCGCGCTCTCGTGATGTACAAGAACGGACTTTCTGCAAATGGTGCATACGCTAACGTAGTTCCGGGCTCAATAAGCTCATGGAGGTACTCGTTCTATTCATGTGCATAGGCTAAACACAAAGCTCGAGTCAAACGGATACCCTCCGATGGCCTCCCTTGTCAAGGATCTTTCAGATGGCGTTCGACTTATTCAGCTGATGGTAAGCATCGCATCGCCACATATATCGGTACTTTCTGATAGCGTACATTGCAGGAGATCATGGGTAATGTGCTTTCTCAGATGCGATTGCGTGTTCTGTCTTACATGTCATCTTAGGCGATACTTCCCTCGGACGATACAACAAGAATCCCAGGATGCGCATCCAGAAAGCAGAGAATGTGAACAAAGCGTTGGAATTCATCACATCAAGAGGTGTCAAACTTACGAACATAGGTCCTGAAGGTATTCTAGACCTATAGAGACCAAATTATTGTACTTATCAGAAGGTCAGATATCATCGATGGAAACCTAAAACTGATCCTAGGAATGATATGGACCCTCATTCTTCGCTTTACGATCGCGGATATCAGGTCCGTGAGCTCATGAATGATTCATGATCTCTCTCAGGGAAAGTACTGAGATAGTATTCTCCAAAAGTGAAGAGGGTCTCTCGGCCAAAGAAGGATTGCTTCTCTGGTGCCAACGCAAGACTGCTCCCTACAAAGAAGTCGATGTACAAGACTTCTCTCTCAGTTGGTCTGACGGTCTCGCATTGTTCGTAAGCCTGACCATCGACGTCTCCTTCAACGGACTCAAACCGATCATAACGTAGATGTGCTCTCATTCATTGTCATCGACCGGACCTGATAGACTACGACAAACTGGATAAGGTAATTTGTCTTTCCATGTTACCTCCTCCAGTAATCGACTTGAGGATGACCTCTACCTTGTTAGACTGACCGTCATGGAAATACACGGCTCGCTTTCCAGGTGGCGACGGACCACCTCGGTATTCCGGTATGTTACATGATACGGGACTTGACGCAAACGTGGAGCTCACCTTTTTTCAGCAACTTCTCGAAGTAGCAGATCTGTGCGATACTGCTCGCCCAGATGAACGGAGTGTCATGACCTACATCGCCAGCTTTTTCCACGCATTTTCTTCGATGGGTGAGTATTGATGAAAATGGCATCAATTTTTCATCCTCAGAAAGTTCATGGTTATACCCCCTCGTCCGCAGACCAGGCAGAGACAGTATCGCGTAGAGTAGAAAAATTTGCCGAGCTCATGCACTCGGTATGGCTCAGCAAGAACGATTACGAGCGCCGCGTCCGAGCTGTGCGTGTCACCATCGGGTCAGATATTCTCCTCAGCACCGATTGATCCATACCGTCACTTTGATGCAGCTGCTGGCTGCCATCTCAAACATTCAGGCGCAATGGTCTGCCGTCCAGTTCACAGGCACCTATGCCGATGCAAAGGAGCATTCTGCCACCTTTGCCACCTACAAGCAGAGCACGAAGCGCGCATGGGTGACCGAGAAACAGGACGTCACCACTCTGTTTGGCAATGTGCAGACGAAACTGCGCACGTACGGACTAAGGGAGTATGTCCCGCCAGCGGGACTAGCGATTACGGTAGGTTCGAAGACCTCGTGCATGACTTATTTTATACGAGTTCTCATCTATGTGATCAGGATCTAGACGCTGCCTGGAATACGCTACTGGTTTCGGAAGCTCAGCGGTCGCGTGCCATTAATGCAGAAATACGAAAGTCAGTCGCTATGATTGTTCCCTTTTGCGATACATCCGTTCTTATCCTTGGACCTCTAGAATAAAAGAATCCTTGCGGAAGAAATTCGCTGATCTCGCGAATGATTTTGAAAAGCGACTGCGGGCCATCTCCTCAGAATTAGCTGGGATAGAAGGTGCTCTGGAGGTGGGCTTTGAGAAAGAAAAAGGACTCAAACAGCAGCTCACAAGCTGATTCAATTTACTTTTTCTTAGGAGCAGCAACAGCGAGTAGAAAAGCTGCAGACACGGGTACCTGCGTTATCGGATGCTCTCGCAGCAGTCGCAAGTGCGGAAGAGGAATGTCACGCTGCGAACGTGGACGAGAACGACCACACTATCTTCACTTGCCAGGACCTTGATTTCGAGTTCGAACTTTTGGTCCAGAGCATCTTGAAGAAGATCGCATTTATAAATAATCAAGTGGGTGTCTGACCTTCCCTTCCCCCCCCCCTCGCATGCGGCTACTGAAACAAAATTAAATAGATCGTGTCCCGCAATATGACGAACTTGACTCCGGCACAGCTCGAGCAATTCGAGAGCACGTTCCGCTACTTCGACAAAGACGAGTCGAACACACTCAACCAGTCGGAAATGGCCGCCGCCTTGGCAAGCCTAGGCATTGTCTATTCCGTGTGTACAGTGTCTGCGATTTGCTGTGACGTGCTGAACGACGGCATGCGCAGGATGAGGACATGGACATCATCTACGACCACCTCCTGCAAGACTACGGCGCAGTAACGTTTGAAGCGTTCATCAACCTCTTGGTGCGTGTAATTTGCTGATGACAAGCGAATGCCAAGGCCCTGACCGATGTGGTGTGCAGGTCGACATTACGGAGGACCAGACGTCGCCCGAACAGCTGCGGGAGGCCTTCAGAGGGATCGCCGGTGACAAGGTCGGGATGATCCTCGTCCACGCCTGCATTGAGACTCATGAGACCTTTCAGCCATTTGTCACAGAGCTCGATCTGCGTGTCGCGAGTCTTCCTGCGAATGCTATCGAGTACCTACGAGAAGCTATGCCGCCGGTGCAGAATGGGTCCGGGGAGCCTGAGTACGACTACGAGGCTTGGCTGGACGATGTTTTTGCGTAGTGCACATGTATAATTATCCATCGCGCCAGATATTCCCTACATTTTACAACAGTCTCCACGCCTCTAACGTTTATCACAATCCGTGTAGTCGGTCGCGTGTGCTAGGCGTGCACAGATCAGGAGACTGCAAGGCCTTGCAGCTGGCTACTCTGTCGGAGCCAAGGCGGCGCAGTGTATTGGGTAACCTCGACTCATCCAGTACACATCCCGGTCTCTTGAGTCACGTTCTGCAACATCTGGACAACAAGAGGGATGGTAACCAGCCGCTACGGCGCAGTGTGCTGCTGGAACAGCCACTGCCTCCAATCTGAGTGGCAATCGCCGGGCTTCATCGCCGCATCGCGATACATATACTCTTATTGGCACAACATACCGAACGGCCTCACCACTTCGTCTTCCACCCCAGCCCTCCTATTCCAACCTTCACGCCTCCACACGACTTGTAATCATGGTAAGCCCCGCGCCTGCGTCGGAATCGCGTGCACTGCAGCTCATCGCGCCATCGCATACCCGGGCGTTTGCGCGCGCACCCGCAGGCCTCTCAGTCTGGCGTCGGCGTCAACGACGACTGTCTGAACGCGTACAACGACCTCAAGATGGGCAGGAGCATCAAGTACATCATCTTCACGATCGGGGCGGACAACAAGGAGATAGTCGTCGAGAAGCGGTCCACGTCCGCGAACTACGACGAGTTCCTCGCGGACCTGCCCGAGGCGGAGCCGCGGTGGGCGGTGTACGACTTTGAGTTCACGAAGGAGGGCGCGGGCAAGCGGAACAAGCTGACGTTCTTCTCCTGGTGCGTGCCGTCTCTGCTCGCGCGATATCGCTGCCATCCGGGCGCGCGGTGGCGGTGGGGCGAGTGCTCACGGATCTGCGTGTTGCGCGGTCAGGTCCCCTGACGACTCGAAGATCAAGCAGAAGATGTTGTTCGCTTCGTCGAAGGATGCCTTGAAGCGCTCTCTGCAAGGTCTCGCTGCGGAAATCCAAGGAACTGACTACAGCGAAGTGGCGTATGAAAGTGGTGCGTTCGTTCACTCACGTTTCAACATGATTTTGTGCTCTCCATGGCGTGTTCCCCTCCTGCCGTGATTCACATGTGTAGGTCCGTCATACTGTTTTACTCACGTTTTTCTTCTAGTGCTGGAGAAGGTCTCAAAGGGAGCATGATCCACGTACACGCAACGTCCGACTCTTTTCCTCCTTTCCCACCTCGGCGGGCCACGCTCTGGTTCCTTACCGTCATACATAATCACACCGAACTCTACCGATCTCGTTGCGAACCGAGGAAGAATTGTAGAGTTGCAGTTTACGGAATCGCTGGTGTAGTACCAACCTGAATTCAATTTATTACGATACTTCAACTCTCACGGACGTCCTTTTTACCTGGACTCATTTCGGCATTTGTACTGTGTATCTTGGGCGCCTGTGGTCCTGGGTTGCTTGAATGTTGTCAAGTCACTAGTCGCCGCTGAGGCATTCACCTTCTCCGTGACGCAAACATGTGATACAGGCGGCCTGGCGTCTGCTCTGGCGTGTATTATGTGCAGGCCCTGGAGTTTCGCAGTCACCAGAGCGATCCGTTTCTGGAGGACTCACTAGAATTGGCTGTGGTGTACTACGTGAGATCGTGTCTCGGATCTGGCCCGGCTCGTGTAGCCGGCGCTAACAGCTACTTACCCGAGTATGAATCGCGATGAAGGATCGTTCATGCAAACGAGTAAGAGTAGCCAGTGCTTATTGTACACTGAATGCATTTATTCCCGTTGGCTGATGTTGCGTGTTGATCTACCGCTGAACTGAGCTTACCTGACACGTCAACGACCGGTGTTCTCGTCCATTTACTTATGGCGTCCTCCGTACAAGCGCCCCCTCCCAGGCCGAAATTCACACTCTATCGCCGTCAGTATCGTGGCCGTGCATGCCTACGCCAGTAAAAGTAACTTCTGGCCCAGTTGCTCCGCCACAGCCAGCGCGGGCAGGCATATGATTTATGCCCCCCAATGTATTCACGAGGCCCTCGTGCGCGTGTCTTTCCTCCGTGCATCGTCCCGACCCGCTAGCAGCTGAATGATGAGTGTTTGATCATGAGATTCCTGCACAGGGCACCTACCGCCGTACTGCGCCCAGCCATGTCTGTACATACAAAAATACGCCAGGTAAGTAACGGGGCATCCACCACCGCAACCCAGTCGTCCGCGATGCAGCTCACTCATATGGCCTCTACCGACAACAGCCGCCCGCCCGTCGACGCGGTCATCCAGTCCATCACGGACTATGTCTTCGACTACGAGGTCGCCTCCGAAAAAGCCTGGCTGCGTGCACGCGTCGCACTGCTCGATTCCCTCGGCTGCGCCATCGAGGGCGTCCCCGCCTGCAAATCTTTTATCGGCCCACACATCAAGGGCACCGTCGTCCCCAACGGCTTCCCCCTCCCGGGCACGCCCTATGTCCTCGACCCCCTCAAGGCTGCTTTCGACCTGGGTGCCCTCATCCGCTACCTCGACCACAGCGATGCGTTCCCCGGCGCGGAGTGGGGCCACCCGTCCGATAACATTGGAGCTATCCTTCCTGTGGCCGACTGGCTCAGCCGGTTGGGCAATGACAACATCACGATGAAGGCCGTCCTGGAAGCTATCATCAAGGCGTATGAGATCCAGGGCTGTTTTCAAGTACGCGCAGACAAGCATTGCTTTTCTCTCGATTTATAATTATTTATTTCTCTGCAGATGAAAAACGCGTTCAACAAAGTCGGCCTCGACCATGTCGTCCTGGTCAAAGTGGCTTCCACCGCCGTTATCTCAAAACTGGTGGGTCTGTCAAAACCTCAGACCAACGACGCGATTAGCCAGGCATTTGCTGATGGCCAGGCGCTGCGGATTTACCGACAATCACCCAACACGAGGTGTGTACGGGTTTTCGTGTCGTTAAAAATTCATCTGATGGGCTCCGATAAAGTCCCCGCAAAGGCTGGGCCGCAGGCGACGCGTGCATGCGAGCCGTCCATCTCGTCTTTATGACGCGGTCAGGCCAGCCTGGCTTCCCCACCGTGCTCACCGCGCCCAAATGGGGGTTCTACGACACCTGCTTCGGGGGGAAGCCGTTCGTGCTGCCGGTGCCGTTCAGGAACATGGTCGTCGAGAACTACTTCACCAAGCTCGTCGCGGCGGAGGGGCACGGCATCGCGGGCGTCGAGGCCGCGCTCGCGCTCTCGCAGACGCTGCGCGGGCGGCTCGATGCCGTGCGCAGCATCCGCATCCGCACGCAGGAGGCGGCGATGACGATCATCGACAAGACGGGCCCGCTGCACAACGCGGCGGACCGCGACCACTGCATGCGCTACATGGTCGCGGTGACGCTGCTCAAGGGCGCCTGGCCGCGCGCGCAGGACTACGAGGACGCGTCGCCGTGGGCGGGCGACCCGCGCGTGGACGCGCTGCGCGCGAAGATGACGATGGAGGAGGACCCGCAGATGACGCGGGACTACCACAGCCCGAAGGCGCGCAAGGGCGCGACGGCGCTGCTTGTCACGATGGAGGACGGGACGGTGCTCGACGAGGTGCTGGTCGAGCGCCCGCTGGGGCACCCGTGGCGGGCGGAGACGCTGGACAAGACGAAGGACAAGTTCGTCGAGCTGACAGGCCACATGTTCCGAGATCCGGCTGGGTTCTGGGACGAGACGATGAAGCCGGAGATGGCGGATGTCAAGGTCAGAGACTGGATGGACCAGTTTACGGCGCGACAGGTGTTGAATTTGTAGGTGGACGTCAAGCGAGCTATATGATACCTCAGTTCGGATTCCTTACTTTCCAATTTCCTTCAATAGGGCACGTTTATGAATCAGCAATGTATAAGTACGCAATAGAAGGGTCTCAGTCTCGCAAATAGCATTTTAATAATTGGCGCTGGACTTTGTATCGAAGCTTCAAAGGTATGCTTTGTAGTACAGAAAACCGGCGTTCCAGCAGGGGACCTACCTACCTACTTCACGTTCACAATATCGAATACTGAGGTATGAATCATGAGAGGTCAAGCGCCCGAGTCCGGTCCTACTTGAACGCGACCAGCGCATGTTTATATCTCGCTCAACTTCAAAATCAGTGTCCATCGTGGCCCAGGCTCAATCATGGCGACTGATCGCATAAGTACTTATCTGAGCATAGTCGCTCGCGCTAGCTGCGAAGTCCCGGCTGCAAGTCATGGAAGCCTTTGACCGATGATATATTCAATTTGAATTTCATACCGTCGGCAATCCATCTGGCTCGAATGGTTCCGCCGTTCCCGTGAACATTGCCAGAATCCGCTCAGGTTACAGGTTCCGGATTTCCAGTCCAGGATCTGTGTCAGGGTGTCGAAGCATAGTAGCCATAGAAATGCCCAGCTGATCGCCAACGAGTTGAGCTTTCGGCCTTTCTCAAGAATCACAATGATCCCGCGCGTCTCGAGAGGTACCAAATTGCTCTGATGTGTCCTGTGTGGAATGTTTCACTAACGGTCGTTTCGTCGTAGAACACAAGAGCGGACCTTGGTCTTTGCCGAGTGCCACATTAAATTCCCCCCTTGACTCTGCATGCAACTCGAAGACGAAGAATGCAGCTACTTGGCTTGCCGATATCACTGGCAGACGTCATCAGCTTCCGAGCCCCCAACGCTCGAGCCAGTCCTTGCGAGCTTGTTTGATGTTTTGTTGATGCCTCAGCCCAATGACCATAAACAATGCCGTTATCACCTCTTGACTGTGGCGCGGAACATTTGAATGGCTCTCAACCTCATCTAAGCGGTATGGAAGGCCGCTCGGCTAGCTTCGCGGGAGTAGACTCTGCACCGACAGGAACCTTCTGTCTGCTCAGTCAGTTTCGGAACTTTACTGCTATAGCTGGTCTCGCTCTCAGTCAATTCGACCTCTCGATTTGTTATAGATGGACCATGTCTCAGCGCCATAATGTGTGTTTGTCCCCCACCCACGTTTCTAGCTCTTCATGGGCCAGTTATCCCTGTCCCAAGCTCGTCTCTTCGGCGCGGTCTACGAGGCGATCCTCTATGGTAATCTTGTAACTGTTTCCGACGTGATACGTGTTCTAAACCTGTTCGTCGCACAGGAATCAACTTCATCCTTATGCTGAGCATGCTTTGCCTGTTCTCGCAACAGAAGAACGCGACTACGGTGCAACGGATTCGTACAGGCCTCTCGTGTGTTATTTTCGCGTTGTGCACTGTTCACCTAGTATGTCGTACACAACATAATGTATGAGTAGCATCACCCTCAAGCTCCGTGTGCAGGCGGCAGTCCTACAAGGCATACAACTTGCCTTTTTCAAATGGACGTCGTCCGATGCGTTCTTCAATGACCGTTCACAGCCTATGAGTTTAGTACAGGCCGCCGTATATGGCGTTGCGACTATCCTGGCAGACGGCTTGCTGGTAAGCAACCAGTTGACATGCTGAAGGACCACTTGAATGGACATACATGGCACCCAAGATCCACCGTCTCTACATCATCTATGGCTACGACTGGACAGTCACCATACTGCCCAGCGCATCCCTCATAGCTACAGCAGGTTCGGTCTTGTCATTCTTTTGCTGCTGAACACTCACTGTACCAACGATCTTGCCTTGCAGTAACATGGTTTCTTCTCCTCCATGCCTACCGCGTCTCGCAGCCCAACACCGGCCTGTACGCCTCAGCGATCGCGCGCCTCGCGCCAACGACCTTCATCCTCACCTTCGTCACGAATGTCATCATTACCGTCATGGCCTCCGCGCGCATCCTGCGCACGATGCGCTCTGTGCGACGCCTCCGCTCTAGCTCGAGCTCGGACGCGTGCAGCTTCAACGGGCGCTTCCTCGCATACACCGTCGAGTCCGGCATCCTGTACCCACTGTCGCTCCTCGTGACGGGCATCCTGTACTTCCTCAAGAACAACGGGCTCGAGGTCATCTCAGGCTCGAACATGCAGCGTGCGTCTGCGCCGCGTCTCACCTCCCCCGTCGCTCAGACACACTGACACTGGCTATGTATGTAGTACTGTGCATGGTGCCGATGCTGCTCTCCCTGCAGATGCGACTCAACCTCAGCATATACGACACCGTGAGGAGTCTGCGCAGCTCCGCCGCGGTGACCGCCACGGTCGATTCTGCGCTGCACTTCCGTCGCATCTCGCACATGAGCGGGCTGTCGGCAATCGACGTCGATGCGCGGCCGCCCGAGGGGGATGTCGAGCTTGGTCTAACGCCGGCTTCAGACTCCCCGAGGAGCAAAAAACTACTGTTCCCGGAGTGGAAGCGCGGTACTCTGACGAGAGACGATTCCATGATTGCCCTCCCTGGTTCGTCGAAGATGGCTGGGTGATCAGGAACTGCAACAATGTCAACACGAGGTTATTTTTATCCAATGAATTATTTTGAATTCTGAAACCTGTATGCATCCTCACATGTATTTCTCCATGCAAATACCAAGCCATATTCAATTCTGTTTGTACTTCACTCTATCGCATTTGCATTTGATATGTCTATGTATACGTTGGTATTTTGGGGGTCAAACAACCACTTATGATACAGAGTCCTGCAGCTTTAGTCGTAGGACAACCAAGGATAGACAACATGTCTGCGACTGTCGGTCTTAAGCTTCGCTTAGCGCCTCTCCGAATCTCACCCACAATCCGCCCTATGAACAGCAAATGAGCACCAACGCAAAGTTCACACCTATACTGGGGAAAAGGACTGGATGCTGACTCACCTGCACGTACATAGTAAGCTCGTGCTTCGGCCTGATCTTTTCCACTGCCTTCCGTCCTGATCCACTGACCCATGAGGCCGGAGGGAGCGAGTATGCAGGTTGAGCATCAGGCGCGAGCTCGATACGGTCAAATGACTGCAGCAGGCGGACGACGAAGAACGACATCTCGTTGTACGCAAACTGTAGATTGTACAGAATCAAGCATCAACTTGTCGAGTCCACGGTTGTCAGTGTCAAACGCACCTGTTGTCCCAGACAAATGCGCGGGCCTGGCATGTGCTATTAATGGGCGTTATGAGTATAATGGGAGATCGTGGACTGACCAGCGTTGAAGGGAATGAAGATAAACGGATTCGGCACCAGATACTTGTTCAGCCGCTCGTCCAAGAAGCGATCGGGGTCGAACTGTTACATCAACATCTGTCAAAGATAAGCAACCTGCGCCGGTGATCATACGTACCACATCGGCGTCCGGGCCCCAGAGTTCTTTGTTCCGCTGCATGTGCAATACCTGGTAAGAGACACTAGGTACCCGTAAGCCAGGCATTCGGTGTAGAGCAAAAGAAGCTGGCACACTTGCTGTGCGCAGGGATATAGAAGGGCTTGCCTCCAGGGACAGGTGAGGGCAGAGTCGTGGCTTTGACGGGGGACCTGCGTTGCACGACATACAATGCGTCATTCATCAAAGATCTTCAGCGCCTGCAGATGACTTGCCTAATGTTCGAAGGTACAGCAGGGAACAGTCGCAAGGTTTCTTTGAGAACTTATCAGGGCTGACCCGTAGCAGAAACCAGGTGAAAGTCGTGGTTACCATTGATGACTGCGCGCAGATACTTCATCTCCCGTAGATCGTCCAAGTCAGGGTAACGCGTCGATCCGACTCGATCCAGGATCTC
Source organism: Taiwanofungus camphoratus (assembly GCA_003999685.1). NCBI lineage: Eukaryota > Fungi > Basidiomycota > Agaricomycetes > Polyporales > Taiwanofungaceae > Taiwanofungus > Taiwanofungus camphoratus. The sequence goes on from CP021226.1 coordinate 2,088,059, forward strand.
CTCTCGGAGACGCTTCAAGACGTGTGGATGTAGAGCCAGGAAGTACGTCAGGAAGGAAGTCGTTGCGGCAGTCTGTGTTGTATCACAAAGGTGCAACGTCAGTGACACAATCTATTGTATGGGTTGGTGCAGATTCACTGTATCACGCCCAGCGATGAGAATGTTGATGGTCTCGTCAGCAATAAGTTTCACGTCTGCCGTATGTAGTTGCGATATTAGATGGTATCCCGGATCGCATAACAGGACTGACCATCTGTCATCTCGATTAACTGATCTAGGAGTGTCTGGCGCTCGGACGTTCCATTCTCCTCAACGTGCTTAGACCCTGCTTTCAAACCTTGTTTTCTGTTCAAAGCTTCTTGGATGATCGGCTCGACAAATTGGTTAAGTATCTTCATATCCTTACTGTTCGCCGTCGAGATATGAAGTCCAAACCCATGCAACGGCAGATGAAAACAGACCTAGTCTTGTCGCTGAAGATCTCGAACAACGGCCACAGAGGCGCTAAGCGGGCCCGCTGTCCAAGACGATACTGCACCCCCGCGAGTGCCTTGCCAAACGTGTCACCGACATCAGCCACCTGCGCCGTCGCCCCGCTTGCGCCCGGCAAGATCGCGCGCAGCGAGTGCACGCACGAGCCAAACAGAAACTCCGTCGCCGAGTCGAGCGCAAAGCGGAACATCACGTCCTGGAAGTCGATCGGGGACCCGCTGCGCGTGCGGGCACGCATGGCGGAGAGCGCCACGTCGGCGTGCCGTGCGAAGAGTGCGAAGTCGCTGATACGGTCGCGGGAGAAGAAGGGGCGGCTCATCGAGCGGTGGAACCTGGTGCGGGAAGCATGATGTTTAGATCGACACAAGCAGAAAGGGAAAAAGAAGAGGAGCGAATGGGATAAGACTGAAGAGAGACGCACTTCCACATCTCTCCGTCTGAGTTGAAGACACCGGAGCCGAGGACAGATCCCATCTGGCGCCTGAATCTGTCACCTGTCAACGTAGGTATTGCATTTTAGGATGAGTCTATGCAATGGACTACGTTATATATATATACCTTTCTCCCAACCGTTGAAGTCGGTCGATAAGATGATCTTGAAGTGGGTCGGATCGCATGTTACGAACTGGAAACCGTGAGCCCACTACGTGGAAGGGTGTGGCGACGTGACACACCTTGTTCTCGCCCATACTTTTTACGTTGAAGATCTTGCCATATTGGCGTGTGAGGCCGTCGAGAGGTTCATCTGTTGAATGCAGCCACAAATTCCCTCTGAACACTGTTGGTGACGGTTGTGCAGTAGAACCACTTACATGGATAGCCGTCCTTGCCTTGCTTCAGTCTCTTCAATATCAAATCCAAACTTCCAGGGTATTTGCCCTTGACTTTAGGAACGCGCACCGCTCCGAGTGTGCGTATTCCGAGCTCTTCCTGGACATAGCTATACAAAGCACGGATCCAGTAAAAGATGGGCAGAGACGCGACACAGCTCAGAGCAAGAGTCCAGGACGAAATTCGGGCGCCTGAAAGTTGCCTGAGTGCCTGCAGTGCAAGATATGCGATGACAGGGGGAGACAGTAGCTTTGGGACGACCGTCAGAAGATAGACGGCACCCGGAGTCAGAACGGCCATTTCTCGATGTTGTGTTTGCACTCGTCAAAACTGCGGGCCTGCACTGTTGAATGTTGTTGAAGTGAAGGGGAAAAGACGACTTGCTTTCTTCACTGTCTTTTGTATCCATCAGCGGCCATGGTTGCTTAGTGTCTGCCGCTGACTCGCATTGGTTCCTTCGCCGAGGGCGACGGCGATATCACGGAGGTCAATACGAACTGTCGAGAGCTGCTGTGGATATGGGTACAGTGTTGCTCGTTCCCAAAGCTGCGTGCAAGTTCATCATTGCGCAGGGGCCCAGAATCGGGAGGACCCATGGCTGCTTACAGCAAAACCTTTTTAGGAGTTGTTCGCGTCAAAATGGTCATGGAGAGAAGAGAGAAAAACATATGCACTTGACGATCTCCGATTTTTGCTCAAGACATGTGAATTGGCCCGGGTTCACAAAGCGACGCTGTGATAATCGTATTGAGGGAGTGAACTCCCGATGCAGTTCGCATCTTTAGTCAAATTTGATGGGTATGGAAATTTCCTTAAAAAGGCAAACATACAGAGCACTGTTCTCGGTTCAAGCCCGCGTGCCTCAGGCGTTCCCTGTCTCGTATTTATATTGTCGTTCCCCGTCATGCGGTCAATTCTCTGCCCTGCGCTCTCGCCCTTTCTCACCTTTTCCTCGCCACCCTTTCGCTAAAATGGCTTGCGCTGACTGTATCACGGGCAACATTCACTCCGGAACACCAGTTGGGGAGGAAATCACGCTCGCAGGCCTGCCCACTTACGCAACAGGCGACGGGTCCTCAAAGCGGATCGTGATTTTCGGCGTGGACATCTTTGGGTGGAAGTTCGTCAACACGAGGCTACTTGCAGACGAATACGCGTCGCGAGGTTTCTATGTTCTTGTCCCCGATCTCTTTGGCGGTAGGCGGTTCCTTCGATCTCTCCATTCCAAAGACCTCTCACTGGTCTGTGGCGCGTCCACTTTCAGGCTATGAGCTTCCCCAGTGGACACTCTCCGCCGGCGACCCAGTGAACGAGACGCCGACGTTCTTCCAGCGCGCGATCGCGCGGCCGCTCTCGCTCTTCGTCCTCGCACCCTTCCTCCTGCGCAACAGCAAGGCCGCACAGTCGTCCAAGATCAACGGGCAGCTCACAGAGCTTCGGAATTCCCACCCGGATGCGAAGATCGGGTTCGTTGGGTTTTGCTGGGGCGGTCGCTACGCGATCACGATGAGCGGTGCGTTCGACGCAACCGTCGCGTGCCACCCGTCGCTCGTTAAGCCGGCAGAGCTCAATGACATCGTGCATCCCATCAGCTTTGCGCTCGCGGAGACGGACCACCAGTTTGACGCGAAGCGGGGCGAGGAGGCGGAGAAACTGCTAAAAGAAAAGGGGACCACAGACTTCGAGGTCGTAGTGTACAAGGGCGTCAACCACGGCTGGACCATTCGGTGTAATCTGGCCGACAAGGAGAAGAAGGAGGCGAGGGACAAGGCGAGGGAGCAGGCAATTGCGTGGTTCGAGAAGTACCTTACAGTCAGTAGTGCAGAGTGATCTTAGGCTTTTCGAGACGGACTCGTTTAAGCGTTGTTAATCTAGTCGATATCATGCTCGCGGTCACGTCTTTAACGTTTGATACAATCTTATTGGGCTTACAGAGAGATGCAGCGTAAATGCGAGAACGGCTGAGAAGCCGACGCTAAAGGAGATATGTCACAGGCCGGCCATTTATTGAACTGAGAATGACAGGATCAAGAGAGCTGGAAGTCAGAAATCCGTGTACTGCAGTAGTGTGGCAGGGATATGGAATGTACCAACATGGATGAGAAGCACCCTAGCGTTGCGAATGTGAGTGGTTGCAGCAACAGAGATCGATGCACCCAGCCAAATCTGGATGGCAGGTAGAATGTCAGAAAACGGCGCTTGTGGCAAGCGACCACGGTATGGGTACAACATTAATCAGAGTAAATAAACGGGGGTAAAGCCTAGAAGAAGACTCGCTGAAACAGTATGAGAGAGGACACTAAAGACATGCTAAAGAGTAGTGAAGAGCGGAAACGGATGTGCACAGCAGAATAACATTTTCCTGCTTTCTCATCGAACCCGGTCGCCCCGCAGTCCCCTGAGTAGTCATAATCAAGAATGATTCATGACATATGCCGATCTTCAAGCCATTAAATTTGACTATCCCACACGCATGCAAAAAATGAACAACTTCAAGAGCTTTGAGCAGGTAATGTTAGCCCAACACCAATGAAAGCAAAAAATAAGTCTCCCTACTGTGGGCATAGGGTGGACTAGAATGCCGTCAGCGAGGTTGAGATACAGAACACGGTAGTCAGCATCTATACAAGTTCCTATAGATCGCTTCACACTCCTCTGCCACTTAACTTTCGTGAACAGGTTTAGCCTCTTGAGATTGCCAAGATGACGCGTAGACAATTGTAAGGCGACACAATTCCAGAGAGTGAGCACCCAGCCACCGACATTGTGAGTGCAGAAAAATATTGGCCTGATGGAGGTACGAAAGTTAGGTGTTGTCCGTCAAACTGGCTGCTCATGGAGGGTGTGCGCATAGTCTGTCCTACTGATATTGAGTTCCGCTTGCTAGATTATTCGAATTTCAGCCCTCCCTTTATATGAGCGTAAGCGTAAGAGCCGCGATAAAAGTGAACCACCCTAAGAAGCGAAATTGGGGCCGTTCCGAAGGATGAATAAAATGCGAGTGCGAAGATGATGGCACGATCCGCTCCACACATTTTGACGCCCAATAAGGAGCGGCGTGACCGTGGGCAACCAGAACCGCCGCGACTGGATTTTGTGCTTCCTCAAGTAGTTGTGACAAAAAGCAGGTCATGGGTGGAAACCCCTTTCAAGACACAGTGAGAAAGTACAATAGCAGTCGTTGCAATACCACCGAGAGCCCCGAGCAGCGACAGATCGTTGACATGTTTCAACCGTCACTATACGCACTCACGTGATCAAAAAGACCACACATATTATTTATTCTAGGACGAACAAAGGTTGTGCCCGCCTAGCTCAATCGGATAGAGCGTCAGACTCTTACGACTTTGTCCTTGCTGGCAATCTGAAGGCTGCGAGTTCGACCCTCGCGGTGGGCTAACGGCTGTTTTTATCTCTTGACAACACACTATCCTTGGTGTCCGTGACTTCGCTGAAAAATGTTGTTGGAGTTCGTATCTTTTTACTGTTGAGATAGAAAACAGCAGTAACAGTATACCTGCGATAAACACCGAACATCGCACCATGGATTGTTCCATTTACAGTCGTGCGCCTAGGATATGAGATAAACTGCAGCCGGTAAAGGGAAAGTCGGTCTATTCTTGGACGGTACATGGCTGAAATGTGGGTTACATGCTATATAGTGAATACAATTAGATAGGGCTCGCCGGGCTCGTGGCGGTAAGTGGCGGAGGTGATGAGTAAACCAGTCGTCTTCCTACAATCTGGCCATAATCTGATCCATAGTAATACTGAGTGGTCGCTCAATAGGGAGTCCGAGTGCTGAAAAGTCCGATCAGCCGATGAGTGGATGTAATCATGAGAGTCATACAGACCTCTGTCCCAGACGTATTGGGCCATGAAGCCCATTCCGCGGCTGCACCCCATAACAAGTAGGATAAAGTCGATATCGAGCCCGTGAATGTACATAAGGCAGCCGCTCAGCGAATCGACATTTGGTGCGGTACTCTTCATGCGCGGGACGTGTCTGCGCAGGATATCCGGAACGATGGTGCTGGTGCGCCCGATGAGCTTCAGCATCTTGCGCTTCTCGCTCGACGCAGACGGGGGGAGGGACCGGGTGTTGATGAAGCGAGTGATGGGCTCCAGCCGTGGGTCTGCGCCCCGCAACAGCGCGTGCCCGTACCCCGGCACCACATGCCCCTTCTCGACCGTGCGGCAGATGTACGCCTCCACTGCCTCGGACGTCGGGTCTTCACCGACTACGGCAGACATGGCTTGGTTGTATCGTAGCGTCTGCATGATTGCGCCTGCGTGTAGGATGCCGGTCCCTGAAATCAGGCCCGAGGCCATGGTGAGGTAAGGATCTGTCCATGCGGAACTGCTTAGACCTATCACAGCATATGAACATGGTTAGACTTAGAGCATAGTATGACAAGGACAATTGAATCCTTACGCATAGTGTGTGCGGACACATTGGCGCCGTGGTCCATGTGTAGCGCCCAGTACATACGGATCAGCTCCGTGAAATCCTCATCATTGGTTCGCCCCATCCTGATAGCGAAGTTGTGTGCTATATCCCCGGTCGGGTTTAGCGGTGTAGTGCGGTCGCGGCCATCCCTGTACTTGTTTGCATAAATACGCGCCGTAATCAGAGGTATACAGACATGGCTATCGAGAGCGTCTTCTATGGCGTAACGCCACAATTGCGATCTGGGAACGCCAGTCACGAGGGCAGCGGCGAACTTGGAGTGAGGAGACCATACAGAGAGACACATGATGAGCTGCGCAGTAGAGGCGGTGTCGGGGGAGAGACTATCACAAAGCTCCTCGACGTCAGGTGGTATGTTGTCACCGCGGCGAGCGAGGTCTGCAGCAAAAGCTTCGAGTTCAAGACGAGTTGGTACCGTCCCGGTGTAGAGATACCAAAGCATCGCTTCCGGACACACTTGACCTGAGCTCCGCCACTTTGGAAGGATCTCGAGCAGGTCATGAAGGGACTTTCCATGATAGGTGATCCCAGCCTTCTCCGTGCCAGAGACTTCCCAGAGCATCGCAGGCAGACCCCGCATACCACCCATGACATTCCCGACCGTCATGTTGTGCAGGGTGGCATTCGAGTATTCTGAGGTTAGCTTAGCTGCAAGTTTGAGGCGAGATGGTATTCTGGCTTCCACTGCATCGAAAATTGTGCGCTACAAAGGTGCCATCAACATCAAGTGACATACGACCTAGAAGAGAGTACTGACGACTTCAACAGCGGTGTGTGGCTCGAGGGAGTGCATCCTGATGTCGCGGAGAGGTCCTGAACTAACCGAGCTGCACTAACGTCGCCGATGAGGTCTGCTTTTATGAAGGTTTTGAGCAGCGAGTCCAGGGCAGATAAAGATGGTTGGGGATACAAAACTCCTTCCGCGCTGACGAGACGCGGACGCCCACGACAGTTCCTTGCCCCGATTGACTCCTTCCATAGCGGAGCAATCTCTTCCACGCTCTTCCCCATCCATTAAACCGAATGAGACAAAATGCATGCCGAGCACTGTTGAATGCCACGAATTCGGTATGGCATTGTTCTGCGACGGGGATCTGGGTGTCTTGCTAGCGCGGCCAGTGTTCGCGTCCGATTCGTTGCGAGTGACATCCATATGAGCACAAGATGCAACTCTAACGAACTTAACCTTCTCATGTAGTAGCGAACCAGCGATCGATTGGATGCGCTTGTCTAAATTCAGGCCTCATTTCGGTTCGCGATCGACTGGTACCGAGAGCATGCCCGCAAGCCCCGGCAGAGGCAGGGCAGTGGATACATAGCATTCATCTTCATGAATACAGGTAGATGAACGTGATCGAAGATGGGACGTCCTGTTCCCTCCTGTTCCAAGGCTTGTATGGCAATGCATGACAGCTCGAACGAACGCAGTCAGTGTGATACTGATCTGAGATCTTCCAACGTTTCTAGAGGAATGTTGCAGGCAGATTCCATCAATACAATTTACCTGAAGTGCGTTAGCAAAGATGCGCTATCATTACAAGGCTCCTGCTTCTATAGCATACTGTCGGCACTCACATAAGGTTGAATGACGGCGCCATTGTCAAATAGCAGTCCTGAGTTAATCAGACCCACCTTTCAAACATCACAGATATCAGAGCTGTTTTCCGGGACCATGAAACACGGGTGAAAGGCGTTTGTCGGAAATACCAACTGCAGGCGGGCCGAAAATTCATGGCTTGTAGCAACTTAAGATTTCCTGTTACGATCGCGTGTCGGAGCAATAAGGAAATTATGTAATCCAAGGCGATCATGTCCTAATTTGTGCTGCAGCGTCCTTCAGCCGGACGTGATCTTGGAAGACTGGCCGAAGACTGGCCATGTCAACAAAACCACAGGCAATAGTCAGGGAATCACGTCGAATAGGCCTGTTACAGTAACAATCGGCTATATCTTGTAACCTCAACACGGGCGCAATCTCTTACGTGGCAGCAAGCGACTCTTGTGGAACGGTTTGGTTTGGTACTCTATCCGTGTGAACAGATGAGCGACCAGAAGAATGCTACGAGGGACTTGACCCAAACGAGCTCGCCCGAAACATGTCAAATTCACAACCTTGATAACGCGTGCGGCTTAGCCGTTCCGTTGCAATGTCTCCTTTTCTCCAGTTCTTTTCAGCGCCTCGACTGTAACCGAGTAGTGTTTAGTTTCGGCCCTCACTTCTCCGCGTCTGAGCCACCAGCGACCCCATTTTAGCTCTCATGCAGGTAAGTGTTAGGACTTTTGGCCATCGCTGATACAGCCTCGCGGGCAGAGAACTTTGATTTAGGAAACTTTACGTTATGCCCCCTATTGTGTGCCTCGACTCCTCTTGTATGAGGTGTTCGCTTGTGTTCGACTGTGTAACACAGGGGAGTTCTCCTCAAGACCCAATTCTTCGCTTTGTTTTTACTAGCAATGACATGAAGCAGGTAGATTGCTGAGGTTGTTGACAACAATATGTGGAACATTTACATCGTGAAGTCGGTTCTCTGAATAATGTATACTTGTGGATGATAACTGCATGTGAATAGAGGGTGAGTCCCCCAGCTTTTCGCTTGACCTGTGATTTTTCAAGCTGGCCTCTTCCGTAGCACGGTCTATTACTAGCCGACCAAGTATCGGAACAGGCACCAGCGCTATGCTTGGCCTCCCGGGTGTGGCGAGGCACATCGAGATCATGTTGTAGCTATCACACCTCGAGGTCATTAATCAGTATTTGACAGGTTCGATGCGGGCAGCGTGAAGAAGATTCCAAGTGATGGAAAACATGCTAGGGACCTGTCGCGAGCAACATTGTGACGTTGTATTTAGAAAAGATCCCTCTCCCCCCTTACTCTTCGTCGGTCAGGTATCACAAGCATTTCGACTCGTACTTCCGATTTAGTTCTCATCCTACGATGCCAAGTGACGATGGACTCTGGAGTAGCCATACCGATCACGGTTCAGACCCTCAGTCTCATGACGAGAAGGCAGGCCGCAAAGTACACCGGAACTACGATAGAGAGACCGTCGTCCCCGCGCCTCAGCTCCAAACGGACTCGGAGAAGGTGGAATATGAGCATTCCAGCGGGCGCAACAGCGGGTCCCATGTAGGAATGTCGTCCCATGCAGAGATCGAGAAGGGAGGTCTTGTCTCTGGCCCGACCTTGCTCGCCCTTCCGCCAGACCAGGATCCTCTCAACTGGACGAAGCGCCGCAAATGGGTGAACGTAGGCATTATCGCCGTGCAGTCGACGCTCTCGCCTGTGTGCAGCACGCTGCTTGCCGTCGGCGTGTTGGAGGTCGACAAGGAAATGCACATCACGAACCCCTATGTCTCTGCGCTTCCGGTCGCGTTCTTCGTCCTGGGCCTCGGCTTGGGCCCGCTGTATCTCGCGCCGCTCAGCGAGATGTTCGGGCGCAAGGTCATCTATGTGGTATTTTTTGGACTGTTCTCGATTCTGAACGTTGGATGTGCGCTTGTGAAGAACGAGACGGGTCTAGTCATTCTCAGATTCCTTACAGGGCTTGCTGGCAGGTGAGTGCGTCTGTGAAACATTTCGTTTATTTGGTCCAGATTCTCTGTTTGCAGTGCAGGGCCCTCGTTAGGCGGTGGCACCATAGGCGACATGTTCAGACGCGAAGAGCGTGGGGGAGCGCAAGCTGTCTATGGGTTTGGACCCACGTTTGGACCAGCCATTGGCGGGCTCATCGGTGGCTATATCGCGGACCGCGCTGGCTGGCGCTGGCAGATGTGGATCATGGCGATTGCGTGCGTGTTGCTTACTTGCAATGTCGGATCGCACCTCTCATTAGTCTCCATCTTGCATTCTTGCACCTCCAAATGGTAGTGGAGGTGTGACGACGATGTTCTCGTTCCTCTTCCTTCACGAGACGTATGCGCCATTCCTCCTCGCGCGTTCCCAAGGCAAGCGGTCTGCGCCAACCTCAATTGGGTTCTATAACAGCATCACCCGACCCATACGCATGCTTCTCTTTGCGCCAATTGTGACCACAATGGCCATGTACATGTCTCTGATTTATGGTGTGCTCTATCTACACCTAGTTACGATACCGCTGCTGTTCGGTCCAGTACCGCTGTATGGGCTCTTTACGTACGGGTGGAAAGGCGGCAACGAAGGTCTTGCCTATATGGGTGCAGGTACATCTCAAGTCTAGTGAAGACTGCCGCTAGTTTTTTAACGTCTTCTGCTGCAGGCACAGGCTGCTATCTCTCGATCATCTTCTGCATATTTACGCTGAATCGCACCTACCGCGCGCTCTGCAACAAGTACGGCACGCAAAAGCCTGAATTTCGGATGCCTGCCATGCAGGTAAACCTTCTGTGTAACCTAGTGTTGGTCCAGCGTTCAATCATCTTCGCATCTAGGTTGGCATGATGATCGTCCCGGGCGGGCTCTTCATGTACGGATGGTCGGCGCAGGCTCATACACACTTCATCGTCCCCCTCATCGGGGCATGTATATTTGCGTTCGGGATGCTCATCACCTACGTACGCAAATCCACTCTCTGACTGCGCTACGTCTTGCCTCTAACCGAAGACATAGATCTGCGTACAAACATATCTCGTAGATGCCTTCCCACAGTATGCTGCATCTGCGCTAGCCGCCACCATCGTTTTACGGAGTATATTTGGTGCTATATTCAGTATCTTTGGAACTAGGTTGTATGTCAGCCTGGGCTATGGATGGTACGTCCCTCTTGGGGAGACTGTTTCCGAACATCGCAGGTTGGTGCCTAACGTTATTTTGATGTGGGTAACAGGGGCACAAGTGTTCTTGCGTTCATTTGCACTGCCGCTCTCCCAATTCCATATCTATTCTGGAAGTTTGGCGAGCGGCTAAGAGCACGGCCGTTCCTCGCATAACCGCACAACCCATACGTGGATGCTGTGCCTGCATGATAGAAGTATAGACAAACTGACACTGAATTTGTCGATGTAGTCCTCAAAGACCAATTACTTTTCCTCCCCTTAGTCACGAGGTGTACATGCTATATCGTAATGAAATTATCTTAGCAATGCCATACAAACCCGTTAAATATGCTGGCTCCGAGTTATATGCCATAATGTGTTGGACATTCCAGTCTCTACGCTCGAGGTACATATAGATCACATGATCTAGTGTAATACTTTACCTGTTCGTAGTACTACGTACCTGCTGGCTCAGACCAGGACAGACGCGATTCATTCGTCCTCTGTCTGTGGCTCCCAGCTAAATTCCAATATAATGCACTCGCGCTCCGACCAAGTCAAGGATCTAGAAAATCCAGGCCACCGGACCATGTATGTAATATAAAGAGTTACTTTGACAATTGACATAAACCACTTCTGTCTCCCGCTCTGCATCGTCTGACCGACTTCTTTGAAGGTTAAGCGTCTATTACATAGCAAACTAAGCAGTAATGGGTTTTCAGTGTTGCGAGACAGAGGAACAGTAATTCTGAGCGATAGCGATAATAGAATACGCCAAAAGTATGGTTTCTCGGAGTTGGATGAGCGTTGAATAAGTACATCTACACTTCGGCAAACTCCAATTTCACCTGATAACCTTTTGGAGATTGGAGTTGTTACCTCGAGCTCCCTCACTGACTTTGCTGCAACACCCGAAGTTATATACAACTTGATGCTTTTTGATTCATAGTCGATATCGGTATAAATGCCATCAGATGTGGACTTTGGCAAAGAACAAGGTAGATACCGGCGGTCGGTGGATCCTTCTCCGACATCAATGTCAGTGTGGAAAAGTCGGATGACACGAACAGACAGCCTGTCCTATAATCGCTAAAACCAGTCTCAAGTAGATTCATGTTTCTCCTGCGATGTAGTCTGTGAGTTGTTTTCTCCAGAATCTGGACTCAGCACTGCATCCATAAGAATAATAAAGGTTAAGTAGCAGAACGATATGTGTCAGGTCAAGACGTCTTTCATGTGAGCATGGTACCTCAGAGCCCATCCAAAAAATACTAAGCTGACATCAGCCCGTAGTACTTCCCTATGCTCTGGTGATGCAAATATAACTTCAGAAATACCTCGATATTTGTACACTATTGGTCACCCCACGTCCTCACGTTTTCCATCTCATCCTTGAACCATTTCTACAGATGCGGGCTGACAGATGTGCGAAGGCGGAAGGTCTTGGCCCTCATTAGGCTCCCTTTACACATGAGAATGTTGAATTCCCTACCACGCGAACTTTGGTTCGTCGGACTTAAGGTCTATGCGTCTCTGGCACCAAGCTTCGAGAATACATCTGGATCACCAAGGACAATCGTGATCATAATCAGCAGTGTAAACCTTAACTAATGGCACCACAGTCAGCGTCCGGATGCACGAACGTGAAGGTTCAGCAATCTCAGCATAATAACACCTGCAACGTGGTCTCGAAATTGGATTCCTATAACACCGCATCGAGTACATGTGAATACGGAGTGTATGAAACTCGTTTGGCCTGTGATTATCAGCCTGTTGGATATCTTACGGGATAAGGTAAACAAGCGGATTGTAGAAGCTCGGCCGCGAGGACCTTATACCACAGTTGGGGGAAACCACTTTTCGGCGGCTGTCATTACACCATAAGTTTAATGCTGGAGCGGGGCTGGCACAGGGCATTAGGAAGCGCTGTAAGCATCATCCATCCTCTCAAACAAGCTCAATCGAGACAAATATGTTGGGGTAAGGGGCACACTGATATCCGGTGTCATGTTTGGCGGTCTTGGCTGCGTTCTTGCCACTCACCGGTCACTAGGCATCTCCTGGTTTCGAATCTTCGTCTTAGCTCATGGTGTCTGCAGAAGAAAATTATACTAGCGGCCATACCGAACGCGGTGCAGTTCCTCAATCTGATTTTTACAGACCAGGCTTCGAGCACCACTCTAGCGCAGACGGCGACACTGTCGCTGTGGATTCCAGGCCTCTCAGTACTGTTGTGAAAACAGGCTTTGAGGAGTGCGGGGACGCCGATACCGCTATTTCCCACTCTAGGCCTCTTAGCACTGTAAAATCGGCATATGAGAATCCTACCGGGCCCATCAGCAACCTTACTGCAGATGTTCGACCGCTCAGTGACATTGAGAAAGGTGGCTCGGCCCATGGACCTTTGGTGACCTCCATCGGTCTTCCACCAGATCAGGATCCCCGCAACTGGTCAAAACGCCGCAAGTGGGTCAACCTAGGTATCGTTGCTGCTCAAGCAATGTTTTCGCCCATTTGCAGCACCCTGCTCGCTGTTGGTGTGCTTCAGGTGGACGAGACAATGCATATCACAAATCCATACGTGTCATCCCTACCCACTGCATTGTTTGTGCTCGGTCTCGGCCTTGGCCCGCTGTATCTCGCGCCGCTGAGCGAGATGTTCGGGCGAAAAATCATATATGTGGTGTTCTTTGGCCTATTCGCAATCCTGAACGTCGGATGTGCCCTGGTCAAAAACGAGGCTGGCCTCCTCGTCCTCAGGTTCCTCGCTGGCCTTGCTGGAAGGTGAGTCTGGTTACAGGATGCTCATGCATCAATTTATATCATATCTGTATAACGACAGTGCTGGGCCTTCACTTGGCGCCGGGACCATTGGTGACATGTTCAGGCCAGAAGAACGTGGGGGGGCACAAGCGATTTACGGGTTTGGCCCTACATTCGGACCTGTCGTAGGCGGCCTCATTGGCGGCTATATCGCAGACCGTGCTGGATGGCGCTGGCAAATGTGGATTATGGCGATTGCGTGTGTTACGTTCCCTGTTATATTTCTACTCCATGTCTCATGTGAATATGCACTTCGACTTCGGATCGCAGTGGCGGCGTGACAACACTGTTATCGTTCGTCTTCCTCCGCGAGACGTACGCGCCTTATCTTCTCGCGCGCGCACAGGGGAAGCGGTCTGCACCTACCACGATTGGATTCTATACCAACATTACCCGACCAATACGCATGTTATTTCTTGCACCAATCGTGACGACGATGGCATTGTATGTGTCCCTCGTCTATGGTGTGTTGTACTTGCACATCGTCACCATTCCTCTCCTGTTTGGCCCTGTTCCGCTCTACGGGCTCTTTACCTATGGGTGGCAGGGCGGAAATGAGGGCCTAGCCTACATGGGCGCAGGTGAGAATCCTTCCGCTGTTTCAATATGCTAGTATGAACGTGTAAAAAACATCCGTGATACTATAGGCGCAGGCTACTACTTAGCAATATTCTTCTGCATTTTCACACTGAATCGCACATACCGCGTGCTGTGTAAGAGATACGGTACACAAAAACCCGAATTTCGGATGCCCGCCATGCAGGTCAGTCAAGGTATGATGTATGCTCTGTCTCTCACTGATGTTCGTTGTACAGTTCGGTATGATGCTGGTACCTGGAGGATTGTTTATGTACGGCTGGACAGCACAAAGCCATACATATTTCCTTGTCCCGCTCATTGCTGCTGCAATCTCTTCATTCGGGATACTGATAGGTTATGTCCGTGTCCTTCGCCCGTTAGTGCCGCATGTCAATGCTAACTCCCACTTCAGATTTCCATTCAAACGTACCTAGTTGACTGTTTCCCCCAGTATGCTGCATCCGCCCTTGCTGCAACCATTGTCCTTCGCAGCATATTCGCCACCATTTTTAGTGTATTCGGCACCAAATTGTACGTAAGCCTTGGCTACGGATGGTACCCAACTTTTTTGAGTCCTTATTTTATAAATGTGATCTTTATGCTCACGGTATTTGGGGCTCGTAGGGGTACCAGTGTCTTAGGGTTTATTTGCACGGCCGCTCTGCCGATCCCCTTCTTGTTTTGGAAGTTCGGTGAGAGGCTAAGGGCACGACCGTTCAATGCATGATCACAAAGCCTGTAGTGGATTTAATTCACAAGGTAGCCGTCGGACCTCAACACCTCACCTGCCAAGTCAATTTAGTATGTATCTTCCAGTGTGGTCATCGAAAATACACGTACGGTAGCATCGTGATTGTGTAATCATTATATCACACAGATCCTGGCCAGGCTGTCGTATAATGCAAGACTTGTGTCCTTGTTTTATCAATGTGATGCTTTTCGAGCGCCAGAACAGCAGAACTTGATCATGCCTCACAGCAGGGGAACTAACACGTGAAGTTTGACAACTGCTCCAGGAGATTTCCAAAACTTTCTCGCACTTAAGCTTAAGTGAATTGACAGCATGTATCGTGTCCTAGTGTACGATGTATTACGTGTCCTGTAAGGCCCTCTGGACCGCAGACACCGTTGCAAGAAATTCAGTTCTAAACGATAGCGATAATATAGCATGCAATACCTGTCTCGACACATCAATTTGCATCACATTGGCGCAATAGGCTGACATCTGCTGAATGCCAAATTCCTCCAGTATCTTTGGGTCTGATCGAGCGGCGATTCTTCGGCGACCTTGTCGCAAAGGTTTGTGCCAAAATATGACGACGTATACGGAGTAGTCTATTGTGACTTCTTCCACCTGAGATTTAGGGATTCAGGCATGGAATTACGTCTCTGAAATACCTATTCTTGTGAGATCCTGGTTGCTACATAAGCTAGCTAGTGATGTTAGATCCGTCGCACCCGAGGGCGATTTAAGGTTATTGCGTTAGGACAGCTAACACGATGGATTCGAAGTAAAGCTGATGTCGGAGATAAGGCCTAGGTCTCGCATCCCTATAACAAAACTTATGCGCCAAGAATCCAACAGGCGTACCTCAGCCTGACGCTATGCAGATGATCCTGGAATTGCCCCACGCGTCAAACTATACTTACACAAGTCTATGCGACACTATCTCTAGACGCTTGCCAGACCTTCCACAATGTTCCTGTCTATGTGAGCCTCGTGAAACCGCTGGGGAACAGACAACAGGAGGTATTGCAATTTTTTTCTGGCCCAGAGGACCAGGATGAAGTTTAATTGATAGTTGATGCACAGTGCTCCGGAATCCTCATTTCAAGTATTCCTATCGGAGACTACCCGGTATTTGTTGTCCGTCGGTGCTTCTGGTACTGCGATGAGCTATTCAAATGCATTGGCAACCGTCTATACTACATGAGGTTCCATGTTGCCGACTAAATTTGCAAAGGATGATTCGTTTCAGCTGGGTTTCTGCCTTATACCCAGATGCTGTCTCTCGGAGCTTGTCTGACGTTCGGCGGGAGCATCTCGTCAGTAATAGGATAATCCACATCACAATGTCGTATAACAGCCTAGCTGAAACGAATGGCGATTTTCAATTCAAAAGGACGAACACCACTTCGCGAAGAACGACACAAGCATTTTGTGGCACATTAGATGTCAAAGTACATGACAGAAACTGCAGCTTGACTAAGTGAAAATGCTCTTGATACTACAAGAAGCTCAACAGACGTTTCCAATTGACTAGCTTTGATCCTACATAGCATGTCATTGAGGTTTGGTGCGTAACACTCGACTCCCAATTATTGATACAATTGATGAGGTACAGGATTGCCTGGACCTAAAGCATACATATCCCAGCGAATTCGAAATTGTCGGTCAGATTGTTTCTCTAGCAAATCGTACGAGTAACACGTCACAGAAAGAATGGACCTAAGTGATAGAAGACAGAGTTAAATGGGCAGGTGCCAGACTCCTGCAGGATCCTCTATGCATTTGATTGTTGGCACTGACACTAGGTAATAAGCAGATGCACTTGCAATGGGGTTGATACTCGAGTATATAACGGATTTCAGCAAGATGGGAAATTAACTTCCTCAGTCCACGCTTCGCATCATAGACCGCATCTTTGCCTTGTCTGAACATCTCCCGTCAGCATTATGATAGATAGCATCATAGCCGACGGTCCTTCTGCACTTCTGGATGAAAAGTACTATCATCTTAATGACGAAGAGCTCACCTTCTTTAAATCCCAGACTGGCATACAAGATGAGGGTCTGTTGAAGGGACACATCATGAGAATTCAAGCAGACGCTTGGAAGGTACGTAACCATTCTTACAAATGGTCCATTTCTCTTAATCACCGCAAACCTAGGTCCATCCTTATGGGTGTGTGCTCCGCTTTGTATTCACAAAGTAAGCCACTTGATGCAAGCTACCTCTCCGTGTAATTGAGCGTCACTTTGTGGTCTATCCGTACAGACTCAAGATATCCCAGCTACCTGCCTATCGGCAGCTCTTGAAGCTGGGAAAGGAACGGAAAGGCGCATTGTTCCTCGACACTGGTTGCTGCTGTGAGTCATATCTGCACGCAAGCCACAAGCAGAAGTAATCAGTCGCTCATATAACGAAGTCGGGAATGATGTGCGCAAAGCGGTCGTCGATGGGTTCCCCATAGAGAACGTCATCGGAACGGACCTCTACCCTGGTGAGTCGGCTTGCCTTGAAGAGCGCGATATGTTTTATAGACTGTGTCCAGCATTCTGGGATCTGGGCCATCAACTATTCTGCACTACGCCGGAGACGTTTCCCGTGCCCTTCCTCGCAGGCGACGTGCTCGACCCTGTTTTCTTGGAGACCGTGCCGCCGTTCTACGCGCCTCCGGAGACTGTAGTGCCCGATCTGGCGTCCATCAAGAACTTGACGCCGCTCCTGGGACACCTGAGCGTCATCCACGCATCCTCGTTCTTCCACCTGTTCGACGAGGCCCAGCAGCTCCAACTTGCACGGTCGCTCGCCGGCCTGCTTTCGCCCAAGCCCGGGTCCATGATCTTTGGCGAGCACGGCGGCAGGCCGGAGAAGGGCTACCGCACAGAGGCATCGATCAGCCGCCGTCGCGGCGGCGAGGACATGTTCTGCCACTCGCCCGAGACGTGGGCCGAGCTGTGGGACGGAGGCGTGTTCGAGAAGGGGACGGTGAAAGTGGACGTGTTCTTGCATGAGATCGATAGGGATGACTTGAAGCCGAAGGAGGGCAGCCGTTTCTTTGTCTTGGTGTGGTGCGTGACAAGGCTATGAGGCTCGACAACAGACTTTTGCACAATCTTTATGTGTAAGTTGAATTAGATTCTAACAAGCAATCGCAGTCGAGTGGTCACAACCACCCTGAACTGGCCCAGGGGTCACTTCACCTGAGGCCTGAAGCTGAAGTCTCTAGTGTTGCCGTAATTCATTCGCAATTCAAACTTCTCTTTCACTTTCTTCTCACCGAGTACGCGCGCGCCAAATAAATCACGTGCATAACCATGACGTCACTTCCGACATCGACGGACTCTCGAGAGGGCACGGGATAACAAGATATGTGGTGTTCATCAGGTCGTGATAGAGACAAGTTTCATTTCTACCCTACAGACATGCATACAAGCCCATCCCCAGACAGTTTTAACCTTCGAAGGTGAAGCTCGCGCCGACCTGTAACAGGGACAACATTAACAACTGAGAAAGACTAGAAGTAATAGATATACCTTGTGGGCGGGGCCCGAAGGAGTAACGTCATTCAGTCGTTGCGTGTCGAGGGCAACACCGAAGGAAGCACGGACACCAGGACGGAGCGACTGAGTGTACCCTGCCAGACAGTTAGACGTCGTGACGTAACGTGCAAAGAACAAAGGAGACACGTACCAAGGGCAAGAATGCCAGAGTTGTTGATCTTTGCCTTGACGAATGCAGCCGTGTCGAGGTATCTAAAAGTAGACGGGGCGCTCAGACGAACAGACCACATGCAATCCTTTGAGTGATGCAACTCACGCCTTGGCGCCAACCTCGAGGCTCACGCCGGCGGTGGTCGCCTTGGTGTCATAGATCGCCTTGGCACCCGCCTCGACGTCAGGGTTCACGCGGTGGTAGTAGCTTGCCGCGAACGTGCTCATGTTGCCGAGCCCGTGGAGGGTGACAGCGTACTCAGGCGCGCTGAAGCCGACGGCGGTCGCATAGCGCGTGATCTTGCCCTCCGTCACGTTGTACGACGCCTCCGCGCCGACGAGGAAGCCGTCGCGGCCGAGGACGGTGTCTGCAGTGAAGGTGGGGCCCTGTCGGTCGTGCGTCAAAAGCGGCAGTCAGAGGTCAGCCTCTGAAATGCTCGGCGCATAACCGGACAGACCTTGAAGAGGTCAAGGAAGGCACGGCTATGGAGACCAGGTTGCTTGTAGATGCTAGTCAGCAGAGCGGTCTTCGCGCCGCTGTCGGGCGTGAGGGCAGTGTTCAGATCGATCTTGAGGCCCTTGGCGATCTGGTTCTCGAGCTCGAGCTGGGTGCGGAGCGTGTTGGAGGTGGTCCAACCCTGGGTGAAGACGACACCGTGCTTCTTGTCGACGTACTTGCCCTCGAGGTCGCCGGTGATGAGCGTCGACTTGGTGTCGCGCGTGCCGCCAACCTTGAAGGAGACATTGGAGGGAGTGTTGGTCTTGACCTCGAGCGTGGTTCCGTTGATGGGGAAGTCCTTACCGAGGAGGTCGTTGGAGGACTTTCCAAGGTCCTACACGTGTCAAATGATGGTTTTGTGAGTCAAACTATACCATTTCGCGACGGTAAAAGGGCCACACCTTCCAGGACGGAGGAACTGGCTGAGGGAGAGACATGGCGGATAGATTATAGAAGTGACGTTGAAGGCGAAGAGGGGCAAATTTATGGCGCGTTTTATGCTCCGGCTGGTCCCGAAATGCGTGAAGTGAGCACGTTCGCGCCGACGGACGCGACGTGCATCATACGCGTGTCTCTGATGTCTCTTTCTGCCGTCTGTTTCCAGTACTTTGTTCTGTCTGTACAGAGGTCATGGCTCTGCCAATGAGGGCATAATTCAATCTCTATTATCATCTAGGATTACTGGACCTCGATGTTGCCGTTGCCCCCACTGGGCGTATTGGGGTGGGGGAGGACGTGTCATTGATCACGTGGCCATTGCACCTTCCCGTTCCAATACTTAGGATCGTCCTGCATAAATGCCTGGCCCGAATGTTGAGCGCTGCTGCTTGACGATGGGCGTGAACTGTGCATGCGGTAACGGTTGTCGATGGTCGATACGACGGTGGAACCACTCATGGACATTCTCGCAGGTTCGCGCCGCACACCGACCCACTCTCTGTTCGGGAACGCTCATCTGGGCTTCGGATGACATAAGCCTGACCCTATGCTGCGCCCTCTGTTACGACAGCCCTTTATCAAATCGATATTTACTGCTGCGTACTCCCATTTGTCCCCCAGAGTGCCCGCTATGCTCAAATACATATCCCCGGACGTGAGTGCCCATTTGACCGCGCAGGCGGACTTGACCCGGAGGCTGATGTTCGCGCCGGTTCCCAGGAACTTGCGGCTATCATCAAGAGCGCCAAGGTCCCGATGAAGGACTATTGCGTCGTGGACGTGCGGGATGACGACTGGTACGGCGGAAACATCACGGGCGCCCACAACTCGCCCTCTCATGGCTTCCTATCCAAAGTCGACGACCTCGTGGAGCAGACAAAGACAGTGCCGATGGTGATCTTCCATTGCGCATTATCACAGGTCCGGTGCGTTCGCGTTTTCGTCGATCTTTCGCTAAAGCGTTAGGAATGGCACTCTGATCTCCACTCACATCTTCGTAGTGGTCCAAAAGCTGCGAGTGTAGGTGGTGCCTTGCGGTCTAGTTCAGTCTGTGCCGTGTCTGAGCTCATAGTTGTCAGATCTATGCGAAGACACGTGATATTCTCCAGACGAAGGGTCAGGATATCCCGCACGAGGTCTTTGTCTTGCGCGGTGGTTTCCAAGATTTCCAGGCAAAATTCAAGGATGATCCCGAGCTCGTAGAAAATTGGGACAGGGAGGTCTGGGGAACTGACCTCCATATCTGAACGCTACACTATGGCCTGGGTAATTGATCTTGGAGACACGGATTACATATTGGATGGGATTGCGATAATATAGTGTATCATTAGAACACCTAGATGTGCTGTTTGCAATACATGAGGTGCTTGTCTTGACCTGAGTATTGTGTGTTCAGGTGTACCAAGTTACGGGTTAGTCTTCTGTTCTTGTGACTCAGGTGGCTGCCCCTCCTGCTTCTTCGCGAAACGTTTTGGAATCTGCTCGACGACCTGTTGGATTCGCCGTCGCTCCTCGTCTCGTGATGACCGGCATATTGACCTGTTCAGTGTTGGAAACGGTACGAACGCACTTCAGTACGACTGTCTGCGGGGGGATGAGGCTCAGGGCACGCACCATGTACCAATCGAGATGAGCATGAATGTCCCCACCGCCCAGTTTGATGCTACGAACGGCCCTGTAAAAGTACTTGCTGGTCAGACCACCATACATAATTATAAACATAATTACAAGGGGGAACATACCAGCGCTCATCCCTCGGATGACCCCAACACCCGCCCCGCTCGCTATCCCACTTAGTAGGCTACTCCTTGCGCATGGAATCTCGTTTATCTTCCGCAAGTCGTCCCAGAAGGATATTCTCTACTTCGCACACGACGACCAATCAGTTACATGCAACGCGGTTCGAACGAGGGCAGAAAATACGCAAGGCGCAAGACGCACCTTGACGGCTTCTTTTACATCTGTCCAGTAGTTCCCTGTGGTTTCTGCCTGGTACACTATCTTCTTTGGGGAGGATCCAGGTGAGGGTTCAGAAGGTGGAGAGTCCATGTCGGGCGCTTGAAAGTGCTGCTTTCCAAAAAGGATGAGTTGCTTATATAATTATGATCCAGAGATGATCGCACTAGCAGCACGGTTGTCTTCTCAGTTCGAAATAATCGACTCTTTCTCTTCCACCACCACGACACCCAGATTCAAGTCGTTGTTAGCGGTTGTACTGATCATTATCTGGTATGAACTTATCTACACAAATGTCCAGTAGTTCACTCTCGACGGACAGCTCGAACATGGCTTGCACACCACTGAGGCTGCCCATCGAGATGTGCGACAACATACTCGATCACCTCTGGGACGACCGCTCTACGCTCAAGGCGATATGACCTGCCGCACATGGCACCCGACTGTCCGCTACCATATGTTTTACACGGTGTCCATTAACAACGCCTTCCAGTATGTCCAATTTGAGGAACTGCTACTGGACTCCCCAGAGATCACGCGCTGCGTCCGCACCCTTTCGATAACTGGGTCCCGTTGTTGGAGCTGAGGAGGGTCGGGCCCCTTCTCTTGCACAAATGGCATACTTACGAGATGTCAGAGAAGCTCGTGTCATTGCTGGACACATTGTTACCTGTGGTCAAGACCCTCCGGCTGGAGAAAGTCACGTTCGATGGACTCGATCTTTTGCAACTGATCCGTGCATGCTCGCGACTCTCATCCTTTACCATACGCGAGATTGACCTGAGGTCAGGACCATATACTCCCAGTCTCATGGAGCCACTTCCTGTAGATATGGCAGTCATTGTCCCCGTAGAAACTATTGAAATTCATTCTTTTAATTTGGGATGAAGCACCGAGTTCGATTATTGCTCGGCTGTTCAAGAATGGATCAAAATTGTCTTCGGAAGTTTAAGCTAAAGTTGCTCTGGTCAACGAAGGAGTCTGGATCGCTGTACACGCGAAAATTGTTCAAGGCAGCTGGTGCTTCTCTGGAACACCTGTTTTTTTCGGTTGGGGGAGTCCACCCTGCGGATATGGATTTCTCGCTCGGCACTCAGCTTGCTTCGCTGCATCTGGAGGTCACTATCGACGATGATGCTCCCGAGTGGTACGAATGGGTGCCTGTCGCCCCTTCCAACATTGGCTCTGCCCATAGCGACCTCCAGAAAATTCAAATCTCCATTACGATGCACCATCACTTTGACATTGTCTCCCACAATTGCATGCGGTATTGGACTGGTCACAGTGGAGTCGTTCGGTCCAGGTGTCACTGCAGACGTGCACAGATATGTGCAAGGTCTGCGGGACTGGATCGTTGGCTCAACACACTGGCTCTACGAGACTGAGTCGATAATTTAGCCCGCACTGTTCATGACTGGCCTCAGGTGGAGGTTGTCTTCCTTGTATACGGCCCCGCTCTTCTAGACTGGTCCCTCATTGTAACCGCACCGTACCACTGTAGCTAGCCTGCGCGCTGTCTTCACTTGCTACTTACTGGAAATGACATTGTTGAGCGTAGCACTCAGAAAGGATCACGCGACTGAGTACATAAAAGGGGCAACAGTAGATGTTCTCATAAAACAATCTTAGGGCGATCCCCAGGCTCAAGGCGTTTCCATGCCGTTTTACGCCTTCTCAGAGTTAAAAGCTACGGACACATACCGTTACTGGCGTTGGCCACAGAATATTCATCCATAATTGCTGCATATGTTGTCGACTTGAACTGAAATGGAGACAAAGACACCCGTGTATAACCCAGAAGACAAATAATGCGAAGAGGAATATGGTAGCCTGCAGAATCGATGGCTGCAATACATTATATTCTACAAATAGAGTTACCTCGTGAACGTCGTAGCATCGTATCACCGGAACGAGGTCTTGGAAGGTCCAACATAACTTGTCATACTGGCTCCATCGTGCCCTCGATGGGCAGTTGACGTTCCTTGTTTCGCGCCCGTTCGTGCACGGCCCTTGCTCTCGCATCCCTGTGGAATAGCAGCCACGAAAATCTGATCAAGTCCTTCGGAACGGCCCTTGAAGGTAGACGGTGTACTTACGGTTTGTTGAGAATGCTTTCCCCGCCCGTGAAGATGAATGCGTCGTATATAAAAACGCCAACTAGGGTGAGTGTGAGCGATTCTCCATATATTGAAAAGCAAATGCGTCCGCCATACCGAGAGCACCTAGTATCGGTCCCATGACAGGACACCAAATCCAGTATTGACTGCAATATCATTGCAATTAGCAGCTAGATAGTCGGGATCAAGAGTGCACATCTACGTACTTTCGGAATGTAAACACTGCAGTCAAACATCACACCTTCAGAGATTCCTCCAAATTACTTTAAAGCACAGTACGAACCTGCTTTACCGTAGCCAACCATTGAGGTGAGCAGCCTTGGGCCAAGATCGCGCGCAGGATTGATAGCATAGCCTGGTTCCGAGAATCAAAAATGCGCAACTAACACACAATGTAAAACAACTTACCCGTTTGCATCCCAAGCGCGGCACCAATGCCCAAAACCGCGATGAACAATACAAGGGGCACAAGTCCAGGGGGCGGCGGTCCATTACCTTGATCATTGACTGAACACACCACAAACAACAGGGCGACAGTTCCGATGAACTAATAGGGAAAATCAGATCCAAGTAAGATATCGTTGGAATAGCAGCATCGAAAGCACAAACCTCGTCGAAGAAACAAGAGACAGATGTCATATATGGTAACTGCAATGAAAAGGTATGCGATCAGTTTAACTTTTGGACAAAGCCCGATTCCATTACTGACAGCATAAGTCGCAAATAGATTCGCGGTGCCAGGCACTGTCCGAATATGCCGGCCTCCCTCGTAAATGTCGATTGCATGGATATAATTCGCATAGATAATTCCGGCGCCGCACAATGCACCCATGAGCTGTGCAAAGATGTATATAGGAACCTTTCGCCAGGGAAAGTCACGCAATGTCGCGAATGCGATGGTCACAGCAGGGTTGATATGTCCGCCAGAAACTCCACCCGCAAACCATACGCCGAGAGCGGTACCTGCGGATTTGAAAGATTTGGAGGGTAAATTATCCGCGACACCACATTACCAGACAACTACCGCACCGACCGCCCATCCGAAGTTCAGAGCAAGATAATCCTGTTGGCGTGAGATTATTACAGTAATTCAAAAAGGCTTGTTCAAGGTCGGCTCACCCCCTTGGGCGACGACACCACATTGGGGTTAGCGGACAGCACGACTTGGCAATCCACTCCATTTCCAAATAGTATAAGAATCATGGTCCCGAAGAATTCTGCAGCTGGCTCCCTGAGTATCTCTCTTGGAATAACCGATGAGATGCGAGATCTTTGCAGCGACCTCTAGAATACCCTCACCGGATTTTGGACCATCTGTTTGGATATTTTGTGTAGTGATCATGAAGTTTAGAGGCTGACTGGCGATGTCTGCCCATAGATTGAAAATTCTCAATGTGTTCTGCACTCCCCTTGGAAGGGCGCTCAGTGCTAACGGATGGAACTGAAGTGTCCAGTTCGTGTTCTTCAGCCCGTGAATTAGACATCAGGACCGAAAGCAAAGGGGATCCAGGACGATATGTTACAGCAAAGCAAAAAAGAGAGAGGGGAGAATGGTCAAGGCCTATTTAGAGGCACAACTCTAGGTCGGTCAGTTCTGGCCCGAGAGGTTTATACAATTGCCGAGAGCTCCACCCCTCTCTTCGAGACTGCTCATCGTATAAGAGGAGATCTTCGGCTTCAAGGCACTCCAAAACCGTGCTCCCATGACATTTGTTGATGCCAATTTGATGGCAAAGAAGTGTCATAACCTTTGCGTAGCAAGTCAGCGCTATTGAGCCTAGGACACGGACCGACCCCTGACGCGGCAACTATGCTGAATCGCCCTTCGGATGCTCCGCAACTGCTAGCCGCGTGAGACACGTGAGTCGCGCCCTCTGCTTGCGATGTTCCGACTAGCGGGCGGCTGCGGTTCATCGATGGTCTATCGAACACACGTATCAGAATGAGAACGTTGTCCTCACATATGGCAATAGACCTCCCGCCAAATACGTAGACAGCCATGTGATACGACATCTCCGCTGTCTTGTCCGCTTCTTTCAGCCGCATTCCTCCACCGTGATCGCATATCTCGGTCACATTCTGGCCAGCAGGTAGTCCCTATAGCGTCTGCACACTACAGCTCCAGGTGGTCGTGACCTTATTTGACATACATAGAGCAGGGACCGAAACTTTTTCTCTTGCCCCGTCATCCTGACCGATCCAACTTTACACGTAAAACGCACGGTTACGATAATTCCAACGGCGTCTTGTGTTCGGACACAAGCAGCAAGACTGTACACACACTAGGTTCACAAAGTTCCGCTTAAATCAATTTGCGCGGAGATGCCTCAATCCTCATGGGTTCCTAGGCAAGCTAAATCTATCTGTTACACGGGTCCTCTGCCGTAAAGTCTCGTTTCACACCGTGTACTGCAAGTTGGAGGAAATGTAGGTCAGTCAGCACCAGCCCCTGCAAGTGGATCTTCCTGGTTAGACTGAGTAAGTCTGAGGGCGAGTTGTCATTTCTCAGCAGCCAGTTGCCTTGCCCTGGTGATTACCTTGACCTTGCCAGGACTAGCCTGAATATCTCAAGGTCGGGCTCGAGACCCATTTCCTGGTTTTGTTTTTCGGACAATGGCAAACCCCCGCGCAGCTTGATTCCTAGTGCTTCCGAGCTGTTTTGCGGCTAGATCAAGGTTGTAAGAAGGAAAAAGGCCGACGAGCCGATCACGCCGCCATGGTCAGGAGACACCAAAGACCCTGACGGGATCAAGAAGCTAACGGAAGCGAATATATCTGGGGAATGCAGGGCTGCCGGTTTGTCTGGCCTTTGTCGGCCTGAAACCACATACATCGTAGTTACTCAAGGTAGGTCAGACAAAGTATGCTTTTGATCTTCAACTACAGGTATTTTGCTGTGATGACATTGATCCGGCCGGGAGGAGATGGAAATAGGCATTGAAAGAGATTTGACCAGCGTAACTATGTCTGTACGTGGGCTATCCATACCGGCGATTATGAACGTGCGGCCCGCACGCGTATCTCATTTGTCTGTTAGGCATACGAGGCAGTCTGACAGCCGTCAAACGTCCGCTGCGAGTTGACGTCCGATTCTGTAATTTGGATTGCGTCCAACTCCTGCGGAATCACAACCAGGACCATATCAATATATACAGTCACCACAGCCTGTTCGCCAAGTAGGTGCACTAGGAGCTTGACCATGACGGTATTATTTCACTGCAAGTCCACTGCGTTTAGACTATACTCTGCATATTCAGAACGCAACATGTTCATCGCCCTCTAGTTCTTGCAACGACGAACTCGTGGTTCCCTGCCACGGCGTGCGAATCGCTATAAGACCCCGCCTCTTTGTACCTGCTTCTATAGATAGCAGCGAAGGTAATTTGATGCTATGTGCTCCAATAAGTCTTGGTTAATACTAGTACATTACTGAATTTGTTCGACAGGTAGGACCTGGGTGCGCCGGCGATCAGTGCATTCATTGAGCTTGTCAAAACCATTCCGGAGCACAACCCCTCAGGCAATTGTCCCCTTAGGCAATTGTTATGAAAAGAATGCAGAATGCATTTGAGCTCTCGCACTTAGCTGTCTTCAACTTACCAGATGTCTCCGGAGCCTGCATTATCCTCTTCCACCATTCATCAGCAGTGTCCAACACGTTCAATAGATGTTGTCACACGTCTGCAACGCAAAGAGTAGACACTTCCCTCCGATCCTCCTGAGTCCTCGCTCAATTGCCTTGGCTTCATCGTCCCCAAAATACTTGAGATTCCTGATCGGCTCTGCGACTATTCCCTCTGTTGTGTTCATGCGAACACTGAATTTTGACAAACACCAATTCTATGCCTCACTGGAGAGTCGGCACCCCCTACACGTCGGCATGTAACGCAGAAGTAACACCGCTGTCACACGTGCCAACTGCAAAACCAGCCTCGGATTATGCGTCCGAGGCGTGACTGACCGTGATCATAGGTGTGACAATGGCCTGCAAATGCTCAGAAGAAGGGAATACTCAGCGACTCATCCGTTTGCTTTCATTCAAGCTCGAAATGAAAGCAGATATGTAAAAACCTATGTAAACATGAAACTTCTAAGGGAAATGAGAGTGTCTAAGTTAGATATCATGAGGGTGCTGACTTCTAGGGGTTGCTGACTCCCCGGTGAGGCATAGTAGCCTTCATAATGGATTCAACACCCATTGCACCACGTCGGACATATCGGACATATCGGACCTCTCTTCAAACCCTCTCATTTTCGAATGATTGTGTTGTTGGCAAAACGTCGCCGGCGATCGCCAGGACGCGCCTCCTTATGGCGATACCTGGCGAAACTTATAAGCGCCGGAGCTGCTGTGAGGTATCCGGCACCCCCCCAAAGTCGGCATCCTCATGATTCTTGCATTCACTATATTCAAATCTCTTCACTCTTTCTATGTACATATATTTTCATAATCTTGCTCTCACTTCGAACTTGAACAACAGTAAAAGGTGGTTGAGGAGTCCCTTTTTCTCAGTACACCTTGGAATCATGCATGTCAGGGGAGTATACTGTTGACGACAAAGTCCGATTATCTCCGCCTACCTGCTCTGCGTTTCAGCTGCATGTGAAATGTGTGTCCACGGCAGCCCCGACTTGGCAGGGGGTGCTGAATACGTGGTTAGGCCCAGAGCACATACCACAACGGAGACAGGCACCGAGAAGTGGGACTCAACATCATTTATCATCATCATTACACTTGTAGCTACCTGCAGTACCATTTCATTAGAACGAGCAGTTTCATAGTTTCGCCAGTTTCGCCATCATCGCCAGCAGTCGCCAGGCAGCACCAACGACAGTATTGCCTTGCCGGCGATTGGCGAGGTCTCTTGGAGTTTTGCCCACTGCACTAACTGTTGAGCACCAAAAAAAAACAGGAGTACGCGGGCATGTTTATTCGAGTACGGGGAGGCTCATCAGGACGTTCCCAAGTCCTGGTGTGTACGGAGGGCTGTTTGTGGAGTTGGAGAAGTTGCGACAATCACCGATCTATAAAGTAAATTCCGTGGTTCTGTGGTGGCGGCAGTGGGGGGGGGATAGCCTGGCCCTCCTTCATGTGCGCGGAAAGCATCTTGCGATTGAGTACTGAGTGTTCGATGTAGCTTTCCGGAAAATTGGATAATATCATACAGCGACTTAGAGCAGTGATGTGCGGGTCAGTGACTTTCCACAAGTCAGTGACCCTGACCCTGATCTGACCTTACCGACTGTGACCTTACCCACGGTCCTGGCATAGAGCGGCCCAACTGCGGCCCGTTACTGAGACAATAAAGTTGTCGCAGCTAACATTCAACACGAGAGAAATACAATTAAGTACTAAGAATTGTATCTGCCGTCTCATCAATACTACTGAATGCTGCTTTCTCCTTGCCATCAACATCTAATTCAATTAGTTCATACAATTCAAGCTGTTCATCTAGGATATGGTGTGCACCCCTCTCATATCTTTCCACCCAAGTGGTCCTGGTAAAGTCAAAGAGAGATTTGAGTTCAATTGAGATGCTTGATGGAGATTATGCAGCATCAAGGTCAAGATCGTTCTATGTACGGCCAGTACGTGGATTCAAGAGAGAATGAACTGTAGGTACAGTAGTTTGTGATTAGGGATTGTGAATACATCAGTTAGTAATAGTAGTGCATATGGGCAAAAACCGGAGGTTTTTTGACCCGAAACAGGAGCCCGAACCTAGCAAGGGGAGAAGATGCTAACATGAGCTGTGGGTGGGCCTCAGCAACTCCGGCCCCAGGTAGGTCGCGGGAGTGATGCGTCGAGTCGGAGAAAACAAAAGGCTGATACGTCTGATAAAGACGCAAGTTGCTGACAAAGGGAGAGGTGGGTGGGTGAAAAACAATGCGACACTGTCGACTTAGAGCTGTGTCGTCGAGCAGTGTTTAGGCAGTGTGCGACACTGGACAAGAGAGCGCGCCACACTGCCTAGTCCGTACGTAGACTATATTCTACGTTCGCGCTCGTGCCTCGCGCTCGCTTAGAAGTCGACATCTACCATTTGCGATAAGGTGTCAGTGATCATACAAACTTGGTCTGCCATGATTGCTCTGTGACCTCTGCCTGCGTTCACTACCGATAAGGAAGGGTGCCCTCTGTCACCACTCTGGACAAGACCCCGGTGTTACCCTCGGGGTCATGACCCTACCAGGGTCAGTGGAAAGTCACTGACAGTCGTAGGGTCAGTGACCGTGACCTATGACCTTGGGCACTGACCGTACATCACTGACTTAGAGACTGACATGCACGATGCCAAACTGAATGATCCCCTTTCAGTTTGATTCTACCGCACCTTCAAAAACATGCAAGGATACAGGTAACGGAAATGGAGCAACGCAGCCAATGCTATGACTACTTTTGTGCAGGATTTATTGTGATGCTCCTCTTAAAGAACTGTATCCATCCCCCAGAGCCATCTTCTGGAGGCGTAAATTCGGTGCCTGTAACTCGAG
Source organism: Taiwanofungus camphoratus (assembly GCA_003999685.1). Lineage (NCBI taxonomy): Eukaryota > Fungi > Basidiomycota > Agaricomycetes > Polyporales > Taiwanofungaceae > Taiwanofungus > Taiwanofungus camphoratus. The sequence continues at coordinate 2,117,929 of CP021226.1, forward strand.
GTGTTTTGTTAATAGTGTGTAGTAATGTCCCTCTGGAATGTTCGGCTTAATCTCCGTGGTAAATACAGGTGGTAAGCGTAGAATCTCAAGCAGACCTCTGGTGTGGGCTGAATGTTCAAAACGGAATTCAAGTTGGACGGATAAGGGTCAACTCATTTGTTTAGTCATATTGGAGTAGTCAAGGGCAGCTGACCTGAGACTTGGCCTGAAAGTGACTCGAAATGGTTGTCAACCGTCAGAAAGACAGACTCGGCGAAGGTTCCATCCAGTGCTGTGCACGTGCTCACTGAGGGTGCGAGAGCAATCGAAGTCACTCACTAACTTACATTTCCTCTGCTACCACAACAATGTCTATGCTGGACAAGTTTCGCAAGGGGGCGCAGAAGGCTGGGCAGCAGGCCTCTATATTCATCAAGGATGGCTCTCAAAAGTTGGCAAACGAGAGCCACAACTTCGTTCAGGGCTTCAGTTTGCCAGGTGAAGCAGACAAGGCGGCAAAGACCCTGGCGAGTTTCCTCGGTCAGTCCGCGTGCTCTGTGTTCGCGCCATGGTCTCATACTCAGACTACTTATAGCGGATCCAGAAAATCCCGAATCGGCCCTCAATTCTATACCAAAAATCGTTTTGCAACGGGCACGAGGCGAGTTTTACTGCATCCCACTTTAGTGCATCACTGACCCTTGCTCTGACCTCAGGTCTTGCCGTGTTCTCCATTATCAAGGCAGGCTTTGTCTTCTCGGGCAAGGCTGGTTCAGGACTCGTCATTGCTCGTCTCCCCGACGGCTCCTGGTCAGCGCCATCATGCATCGCCACGGGCGGTGTCGGCTGGGGTCTTCAGATTGGCGCCGACCTTACCGAGTTTGTGATTGTGCTCAACAGCGAGGACGCCGTGCGCGCATTTTCGATGGGCGGGAATGTGACCATCGGCGGGAACATTAGCGCTACTGCGGGCCCAATCGGGACCGGCGGAGCCCTCCAGGCGAGCTTGGCGCACCCAGCGCCGATGTTCTCATATTCGAAGTCTAAGGGTGCGTTATGTTACTTCAGTCCTTTCTGAAACCTTCCAACTTCCCCTCCCCTTCTCTTCCAATAGGTTTGTTCGCTGGGCTCTCTTTAGAGGGTACTGCCCTCATTGAGCGCAAAGATGCGAATCGCGACTTCTATGGCTCGCCTGTACCAGCGCGTGACATCCTCGGCGGACGCGTACCCCCACCCGAAGTTGCATCTAAACTGTATGAGGTCATCGAGGCGGCGGAGGGCGTTGACGAGTCCGGCCTACCAGAAAGTGCGTACGTCCCGACTGCCACCGGAGACCACATGGAAGTCAGGGGAGGTGGTATGGTATTCGATGCAGAGCAATAGATGATTGAGGGAAGATTGGATGTAGTAATGTATGATAGCCGTGTCTTTTTACCTGATGTCCAGGCGGGTTTCGTCATGAGTCCCTCACCCATTTCCTGTACATACTACCTGTAGCGCTCGCATATTGACACCTAATTATGATCATTCTGCTTTGGATGCACACACAATGTAAACCAATTATTTAGAGCCATGCGAGTATCGTAATGACGTGTAAATCAACTCAATTCTAACATGCATTGACATCCCAGCTCTAGAAGTACTTGTCCCAGAATCCCTTCGACCCGTTCGTAGCCGCCGCATACCCTTCGATGTCCAGCAGTTTCATCATGAGGTTGTAGATGTTCACGTTCTCAAAAGTGTCCATCACGTACGTGTCGTCCGATGTCGAATGCCAGCCCTTGTTCGGTCGGGACAGGAAGCGCGGGATGATCCGGGACTTGGATCGCATCTGCTCGATGGCCTTGACCACCGCCGAAAACGGTCCATGCGCGACGAACATGGCATGCATTGATGGCTCGTCATTGTCATAGCCATGGTTCTATGTATCCAGTCAGTGTAATATCCCACTCACCAAGAACGGGAATAAGTACGTACACCCTTACTCATACCCGTCGCATTCTCGACCCTGTTCGTCAGCGCGTAACCCATCCTCGGTACTACGTAGATCGGTGCAATCCGGTAGTTCTGCGCGAAATGGTACCGCTGAGGCATCGTTTCATGAGTGTAAACATCGAATCTGCCATCGCTAGCCTGGGCTGCGGCGTAAAGAACGTCGAAGTACTTCTGGGAGTTCGCCTCAGGCATAAAACGGAGACCCATCGACGGCCATCCTATTATATATACCATGATTCAGCCGTGTCAACGACAAACCATGGTGTAATCCCTGACCGTCTTCGTGCTCGATCATGGTGAAGCCATCACCCAGAATGTCGTCTATGTAAACAAGCTCAGGATGGCTGGTATCTGTCATCCCGTGGTCACTGACAAAGACCACATCGACTATGTCTGTCAAGTTGCGTGCTTCAATAGCAGCATGTAAATCCCTCGCGAACATGTCCACGTGGCCGAGAACTTTCTGTGTGGAGAAAACGCGGAAAGATCAGTTGACGACGGGGGACAAGAAAGAAAAGCGCTCACGTTGACAAGGTCTGACGCAGGTCCTGCTAAATGTCCAGCTTGATCAAGAGAAGGCTCGTATGCTATGACCATAATAAAATTGATATTGCTGTCCGAGGACGAGAAGTAATTGCGCACCCATAATCAGCTGAGGTCGCCGTTCTATAGGCATATCAATCCAGGTCATGATCTGGTCAAGCTTCTCCTTTAAGGGAACTCTGTCCTACAAGTTCGAGCGATTAGCTCACGAATGTCGAAGTAAGCGCACGGTAAACACACTTACCCTCCAGGGGACAAAGTAAGTGGGTGACATCCCTGACATCGTCGTTGGTGGGCCTGGCCTGTTCAAAGTTGTAGGCATAAATAAGATCGGAACTAATACGGCTGACGTGACGAATGAGGGCTAACGGACCACATCAGGTTTGCGGTGATAATTCCCGCACGTTGTGCCGTCTCCCACATCTGCATTTTGCAGGAAAACCAAGCATGGGCAAGTTTGTTTAGCATACAAATAAACAAAATGACTTGACGTACGGGCTCTCCTAGCCACCAAGACGAATTCCAAGCCGACTCAATACTATTGTAGTGAAACTCTAGTTCTGTGTGCGGGTCCCAGAAATTCTACAAGGGGTACAAAAGATATTAGCCTCTACAGTTGTGTGCAAAAGTGAAAGACGGACGTTTGCGACAATGCCATGCGACTCCGCATACAAGCCAGTCCTGAAAGCATGTCAGCAGGCCATAAGTTGCGTACATGAGCTCTTACATTAATGACCAGTGATTACTGAAAAAACTCATGGATTAGAAGATAATTGTAAAAGAAAATCGAGTTGCTCACGGAAAAGTCAGCGTCTGCCAACGTATTAGATTCGTCAACTGCTGTAGCTCGCTAAAGGTTATAAACTCACAGGGAAAACAGGTTTCATAGATTTTGCACGTAGTCCTTTCTTACTGATCTCAAGAAGATGTGGTGTCAAGCCGCGGTCAAGGTAATCTGCCCTGGTGTTACATGATCAGCATTGCAGGGGGTAACATGTAGGCACAGAGCGTCTACCGTAGCCCGTCAATCGAAACGATAAGCGCAGTCTTCTTAAAGTCGTGGGTGCCATTACTACGAACTCGCTCACGATCAAAGTCGGGCTTCGGTCGCGGGCGCGGGCCAAGGATATTCACAAGCGGTGTGCCAAACACAGCTCCGAGAATAACTACGAGAAGAGCGACAGCGAGCACAGTCGAAGTCCTCCGTGACCACCCCCGCCGAGGTGACTTTAACGTATCGTCCGCGTCAAATCTCTTCGTGCCATTAGATAGGAGACCTCTTCGTTCTTCGTCAGAGCTCGTACCAAGCTCCTCTTGTTGCATAGAACGCCGTGGAGAAGTAGCAATGGAATCGCGAGTAGACTGGTCCGTCATGATAGATTGATGACAGGTCTCACTGGGTCCGCAAAGAAATGCGTCAAGTCCAAGAACAAGTGGCAAAGTGACTATGCTACCATGGTCCTAATGGCTCTTCCGGCGTACAACCTCGAATGCAGCAACTTATAGCTTGGACAGGTTGCTTACAGAAGGTGCTTAGTCATCAAGATAACTCAGCTTTTGCTTTTTCAACTTATTTAGTCCTTATTTCATCAAAACGTTTCAGCTCCCATTTTCGGTGGTTTGTTTGGTAGTCGTCTGGCTGTCTGATGTGTCTGAACACGTTCTACCAGCGAAATCGCGCAGTAGACTCATACACATCCTGTACTTTTTGCTTACTCTTATGTATGCACAATTTGAGGTTTAATTTCATATGTTTCAATGGATTTCCTGGAAGTGTGCTGGTTAGAATTTCCAGACAATGACCATCATGAGGTCCACTTCTGGACTAGATGCTTTTCAGGGAAGTCAGATGGTTTCAGACCGACGTGTGACATTTTACTGATGCACACCGTATCAATTGTTATGAAGTATAACTTTTCACTACTTGCTGGGTCCCATGTGCGTACCTCCGTTGGCTCATGTTACATTCGTTCGTTTGTACATTGTGCACGGGTGGTGCTCAGACATCGCCCATGATGCACTCCCCTTCCACTATTTGTATCAAACTGAGCATCTGCCAGAAATATCACCTTAGAGCCAGTGAGATGTTCCAGTGGTTGATCGCACGCGTTCATCAAAGAAACCGACAATCGGAAATGTGTACTTCTCGTCACATTTCGCGTCTGTCTCGTAAATATCCTTGAAGTATCAGTTTCGGAACAGTTCCTAGTGCTCTTAAGACCTAATGGATACTTACGCGCAACATAAGGGATTTATAGGTGTAATGTGTGGTCAAAATTGTCGATCTAATGGAAACGTAAGACATCATTCTTTGCGTCCCGTCACTCATAAGATGATTGTATTGAGGAAAATGCTTACTATCAAAGAAGTCACAGCTGCTTGTACTACTGCCCTCGGCGCATCAGATATTGATGAAAACGGGGGCTTGCTAGGACTTTTGCCTGGGACGATTGCTCTACAATATTTAGAACCCGGTTGCTGTCAACAACTTATGTTATTTCATGAGAATACAAACAACTCTGGCAACCGAAGATACGATGTTGTCGAGCTCGAAATAGAAAACATCGATACGAATGCTGATGCAAGCGATCCAACCCTTCTCAAGAGACAATTCACCTGACCGTAGCGCAATCCGGTCAATAATCAGCTATCCTGTTATATATGTGCGTTGGACTGAAGCTTCGCGACAGCATGTTGTACATGAGTTCTTATTGTAGTTCCCCGGCCTGCAAGTATAATTGATACACAGCAATACACAACAGCAGTTTAATCGCATCGAGCATCAGTAGAATCAACATGGCATATGAACCAAATGCCTCACACCTCGCGTTCCTCATTACTCACCCTGTTCTTCAACATCATCGTCGTCGTTGCCATCGTCATCCTGCGCTTCTCCCGATGTCTGGTCCCTGATGCCACCTTCCGAGAAGCTCAAGATCCCTGCGACATCCAACAACTTCACGACCTCCTCCGCCTCCTCTACACGCATATTACCGAGCACTCGGTTCACCTGATCCAGACTCTGAGACTTAAGAGCCTCTTGCATAGGCTGACTGAAGCCTTGGAAGACGTCAAATCGCATCTGCAGCGCCCTGCGCACGTCCTCCATGTTGACGTCCTCGAACCCGGGCCCTTCCAACTGGATGTTTTCGGGTGGAGGTCCATCAGGGACATTGAATGTGATAGACTGGTTGGGATTCTCAGGTACGAGTTGGATCTGCTCGGTGCCAGCTGCCGTTGCCGCCTCCTCGGCCTTAGATATACGCACACGCTCAACGAGATGTGCATACGTCTCCGCCACATCTTTCTCGAATACCGATGTTGCACGCAGGTCCCCTGAAACCATTCTGATGAAATATGATTTCAGTAATGAGACAGAAGAAGTACGATAATTGACGCACTTTCGGAAGAAGACACGGACGCCGTCACCCCCGAGCTTGTCACAGTATTGCAGTAGCAAGCTCTGATGTACACATTGTTGCGCATGACGACTTTGCCCGTTGCTCTGCGCCTTGAACGCTGCGACGAGTAAAGCATCTGAGGCTCCTGGAACAATGACATCTCGATGCATCTTGATAAACTCCCAAGACTCCTCGTAGCCACGAAGAGGGAGGCGAGAGAACTCTTCGAGAGTAGATGTCAGTTCTGGCAGCTCGTCATCGTCGTCTGCAGAAGTAGCTGATGTTGATGATCCCTGGGCGAATGTAGTTTCAGCGGCCGCTACACCCTTAGGGTTGAGTACTTCAAAATCAGTGGTTGTCGCTGTCGTCTTAGGCGGTTCCGTCTTCGCGCCTTTGATGGGTGGCGGCGCAGGCTTTGGCGGTACATACTAGATAATAGAGGTTAGCATAATGTCAGAACAGTGTCATAATTAGAGCCACACACCCACTCACATGCGAGTCGAAGCCATCACGTATATCTTCACTCGTGATCCTCTTCTTTGCCTCCTCCTCTAGCTCCGCCAGTTCTTTTTTGAGCTCGCCCTGGTGATCGCCCATCTGTAGCACATGCTTCTTGAGGCCCTTGACGAGCGCCTCTTGTAGCCGCGGGTCGTCCTTTTCACAGCCTTCCTTTTTCGCCTCTTCCCACACGGTAAGCATAAGGGCTAGTAGCATCTCATCGTACGTTTTCTGTTGTGGCGCGTTCGTAGGCGGAGCCTCGGGTGACGGGTTTGTTTTGAAGCGCTCGACCAGCGATGAGAAATGGGCAGGACCTTGCTTCTCGACCTCATCTGTAATAGCTCGAAGACGAGGAGCAAGGACATCATTGCAGGCGATGTCAGCGTTGAGTTGGGCTATGCGCTGCTTGCGCATCTCTCGCTTTTCGTGGATGTCGCGTTGTTTCCATCTATTGCGTTCCCAATGAGCTGAGCTTACACCGCAAGCGGTGACATGACGCACCGTACCAAAGACTTATGGTCTACATTAGGGTGCCCCTCGATGTCAGAATCGTCAGAAATCTGCTCTGGCGTTGAGCGTTGATCGAGTCTGAAACTTTGAAAGCAATGATCACCTCAAGCGCATTCCACTTTGAATAGTTGAGAGGCATCGTAATGATAAAGGAGCAGTAACAAGATTGCGTCTGGGTATTGGATTATGGCGGTGTTTTGAAGGCGATCCGAAGATTCTGGAATCGATTTGAATCAAAGCGAGCCGAACCGCCGGTCCGTTTGGTTTTCGTTCTCGTCCTGTGTCCCTCTGGTGTCGAGGCGAACCAAGGCCGAATCTCTTTCTCCACTACTCTTTGCCCCAAGGCTTAGAATCTCGCATACCCCCCCGGATCCCAAACACGCTCATCCTGATAATTGTCATGCCCCCGCCCAATAGAGATCCATCATCCAGAGCTGATTGGGGCAACCGAATCGATCCGCGGACTAAATCTTGAGTGTATCTTGGTCATGGGTGGCAAGAATTGGAATCAATCTTGCGGGTAAGTTTCCTGTGATCAGTTATAGAAAGATGCACTTCTAAGCACTCGTTGGATATTATGTTGTTGTACAATGGAGACAAATGATGCTCCAAAAGAAACTGAGGTCGTCGGCGAATTTGCCCGCTACTTATCTCACAACCGGTTATTTGACGATTTTGATCGTAACAGCTTGCCATAATAGGAAAGCTCTTAGGCACCGGTGTGATCCGTTAGTTTCGACCTCCAGGCACATGTTTTGCAGTAACATCCCGACTTTCAGCAGCTATAGCTACCGACGGATACCACGGTGATATGTTGCTGTTTCCTCCCAACCATCACTTTCTCCTGCGACCCTGCGGCAGGTCTCCTCTAACTTCGCAGTTCAGGACGGGGAGTGACATTCTGTGACTCTGCACAGATCGCGATCGTGTCACGGGGAGACTTAGTGCAATTGTCGTGTTAGCTCGAATCTCACTTGACATCCTTCATCACACTTGTTACGTTCTAAAGATTATCGGTGAGCGATGCGATTCTCCATATCAACCGTTGCTCACTTCCTCTTCTTTCCCGTAAACAGCCATCCATAGCTCTCATGTTGGCCCCGTATCCGTACGCAACGCGGTACCGTTCGAATTCGTCACCCCCTCCTCGCCCATCCCGTTCGCGGCCACCAATCTCTCCAGAACCCACTTCCCTGAACCCTTCTACTCCCCGAATACGCCCTTTACCGACAACTATAGCCCCCTCGAAAACTGGTGATCATGACCCTCGCTCTTCCGCCGCTCCGGCGCATTTGGACAAACACAAAAGTTCCCGCTTGAAACGTACATCGAGCGCAAAAGGCCGCCCCAGAGAGCAAGGATACCCCTCTCATGGCAACGGCCCTAATGCGCCCGCTGGTGCTTCTCGAAGACTTCCACGTGCCAAGTTGACTGCGCGCCCTTCTACATCATCTGGAGTGCCCGAGTCAAGGCTGACTCGTATGGCTTCACCACCGTCGAGTTCCTCAGGGAATCGGAGTTCCATGTCTTCCGGGGATCCGGCGGACTGGTTGTCTCCTTTAACTGTATGTATACCCCAATACCGATTCTACGTGTTTGCTAATATTGCTTTGTGTCCTCATCACCTGTATTTGTGATTATGAGTAGCATAGTTTGGATTTGGGAGTCCAACGGAGAAAGAGCCGGAGTAGCAAAGGCGGATCTTCGCAAACAGATAACGAGAGCAAGAAGAACAACGTACAGTTCTCGACAGTCGATCGAACCATCCTCGAGGAGTTAAGGAGGAAAATTCAAGCACGGGAGTCTCAATTCATTGTACGAAACGGGAAGAAGTATCATGCTTTTCCAGTAAAGGAGGTACCCTATCCGAGGAGTTACGAGAAACGAGTTGTGGACCTGTGAGTCCAACACGGCAGCAATATGCGGCAGACTGCCGTACTGACTCAAAACAGTGATGTGTGGTGCACAATGTGGTCGCAGCAATTTATTGGAAGCATATCCTGGTACTTGTCAGACAGTCCCCCCACGAGAGTGTGCGTCTATTTACTGTCCCAGATCAGTAGTATACGGAGGGCCTGATGTCTTCATGTTTGGACAGACTCGATATAGGGTGTGGTGTGTAGTCCTTTCTTTGTCTACAATGCTGTGCATTTCATATTCGTCTAGGTGTGGGAACGTGGATACTAGAAGCAGCAAGAATGTGGAAGGTATTACAAGGGATTATCCGAGGCTGTTCATGCTCTCATGTTTATCTTGCCATTCATAATAGCATGCCCATTTTATTGGTTTGTCAAATTGTCCTCCCCATGAAGGTCTGTGCGTGACAGATATTCATCCCCTCCAGGATTAGATGTTGTACCTCTCCATCCAGACCTTCAACAGGTGGGATCATTTGATTTAGCCTCACGTATCACTTGGGTACAGGCCAATTGGTGAGTTGATTTACTCCGTAAATTGTCTGCGTTCGAGTTGAGAGCTCGTTCCAATTCCTATTAGCTTGGAAGGATTACCTTTTCCAAACGAGGAATTTGATTTTGTGTCAGTAATCGCGCGTTCAACATTCTGCTTGCCAACATTTAACGTTCTCTGTTTTTGCAGCAACATCGGACGGATAGCGCGCGGTGTGCCTGAAGATAAGGTAAGAGCAATCCAAAATTTTGCGATTAGATCTGACGATTATCGGCTTAAATTCACAGTGGGATCCATTATTCGAGGTAATGTAAGCTTCAATCTCCTGCAACCAATAAAGCCAATAATTTGAGCCAGGAGATTACTCGGGTTTTGAAACCCGGAGGCACTTTCCAGGTATGCTGCTTCCATGCTAATAGTCATGCGATCTCATATTCACTATCCGCAGCTGAGTGACGAAGATCTATATTTTCCTGGAATTTTGCGCAAGTCCTCGTCTCCCACCCGTTCTTCTCGCCAGTCAGATTCTACTTCTACCTCGGGAGGCTCGCGGGCATCGGCCTCTTCTTCACCGTCGCAATTATTGGATCAAGCATATAGAGTTCCGCTTTCTAGCAGTCCTAATATTTCTGCTGAGGGCTTCCCTTGGGGCCATACTCCGCCCGCTAAGAGTCAGGACTCTTTGTTTCGTACTAGCTCTACGCCCCCGGTCAACCCTCACGACCATTCCCTCCTAGAAGCCATCTACAACGAGATGCATGCGTACAGGTTCATCAACCTCGAGCCTCTTTCTCTACTTAGTAACTTAATACCTCTCTATTTCACAAGTGGGTGCATCTATTCAAAAGGTCGGGCTGAGCACTATGACTTATGGATTCAACTCAACAGGTGTACGCAGTCATCCTCCTTTAATTATCATGTTTCCGCCGCCACCACATATACCTGTCACGGATCATACAGTGAAGGAAAGCCAAGACAGCAGCGCCGAACTATTCTCCATTGACCGCCGACAGCTCAACACCGCTCATTCCGAGCTTCGTCCAAAACAAACACGTCCGTGTGGCTCTGCAGACTCAGAGCCTAATCCTCACCGTCTGTCAAAATGGGTGCAGCTCCCGCAGCTAGTCCAAAATACTGAGGAGTATGTTCAAGTCGACACCACGCGTTTTAGCGCATTGTCTCCTTCACCTCGCTCTTTCTCCATGTCGCAGTCCCGCAGTGAAAAGACGAGTGCGCAGGCGGCGTCGCGTAGGTCCACTCCTGGCTTGGCAAGTACTTCGTCAAATACTCTTCCTCCATGGAAAGATTTAGGGCTTAACCGCCTCCCCGTCGACGGTGTCAAGTTCGACCTCAGATCACTGAACTTGCACCTGTCCCTGCGAGTCCAAGAGGTGCTCGCTTGCGCAGAGGCTATGTGGGACTTTGTGATCGATTACCAAAGCAGCCACTTAAAGGAGATGCCCAAGCCTTCGCCCGATTTTGTGGGAGCGCGACAGTCTCGATCGAATTCTGCCGCTGTATCGCCCAAGATCCCGCGGTTTAGATCAGACTTTATCCATACTTCCCTCCTGGAGATGACCCGGAGCGACTTTGACGACCTTCTCACGCGATTCGAGTTGTAAGTGTCCTGCCCTTTGTCGATGTTAGCCTTCTTCCAGGGAACAATTGGGGAATTTCTCTGTGTTTTCCGTGCTAGCTCAGAAGTTCCAAATTTCTGATATTATTTCCGATAGAGACATGCAAGATTGTATGGGCTTTGCTACCGTTGTAGAAACTCGGTTGGGTTGGGGTCCTGTTGCGCCGTCTCGAACTCAACAGCGTAAAGACTTCGACGCGATGTGTGTGGCGTGGGCACAGTACCAGGACGAGCTGCGCTCCGCTCACGAGCCAGACGCTCCTGAATCTCCTGCGGCCGCATCACTCGTGCCGAGGTCTACCGCGAGAAATACAGGCGACGGCGACGAAACGGTCCGGCCGCGCAAGGTCAGCGATCTTCTGAAGGAAAATTTGTCGAGAAGCCAGCTTTCGCAAGACGACGACGGGCCGCCTCCCCTGCGCCGGGTCAACCCGACACCTCCCTCTCAGCGCCTCAGCCGGACAGTGCGTGTGTGGGCAGCGCTGAAGGCCTGACCTGAACGAACACGCGCTCGCTGATCCTGGCTTTCGGTCCCGAAGTCGAAATACGTGCGGGTCTCCGATGGGGGTCTGGCTGGTAGCGGCGAAGCCCCCTTATGCGCTAGACGGTGTCCGGGCCACTCCCGCCGGCCCCGCAGTTTGATCAGCGTCCGTAACCAGCGTGCGTCGTGGCTTTGCGTGGATCCAGGCTTTCCCTCCTTTAGTCGTGTGTGGCTTCCAAGCGGAGAAGGTCGGGGGGAGAACTATCACTCAGGGGGCGTGCCAACACAGAAGACGTCTCATCGATCCGTCCTAATTGGGCCCGAGGGAGAGAGAGGGAAGTCTAAATTCAGCTAGCTGTTACCGAATCGTATACCCAGTCGAAACCAACCCGTTTTGTGGGATCATCGTAGAAGCTACCCTCCAGACTGTATGTTACTTCTTTGATCACTCGCTTTTGATGCTGCGACCCGGATGCGGTTCGGGCGCAGACAGCGCCACCGGCACTTAAGCTTTCACCTTATCAGATAACGTGGGCTAACTTTGCTTTTGAGTTCCGTGAGCGTCAACGATTTTTATTATCGCGGCAAAGAGCCCGATGGGGAAGGTGTGCAGGTTCACTCCCCCGTCCCTGCCGAGTGTTGAGCAGCGATGGTGTGCTTCAACACACGACTTGAGTGGACAGGCTGAGAGGCCCTTCGTCAGAGACCGTCCCCAGCATGTCTCGAGGCGGTTGTAGATATCGAACCACAGCTTCTGGCACTCGGGCGTCAGGGTGTCAATGCCTCCGAGAAGGGATCTGCCATTCCTGCCGATAGTCACTCGTGCCAGCGAGTCCGAGGCTTTCATAGCCCCTCCAAGTATATCCTTGCGGCGCACAGCCTCCACGACACGGCGCGCTCGGCCGATATATGTCGCAGGGCGGATACCCACTGCAGACGTGGGCACCGCTTCCTTGACATAATCGCGCTGCCACCCTGCACGCCAAGGGGGACCACCCCCTCGGACGAGCTTGCCTGCCTGAGCAGAGTCCAGACAGTCCCACGTGAATACGAGAATACGAGTACCACGCCCCGTCCGAGGGCGCGGAGCCTTTCCCTGGGCGCCGCCCCCCCCCAGACTCTTCGTGTGACGTGCGGCACCCCGGTCTAAATATGGCGCACGGCCTGCCTTTCCGGGCCAGACTTGCCTTTTACGCCGTCGTCTTTGTACCGCGCGCGCCGCGGCGGCAGCGGCCCAGGCTGCCGCCGAGACGCCAGGACGAGCGTTGGGCTGGGCGGGTGTAATTCCACACCCGGGGCGGTTAGAGCGGGCCACGCTTTCTGTTCAAGGCGTGCCCTGGCCCTGGCCCTAGTGCCCCGCTGGTCGTGCGACGTCTGGACCGCGTGTCCGCCCAGGACACCCGGCTCGCGCGGTCGTTCCGGCTCTGAACAGCGCAGCTAGCGGTGCGGACGGAGCCCGAGTTGGGTCGGCGGCCACGCCCGGACCCCACTGACGAGCCTGGAGCGTGCCCCGTCGCATCGTGGCCAGGGCACTTTTTGAATGGGAAGAGCCCGCGGCGACATTGCGCTGGATGTGATCCCGAGAGCGCATGCCCCGGTTATCAGACGCGCCAGCGGTCTACCTCCGTGATCTAATCAAATACCGGTGCAGGAGACGGAGACAGACGGACAGACGGACGCCATTGCGTGTGCTTCCTGCCTGACAATGCGTGGAACGCGCATTCGGATGCAGAGCAGGCCTGGCATGGCATGGCATGGCATGGCAACGCCATATTGGCTCCTCGTGCGCGGGCCACGCAAGCTCCGCTCCGCGGCAGGGAACCCGCGCGGTGTCACATTCATACAGAACGGACGGGAAGCGCGGCACGTGTGTGCGGGGAAACGGGGTGGGCGGCCTCGAGGGCAGTTCGGGCAACGAGGGGGGGGACGCCTGCCCGGGGAGCGATCGTCTCCGCGGGCGCCGGGAGTCACGGCGGAGACGCGCAGCTTTCCGCCGGACGCCCCGGGGAGGAGGGGGAACGTATGGATGCGGCGGCTGGCGTCGACGCCGCACGCTACACAGCGGCGAATGCGCGCTGTACGCCTGCGCGCGGGCAACGCGCGAGGGCACGACGTGCGCACAGGCTGGCTCTCACCCCGCGCACCTGACCAGCCGGCCGTGCGCTATCTCCGCTGCGGCCCCTGCTCGCCTGCCGGGTGTGAAATACCGAGGGGCGCGTGCACGGGCACGCGTCGCAGACGGGCGTGGCACGCCTGTCCGATAAGCGTTGGCAGCTGGCGCGCGCCGGTAGGTTTTGGGGGAGGGTGGGGGCAAGGCGCGGGGGAGTGCCCGTCTGGGCATGCGCATCACCCGACTGGGCTGCGGCGCCTGTGCGCAGTGGTCTGCACTGGCAGCGGTTGCCAGGGCCTGAACTAGCGGTGTCCCAGTCGCACGGCGTCCTGGCGGCGAAGCCTGCACACAGGAAGAACAGGAAGACAGGACAGGGTGGTGGCGGTGGCGTGGGAGCGCACCCTCGCACATGTGCTGGGGACTCTGCGGGACTCTGCGGGGGAAGAGCGCACTTGGCTGCGGGGAAGATGGGGCAGTAAACGGGGGCGCGAAGATGCAGGACGAGATGGATCGAGGGCGAGGACGTTGATTGTCGCCGGGAGTATTCGTGGACCTTGGCCCAGCCGGGGATGGCGGCGTGGGTGCGGGCGACGGCGTGCGCACACCGTCCGAGTGCCCACCCCGGCACGCGTGCGGCGGCCCTGGGTGCGATTGAGCTGAAGGGGGTGCAGGGCGGCGGCGCGAGGTCGCGGACGGGAACGCTGGCCAGCCCGAGCGAGTCCGTGGTGCGCACGTCCCCTGACCGCGCAGCCCCGTGCCGCGGCGGATGCTCTCTCGTCAACGGGACGCCACGGACTCCAAAGCCAAGGGGGCACGAAGGGGGAAACGCGTGACAGGCAGGAGGCGCTCGCGCACACCGGGTCGCGTCTTCATGGACGCGGAGGCCGGGCGCTCTGCGTCTTCCTGCAGGGCCGCGCCGCACGGGTCGATACCCGCTCGACACCCCGCATCGCCACAAGGCGGGCACGAGCACCGCTCCCCGGGCTTCCCTGGGTGATCGAGACGTCGAAACGGCAGAAGGGAAGCGGCGCACGCACACGCGCGGGCTGCGGGGCTCCTGGTGTGGTGTGCGTGAATAGTGCCGCGAAGACGTTCGCGGGCTGGAGGTGAGATGGAACCACCGAAGCAGGGCATCGTGGCGCAGCAGGGGGCACACAGCTCTGGGCTCCCTCGGAGCACGCGCCGGGCTGCTAGAGCAATTCTCGTACTTGTGTGCGCGGAGATGGGAGGGGGCCGGGGGGCGCATGACCGGAAACCAGCAGGCCTGCAGAAGAAAAGCGCGCCGGCGACGAGGACGCGCGCGCACGACTGCGGCGATCGTGCCATAAGGCGCCGCAGCGTGCGGGTACATGCTGCAATACGGGTTTCTAGCGGCGGCGCTCTGCGAGAGGTGGGTTTGCGAGTGGGTGTGCTCGGTGAGGGGGCAGCTATGTAATACTTGGTAGTTGGTCGCGGGGGCTGTGCACAGACGCGACTGGAGTCACCAGACGAGGTGCTGTGATTGGATGCAGGACAGGGATGCTAGGACGGTGAGAGTGCAGCGGCGGAGAGCAGACGGGGAGAGGCAGACGGATATGGCAGCATCGCGGGCTACCCGGCCAGATCGCAAACCTAAAATTGGAGGCGGTGAGCTGAGGCCAGTGCTGTGTAGCGGGCGATCGTCGGCCGCGTTTGGCCAAGTGCCAAGCGGGCCCGGGGATGCGTGGCAAGCGGGCGAATGGGGAAGGCGTCGCGATGACCCGCTGCGACGCTCGGGAGCGGATTTGATGCGCACGAAGGACTCGGCGCACAGCGAATGCAGCTGCTACGGGTGACGGCAGACGCGTGAGTCAGCCCGAGCAGCACGAGCGGGAGGCGGACCCAGTTGGGGGCCCGAATGCCTGGATATGGATGACGCGATTCCGACCACAGCGGACCATCCATCGCCATCAGCGCTTCCCTGTCTCTGCCGCACACGGCTCCCAGCGGATGCAATTCAGCAGTAGCTCAGGGTCTCTGACATGCCGCACGCGCAGACACGCAGCGCATAGGCGGCAGGTGGAGGGGTGCTGAGCGACAGTGGGGCGGGATGCCCTCGTCGATCTGATGCCAGCGAGGGCTGAGGGCGTGCGCGGCGGGTGGGGGTTCGCAGCGAGATTATAGGCACGGAGCCTCCATATGCGCCCTGTGCCTGGGTCACGAGCGCCCTGGGACCGTGCGTGGGACCATCCTGGGGCACGCCGCGATGCTCCGCTGCGGTTCGCTGTCACCGTAGACGCTGCAGCCCGCCCAGACAGGCAGGAGGGGTGCCAACAGCGTCCGGCCACTGATCCCCTCGGCCGTGACCGCGGGCCATGTCCCGGCGATGCGTGCGCGATAAGATAGCGCAGTCGCGGGCTAGCCACCGGCCCCAGTCCCCGTGTGCGCTTGGTGGCGTGGGAGCGAGCGCGGGAGATGCCGTCGTGTGCGCGGTGCTCGTGGTCATATATAGGGGGCAACACGAAAATGGGAATCGCATTTCCCCTTCCTCGCGTCCTCCCATTTCCGGCACGTCGACCTTTTTCGGGCACTCACTCGCCTCGGGTCCAAGTCCTCGCTCTCTCGTTCCCCTTCGCGTTCCAGCCACTCTCCCCGTCGCCCTCCCTTCCCTGCCTTCCTCGACCCTCGCAGGCCCACGCGTGCTCGCCGTCTTAAGCCGTCTTCTGCCCCCGTTTGATGGCCTTTCGCCACTCAAACTCTGGCTCCTCCACCCCCTCTGCCCCTTACCCCCACCAGCCCTATTCCAACCCCGCGGACCCAGTCCCGACTTCCCTTTCCGGTCCATCCATGCCTCCAGCCCCAGATCCCGCCTCTCCCTCCCTCGCCAACAAGCGGCAGCGCATCGACAGCCTCCAGGACCCCTCCGCCCAGCACCCCCCAGACGACACCTTCATCACCGACCACGACGCCGTCGAGTCTGGCGGCGACGACGACGACGATGACGAGAAGCCCAAGTCCGACAAGAAGGCTGGCCGCAGAAAGATCAAGATCGAGTTCATCCAGGACAAGTCCAGGCGTCACATCACTTTCTCCAAACGAAAAGCAGGCATCATGAAGAAGGTCCGTCGCACTCTGTCGTATAAATATCATCCACTGACACCCCCCTCCCCGCGCAGGCATACGAGCTCTCCACGCTGACAGGCACCCAGGTCCTGCTCCTCGTCGTATCCGAGACGGGCCTCGTCTATACTTTCACCACCGCCAAGCTGCAGCCCCTCGTCACCCAGCCCGAGGGCAAGAACCTCATCCAGGCCTGCCTCAACGCCCCCCACGGCACCCTCCCCTCCTCCATGCCCGTCGGCACCCCCATCGGCCGCTCCGGGCCCATGTCCATGCCGCAGCACCACCCCCCCGGCGCCGCCAACGTCCCCGGCGGGCTCACCATCGCCGGCGGCGCCCCCAAGGACGACGACACCCCCGACGGCGACGACGCCCCCGACGACGCCGCCCAGGCGCCCGAGCGCGCCTCCCGCAAGCGCCGCCGCGCGTCCTCCTCCGCCGGCGCACAGCAGCCGCCCCGCGCGCCCACCTCCCCCGCGGGCCCCGGCCCCGCCCCGCCCACGACGTCCCCGCACGCCCGCCCGCAGCCCATGCCGCCCCTCCCCGGCGGCGGAGCGCCCGCGCTCGCGCTCCCCGTGCAGCCCGGCGCGCTCGACGCGCACGCGCACTCCCCGCGCCAGGGCCACGCGCAGCCGACGAGCCCGAGCTACACGCACGCCCCCGGCCCCGCGTACGGCGCGCCCGCGGGCGACCCCGCCATGTACGCGCCGCAGCAGCAGCAGCAGCACGGCGGCTACTCGCCCGCGGGCCCGTACTCGTTTGGACACGATGGCACGCAGGGCCCCGGCGGCGGCATGCCCGCCGCGCACGCTGGCCCGTGGGGCGCCCCGCCGCAGGTCCAGCAGGGCAACCACTACGCGCGGCGATGAGTGTGCGCCCGCGCCCGCGCCCGTGCCGGACCGGTGTCGTCCTGGCTGGTGCCCCCGCGCCGCGGTGCGCGCGCGACGACGACGACGACGAGGACGACGACGGTGTGCCGGTGATGATAATGATGATGCTGAGCAGTGGACGACGCCCTGCGGGAACAATCGCGCCGCGCGTCCTCGATCCATACCTAATCCTTTCCTCCTTGAAAATCGCTTCTCCAGGTCCCGTCCTAATTCCCCCATGTACATGTGCCCGCAGCCTCCGCTCCGCCTTCTTGAAGCCCTCGTTTAGGTAAAGTCCTGTTACCCGCTACCCTTATCCCTCGTGCGTTTCTCTGTCCATACACCATTGTCTCTTCCTTCTCTTTTTTTTTTCCAGTCGGTCTTGCTTGTTGCTCGGTTCTGTCTCGTCCCTAGTTACCTCACGATGTGCCATGACAGCGATAGTGTTAGCCATAGCCCTAGTCTCTCCTCTCTGAATCGAGTCCAGCCGAATCAAAGCTACGTACACTGTAGCCTGTATATATATGCATTGAGTTAGGTCTGCATCGCGCGTTGCGTGACCACGACTCTAACGGATACGTTGTAGCAATTGTGCTGAATACAGTAGTGTTCCAAATCCAGGATGATATCATGAAATGATGCCATCGCGTTCTCGCTCGAAGAACTCGTGTCTATTCCTCAAGCACGAGACGGAGATACAGTTTGTAATCCGCCAATACAACCAGTCTACATGTGAGAAAATGACGCAAGATACTCGAGATGGATGGCAAGAAGTCTAAGAGCTACAAAGTCGGCCGTGGTAGCTCTTGGAACCAGATCCCAGACGTCATTCCGTGAGAACACATATCGAATTCTGTCTGTCCCGGAAAAGAGACAACGATCGCCCCGTGACCCATGTCGCCGACAAAAGGACTGCAGCGGCAAGCCTGCGCACGAGCTGGAATTGAGCATGCCGAGTTCCCCCCTA
This sequence comes from Taiwanofungus camphoratus, assembly GCA_003999685.1. NCBI lineage: Eukaryota > Fungi > Basidiomycota > Agaricomycetes > Polyporales > Taiwanofungaceae > Taiwanofungus > Taiwanofungus camphoratus. Next base: position 2,136,405 of record CP021226.1, read on the forward strand.
AAGTTACAAAGGTGACAAGCTCCATACGAGGGCTTCACTGAGCATAGATTGCATCGACAGCGCATGAGGATCGCGCATCATCCTGATACGCTGCCGATGAAGCCTATACGCGAGGGATATGCCTGTTCTCGTGGCGCTTGGCCGCCTTAATAGGACTTTTGCCTTAGTAGCGACGGTTTATGAGTGCGCTCGCGTGCTCACCGCTGCGAGTTTTCGGTCACAATGTGCAGCCCAGGATGTACCTATGTTAGGTGTGAGGTCAGTTGAATAAAAGCTAGATAGCAAGGAGCAATACGCTCGTGGCTAGCAATCTGGCACAGCGTTGTACTAGGCAATCAGGATGATAGACAGGACGAGAACATGAATGTGGGGGGAAAGATTGGACGAGGGGAAAAACAGGGTATGTCTGCTTTATATGTTGCGCGGTCGGTAAGACGTCAAAACTGAGAAGACGCAACTCTGATGTCACGATCGTTTTCAACGAAGAACGTTCCTCCCGATTTGGAAGCCGTTTTGCCCTTTCAGGAAGTGCTCTGTAGCGACCCTCGCTTTCTGTGCGCAAAGACCTCCGGAGAGATGCGGAAATATTACCATTCCAAGAAGTCTACATGCTGATATCTACATGATATTATCGCAATGTTATGGCACGTTCGCTGCTGGGAAGACAAACTACTGGTGTGAGGTGTTTCTCATATTCCCTAGATGCTCGCTCATCCGCTGCCACTCGCGCCACGCAGTGTATGCGTCTTCTCTACTGATGCGTAAATTTCTCGTCACGAGCTCAACCTGTAATTGCAGTGCAGCCTGACGCATCTCCACGTTGCTCAGGTGCTGCTGCGCTTTCTCCATTTGCTGCGGGATAGTCTCGCGAATGAAGCTGACTATTTTGTCCAGCTCCGCTTCACTTGCATTTGCTTCTATTGCCGCGTTACTTGGGATTCAATGAAATAGTTGACGTGCGCGAAAAAAAAAACTCACTGTTCATGAATATGTATGCTACGTCAGACAAGGCGCTGAAGATAGCTGAGCCTGCAATAGCAGCGGGATGGGCGATTCCGAGTAATGAGGTCACCCCGGAGATGAGATGTGCAACAATACCAAAAATCTTCGCAAGCCATTCCTTCAACTTTGACCAGAATCCCTGTTTTCGTCTGCTATCTCTCAACTTCTCAATCTCCCTCCCCAAAGCGGACAGCCCCTCTTGTATGATCCTGGCATGCGAGCACAGCCCTTCAGAACGAGTACAGATCTCGTCCCCCTTGGCTATGATCGCACGGTCTGGTCGCATACTTCCCGAAGGGTCTGCCGTCGCTCGTCCAAGAGCCATCGCCATGAGGACACAGAATTCTTGATGACACTTCACAATCTCCCGCGCGGCATCCAGTGCTGAGCAGGCCGCCTGCTGTATACGCTCTGCTGCATCACGGGTGGCGGAGATCTCTGGTCTTGGCGGCAACCTACACTGGGCATTAGAATCTGCTGATAATGGATGAGGTGACTGTTACTCACTTGTCTAATTGGTCGACCCAGTTGCTAAAGACCTCCTTCACGGCGAGCATCTCAATAAATGCGTGCTCAGCGTGTAAGTGGAAGTCCGCGCCAGGCATCACGCGCTCTCTGGAGATGGTTGGAACAGTCGGCGCTATGACAGTCGGCGGCCCTATAGACTCCCCATGATCCTCGGCAGGTAACGGTCGTCGCAACCACTCTGGCAGTAAACGCGACCAAAACCAGGCCTCAGACTGTCTGGAGCCGGCCATGCTCATATGTCCAGAGAGCGGGGGACGGGAGGCTTAGAGTTAAGCTCATACGTACTGCGTTAAGTAGGTAGAGTTCGGAGATCAAATGGTTCCCTACATGCCAGAAGTTAATCGTGCGAATGCCTCATTTTGTCTTCTCGAGTCTTTCCCGGAATGCGCCTTCCAAAATAGAATTACGATGGCTGCCACCACAAGTGTACACATGCTGTGGACTCTGCAGTCCAGTCGTCGTTGAGGGTCTTAGACCCAAACTAGTATCTCGTATCCATACTAACAGAGCCCAACCGCTCACCCATATAATGCCACTGCAGGCTTGCGTTCCGCGCATCAGCTACACTGATGCGCATCTCGCTCGTCTGAATTTCAGCTTGTAGCTGCAGAGCAGCCTGGCAAGCCTCCACGTTGCACAATAGAAGGCCCACCTTCTTGATCTCGCGGGGGATCGTATGGCGAAGGAACCCGAGAATTTGGTCCAGCTCGACCTCAGTAGAGTTTGATTCTACAATTTGGGACTGGTTTGAGCGGTCGAATCAGCCCTATCTGGAAGAGGACCGACCTTTAGAAATGCCTTGGGCTGCACGCGCCGCAGCAGATGCCAAAGACGACACGCCGGTCATGACACCGGAGACAGCTAACCCGGAAGGATGAACAAGGCCAACTAGAACACCCGCGCCCGAAAGTGCGCTCGCTACAACGCTCAAGACGTTGGCGAGCCACTGCGCGAGTTTCTCCCAGAGACCGGTCTTCCGTTTCTTTCTCCTCACTTTCCCTATCTCCTCAACCAGATCGTCCAGGCCCTCCTGCACGAGTCTCACTTGCTCGCATAGCTCCGCAGAGTCTGTGCGTATCTGGTCCCCGGTATCTGCAATTCTCCGGTCATAGCGCAGTTGGCCGGTGGGTCTGGCTGCGGCATCTGCAAGCCTCGCTGCCATAAGCGAGCAAAACGTTCGATGGCTCTGCACAATCGCTTGTGAAGCATGCAGAGCGCGGTGGGCAAGGCTCTGCACTCTCTGAACAGCGTCCCGGACGGACTGGATTTCGGCTTTCTGTGGTAGCCTACGGGCGAGAATCAGCGGATGATGAAGTGCGGGATCTAGGCTCACAAACTTACTCATAAGCGATCGCTCCAATTGTCGAAGATGATCTTGCAGGCATACATTTCTGCTAATGCACGCTCTGCAATCGACTCGAACCCAACGCTATTTGGTAATACTCGCTGTATAGGGATAGTATTGACATGAGTCGATAGTCGCGCTGGTGCAGCCAGTGCCTTGGCATACACGTTGCCATCATGAATTCGTCCGCTGCCAGACCCGCCATAGTCTACCCAAGTGTGAGCGACGGAGCGCTTGGGTCGAGACTTGGACATCGCGCAGATATCACGGTTCGCCATGCGATGGTCAGGCTACATATGCATAGAACGCGACACATTTATGAATTGAAGAGATAAGTACGAGCTCGGCGTAGATTCGGGGAAGTAAGTATGGCTCTATCCGACTTATCTTCTCCCCTTACCCTGTGCGTAGGTCAATCGGCGTAACGTAAGAAAGGAGTGTGAATCCAGACCAGGGACTGTCCAAACTCGTCTCCGTTCATCCCTACGGGAAGCATTACACGGCCCGAGCTCAATCAGCCATTACATAGTAAAGCAACGGCGATTTGAACCAGGTAACCCGTTCCGTAAGAACAGTGATGATAATGTGGTTGTCTCAAGATCGATAACTGGGCAACGATGTCAGTCGGTCAAAGGAGATCCTGCGGTGTCATTCGGCAGACATCCGTGACCGCTATAGAAAAGACGATAACGCCTCAAGGCTTCAAGATCCGAAGAGACCGCATTAAACCGAGTAGTAGTAAGCTGTCCTTGCGCCTGTCACCCGTGTAGAATCTGTAGTCTGAGACAAGCATTTGACCCAAGTACATGTCTGGGAATGTGTGACATCCGAGGTTGATGCATGTGGACACCACTCCATCGATGGGACGAAAATACGTTCATGGGTTTCGGGTCTTTAGTGAATTGACTAGCGCACGTTCAGACTGTTGCTCAGATCGGGTACAGTCAATGTCAAGATGGTGCTGAGAACCCGAGGCGATAACCGCCAGAGCATTCCCAGGGTGGACGCTGGTCTTTGGACATTCCTCTGTGCAAGATTAACACTGCGAGCCTGCGGAAACCCTCATGCCCCTTGGGACATACGCAGTACGTCCCTAGTCTCACTGATCATTGACCTCCGACGCGGGTATGGAAGTCGCCTCGTTGTCCTAGATCGAGCCCGGTTTCTTCGCTCAAGATAACCCGAAAGCTGTCCCGGCGCTCATCGGTGCTGTGAGTACAATTCCCACTTGAACCCGAAGTGAGTGACTCCGAAGAACGCTGCTCATCTAGCGGTTGCTCGTCTGTTCACCATCCTCGAGGTCACTTATTCATATACTAATCCTTATGTGAAGCTTCCTCCTCGGTTTGGACTTCTCGACGAATCCCCTGACCGATGGTCGAAATTCAAGGCAAAAATCCTTGAGTTAAACAACACTGCACCGAATGGCGTAACTTACAAGGTCTTCTTCCTGGGAAGACACGGTCAAGGATATCGTGCGCATACGTGTATTTTCCGAGACGGTAAATACTGATCGCCTTAAAATATTGGCAGACAACCTCGCTGAGGAAAAGTACGGCACCGATGTGAGTATCTCGGTCGAAGTACAAGCCGATTGTTCCTATCTCATACTTGAATGCACGAGAGGCATGGGATGCGTGAGCTCTTTTAGTATGGCATTATTCTCCAATGCTTGGAACTGACTTCATTGTTCTCACCCAGGTACTACTCCAAGCTCTACGGTGACTCGGAAATGACCTGGGGCCCTGACCCTCTCCTGACGTCCCTAGGGATAACTCAGGCCGAGGCTGCACGGTCCGCCTGGGAATTCGAGGTTCCATTTGGCATCCCGACCCCGGAGCAGTGCTACGCTAGCCCGTTGCATAGGACGTTGAGCACCTGGGATCTGACATTCAACGTGGATGAGATCCTTGGTGAAAACAAGAGGGTCATCATACTGGAGGTGAACATACCCGCTCATGCACAGCAAAATTCGAAGCTGATAATATTTCCTACCGTAATTTCCGTCTTAGAATCTTCGTGAAGAACATGGCGTACACACATGCGACATGCGGGATTCTCTCTCTGTGATCCGGCGTAATTTCCCGCCACCGACATATACCTTTGAAGCTGATTTTAGCGAGGAAGACCTTATCTGGCAGCCAGATGAACGAGAGACGAAAGAGCATGTGAAAGAACGAGCAAGTGCAGTATTGGACAAAGTCTTTGAGGACAATCGGGGAACTTGTACGTGCTTGATTTGGCTGGCTGGCTCCGTTTGCTCTGTACATATAGATGTATACTTCATTTTTCTCATAATGCCTCGACTTGTAGATATATCCGTAACAGCTCACGGGGGAATAATCAACGGATTCTTGGCAGCAATGGGGCGCACACCATACTCCCTTCCCACAGGAGGTAAGGTCTTCTTTCCTTGGTCGCGCTATCACCTTGTTTCATATCATCTTCAGGTGTCCTCCCATTGGTGATAAAGCGCACGACCGTGTTCTAAGCAACAACCGGTTTCTATTGATATAACCACGGAAGGAGTCCGTGAGAAGCAGGGAATAAACTTAGACATCGGCCCACTGCCAGGACCACTTAAATAAGTGGCAGGCTAACATACCATGAGACGCTGGCAGTAGGATTACTTTAGAAAGTGAACCAACCTTCGAAGAATTGACGAAGCTTTACCTTTGTGATATTTATTATTATATGTTTTAGTTGAAAGTCTGCGCCTGACGTGTAAGTAGATGGTCCGTGCGTGAGGAATAAGTGATCGCTTCTAGCTTATTATTCGTTGACCGATTTGTTGACCGATTTGTTGTCCACAATTCTGCTTCATCCCTCTCCTCTCCATCGATATCGAACTAGTTCGCCATTCAACATGCCTGGTCTTTCTGCCTTGGAACAGTCTCAAGACACTCGCGATCAATCACCAGGATCAGGTCCGTCTTCAGCTGTTGATGACCCTGCAGCGTCTCTACGGGCAGCTGCTCTGCTATCTCGCAAACCTAAGCGACGAAAGCTTGGAGACACTGAAGTATCGTCTGGTCTACCGCCTCGTTCTCTTACTAGTCAGTCTCCTATCCAACTTGATTATGGACAAGAGGAGCCTTCTGGTGCGTCGTCTGCAGTTTTGTCAGCACCAGCACTCGTTCCAGCACCGTCAGCGCCTGCCAATTCGGAGCCCCAAGATACAGACGAAGGTCAGGCCAGAGAAGAAGGCGAAATAAGCGAATCTGAGACGACACCTACGACACCGGTCGCACCTTTACCCAAGGAGGTCTCACCGGACATTAAGCCCCAGGCGAAAGACAAGGGCAAACAATCAGCACAATCAAAACCACCATCGATCAAGATGGAGCCAACATCGGTCTCATGTATTCCTGAGCTAACAAATGGCTCGACACCAGCGGTCCAACAATCCCATCCTCATGTTCTTGATGCGGCGCACATCAGGCCAGGCCTCGCTAGTTCGTACTCGTTAAACTTACCAGACGGGAGCAAGCTGACATTTCAATCGTCGCAGTGACTCAAGAGCAGTATGATACTGCAAAGGACATTGTACTGGACCTCCTCGGCTGGGGAGTTCCTCCGGAATATCTTGTTGGTTGTGGACTGAGCCGCGAGTTGGTGTACTATGTATTCGTAGAGCTTAATCTCCGTCTACCTGCGAACCTGGACATGACGGGGATCTCACCGTATGAACCTCCTGTTTCCGGTTCAACTTCTCCACCCACTCTCATGAACATGGCGCACCGCTTCGACTCGTTGGCCTTACATACTCCGCCGACGAGTGTCGTAGGCCATCCCCCGCACAGCCACCCAAGCCTTCCTCAAAAGCCGCGTACTTCTCAAGCAGCCGGCGACAGCGAACCCAATCCTCTACCGTCGAATCCGACGCACGCTCTATCTGTGTCTGCCCCCACCTTTGTCCCGAGTCATACATCACCATCAATCACACCGTCTTCTGCAGATCCTAGCTTACTCGACATGGAGCAGCAGCGGAGGCAAGAATTACTAGCACGCAAGGCGGTGCTAGCCTCACGGAAGCTCAAGCAGCAAGCGTCGTCATCGTCTCTTGGGGGTTCGCCTGTGGCGACTCCTTTCACACCCGTTGTGACTGAGACGAAGGACGTCGGGATGACAACGAAGATTGTTCCGACGAAGACTGTAGATGATTTTCTTAAAAGCATCGAACCTGTCTCCGACACAGATAATGGGAAGGGAAAAGGAGCGGTTGCTGTGCCGCCTTCAATGAGTCGGACTAGTACATTCGATGTTATGGACGTAGACGAAATTCCCGGGTTATCGGCTGGGGATGATCCGACATCGTCCAGTTATCCGCCTCGACGGTCCACCTCGTCGAGTAGGTCAATGTCCACTTCCGACGTGGCATCGCCAACTTCTGTCCTTCTTTCGTCATCTACAGGCACCGCCCTTCCGAGTGGCTCTCCTCTTTCACCGTATTCCGACACGATTAGCAATGAGCCCATGACGAATGGCAGTGAAATCGACATGGATGCGACGAATGGTGTAATATCTTACCAGCCAAAGCCAGCTACTTCAGCTGGATCACCCCCTCCACAGCCGCGTCGAGGAACTAAGCGACCTGTTGCTGCTGACTTCGTCGATATGGAGCCCGTATCGCACCGTCAGTATACCAGCAATGGATACCACTCACCGTACTATCAAGGTGCAGCCCGAAGGAAGACTGGATCGTTTGCGGGCGTCAGTGGCATGCGGCGATGCGTGATCAATCTGAGCGATAGCGAAGACGAAATGGAGGATGGCGAGCATGTCCAGGGGGATGAGCTCCAATCTGATAGGCCTGCTATGCCGCGTACATCTTCTATGTCTGGCCCTTCCTCGCAGAGAGGCACACCGATATTTGTTCCGCAAACATCGAGTGGTGTGGTGCAGCCGAGCAAAGTGACTTCCAGCACGACGCCTGTGGCGATGTCTCCCGCTGCTTTACTTGAAAAGGAAGAAGAGATAAAAAAGATGAAGGAACTTATAGCTCAGAGAGAGCAAAACAGATTGAGGAAGCTCGCTGCTGTAAGTTTAGTCTTCGGTGTATCAGGGATCAGGGTTGACCTCGTAATAGGTGTCGAACAGATCAACACCGCCGACAGTCTCGTCCGACAATGTCATCAACGATGTTCAAACGCATGTAGCTGTGAAGCAAGAGGATGATGACTCGATGGCTTCTGCATCAGTAAGCGAATCCTATAGTGAGCCAGCTGATACTCCGGACCACCTCGTCAACAGTAATCACCACGATTTCGAAGATCGTAATTTATCAATCACATCTATTTCAACTGGTTCGTCGGAGCTTCCTGACCCACTCACCTTCGCCAAGCTCCCGCGTCATTCTCCTCGTGCATGTTTCGGTTTTCATGTCTATTGCCGACTTTTACTATATGAGACTGATAGGATTTTTATTGTTTCAGCTGCTCAACCTCACTTGACATCTATCTCAATTTCCTTACCTGAATCTGCATCTGCATCTACTAGTGGTGTTGTCACTCCGATTGGTCCTCCATTCCGCCTTGTTATGGTCTGAATCTCAACTGACGACAGCTTGTCTTTACTTGTTTTGGTCGTACTGCAGATGTGATCCCGAATATGTTGGAGCATCCTACTACAGGCGATAAAGGCGAGTGTCGTTCCGGACTGCCTATGTTCCCATGACATGACCCTCTTCCTCACATACCATCTTCCTTGCACTTTGGTCCCCGTCGCCGCCTGACATCACCCCGGACTCGCTTGACGCCTTGTCCTATCAATTGTTTGTCTCCCTCACTACAATTATCGTAACGGCATTTGTGTGGACAGTTTTAACCGATGAGGCACGACAAGAACAAGTGGCAAGGATCTATTCCCTTTCTACCGCAATTCACGCGGTTGTGGAGAGCATTGCTTAACTCGATTTTTTCTTCTTTTTATTCAAATGCACGGTTTTCTTATTCGAACTGTGCATTTATTGTTTGCTACTTCTTTATCGCCATTTGTTTTTCTATTTTTGTCTCTAGGTAAACGGGACATCATATACTGGCAGTACCCAGCCTTTCTGGCATTCACCGGGCGAAGTCGGCGTCGGCCCTCATGCGGTGACGTCGGCCCAGGTGCGTATTCATCTTCCCGCCATATCTTACGATGTCTCCTCCATGAGGAGACACGTCGCCTAGTGAATATCTGCTGATGTGGTGTACATGTTCCCTTATACGTTAGGCGCAATCGAGCAGCCTCAAAAGCCAACATGAAGGGCAAACAGAGACACAACCTGTGCAATTCGCAGCCTATTGCTCACCATTAGACTGTTATCCACTATTACGTCCCCACTCACATCAGCCTCTGTTAGGCGCTACTCCAGGGTCACCAAGGGAAGCACAAGAGCATCGCCAACAAATAGCGTTGATGGGCATTCCATCAACGAGTAATTTAAATTCAACTGCTTGCATTGATCTTACAGAACTCAAGATGGCACATGCGAGACAACTGTTAACTAATCCCTCAACACGAATATGTCAGTACGAGGTCCCAGGTGGTGGAGAATGCCGCGATCGCGATTGTCAGGATGTCCATCTGTCCAGACTGCACTCTGTAGAGCCTAGTGGTACGCATGTCTCTTCTTTGTGCTAGGTTGCTTACACCTTCATCACTCCTCTATCTTATCTTTACCCCTTCGAAACTATCCTTTCTGGCCTCTCCTGTTCCTCGTCCGTTCCACTGTAGATGATGAGACAGCGCAATATTTGCACGCAGCACCGTCGATCAACGCGCGGTGTAGTGTCAAGGACATCAAGGATGCGCTCGAAGATGCACGACGGCGCAACCCTGCCAAGAAGTTCGACGATCGTGTCGTAGAGACATTGGTGTCGCTCGGTCTCCGGTAGTAGCAGAAAGTGCGACTCAGGCGATTCAGACTCAAGCAAGTGCTTCACCTGGCTAGCACCGCGGTCTGCACCTGCGGCCGGCGGGCGAAGAGGAGAAAGAACACTTCGGGGAAAATTAATTTAAAGAAATAGTGAAGAGCGCAATGCGCCACCGGCTGACTAGTCCGCCGGAGAACATGAGGAGGTGGATTGATTTGTTCTTGATTGTTCTGCAAAGACCGCCACTCTCAGCAGAGGCCTCGCTTTGGAGGTGTTCATGTCAGTGTAAAGGATGGCCCTGTCTTTGTTTATTTCAATTCGTTAGTTATTGCGTCTACATATCATCGTAGCATCCAGTTGGTTTCGTGCAATTGTATACTGTTCAGTTTTGGCTACAGTGTTTGAGAGGCTACAAGTAAGCTCACAGACAACACTGGAACTCTAAGTTTTGGAGCTATCAATTGCGTAGCCGACATTCTGGAAAGGGAAAATTCCCTTCGGGCAAGACGTCGATGTAAAACTTGTAAGTGAAGCCTTGTAACACCATAATGAGCCTCTCAGTCTGACAAATCCTACTACAAGGTAATACATGAAGGGAATCACGTCCTGTCTCTTCCTCCCCTATCACCTTCTCACTTCTTTGATGAGTCCTGCAAGCTCTCGCCACTCCCGCACAAGTGGCACCCTGTGTCTTCTGGGCTTGGTGGCTTTAATGCGGTTGATTGCCTAATTCCTTTGACCAAGAATCCTCTCCTCATCATCATAGGCGAAATTCCTATCCTGCTTATCGCAAGTCTATCTAGCCCTAAAGGTCTTATGAGTAGTAAAGACACGATGAAACGCCTTTCAGATGAAAATTGTTAGCGATGAGTGATGGGCGCGATGGACGTTCGAGAATCCGAACAGTTCGTGTCGTACTGTTTGGATTTCCGAAAGCTCATACAGCCCGGCTCAATCTGCAATGTGTCCCAAGCCCTGGTTATAACGTGAATAATGTCTGTAGCTTGTGGGTCTGTTGTTCGATGACCTTATATGTCTGAGCTGTGGCACGATTGTTGCAACTCTTTATACTCATTCAACGATCAAAAGTGGTTGCTGAATAGTGAACCATTGAACAATTTCTAGATGGCCTTATCATACATTGTCACCATTCCTTCGAGTTGCGTCCGTTCGAGCCGAATCCCTTCGGAGACAAAGTACATGTAATACTATGGGCGCGTGTTATCGAAGCCATTCGTCATCTAGTCTTCTGCTTTAACAATCAGAGGGTGGAGCCTGCAGCTCTGGGTCCAGTTGTTCGGTTTGGAAGGCGCTCTATCCAATCTACTCGTAGGGGTAATTGGCAAGAGCCTCCCGTAGGCAGAGAATTCTATCTAGGGCCTCACACCAACGAACATTCAATCTGTACTGACATACATTTACCCAGCTTCTGTCGTGCCGAGCGGATGAGTTATAAGGCCCTGAACATGGTGCTTGCAAGTAGGTTCTATCACCAGAACCATCGAACACTACGCTTGCCGTGATCTGGGCACCGCGCCGACAAGTAAGTTCAGTTCTCTGTTCCGATACTATCGGTTAATAGCAAGTGGTTTGATGCGTAGCGGTAGCCTACTTGATTTGTGGACCTACCAGACGCCAAGTGATGATTAATGAATAGCAGAATCGATCATTGCTCGAAGTACTGGACAAGTCCCGCGTTGCACTAGAATGAACCGCAATGTGGTTCAATCTACACGGCGGTAATCCACACTTTTTCTTGAGGAAGGGGGTATTCGGCGAAATGGGCGGAGCGTGCTGCAGGGCCTAATTACATTCTCATCAGTACTCATTCACTGGTCCAGGTACCCAAGACAAAAGGCTAGTGTTCTGCTGTCATCAGATCCCCTTCAACTGTGTCATGTATCTTGGTATCGCCTCCTTGGTACCCTAATAAGTCACACGTATTCTTTCAGGTATTGTGTTTTGCTTCCGGGGCTTTCATGTTCTGTGACTTTCTCTGAAGGAGATCGCTGCTCTGGCATTGTTCACACCAGCATTGAGCCGGAATACACGGGTACTAGCTGAGTCGGTAAGCCATATATCGCGAAACATATATCGAACAGCGAGTAAGGGTTGGCTTCAATAGGATTGTGTGAAATCCCTCATCCTTGGCAATCTTCGTTCTGACCGCCGTGCAGCTTCGCCGCTCTGTCATAACTATCAGCCAGGAATACTCCACCCATTACTGTTATTCGGAACGATAGGCGTACTGGGAGTCCAATCTCTCTTCCAGATGGCTATGAGCCTTCGTGGTTTGGAAAAATCCTTGTCTAATCTTTTATCGACTCAAAGTCATTCACGGTTCAATGTTCAAGTCATTGATTTCCACTATGCAGGGGTGGATAAGCACTTGTAATCAGCACCGCGGCCACGGTGTCAATGCCTGTCCGGAGCGGAGTTTTCTATCTCTCAGATCTCGCACATCATATACAATACGGAGCACGTTGAGACCCTTCAGCAAGCACCATTTCTGTAAGACGACCAACCCACTATTATCATCAATCATGCGCAGGCGTAAGCGGAGAACGAAGTCTGTATCCGTCCTGCAGTGGCTCGGAAGATGGACTATGAATGTCATCTGTGCCAGCTACGTGTGCAATTTGTTTTGGCTTTCGTTATCCTCAGATGCCGAACCTCGAGCACGATCAAACAGCGAAGAGAAATCATCGTAACCCGAACATTCTAATATAATTCTTCTTCGTGATGAGGGTGCTCCGGCCACCCGAAACATTCAAACGACCATGTTGGAACGTTGTAGAATTTTATACCGGGAGGTACAAAGATTGGCTATCGAGGATCACTTTAAGAATTCGAAAGTCGAGATGAATCTCTCGTCTTGGCACGACAATGCAACAACTTCATTGTACGTTATAGGTAGGGTGCATGAAGGTGATCTCGTGCACACCAAACGTGGGTCTCGATTCAACGTGAAACAGGACATGGATGATTTTCCCTGTTTCAAGATGGGGCCGTGAACATGCTTAGTAGACGCATCTGTGATGAAGTGTAAAATCGGGGTGTATTCATACTAGTGAGTGCAACAGCATTTTGTTTAAGAGGAAGGACGGGAATAATGCAGATTGTCAGGCTGACCACATATCGCTAGAACTACGTATCACTGCGTGAGAACACAGTCTTACCTTCCTCGTAGACAAGGGCGTTGTATTTCGGTTACTCCGTCTGACAGAAGCTCAACTTTCTCGCTGAGAGACCCAGCACACTGGAAATCTTGGGTACGTTCGATAGAAGGAGTCTGTAAAGCTATAAGGGTACCCGGTTTCTTTGCAGTCCTCAATTGCCCGTTTGTATGCGTGCGAGTCAGATTGGGTGAAATTTGCCTGAAATGTACAACATGTAAGACGAAGAGGGCCCGGAAAGAGTTTGAACAAGCTTACAAGGAATATGTCCCATACTAGCATTCCCCAAACATAGGCCTGCTTCGCAAGAAACCCATGGCTCATTCGCGGACAAATATATCATTTCGCGTCATAGTGAATATCTGATATTAAACAGGGAGATGTTGGTGGCGTCGTCAAATGTACCGCACGTCTCAATAGGCTAGTGATCAGACGGACAAGAGCAGAGTCAGGTAAACGTTGTCCGCAGGTGAGGTCGTATGTACGTGTGCGATGCAAGAATATCGATGATTCAGAAATGAATTTCCTACAGAAGGTGAAGTCGACGTCTCTGTTAGCCTCACAAGGAGAGTCGCACCATTAGCCAGGACACGGTGACTTCAAGGAGTTCGTGTACACGATATTGTGCACTACGCATAGTATACACAAAGCTTCAGGCCTCACTTCCCAAACCTCTCTTTCATATATTGTTCGAACGTGGTCCTCTGCACCTCCGGGAATAGATCCCAGTGACACTCCCACCGCGATCGTCTGAACGTGCCGGACCCTTGGATACTCTTCACAACGAAGTAAAAATCAACAGGAATTTTCGAGTTGGGCTGAATGTCCTTCGGCGCCTCTTCGGGCTTGGCGACGAATCTATGCGCTTCGTCAAGCGAGAAGTGGCGCACTCGCACATCGCGGCCCTTCGCGTATCTGCGCAGAAGCTGAACCATGGCGTTCTGGGACAACGTCTCGCTCGGGAAGTTCAGGGTAGCGTTCGCAGATATGGTGGGCTGGCTCAGTGTCGCGACAACGTAGTTAGCGATGTCGCGCCTATTCGACCAGTGTGCTGGGGCATCACCGTCTCCGACCACCGGTACGTCATAAGACTCGAGGTCTTGTGCCCATGGGCACCAGAAAGGCTCGGGTTCCTGCCATGAGAAAGACTCTGTACTTGTAACTCAGATGACGGTTATGTATAGCAGGCAAACCTGATCGTAAAGATCCCCTGCGCCTATGAAAGTGTACTCAAGCTTGCCCGCCTCCACTGCTGGATGTAGTTTGAGATGCTGGGCGAATCGTTCTTTGTCATCCCATACCTATATACCGAAGCCTGCTAAGCACCAAATCGCCTTGGAGGCCAGGCTAACTTACAGGCATGATACGTGCACCTGGATCGCCAGGCGCCCGATACAGCTGGTGGAAGCCGTATTCAGAAGGGTAGAAGCGTTTCACGCCTTATCTGAAGGTCAGATCAAATCGAGTATTCCCTTGCACGATGATACTGACCAACCTTGACCGCAGCATCCAGAATTTGGTATTGCGACGCAATTCCAGGTCCATTCAGAACAGACACAACGACATCCACGCCATGCAATCGGTCCTCAAGAACCTGTCCACCCTTCGAGTAGTCCAAGTTGACGACCTTGAGCTGCGGATGACGTTTGAGCAAAGATTGATCGAGACTCTTTCCCGGACGCAAGAAGGCCACTACAGTGGGTTTGTAGTCGTGTACCGGTGAGTTGAGCATCGTCAAGAGTATCCGACTCCCAAGCATTCCCGTCGCTCCAAATAGGGCGACGGTATTGAGCGACGAAGGTTGGTTAGACATTCAGGACAGCGAGGAACTCAAGCAAACAGAGTTTTCTGAGACTCACGTCTTCTCCTGATAGTATTTAAATAGAATAAACTCACCGGGACTGAGGCAGAGCGACCCACGTAAGGCTGTCGTCATCGAGATGTGGCGTAATACTCAACTTTCCTTCTGGCCAATACCGAGCCCACATGCATTCCGATGACCCAGCCCGGTGCTTACAAGAGACTGCAATAAGTTCAACAGGCGCTACGAGTTTGACAATAAATTGTATACCGTAGCAGTTATGGTTAGCTTCAGACCTCGGATGACCCCCCTCTATTTATAGAATGTCGTGCGACCGCTATAGGTTCGAGACTTCAAAGCTCCAGCAGTACACAACACAGGAATAAGTGAACCAGAGTCTTCATCCAAATCTCCGGAGGCGATGTGGGGCCTGCGGACACAATCATAACGCAGGACAAGGAACCCTTTCTTTCGCACGCTTTGGAGGTTCAGGGAGGTCTAATAGTGGCCAATCAACTCCTGAAGGTGATCAAAACAAGCATATTTAGTTGAAACTACTTACTCGCCAACCTGCATTACATAGACGAGTGTTTGCTGACGTGTTTGGTAAGTGAGAAGGCTCCAGTGAATCGGACCGAATTGATGGTCATTCAAAAGAAAAATTATGAAAAATACAGGCTAGATACACCTTCCGTGGGTAATGTCCTCCCAGCAAGTCTCATAGCAGCTTCAAGACAACCGAACGAAACAACCTCAGGGTCAGGCGCTTCTTCATTCCAAGATTCAATCCACAAATCATGAGCAAAAATGTAGGGCAATCAGGGGTTGGGCAGATGTGTAGATATATTCTAAACAAAGGGTGTCCAAGTCATTCGAGCTGACCAGCTGACATTTATCAATTGCTCGGATCAAATTCTCAGTGTTGAACATCGCGCGCTATGGGGTTGCTAGCACGTGGCACCCGACAGGAGTTTCCTTAGGAGGTAAGTTGGAATGCACCTACTGATGATACAAGAGCCGCAAGCGACGGTTCGGCTTCCGCGAGGCTCACTCTTCCTCTTTCTTTGAGCTTGAGTCCCTACAGTCTCCTGAAGTTCAGACAGGCTTGTCAATTCTGCCAGTCATGATTTCGTTTATGCTCTATGCCTTGTCTCTGCTGTTTGTTTCGACCCATGCTATCCCCGTAGGCTTGAAGTCACGAGACGTGGCTGATCCTCCCATTACTAGCCCCAATGCCAGCACAGTGTGGAACGTCGGTGAGACGCAGCTGGTTACATGGTACGGCGCATGTCGCATCTCGTAGTTTGGAGAATGCTTTACTCAATGTGCGTTCTGGCCTGCGCCCTCATTCCATAGGAACACAACCGGGTTACCGGCGCATATTACATCTACCACAGGGATGGTAGTCTTAGGCTACCTCACAGCGAACAGTGAGAACCTGATGTTGGGTAAGGCTTGATATCACGTACTTTCCCCTGGATTTCATGCCACATGGGCAATTATCACCGTATACTACCAGTTATTAATGCCCTGGCTGACTTTGACCATATAGACAATCCCCTTGCACAAGGCTTCAACATTACGGACGGTCAAGTATCCGTTGTCGTGCCCTCAGTTCCCACTAGGAACAACTATATTGTCGCCTGTGAGTTGTGCGTCGATGTTCATCTTGACATCATCACTCAATTCAGTGCCGCAGTGATGGGTGATTCTGGCAACATCAGTCCCAATTTCACGATCATTGGGACATCCTCATCCTCATCCTCATCGTCGTCGTCGTCATCATCATCGTCATCGGCTTCTTCTGCGTCCTCCGCATCATCCAGCCCTGCAAATCCTCCATCTTCCACCTCGTCGCCGACAGCAGTCTCCACAACTCAAGTGGTGGTCACTTCGGTGACGACCGTACCAGGGACGAGCGTCTCCACCGCTGACCCCGGTCCGTCTTCCGTGTACAGTTCTGGTCCGTCTGCGGGCACTACGTTGCCCAGTGTATCTGCTCCTGCATCTACGACGGCTCTCAGTGGATCTGCATCGTCCTCGGCTGCGACATCAGCTTCATCCGCAGCGACCACGGCACTGCAGTCACCAGCCATTGGCCTCACTCCAAGCGCAAATGCCGCATGGTCTTGGAAGGATGTAGGGATGGTGAAATGCTCTGTTGGTGCGGTAGCTGCAATGGTGGCTTTCATGATGATATAGACAGAAGGGGGTGCTCTTCTGTCGAACACGTCTCGTCCTGCATGGAAGGAAGAGCGATATGAGACGACACATTGACTTTCGTGCACGCGCATAACACATAGTATCTGAGATGACTTACGTGCTTGGCTTTCTGATACGTACTCCATCCACGCCTGCTACATTGCTTTGCATATTTGACGACCTTGGATAATGCTCTTCGACTTCATGTAGTACTTACGATGTTCTGGACTTCAAGCAAACATACTTACTGTGCCTTGCTCTCGCATGAAAGTCTGGCTCAGATAACGAGGCACAGCGTCGGAAAGAAATGTGAGAGACTAATAAAACGAGGTTCAGCGCGTCTATGACATACGTGCGACTATTTGCACCGGCGCGTTGTTGTAAAGGCGCCCTCTTGTCTCGGTTTGTTTCTAAAAGAAGCGCACAAGAACGAAGTGGTTACCTTCGGGCAAAAACCAATTAGGCAGTCCCATGCTACTCCAGAGAACACCTTTAGACGACGGACCACAGAGCAAAGGCGCAAACAAAAGGCATTCTCATTTACGCTACAAATGACTTCTACCGATACATTTCGAGTGAAAGCATATCTAGGGGCAGAAGCTTTTTGATACATATGTACCGTGGCCACGATCGACGTGAAGCCAACAACGTCAGCACTTCCGCCGGGGGGAGGGCTGTAGAGCAACAGTGACACGACACCAAATCGCCAAAGGAATGAATAGCGAAAACGAAAGCGTTCGCAAGGATGGTGAGGGAACTGAAGGGCGGGAGCGGACGTCCGACGCCCATTTAAGGCTGCCACGCCTTGTTCATGAAGTGCCATGAAATTTGGAGGACACCCGCGCCGAGGTCAGCGCTGAGCGACTCGAAAAGAGAAGGGCTCATGTCTACAATGGTTTCGTTAGTCTTCACCATGCGAGAAGATGGGTGTGTGAAGGAATGCATACCAAGCGAGGTTGCATCACAGCCCATACACTCGTCGCGAGTCAGACCGTATTGTGTAATGCCAGTCTCGGTGTTGGTGATCGCAATCCACTGCAAGCGCAGCATCGACGTTAGACGGAGAAGAGGGTGAAATGACCGGGCATACTGACCTGGTTGCAGTTACCACCGTTGCCGTAGATGTCGTGAGAGATGGCTACGATAGCATCGCTGTCGACATTGTAGTCACCGCAAGCGCCAAGGCCAACTTCGAACCAAGTACCCTTAACGTCTCAATGAGCGCAATGATAATCGGAGTGTAGAAAAAACAACGCACCCGTCCAGTGTGGGTGATGCGCTTCTCAAGCACCTCCGTGGCGTTCGGAACGGGAGTCGAGAAGACAGTGGCAACAAATGCGCAAAGAGTGAGGAAGAGCACGGCAAGACGAGACATTCTGGCAGACTCAAGGAAAGGAGGGACTACGCAACAAGGCGAGTGGCGGAAACGTCAGAAGAGATTGGACCGAGGGGGACTCGTGAAGAACTTTCAGCGCTCTGAGGGGTCCTTTTATACACCAAGGCAGCCCGTACAGTCATCTCCATTGTGGGAGTCGAGATCACAGATTGACAGAATCAGAGAGTCGACCTTGAAAACACCACCCTAGAAATCGAAGAAAAAATAAAATAAAAAGGGGGAAAAGACATCCAGGGTGCACGACGATAGAGCTGGGACTCGGAGGTTCGGGCGCTGCAGATACTGGCCGACTTCCTGAAACAGAACAACTCGATCCATGATTGGTAGTTAGAAGGTTTTTCCTCGAGGACAACCAATGTGCTGAGGAGCGTGGTGTCCAGGAACATAGGATTATCTAATCAGGGACCGCAGATTTGGCAACTGCCGATTCTGGGACTTGGTGGGTCTAACGCTATTGAACGCCTGCGTAATCTCTTGAGTCAACATTGTCAGAGTGCAGTAGTATGCAATCCTGATAACTTGATGTCAGTGCATATCGCCGCCTATTCTAGCCGCGATCTGCTTCCAATGGCCCATTGGTATGCATGTCACTTCAGAGGAGGCATCCGCTTTCACTCACCAATAATACCCTCAAAAGCTTTTCGAAAACGATCTTCCTTTTGGACGGTTTCAGCATTGCACCTCTAACAGTATCGAAGAGCCAATCACGGAACATGAATCCACACCGAAGAAAAACGATCTAGCCTCACAATGTGGGGTGGCTATGATCAGTATTTGCGACGCCTGGACATGGAACATAGCAAGGCCTTGAAGCCAATGAACGAAGCCCGGATAGAGTATAGCCTGAGCTGTCAAAATACTTATGGCTTATATTAAGAGTCGAGCAGAAAAATTTAAACCACCCCAGAATGCGTGGGAAATAACGATGTAACACGCATGATATCTAATGCGCGCCACTAGGACCAATCCCTTTAAGAGCTTTGATCCTGAGCATATCCTTTTTCGGCGGTCCGAACATGGTCAATTTGATGGTTTTTGACATAATATCAGCCGAAAATGGTCATTTTAGGTTAAAAATGAGATCGAACCTCTAAAAAAGCCCTGATTTGCCTAGCATTTTTGCCCCTCAAAACAGATTCTGCAGTGTTGGAGCACCACCCCATTTTTCACCGAAAAAACCTTCCGAAATTGGCACCTGCACGGAAGTCCATGGCCGGAATCCCCCCATTTCGGTGGTTATACGTCGGACCTCCCGTTTACCATTTTTGGTGATTTTGGGCAGCAAACAATGCGCCTCGGCGGACCAGAAATTCGGTCATTTGCATCGAACATTTTGGCTCCCAGAACCCCATTTTCGGTGATTTGGGATCAAAGCTCGTATAGCGGTGGTCCTGCGCCACCCAATGGCAAAAGTATCCAGAGTTCAGACACTGTGATTGAGATAGGCAGCGTAACAACTTCAAGTTGCAAGTCCCCGCCCGGTCCAGTGACGAGCGCATGGGGCGAATCAAAATGCGCTATATACTTCTTGTCAGTTACATGACATGGTGAATGCTCCAATGACAACAGGGATTAAATGATTCGGACGGGTGTCACGTGACATTTTCTGGCCGTTGAAGATTAGGAGGGTGCGGATGATAATCTGCAGACAGCTAGCGTTGACTTCGACTTCGCTAATGAATTCGGTTTTGTCGACGGTAATGACTGCATCATCGACGTACTCCATTCAACGATACTGCCACCACTGGTTGGAGCGTTCGTAAAGTGAAAGCCCAGGTTCTCCCGGCAACGCAGTGATATCGATGAGTGATGGCAGGTGGACTGGCCTCCCTGTGAACGCAGACAGCCGCGAAGCCCTCCTTGGACCTACACCGGCACACTGACTCATGATTGAGTGATGGGCCACGGGATTCCGAATGCGCAGCTTGTGCGGGATCTTATCAAACATCGGCCTTCAGAACACTTCCGGTGAGAGCGGACGGGAGCGGAGATACGATTGCCAACGCCTTTCAGACATGAGAATATGAAAATGTGAGTGAAGGACAATAACAAATCTGCAAGAGACCAGTAGAAGGGTCAGAGGACTCTCGAAGAGGATGCATTAACGGAGACTCGCATAGCGTGGGCAATCATCCATAGGCGGTTTATCCTTCCGGGGATTCGACGAAAACGAACTAGCATAAGACATTCGCATAGACTGCGGAGAAACTCTAGATAGCAAGAGAAGCTCGGGCAAGCCCAAATCGAATAGTGACGTGTTGCTAGTGTTGCAGGTAAGTCGCCGTTTCCTTTCAAGCTCTTCTGAAAGGTAAGCAAGAAGAAAAGGAAGAGGCTCTTTAGAAGTGTCTTTGAGCTTTTGGGTCCCGGGATCAGCGTTCGTATAGTAGCTTGCGAAACCCGAATCCAGCCAGGACCGTGAGTTCGCCCAACAAACTTAATGTCGACCTCTTCTGCGATGCCAATACGTGGGTCGCACTCAGGTCTCATAGGAGTGAGGAATTGTAGGATCGGCCCTCCCGAATGAAGCATCATATCTCTAACATAGGTATATCATTGCCGCAGCAATCGGGCGTTATAAGCCATGGGTACGGAAGACGATAGCAATTTACATACATTGTAATGACCGACGAACCGATGTGCCAGCGGCCAATTTCCGCGCAGGCGGGTGGGGCCTTAATTAGTTCCGGAACAGGTTGAATAATAAAATGCTGGCTGTCATCCCGAGACAGCCTTTCGACACACGAATTATGGGCAGTGTGGTAACCTGATTCCGTTCCGTGAGAATTCATCTGCTTGTTCAAACTTCATTAAACGCAGTGATAGCGAAGGTGGGAGTCTATGATCAAGTCACAATACAAGCATATAAGTAGTCGTGGGCAGCATCACAGAATGTCCAGTGCTCATGACAACCATACATAGAAATTCATGCCAACTGTTGACGATGCAAATTAGCTATCATGACGATAGGATGCTTTCCGCTTCGATACCGGCTCTTTGTACATGCGTCTGAGTTTTGAGTGACAAGAGAACACCATGCGTCCAGACCGTTAACGCTAGGCGATATCATTTGCCGAGAAAGGCACGATGGTCGACTCCGACAGCCAGAAGAGAGGTGTCTGGGAACTCAGCAGCAAACTTGAGCGAGACAAGAAAGTAGCAACTTTGGAGATGTTCTGACGGTGCAAGTCAAGCTGATCGCATCGTGAATAATGTGACGAACAATGCCAATTTTACTTCATCAGAAATCAGGAATTATACGAAGCTCTTCTTTGTTCTCTAGCCAATAATGCATAATCTTGTTGGCTCGCTTCGCGAACGGTGGGTACGAAAAATCTGGAACGTCAGACAAAAACCGACCGCGACATAAATTGGAAATAGCAGGCATACAGCAAGGTAGTAAAGACACTGCGGGGGGTTGTGAATTCATGTTAAATCCTCTAGATGCTAATTGTAGTGTCACGTACGACCAAATGATCGGGGAACTTTTGAGGGTGAGATGCTCCAAGGCCAAGCAAAGCCGGAAGAGCAGAAGAGCAGAGGCTTGAAGAATATCAACGGCATCCAGTCGTGCGCCAATAGAACCGGCGCGCTAGCGTTAGCCCATGCGTGTGCCCGAGAGCGCCTACTTGTACATTCTTCCAGCCGTTGCTCGACAAATATGACTGTGAGTTCGAGTTTCCTCCTCTGGATGAGACTCAAACAAAGTCACTATGAAATGAAAAGACCTGTTCAAGAATCCAGCAGCGCGAATCGTGACGGTCAAGGTCCGCGCCCACTCATCGCAGTCCGCGATCCAGAGGTCTCATGCACGTGACCTGCGGCCACGACGCCGATCAGAATCCAGGACGAACAACAAGATCAGAATGGCGTAAATCAATACAGTCACTATCCCATCTCACGCGAAGCAACTGAAACAGATAGTATCGGCGTTGCATTGTAAATCGAATCAATAACTGTCATTGTACCGGTTGTCTTCCACGAGGATGAGCAGTGGACAGACGTATGGCACGAATCTCCCAGTTGAGCCACATCTCTAGAAGCATTTAGGTGCGGTCACTCATTTCGGACAGGATCAAGTGGACTTGCTTGCCAATTTGTCCGATGCCCAGTTCGAACTCCTTGCCGATGTACATTGACGTTCACCTATCCTCTCGACCACAGATTGACAACATATACCGCTTAGGTGCGCGATTTGCATCGAGACCGTGCTGCGTTGGAACGCGAGTATGCCAGCAAATTGCAAGTGCTTGCTAGAAAAGCTGCGGACAAGAAGAGCAAAAAGATCGCTGCTTTAGTGGTCGGCAATGAACCTACGAAAGCATGGGGTGAGGACACAATACAACGAAGGTTTGTGTCAACTTTCAACTTGTGAGCGTCATTCGTACTCACCATGTTGACTATACTAGCACTCTCGAGATTGCTTATTCACAAATCATATCTGCCATGCTCGATGCGGCTCAGGACCACATCAATCTGGCCGATTCGCTGAATTCTCAGGTCGTTGAAACTCTGAAAGCGACTGAGCGGAGACACGAGGAAGCAAAGAGGAAACAGATGCAGTTTTTTCAGAAGCTATTGTCGGAGAGAGATCGAGCTTATGCAGAACGTGTAAAGGTTCTTGTCTCTGTCATTACTGATTGGCTTGGGATCTCATGCTGAAGCGAAAGAGAATGCCTGTGTTCTAGAGCAAGCAAAAGGTTGGTGGCCGTGATGACTCGCTATTGCTGTCTGCGACTGAGAGAGACGTAGTACGACGATGAGTGTACTGAGGTTGAGACATATCGCCAGAAACAAGTCAGTACATCCAAAGCTTGAAGAGGTCGTTCTTATCCCTCTGTAGGAACGTTCTGCGGATGATCGGCATGCAGACAGAGCCGCAAAACAATATGAACAGCAGCAAGTCGATATGCTCAATGGCAAGAAGTAGGGCCCACTTTCTGATGGACTTGCCCCATGATGCTAATTCAGGGCGAGTGAAGTGTCTACATCATTTCTACTGCGATTGCCAATCAAGTCAAGGCCAAGTTCTACAATGAGGATCTACCTGCTCTAGAGGATGTGAGCCTTCTCGTTTCTGTTGATAAAAGAAAACTGAGACGCCCCTTGAAACAGCAATTCCGTAGGTTATTGTTCTTCCGTTACTACTTTCTCACTATCATCTCTCGTTGTGGTCAGAGGCTCTCCAGACGCAGTTGCTCACCAAGTTCGTGAATATCATGCTCCAAGCCCAGGCTCTACACACCAGTCATCTTGATGCTCTGCGAACACATGTGTCCGTCAATGAACAGAAATTGAGGGCTATTAGCCCTGCCGCCGACCAGGATTTGTTCATTGAGTGCAACATTCGACCCTTCACCCTGCCACCCGATTGGGGCTTCGAGCCGTGTGCGACGCACTATGACACTGTAAGCTGTCAATGACATCTAGAATTCATCGTGGATCTGACTCTTTGGCATGATGTAGGGCGAAATGAGCGTTGAGCCTGCGCCGAAGGTCTACCTACAAAATCGACTGGCTAGATGTCGAGGAAAGCTTTATGAATTACATCCAGTGATGGATGCGAAACGTGGGTTTGCATACAACTCGTCGCTATTCCGCTTACTCAATATTTCCGTGTGCGATGCCTCCGAACCATGTCTTCTCCGCTCCTTGTTCTTTCGTCGGCAAATTGCGACACAGGTAAGGAGGTGGAGCAGTTCTCAAAGTTAGCCGACGCATATTCCGCCGATCGAAACCTCGGCGATGTGGAAGAAGTATCAGATGTGAGTATAGTCACCATGATCTTTAGACATTCAACACAATACAGTCGCTGGTGCCTTATCTGGATAATTGCCCATACGATTAATGTTCTCCCTTTTATTACTTAACAGAATTACTTGGAATCCCAGCATCAGCTTACGTTTTACGCCACATCCGAACGCATCTTGTCAACTGAAGCCGAAACAATCACGGCTTCTCTTGGAGGTTCGTCCTCTTACAAGCATATGTCATTGCCCTCATGCTCTTATATGCCCAAATTGGTGGATCTAACTGGTAAATGTCTACTCGGTAATAGGTGATGAAGGCGGACAAAGGCCACACACTTTCAAAAGCTCCGCTTTTTCGATTCCAACTACATGCGCGTATTGCAAGGTTCATATCTCGTTCTGTGACACTTTATTGGCAATCTCATGACTATCGCCGTCGGACTTATGCAGTCGAACATCTGGGGTCTTAGCAAGCAAGGAAAGACGTGCAAGTCTTGTGGGATTTCTGTTCATTCTAGATGTGAATTAAAGGTATGTTGTTGGGCTATCAACGTATCTCTACGGATTTCTGCGAGGAGAACGCCGGGTCGACCTTGACGTACAACTGTATCCACTTAGGTTCCGGCGGAGTGTGGTGTTTCTCGTGGTAGTGGCCGAGAAACCGCCACATTGGGACCCGTCTCTTCTATCTCTCGATCGTCTTCGACCATCTCGAAGGCTCCGTCTCGAGGTTCGTCTTCCGGTACTCCAAAAATCCCGAATGCAAAGTCTATGTTTCACCTGACTCCTGTTACAGCCCCACCAACTTCGGCTCTGACGAAACCAACACCTTCCTCATTCGCACACGGCGTGTATACTACAGAGGAAGCATTCTCTCAAGCACGAGTTGTGTTCAGTTTCACGTCGACGTCGCCTTTTGAGCTCGCTGTATCAGGTAAGGAAATGGTTACGGCGGTCCTTGAGTAGCTACTAACTGCTGTACTACTACGCAGAGGGTGCCATAGTCCAGGTACTAGAAGAAGACGATGGGTCCGGTTGGGTGAAAGTCGCAGACAACTCTGGCGGAAGGGGTCTCGTGCCTGCCTCGTATATTGAACTCTTGAGTGCTGTCAGCACAACCCCGCAAAA
Organism: Taiwanofungus camphoratus; assembly: GCA_003999685.1. Lineage (NCBI taxonomy): Eukaryota > Fungi > Basidiomycota > Agaricomycetes > Polyporales > Taiwanofungaceae > Taiwanofungus > Taiwanofungus camphoratus. The sequence goes on from CP021226.1 coordinate 2,161,590, forward strand.
TCCTGTCGCTATCCCTGCATCTTCTAGACAACAGGGCTCAGGCCAATACGGTAAGCTATGTCTCCCACTGAGTACGGAAGTCATGATTGAGTAGCCCGCAGTGAAAGGTGTATTCCAATACGAAGCTCAGGGCCCTGATGAGTTGAGCGTAAATGAAGGACAATTGATCGAGCTTACAGGCGGACTGTCAGGGGGAAGCAACTACGCGGATGGCTGGTGGGAAGGTAAGTAGTTCACGCGCCGATGAAGGCGCGCAAGAATTTGGGGGACCTAATGAACGTGTCGTTGGAACCGCAGGTATCGATACAAGCGGGAAGAGGGGCATCTTCCCCAGCAACTACGTAAGTATCCATCTAAATGCCCAGACCTGTCTCTCGCTTAGTCGTTGATCGACTTTATCTGTAGGTGAAGCTTGTGAGGTAGACGATAGATTATGACTCCGATCTAATAGTCAAATCTTGACTGTCGGTTCTGAACCTCCACTTGGTCAACTTAGTCACTCTCCCAAGTCTGCGTCAATTGATAGTGATCGATAGCGCTTGTACTATGCCTTCAGAATGTAGAATTGGACTAGACCTTGATAATTCAATTGCACGGCTCCCATTAATGCATGATAATGATGGCGCTCCTTGAAAACGTCCGATTGACATGCCGCCTACGGACGATTGAGGGCTCTTTATCTTTATCGACCCGGGACGGTGATTAGTATATGCTTTGGTCAGCCAATCATGATAGTAGAATGGGCCTAACCGACCGCATAGCTCTGTTAATGTACAGAGTAAGAAGAGTTGTCTGGTATCGCGAAATCTGAAGTTCTATTAAAGAAGTTGTATGAAGGTGTTGGAGGACGCTTCGCTGTTGTTCAAATGGGGACAGGCGCTTTCCGGGAACCCAGGGCTAGGTAGGAGCTTGTAAGTGATTACTCAGAAGAACAAAACGCGGTACCAAGCCTGGATGATCAATCGGAGCAAGCCCATCACTTACGACATGGTCATCTGCGTATGTCGGTCCCGTGAGGCTTTCATCCAAAGATAAGCCGCCGTTTGCAGGACTGTTGCATATTAAATCCGAATATTATAGTAGCCTAGTTGTTCATGGCTTGTCTGGCAATGTGAATAATTTGTTGCCGTTATTGGAATGACCTAGTGTACCGCGCGCGATTTTCGTGTATTGCGAATGCTACTCGTGCCCTCCTCTCGAAAAGCCTCGATGACCGCAACTCGCGTACGGGGTCCATCTTAAAGCGTTCGGGAAAGCAGGTCCCTGCTCCGTTATCGGCTACTACAGAAATCCATATGGAACATACGGAGGCGTGCTCTGCATCGTGTCTCAGACATAGCTGCCGATGCGGAGCACCATTTGCTGCATTGGGAATTTTGGAAGCACGCTCCTAGTACCGCAGACACGAGAAAAAAATTTCAGGTAGCAGTCGTCAGGTTCAGCAATATCAATTCTCCAATATGGAGGGTGCCACGCTGACACCAAGCATATGGCTCCGAACTGTCTGCGAGACTCGCTCTGGACTTTAGAATTGTGTGTGCCATTGGAACGTGTACTGCAGGGTCGGAGACGGTGTGGCTTGAATTGGAAAATGAATCAGCAGGTATAAAGTCCATGAGCAAGCACTCATTCATCACTAGTCTCCCACTTGATACCTCACAACTGACAGCCGTACCCAATCGTCGAGTATTGTCTGTGATATCAATGGACTGGTAAGCTTATCAGGGACGACTCGCTTGAATGGTTCGTCAATTCTGTCAAACTCTCACCAGTTGTCCGCAGGGCCTTCAACCAGATATTGGTCAGCACATCCATCTAATATCGACAACGTTACATCGGCTCTTACCATTCCTTACACCGCGACGACGCATCATATTTGTCGGCCCCGCCACCGTAGATAACAAGAACCAAACGAACGGTGGCCACTGAAGGGTATAGGACAAGCCACCCATGTCGGCTTTTATATGCCTCCCGTGAATTCAGGTGAGTTGTCATAATATGACCGAATGTTTACACGAAACAGCATCCCGAGATGGGTGGTACCCGAAATGGGGGCGCAATTTACTTGTTGGAAATGTGAACATCGCGTACCTCTTTCTGGTGAATTATGTTGAGGCTACGTACGGTGTCACAGCCGGTGCCTTATGGCAAGGTTTGTCAGCTAGTTGGAATCATCTTCGCTCTGCTGCGGTATCGTTGTTGTCAGTTGTACATCGCACTAGCGTGGTTGGACAGACTTGCGCGAGTTCGCGCAAGCTGGATGCCATGCTACTGCGATGGATGACTGCGACGACGATCTCAAAGTGGGATCGAGGTAAAGACATCTTTTCATCGCTGAGCAATGCATTTTTTTGCTCCCGTACACAACATAAATCCGAAATCATAGAAGGCGTACATGAATACGGAGAGAGAGACTTGCTCGCCGTATACTTGTATGTTGTCATTCAATACAACTCCAACTCGAGAGTATAAAGGTAGTTCCAACTAATGATACCACTGTCCCGAGTAACGGGTATCTGCTGTTATCTTGCGCTGCAACTTCGTTACTCGTGGCGAATGCTTGATAATTTCACGTAGTCGCTATTGATCATAAACTCTACGGCGTGTGCTAGTTCGAATGCGGATGCAAATTGGAGTGTATAAAAAGGACCTGTAAAAATCGATCAAAAATACATAGTTGGATAATTTATGGACCACGAACAATGTCATGACATTACATCGTTCTTCTAGTCGGTATGCGGGGCCGGTGATGATCCCATGTCGAAGTTGATCATGCTCGAAGACTCCCGTTCGTACGCCAAATAAGTCAAAACATCTTGTACGCGTCTCTTGTTCTCCTGAGTCAAGTGACCTCACTTTCCTTGTTACTTCCACTGGCGCGCACGAGAGAGGTTTACAGCACAGACTCGAGACTACGGGTTGGACCAAGATGTCTCGAATACGAGAAGTATGGGCACCGAATCTTGAACAGGAGATGAACAACATCCGAGATCTCATCGACAAATATCCTTACGTCGCAATGGTTCTAGTCCCGCTCACTCCTCGTCATGGACCCGCCGTAACTCACGTCCTCTTCAGGATACCGAGTTCCCTGGTGTCGTGGCTCGTCCAATAGGATCATTCAAGACATCATCCGACTATCATTATCAGACCATGCGGTGTAATGTCGACCTCTTGAAAATCATCCAGGTTGGACTCACTCTCGCGGACGAGGAAGGGGATTATCCTCAAGACGTTTCAACATGGCAGTTCAACTTTCACTTTAGTGTCAAGTACGTCCTTGAATGACATGCTATCTATATAGCTATGTGATGAAGAGTCGCTCACGGTAACCGCTCAGCGAAGACATGTACGCTCCAGAATCGATTGAGCTCCTTCAGAAGTCGGGCATCGATCTACAACGTCACGAAGAGATGGGCATCGAGCCAAATGATTTCGCAGAGCTTATGATCACATCAGGATTGGTGTTAGCCCCAGAGACGAAGTGGATCTCGTTCCATAGGTGAGTGTTCACAGCGACTCTTCTCCACTTTCAGTTAGGTCTGGCCGCCATCTGTAAGACGACCTACCCTTCTGCATCCCGCAAATATAGCTTTTAATGACGGTCATTGTTGTCATCGACGTAATTCTATTCAAGCTCTTTGACAAGCCACGCCAATGACGACCCCTGTCTTCGCGGTCCATCGTGTTTTGGTTTCATAATACTCATTCACACACTTCTTACATAGTGGATACGATTTTGGCTACTTTGTAAAACTTTTGACCGCTGAGTCTTTGCCAACAACGGAGGAGACATTTTTCGAGGTCCTGCGTACATGGTTTCCAACAATATACGACATCAAGTTCGTAATGCGAGCTTGCAAGGTGCTCAAAGGAGGCCTGCAGGACGTTGCGGACGACCTTGGGGTACATTCCACTCCTTTTCTCCCCTTGTTTTGTCAGAGTATGACATTCCATATTTTTTAATCTGGGCAGGTTATGCGGATAGGGCCATCTCACCAGGCAGGCTCCGACTCGTTGCTCACCGCTTCAACCTTTTTCAAAATGCGCGAGATCTACTTCAACGACCACATCGACGACGCCGAGTACAACGGCAAGCTGTACGGCCTCGGGCAGACGTTCCCCGCCAACGGTATTTCTGAGCCCGTGCGGGGAAGCGCAGCGACCATTGCGGAGCGCGATGACCGCGGCCCTACGCGTGAGATGCATAATCAGACCCCAGGACCTACTCCAAGCCACAGCGTGGCTGCAGTGGCAATGGGCTTGGGTGGGACTCTGCAGACACCAGCGATAGGGGCAGCGCTGCAGGCACCACTGCCTCCAGCAACCCCATATGGTCCGATGGGAGCGAATGGTCCATATATTCGCACGGCTATCGGAGTGGGCGGTGGGCGATAGCGGTTTTCCTTGCTCTGTTTTTTCATCGTAGGGACGTTCGTTTGTGTGTTGATAGCGCAAGGACCTTTGTGTGCTCTGTGTATCATGACGTGTATCGAGTGCCCGCGTTTCTTTTTATTCTTGTTCTGTTATTCGGTCCTCGCAGATTAATATTGTATATCAGTGCGTTACCAAGAATAATTTTGGCACCCCCCACATTCTGGAAGAGTACTGCTATTTATCGGATGTAGTTAGAATTACGGTTTGTGACAACGCGGTGCTCAGTCACAAATATCTCCAATGCGACCCGATGTCTAGAGAAATTTCGAGCGGTCGACGGGTTCGGTAGATCAAGACCCTAAATAATCAGCCGCTGACCAGATGGGTCGAACGAGAATACAAATTCTAGAGGATGGAAAGGAAGTTTCAATGACACGGCACCTATACGCAGTGGTCAGCTAGGAGGACACAGGACACCTAAGTGGGCTACGGCCCCTAAATCTATATTGGTGCAATCGTCGGGCTTCGTAGAAAGAACAATCCTCCGTATCCACGGACGGTAACCCGTGAGTGTACGGAAATGACGAGCAGCTTGGGGAAATGGCAAGGACCCGAAGTTCTACGACTTTCGATAACGCCGGTGGTCCCCTGTGGGCACAAGATGGCCCGCCTTGGCACTGCACAGCTTTGATGAGATGAAACCCAATACAACCTGTTTGTCAGACGGGGGACCATTTGGAGCATGGTGTTTGTCTACTACCACTCCTGGAGAGGCCTGCTGGAGCCACCGTAAAGTGCACGGTTTAGGAACGTGCAGACGATACGGCAAACATGCACGAGGCCTGTTACGCTTCATCAGCTCGGGCCACCCTGTCCAAGAAGATTTCGGACGTATTCAACGCATGTTTCCTGCGTTTGCGCAACGTGGGGCAAATCGACGGCCGCAAAGGAAGGCCTTCTCCACCTGGAGTGATGTGGGAGCGCGAGATGAAGCCACACACATGACCTGATATAATAGAGAAGACGAGAAGTCCCCTCGCATTAGCTTCGCGTTCTAGACAAAGCCATGACTACTGGGGCCGCATGGAACGGCCTGCGATGCTAATATTGTTCCGTCAAAGACCAAAGCAGTACGCCGGCGAGACAAATACGGCGGTGACTCGTTGGTGCAAGGCAAAGGCGTCCAGGACTAGGGTTTCATTCCCGGGGAGAGTATGATTTGGGGCAAAGTGGGACGCTAGGATCTCCAGAACCTGCACTGCGGCAAGCCACATCAGAGATTGACGGGCATGGATCAGAAGGAGGCTGCCAGTCCAGGTTTGTGCGGCCGCAACACCGTCCGGTTTGTTACATAGGCAGGAATGACAGCGTTCCGGGGCCCCTGAGCACGTTAGAGGAGTGTTACAGAATCTTGCTCGAAGCACGAGATGCAGTATTGTGGCCTGGGCCGGTGCAAACAGCTTTACGGTGCTGGCTCCGCCGATGATCCGGAAACAATTCTGCGGCATTGATTGAATTTTAAAGGGCATGAACAGTCGGACAAGGCGGCTGAGGTGACTCACTGATAAAATAAAACAAAGTAAAGCAAGGTCAAGTAAAAATCGATGTAACACAGATGGGCAAAAAGTGGGTGGAGCACCTGGTTGGCCACCTTCTGAGGTATCCAACTGCTAAAGATCCGCAAGGGGCAGACGCGTCAGAACGCGTCGCCCAATTCGAATGAGCAGCCGGTGGTCGCGTCTGGTAGCAGCAGGTTGGGTGGACGCGGGTTGCCTCGAGAGCAGAGACCCTGTTCTGTCATATGCCAACGTGCATGTCTGCAAGGCGAATCAGGACTGAAATGAAGAGAGATCAGATAGAATGGACGGCGCTGGGGGAGCAGGACGACAGAAGTCCACGCCTGCCTCGGATCGCAGGCCGATCGACAAGTTCGTCCTTCCACGCAGCCGCCTAATTCTAGACGGTGAAGAAAACTTCAAAAGGGCGTCCTTCTCCTCAGTCCCATCTTTGTTCTGGACCATCATCACGACTGCAGGAGTAGCACGGCGGTCGTTATTGTGGTGGCTCAGCAGATGAGTCGCAGTGTGGCCACCGTCGGACAATGGACACGCAGCAGTATGCAGGCCTCGTGTATCAACACACAACTCAGCAGCAGCCGCCTTTTCTTGACAATCACGCTCGTCCCGCCCCTCTCAACCATTCTCCTCAAGACATGGCCTGGCACACCCAAACCTCGCCGCCAAACAGTTCTTCGTCCTCAGAGCACTCCTCTCATCTCTATTCTACCATGAACCGCTCGTCAGAACGGCTCGACTATGCCTCTCCCTCCACCCCCGCGTTCATTCCACGCCACCCTTCAGACAATTTCACCAATCACCACCAGCAATCTCCTACTCTTGATCACAACCCATCCAACCATCCGATGTCGTTTGACTCGCCTCAGATAGAGAGCAGTATCGGTCCTAGTCGCATCCTCACTCGTCGCCGCGCACGCGCCGCCGCACAAAGTCATGATCAAGAAGAAGGCTCAAGCAGCGGCGCGTCCAGTCACACTTATGATGTTCGTAATTCACACTCACGCTCTGCTTCGTTCTAACCCGCCGTCTTCTGTCTAAAGCTACCGCAAAACTCTCTGGCCTTTGCTGGGCAGCCAATGTCGCGTCCTCATACGCCAGGTGGCATGGTTCCTTCGGAACCGCCGCCCAGGCTTCGCGACGGTGCCACTCCGCTCCCGACGTCGTCTCAGTATTCTATGCCTCCTTCCTCTGTTTCTCCGTACACCTACATGCCCTCCCATTCGCGTTCAACGTCTGGCTCGACGTCAAACCCGCGCTCTGCATCACCAGCGCTCAGTGTCGCCTCTGCGCTCACCTCCGTATCGTCGTCTACTTCTGGCCCACCTCCACAGGGATATGTGTATCCCAATGGAGTGCCTATGTACGCACCGCCTGTGATAACACGCGCCAAGCATCGCAAGCAGCGCCTGTTTAGTACAGATCGCAAAAAGATCTGCCAGTTCCATGCTGAAAACCCTGGTATGAAACAGGAGCAGATAGCCGCACATTTCGGTGTAGAAAGAAGCACCATCAGCAAGATATTGAAGCATAAAGCTAAGTGGCTACATGTTCCTGAGCATGAGGAAAATCCGGTCGCGAAGCAGAGGTAGGTATATTCTTTTGTCAGGGGTGTTGATGCCCGCTCTGACGCTTTCATTAGACCATCCAAGTTCCCTCACCTCGAGCGCTGTCTTGAAAGATGGCTGATAGATTGCAGGAATAAGAGTATCATCCTCACCGACTCTCTTATCCGCACAAAAGCCAAAGAGGTCGCGCGTAACATGGGCCTCGGTGATGACAGGTTCAAGGCCAGTTCCGGTTGGGTGGAAAACTTCAAGCATCGCCAAGGTATCCGTCGAGGGGTATTCCACGGCGAGGGCACCAGAATGCAGCGGGTGCGGATCAACACCGCCTTTTACCCATCGCAGAAGGACTTCCAGAGGCCGGACGAGCTTGCTCACCTCCCCGACATGCTCCCGCCTGAACTCCCGCCACCTCCGCCTCCGCTAGATGCCGGCATGGACCAGGATTTTGAGTCCGACGACGAAGACGCGCGTCTGCGTCACGATGGCCATGACATGGACCCGTCCACTTCTCTGCGCCCTGCGTGGCAGGAGCATGGCCACTCGCCCATGTTTCCAGACCATTCTGGGGAAGGCGTTTCTCACTCCCCCGTTGCGCCCCACGATCCTGATGCTCCGGTTGAGATTCCTGACCATGTTCCTGTTCCCATCCACCGCGACGACGAGGACGGCCATGACGGAGAGACCGTTGCGTACGTGACACCTCAGATCGAGATCTGCCCGCCCATCGAGATACCAACTGTTCGAGAGGCTGAGGAGGCGATGGACAAGGTCTTGGCGTTCCTCCGAGCTCCAGAACAGGACGGCAACGTTACGGACGACGAGCTGCTGGTCTGCATGAATATCAAAAAGGTGCTTTGGTCGCTCGTCCAGCGTGTTCCCTTTGATCGCACGACGGTCATTCATCCCATTGAGGAGATCAGACCTCGAACGTAATGAGGTTGCATTGTGGACGGTAGTCTGGCAGTGCAATCTGAAGGTATCAATGGCAGAACGTGAGGTCCTTCGCTATGCATGTAAGTTTGTTTGGCAAAAACGTCCGCGCGTTTCTCCACTCCATGAATTGTCTTCCGTTGTATCCCTTGTCTCTTGCATCATGGACCCCTCATCATCACCATGCAATTGTTCCCATCTCAAGCAGCATTCATTCATCATACATGCATTGCATTGTTATCGCTCTCCTTCAATCCCGATCATGTCGTCCATTTTTCTTCTGATAGGGTTCAAGTCTCAATTATTCGTCGTTCCATCGTGTTACGCTGTATTCCCTTCTCGCTTTGGGCATCAATCTCGTAACATACAATGCATCACATTCCATACGCCTTTGATTATATCCGCCGTTTTGTATCGACCAAAAAGACAATACACATGTTTGACGCGAACTGAACCCCCCACACCTAGGAGGATAAAGCTGCCGAGTAAGACGCCATGGCGTCCCTTGTAGGCGCGCCAATCGTTCAACATGGATTTGATACGGGTGGCGGAAGCCAGACAGCTCGGCTCCGACATGTCAATATGGGGCCCCTTCGAATCTGTCTTGGTAATAAAAAGTACCCTTGATTGGCGTGCATAGTGAGAAGCACTGAGGCCATTCTATCTGGATCTGCAAAGATATCAACAGAGTCCGAGGTACCTCATGCAGTACGCTCACCTATCCCTAGTGCCTCCTGGTGAATCATGATTTCTTGGCCTCTCCCTCTTTCGCAGACGCCCTGAGTTTGTAATGGCTGTGATTTTCAGATGCACGAGAATTGAGATGGAGCATACCCTTCCAAAGCCACATTCTTCATGATCGTCAGCTTTCCTGACGAAGCAGCGGAGGCGACCTGTTGCTCGATGCTTCTATTGATTTTTGCACTCAATTCCTGATCCAGTGAAATTTCAGCATGGACCTTACAGAGGAACTAAAAACTAACCTTGTGCATCACAGCTTGTTTAACAGCAGCAGTTTTCTTGGGTGCAATGTACCGTCTGCCCTTCTTCGGCTGAGCTGCCGCTTTCGCTGCGTGACGACCAGCGGACGACTTCTGCTTCTGCAGGCCTTTAGTCTGTCCTTGCGCCATTGTCGATAAAATAATGAAAAGAGTTTGAGAGTGAGCGGAACAAGTGACCAGTGGTCAGGGTTCCTAAGGAGTGTGCAGGAAAGGAAGGTGTGATTGTAAACCTCTCATACGTTCGGAAAATCCCGGTCTGTTGTCACAAACCGCGACTTGCTCAGCGTCCGCAACGTTGGCTAACTCAAATGTTGGCAAGCTCTTCTCATTGCGTGCGCTTGCAGCGCGTCTTAGTCCGTCAAAGAAAGGTGTGGTTAGTTGTTATCTACGTGGTACACAGAATCCACATTCTGGTATCCAGCTACAGCGGGCGCTGCATGACCTAGCCATTCTGCCCAACAATAAGCCTGCCATCGCTTATGGTCCTCCCGGGCGTAGTGCGACTACAGGACATGTTGCTACTGTCTTTGGATGTACCGGCTTTCTTGGTAGATATCTTGTGGCCAAACTCGGTGAGTCGGCTGCTTTGAGGTGCACGTTATACCATGCGGTTTTCACTAACGAAACCGCGGAACTTGCTAGCTAAGGCGGGCACTCACGTCGTCATACCATACAGGGATGAAGATGAAAAGAGACATCTCAAAGTGACGGGCGACTTGGGGCAAATCACGTCAATGGTTCGCAGAAATATTATTGCCGCGTCATTGCAACTTTGAAATCCATTTAACTCGTACGTTCCCAGGAGTGGAACCTTCGAAGAGATGACCAGACTGAAGAATGTCTCAGACATTCTGACATCGTCTACAACCTCGTTGGAAGGAACTACGAGACTAAGTAAGCTGGACAAAGCCCCACGTCTTTTTTTGGTGGACGAAAAGATTCAAACCACCGCTTTTCGTTTAGGAACTTCGACTTCAATTCCGTCCATGCAACAGGTGCTCAGCGAATCGCTAGTATTGCGGCCAAGGCCGGTGTACCGCGCTTCGTGCATGTTTCGCATCTGAACGCGTCTCACGATTCTCCTTCTGGGTTCTACCGCTCGAAGGCTCGTGGCGAGGAACTGGTCAAGGAGGTATTCCCCACTGCAACGATCGTAAGGCCTTCCATCATGTACGGGTATGAGGACAAATTGTTGAACAATATGGCTTGTGCGTTATTCGACGTCATTTGCTCTGTTCGCTGAACACATCTCTCTTCCCTTCTCTACCTTCGCAGTCTGGACCATCTGGTGGAAGCTCAACCACATGCAGACCAAGATCCGCCCGGTGCACGTAAGTACCAAGTCTCACGTCTGTCACTCGTCGCGACCGTCCTCACACCGCATTAGGTGATGGATGTTGCACAAGCGCTCACCAACATCCTCTCTATCCCCTCTTTGCCCGGCACGCTTAATCTTCCCGGCCCGTCGAAACTCTCATACGAGTATTTGTTAAACCTTGTCTCCTACGTCACTTACAACCCGCCTTCGCGTGCGCCAGTCGTGCCTAAGCCCATTGCGCTGGTCATCGCGAAGGCCGCCCAGGCACTGTGGTGGCCTATGCTGAGCCCTGATGAGGTCAGACGTCGGTACATCGATGATGTGGACGTTCCCGGCGACTGGGACAAGGTAGGTGTTGTCCCGGATGAGATCGAGCCGCATGCCATTACCTATCTCAAACGATACCGCTCTGCGTGAGTGCCGCATCTACCTACGGCGCCGGTGATAGGCTTTCTAACAGTCGCTCGTACATAACAGGGTTAACTTTGCGCGTCCCGTGGTATTCCCGCCATCTCGGGAATCCTCAGTGAGTCTTACTGTATCCGACATCATTGCTAGTAAGGCAGATGGCTGATAATCGATTGCAGTATGGCATGCAATAGCGTGGCACCGTCATTAGTCTCATATTTGTATATGCACGATACCAATGATGAACACTCGGATGGACGAGGATTCGTGCTTCGCCGGAGCCATTTTACGGCAAGTTCTTGCCTCGATTTCCATTGTGAAATGTGCTATCATTGTGGTGTATCGGAAATGAAGAAATTACATTTTCTGCTGCTCATATGGGGGCCTTAGCACCGTACAGAGCCATCAAGTACTCTGAACTGATAGTGCGCCGAGCTAAACTTGAATCGAGATAAGCATTTTCGCAGTCCAAGATGCCTATTCGACGACGACAACGGGACGGGAGTATGTGATACTTCTGGAAACCCGTCTCTACGTATCCTTCTGAGAAGAATCGATGGATGCCGTCGGAATGCCGCACTGAGGGAAATTTGCTTTGTATAGGTCTCACGTACGAGTGCTTGGGAAGAGTCCGGGTGAGCGCATGGAGATTTATGAGGTTCGTAATAAAGTACAGGTATGCTGGCGTCATATCGCCGGCCGTGATCGGCAAAGCGGAGAATCAGAAGCCGGGAGGGACAACACCCTTTGGCTGTTGGTTGGGGTTTGGCGGCCCGTACATGGAAGCCATCTAGAGGAAAGGAAGTATTAGTACCACACGGTATGCAGTGACAACAGTAGGAAGGAAGTGGGCAGGAGGTAGCGGATGCATTGCATCTCGACGACTTACGTGTTGAGCGCCTTGCTGCTGGGCCAGCATCTCCTTCTCTTGCTGCACAATCTTGGCCTCATCCTCCAAGCTAAGCGCCAGCGGCAGGCCTACCAGCAGTGCACTCGTTGTGACGATCCAAACCAAGTTTCCTACAAGCTTGGCGGATGACTTCACGAAGCCGGCAGCTTTTGAGAAGCGTGTGGAAATCTTGTGACGGGTGGTAGGAGGGACAATGTCAACAAGGGCTGCGATACGCTCGTAGAATGACTCTTCAGCGTCGAGCGCAGAACCGACGGATGAGAGGGAGACAGATGAGGAAGTTCGGGAAGAAGAGGAGGATGCGTAAGGGGAGCCCGAGTATTGCGGGTCCTTTTCTTCGACGATCTCGACTTTGACCATGGCGGGCGAGTTGGTGTGGACGACGCTGACGACGACGGCACCAAAAATTGGTGTCAGTGCCAGCGTGTGTCCAGCACGTGGACTTGTGACTCCGGTGTGACATGAGTCCGGAGGAGTCACTTCAAATTAATTATCACGTTATTTCTATAAAGTGACTCAGTACGTAATATTTGGAAGCCCTCGAAATGGTGAATGTGACAAACCGGACGGGGACGATTGGCTGGGAAGCGGACCGCCAGTGTCAGGTTCGCCAGGCTGTGAACCGGGACCGAGATTCGATCTTGTTACTGCGCACCTGCCGTAAATCGTAAGCAGGATGCCTTGGTACACCGGCATATTGCCCCGGATTCAGTCCTCCGCTTCTCGGTCTTCTTAACGATCTCCTGATCCTGACCCACAACCATGGACGGTCCCGGTGCTGGCGCAGAATCCTCTACATCACACTCTCAAGGCGAGTAGCAGCCAACCCCCCCTCTTCCTCCCCCGGTGTATAATAGTCTGCATTCTTCAGTGGAGACCTGACGTCGCTTTCTATTTAAGCATTCAACTTCACGAACACCACCATGCAGAACCAGTTTCATGAACTTGCAAAGACTCTGCCACCGCCGCGCAAGCAGAACACAGCTTGTGACCATTGCAGGTATGTAGCCATCTGTATATTCACTTGGCTATTTATCAAATATGCACAGGCACAGGAAAGTGAAGTGTAATCAGCTACCAGGACAGGACAAGGTATTCATCTTTGCAGTCTCACAAATTTCTGGTTCTGACCTCATCGTGAAGTGTCAGGTACCATTCTCTTAGTCCATCTTTGGTCTTCGGTCGAACTTATCTTGTTGCAGTATTGCGCGTCGAAGCACCTTCAGTGCACGTTCGTCCACTTCTGCAGTCCAGCAGTGACCTTAATTCACAGTTTACCATTTAACTCGTAGGCACCGTATTCAACACGCTACCACTCTGAAAAAGCGCAATGCTGCTGCGGCCAAGCGGCCTCGTGCTCTGAGCTCCGCAAATCCCAAGTTGGTCCACTCCCGTCTTCTTGGCAACCTATACTTATCGACTCCCGTTCTTTCAGCGCTACAGCAGGATCATCACGGATGTAAGGCATGATCGTATCTGCCGGAGCATTGTTGACAAAACGTTGTCCATGACGTTCGCAGTTCTGTCGCGACGGAACATCACGCATCGCCGGGGCCCGCTTCGTCAATCTATCCTATACCGACATCGTATGGACCGTCGCAGGGTGTCTACTCGCATTATTACCATATTACAATGCAGACACCAACCCGGGATATTATTGCCTATCTTTTCTTGCCTCCGCATCCGCCGTCTGTCCCGCGTTCTATTCTTCATCATTTGAAACTTATCTCAATTTGGCCTTGTTTAGCTCTACAGATGTGTACCCTCCCGCTTCGGCTAATCCTTATGCCGACTGGGGCGACATGGCTACTCAGCTAGCGACTGAATCCTCCCGAATCAAGTAGGTTCCGTCTAGTAGGGTTCAGATCATGGCCTTCTGTCAATTACATCCTCTTCGGTCTTTTCTAGCTTGGCCATTGACCTCATAGAAGTCTTCTTCCAAATTGTGCATACCCGTCTGCCACTGCTCAACCCCGCGCATTTTCGCGCACGCATACACGAGAGCCTCGGCCTCCCCAGCGTGCCCCCCACACGTGCCAACTCGCCGCTTACGCCTCCGCCTATGACCTCGGGCAGTGCATTCTTCTCAAGGGACAGCCGTACACCTAGCGATGTTCAGAAGCCCCTGCATCCCGCGTAAGCCGCTCGTCGCTATGTTCGCAGTTCACTGAAGTCTTGTATGTCTTCTCCGTTTTTCATTCGCATGGACCCGCCTCTTTTACAGATTGGTGGCGACAGTCATCGCCTGGGGCGCCAAGTTCTCCGAGAACCCAATCCTGACGGCTGACCGCAAGCGCAATGGCCAGCAAAGTCTCATCGCGAAGACGCTCATCAATCGTGCACGCGACCTGGCGGAGGACTTGAAGGTTCATCGTATTCCGAGCGCGGACCACGTCGTTATTGCTCTATTGATAGAGCCCATGCAGAATCGTGAGCGGACCGTGTACTTGTTTCGAGCAGTCCTGGTGCTGACTGCTTGTGGGTAATCCTTAATGTTGAATAGAGAGCTTTGAAGAGAAGGATGGTATGACCTCTCTAATGTAGTTAATTTCAATCGCAATGACCCCCCCCTGAAATATCCTAGGGTTCCATGGCTTCTGGTTAATGTCTGCCATTCGCCTTTTGCTTGATCTGCAGGTATTCTCATCTCGCTTGTGTTATGCGATCACACTTACCTTTATGGGTAAATCTAGATTAATCACAAATCCGTAATGTCGAACATACAAGATCCTGAAGACCGCGGCACGATGATCTTTGCGTGGTGGATGGCTTGCCTCGCCGACGCCTACCGAAGTGTATACTACAGGCGGAAGCCAATGCTGTATGTGTTGTTCTTCCTCCTCCATACATCGGACGCTTAGCCGCTGATAGGGACGACGATGACTATGACATTGACTTCTACACTGTTGGACCTGTCCCTCCGGACCATCTGGAAGCTCAGGATTCCCAGCCATCTCCGAGGGAACAGTTGGAGGTGAGCCAGAGCTCTCAACTATATGAACGATATGTGCGCATGACATCCTTGTCCGTGTGTCCACCTCAGTTCTTGGTTAGTTCCTGTCCCTTGCAGCAGCTGTTTCATTGATTGATGAGATTTGCGACAGGGCTACTACCGTGCTTCCCACGCTCTGGCTCGCATTGCACGGCAGATGTCCCGCCAATTATGGAGGCCGGCAACCGAATCGGATGGTATTCCTTTGGATGTATTGCGTACATTCATGCGTTCGCTCAATGAGTGGCGGGAAGAGCATCTGAAACATGTCGGTGTCCCAAATAAACTCAACGCGGAATGGGACTTCGTGAGCGCAGTCACGGCTTGTGAGTCCCCGCACAGCATGTATCCGTTGTGGCATCTGCTCATTCCCGTCGAGGCGCGAGTGACGCGACGTATCACATCATGTGGATTGTCCTGTTCAACGCACTAGACGACTTTGGAATTCGCGAGGTGAATGATTTGCAGCGCACGGCACCGGAGCACCTCCTCCACAATGCTGCGGATATCGACGACGTTAAGCGCAGGGCCTTTGATGAGGCGCTGCATGGGGCGACCCGCATTGCGGGCTTGGTAGGTGTCACAAGCTTACCTCTGGGACAGTGCGTCTGTGCTAATGAATGGCGAAAATTTTACAAGGCTGGTGTGTTGACTGATAACCAATATTTGGTTTGTGAAGAACCGTTTCTCAGATGATGACAGTCTCACAGACTTTTTCCAGAGGCTCGATTCCGCCGTTATGCATGTCAGTTGCATACAAGCCGGCACACTGCTTGCTCGCCTATGCCGCCCAGAGGTCGTAAGGTGCATCGAAGGTCTGCGGCAATACAGCTATGCGTACGAAGAATGTGCGGAACAGGCCAACGACATCCAACGATTGTATACGCAGTCAGCCAACAGTGAACAGTTCAATCACATGGCAGATGTCGTCCCCAAATATGTGGGCAGCGATCCAGGCCAGGGTGGCAACGCTATACACATCGACCAGCCAATGTTCGGTGGCACATATCAAGGCTGAGTGTACAGTTGAATCTCATATGGACCTCTTTCTTAGTCTACGGCATGTACTTATCATCGGACACTTGCGGACTCGTGTATCTTTTTGCCCCCTGCCTGTGTGTTGTAGTCGTAGCACGTATATCTGGGTACTTTTAGACATTTATCTCGATTATCGTAGACGAAAAATGGTGGAATGGGACTTGAAGCGATTTCAGGGCTGGCTCAGGGTGCTACTAGTCCCACAGGAGAAATGAAGCGGACTCACATGTATGCTAGGATGTAGTAGCAAATCACAAACGGACGCTCTTCACCACTCGGGTAATACCTGTCTTTTCGCCCTCGTACCTCCCACTGTCGCCACCCTTGTAGATCGCCTTTTGCGAGGAGACCTTCTTTTTCGCCTTTTCGAATTTCTGGCGTTTCTTGACCCGGGGGTTGCGTACGCTCTTTCCACGGTGAGGAGTCAGCCCCTTGTTCTTCAAGATCGCACGAGTGAGTGCACGGGGACCATCTATACTCTCATTGATATCAGGCCTGGAATGGAGATGTAAGTGCGTATGAGATATAGGTCATGAAGGTGAGCGAACCTTGCAGCCGCCTTCGCAGCTTCATACTCCACTTTCTTCTTCTCCCTCTTCTCCTTAGACTGACGATTCACGAGCTGATAGTAGCCATCATCCGACGTCCCATCTTCACTACCCTCATCGCTCTCCCTTGCACGTTTCTTATCCACGCGCCTCGGCTCAGGGTCAGCATCGTCTAAATCATCCCCACCCTGCCCACGGCTCTTCGCTGCCTCTCTTACCAAGCGCAACTCCTTCTCCTTCCTACGCTCACGGTATGGGATATCGTCGTCACCACCCATTGCGCCGCTCCGGGCGGCCTGCCGGCGCGCGCTCGTGCTCTCGATACGTGCAGTGTGGAAGCGCAGTGACTTCTTGCGCGCGTTCTTATCTGCGGCGTCGGTCGCGTGCAAGGAGGTTGCTTCGCCATATACGTCTGCGAACGAGGCATCCGGCCTGCTCTTAGACGAAGAGCGGGGGACGTGGGTGAGGTCTGGCTCGATGAGGTCAAACTCGGGTATAATGGCCTTTGAGTCTGCTGAGGCTTTGCCTGTTTTGTGTTTCTTCTTGGGCGGCTCCTCTGACGCTGTGGCCCGTGATTTCCGTTTGCTCTTCGCTTTAACGTTTCCTGGCTTATCCGTGGACATCACCAAGTCCGCTTCTCTCAAGAGGTCTTCCAACTCGCCCAACTCTAGGCCCTTCTTCTTATCGACCGACCATAATTGTTCCGCATCCTCCGTCATATCATCCTGGTCCTCATCGGATAATTCATCATCTTCGTTGGATGTGTCGAAGCCCAGATCTTCAAGGGTTGACAACGATTGTTTGAGAGTGAGGAGACGCGAGAGGATAGGATGCGAACGGAGCAACTCTGGTCGCTGTGCATACTTCTTACTTGCACGGAGATGCAAGTAGAAAGCAAGCGTGGTAACATACGTGAGAAGTGCCTCTGTATGAATTGATATGAAAAAAAGGTAAGCCGTCGTTGCAAAATGAACGCACGATGGTGCAGATGGACCATGCCAAGGCTAAGGGCATCCGGGTTCTCAGTTTCAAGTCTGTACTACAATTGGTGTTGTGACCACACTGTAATGAGGGAAACACCTACTTAGCAAGTTTTGACTCGGCTTGAGTAAGCTTGCATGCGACGTCATCCCAGTCTCGAGCCAGTGCGAGAGCTTCCGGGTTGGTCTTCTCAAGATGTCGAAGCAAGGATGCTTTGTCTTGAGGTAGCGGCTGGACAATTGGCGCAGGGGCTTCCGCTAGTATACTGATACAATTCATGCTTAAGTTGTGTGAGACATGAGACATGGATAGTAACATACTCGTCTGGTTCTGGTGCACCTTCAATGTCATCACCCAGCCCAAAGTCATCGTCTGCCATAGCGTCTCTTGCCCTTGTCTGCAGCCGTCTTGCCTCCTGCTCCTCCAACTCATTTGCCTCCTCATCATCCGACTCAAGTTGTGGTGCATTGCTAGAGTAGTATGCGGACTTAGCCTTTCCCCAGCCTTCCTCTTCTGATTCGGATTCTGCAACAGAAGACGATGGGGACCTCGATGTCTTGCCCTTTTTCCTTTTCGATTTTGCATTTGTTTTCTGAGAAGCGTCTATGTCCCCAAGATCGCCCATAGCGTCGCCTTCCTCGTCTGCACCCTCTCCATCCTCATCTTCGTCTTCTGACTGGTCCGAAATGCCTCTCAAAGCAAATACCTCGTCCTCATCGCCGTCGTCTTCATATTCTTCCTCGTTTCCTTCAAGAAGAATCTGGTCCCGAGTCGCGTGAACTTAAAAAAATTTGAAAATAAAAGACCATGGTCCATAGTCATTCCAAGAGAAAGAGCAGTTACACACATTGATCTTCCTCGTCAAGAGGAATATCAGACAGCTTGTTCCATCGTTTCATTTTGCTTTCCTTGGGATTGACGTCTCGCAGCCTTGAACGCGCAGACTTCAAATTTCCAGAGCGTCGACGGACCATAGTGGAAGTCGTTCAATGTACAACCTATTAGTTGTAGAGGCTCGATGGACTGACATCGGGAACCGCGGAAAATTAGAGTGACCCAAACAAGGTAACTATAATCACGTGGACCTTGTTCCGATCTCGATCATTTTGAGCGGTCCACACTTGTTCGATTTTGAATCCAGCAAAGATTTTCCCAAAGCGTGTAAGCAGCTGCAGAGCAGCGGAATGGATAATCCCCTTCTTAACACCGTGATGGATCCCTAACGGTAAGTTCTCAAAAATTGACCATTTCTTGAATGTTCTCATCGTCTATCTTCTAGTGCGAGGATGATCATCCTGAGTTCCATGGCCGGCTTGGAGTCCCCGAAGTTAGGCCCCAAATTCCTTCTGCGAGGGCCTTCTTACGGCGGAGACGCCACTATATCGAATCTTGGACCTTTCTCCTTCTGCCTTTCCAGGCGTACCGCCTCACGGAGACCCAGTCTCCAGCACCATGTATGGAATGTTTGTGAGATTACAATCTGAAAGGAATCATACATGGAGACAAATTTTCTTTCGGTACTCATTGGCCATCGCGCCGTGAATTCTGAATAAAACCTATGCCAATACATCATACATTGCTACCATTTCAAAGTGTCGTGGGCGCGGTTTGAGGGTGGATCTGAGGTCTTTTGCCAGCTCACGATCCGTATTTCCGAGGACCGTGATGCTGACGGAACACGCTACGATGACCTCTTGAGCCTTGAGGGATCAAGGAGGATGGTTTTAAATAGTTTTTGAGAAACGTGTTTCTATGGTATATCTTTCTCTTCTGGAAAGTGATTTTTCTAGGGTGTTTCCAAATCGTGAATACGGTTTTCGACATGAGAAACTATGTTCATTAATCAATCCCTGACTCAAACCTGCTGCTGTGCTGAGATTCCATCATCCCTGAATACTCGCGATCAAGCAACTCTCAAAAACCCGCGTGGACGTCAAGGGCCACAGTGTTACGTTCTGAAATGGTTGGTGTGGGTTGTGCAGCACTCAACAAGCTCGACAGGCCCCAGCAGCATGACATGTCTGGTCCAAATCACGATTGCGAAAGTACTCAGCAGCTACACTCCGGCTGCGACGTGTGAATGCCAATGTTATGTACGAAATACTCACAGGTATCACAGGATCACAGGCCCGACTGTCTAACCTTCCATCTGGCTCGTCGCCAAGATGTTTTTCAACCTAGCGTTGTTTCTGCGCGTGGGCTAACCACGCCCTAGATGTTCTATGTGTTGAGCCTAGTTATCATCTTGAACGGCTGCAGTCTGAAAGAAGTCTGGCCCAGTCAGCCCACATAACATCTTCACATCTTCTATTTCGGAATATATTCTCTCATGTACACGTCTCTATGAAGAGTTCGATGTTCTTCACTGCCTTGATGGATGCTTGAGAAAGACATGCTACTAATTCACGGCGTCTCGCGATTGGTATTCTGGATGAATACTATTGCAAATTATATGCTGTTGTGGTCAAACATTGTCTCCCATTTGCTTTGTGATTGGTGGCGCTGCATGGACGAAGGTGTCACTGGTTTGCTGCATCCAAAAGACAATGAGTTGCACCTTGATGACTTCCAGTGAAGTCATCATTAGTGACCGCACGTACTCCCGCCTCTGGTTGAAAGAGCAGAAACACGTCCGCACTTCGTCTGTCTCAGCATATATTTTCGGTGCCCAACGATTGGAATGAGCGATGATACTGTGTGCATCGTGACATAGTCGAAATAGCAACCAACGATAAATGCTGTAGATCAGACTGATTGACCGTACAAGGAGTGCATCATTCGTAACCATGACTTGAGGCTGGGGTGAACACGAACGTACTAGCGAAAGAGGACGTCGGTCGAACGGACAAGGCCTTTTGCTACACATGCTGTGTCGATAAAGCATATTATCACGTATCGACGCAAGAATCCATGCAGAAAAAAATTGAATATTGAATGCTAGAACACCGACGCGATATATCCAGCTCGTATCTGAATGCACCGAAGCAAGCTCAAATATTGGTCCGTCTTCCCCTTGGACAACATCAGCAATCACGCAAGGCGCTGTGAGCGACATACGCACGATGTTCTGCTCTGCAGAGGATGTGCTCCGCAGGTATGCCTTACCAAAATTCTCTCCGCTTCTTTGCAATCTCCCTGACAAGCCGTTTCCTTTCGCCCCACCGACTGCGGAACTTCTCATGTTCCTCATCCCTCTGCGCCAAAACCTTCTTTCGGTCCCGTAGTTTCATGGCAGCCACCCTCCATATGAAGCCCGGTGTACACTTGAACTCTTTCGCCAGCCTCGCCCGAGTCCATGTGAATGGATCTTCCGCGCGCAATTGGCGTATCTTCGCCAGGTCCTCGTCAGACACCCGAGGTGGCTGCCCCTTTTCATCTCGCAGAGCAGGTGGCACTGGTGTATCCTGTGGTGCTGAGCTTTGCTGAAGTAGTGGAGACGCGGGCGAAGTAGTGTAGGACAATGGTGACGGTGCAGAGGGTGGGGGGCGGTGAATGAATGTGAGGTCTCCGGGAAGACTCTGGTACAAAGCATTTGGGTTGTTGACTAGAGGGTCTGGAGCTCTATATGGAGGCTTCTCGGGCAACCGTGTCGCATATGTACGGAATAGTGCAGGCCTTAACGGCAGCCGGATTTTCATGATGACCAGGTGAGTGAAGCTTAGGCTGAAGATCAAGAATTATGTAAACTATCCAGAAGGACTGGTACGGGACGGCCTCGGGCGGCCATCCCGGCCGGTCGATTACTATTTATAGAAAGTCGAAGCTGGCAGCGAAATTGCAAAGCAAGCTGTCCGAATTCTGCCAAATACTTATTGGAGACTATAGCATCCGCCAAAGCTAGTTACAGATTGTCTCCCTATTGTTCCTTTGCGCCAGAGTGCATAGGACACTCTAAAACGACCTTTGCAAGTGCCTGGCATTCATTCTCAGTCATGCGGGTTTGATCAGTTAATTATCACCGTCTCTTTGGCTGAGACTCGCTTGAATGGGACTGAGTTATTATAAGCTCAGAATCTTTACTTACGCTCGTTGAGTGTGTTTCGTGAGTACCCTTACGCTGATCAGTAAGCTTCCGGCTATTATTGTCAATAGGTGCGGGTGCATTGGTAAACTTGAGTGATACCTCTTTGCAATAATTGAATACCTAAGGTAATTCCTTTTTCTCAGAGTTGCCCGTGTCATGATCTCACTCCGTGTATTTTGCTTCTATCTGAAACACTGTCTGTGAAGTTTCTCTAGGCGGACACCGGCGTAGAAGTCGTCATTTATGGGACTAGTCTAGAAGCGAAAATAACATAACCGGTGAACATTCGCATGCTCTAGCTGTCACCCAATCGAAATCTAGGCATACTTATCGAATGATAGACTTCGAAGTGGAGCCCATTTATCCATGCTGTCATGCCGGCCAACCTTCCCAAGGATGCTCAGGCTGTTCGAGGTCCCCAATAGACTGTTATCATCGAGCGACCGCGTCATAGCAAGCATTATTCTAGACATACTGGCTAGCCTACATCTGGGTTCGTGGCAAAATTTGCATTTGTCGTTGTGTTTCCGGTGCTGATGTGTTTTAAATTGGGCCCTCGTGACTTCAGTGAAATGACAATTTATCAACGGCGCTCTCACATCAACCCACTTTTTCTCCGAATCCAGCCAGTTCTATCACTCAATTGTGGTTTCTATTGCAGTCCAACATATCCGGAAGTCCAAGTCCGGGTCTGTCAATCCTTGTTAAGAACGGTTATTGAAGCTTGAAGCGCCGTCTCGCCCGGAATTCACCCCGACAAACACTAAATATTTATTGGATCGATTATCGATAACTTATATTGTTCTCTTCTTACTCACTGAACCCGCCCTCCGCGTACCATAGCCTATGCATGATATGCCCGCCAGTGCACCCCCTACCAGTGCGGATTCCGAACAGGCTCTACTAACCTACACACAAGAGATGCACCAATATACTCTCCAGCTTTGGACGGAAGTCAGGAAGCAGACGGAGGAGAGGGAGGCCGCTGCAGATGCAGGAAGACGGTGCTTGTACCAAAAACAGCCCAAGATACAGCAGAAATGATTGATACAGACTCGTCCAGTGCGGGACTAGCGTTCCTCTATGTTTGCATCCTGACCCCTCATACTGACCTGCCCACAGCTATGTCTCTGGTCGCTGTCATTATGCTCTGCGACTTCGTGAAGTTCCATGTTCCGTTTATGTCTGTTCATCTTGTTTTTTGTAGGTGTTTCAGTCTTTTCCACTCTGTTGATGACGTAGCGAATATTGCCAGGATCACCGCTTGTCTTGCAAAGCCGTTCACACGTACAAGGACATACCATTCCGTATTGATATTCAATTGGCCTATAATACTTCTGCTCTCATATTTGCTCGTGTGCTCTGTAGCAACAGAACTCATGAGAGTCAGAGGCCTATGTAATGGATACTATCGAAATCCACATTTGAAGCTTTCGTTGTGTTGGATGGCGTCTCAAAGACAGACTGTTTCACCGTACGGGCAGCTTCAACGATGGAAGTTACTGGTGACCGTTGTCCTCGACTCCAGAAGCAAGCTATCATAAGATTAGCTAAAGTTTGCCTGTTTTATATTGCGATCAACAAAATCTCTTCCGTGAAATCAAGAGGACGATGTGAGTATACTACTTTGAACTCTGCCAGATACAGGCGACTCAGTGTGAATATAATGGGGCTATCAATGCAGATCACGTAGCCTCGACGGACCGCTATGTATGACCCTGCAGACTTGTTTGTCTGTGTGGTCCGAACCTGATGTGCAGGACGCGATAATGGAATTTTCGATGGACAATGGGATATGGATGAGGCTTGCTTTGTTGGATGTGCGGACAATTGATAACTATCTAGGAAACGCGCTGCATTTAATCGACTTAGGTTCGGGCAGTTTCTTGCTTGTGCTCGGAGGAATAGAGACCACAGGGGCTGACCTCTTAAGTTTGAATAACAAGTATGACACTCTGTAAAAAACAAAAGTCGGCCTTAGTCACCTTTCTGGAACCAAAATTGCATAACTTGACTAGTCGGATTTCTTGCCTTTCTACGAGGCAACCAGTCACAGGACAGTTGTACACCAGTCAACCTGTAGTGAGCTTGTGTGACTAGTGCATGACTGTCCTGAAAATTTTGCACAAACATTGACTATGCTTTTTTACAGAGTATGACATAGGACAGACCTATCAACAGTTGTACAGAGGTACCGACAAAAGCCCCTACAACGTATTACTCAACAGGATTGGTGTTCTTAAGGTCTCAGCTGTGAGTGAGCAGGAGAATCTATACCATCGTGTTAAAAGACATCTCGAAAGCACGTTCATCTGTAGCCCCACGAACAAAAATGATTATGTCAAGGCACTCCCATTCCTGCCTTTACAGCTGGACGTTCTGAATTACGATTTATCCAGGCCTGTAAGATGTAAGTGCTAAATTCCACCTTCGAGTCAGGGCGATATACTTACCTTGACGTTTGGCCACTCGTCCAATGTCTCGATCCCGCAGAACGCATGACCATTTACCCTGATAAGGATCAAAATTGGCGCGTATCTGAGTCAGATAGTTGGCTGGTAGCGCGGTCATGTCACTCACCAGGGGTACGCATTCATGTCGGCAATACTGTACACACCCCGCTCAGGTCCCGCTAACCAGTCTCTGTCAGTGAGACGTATATCCAGTACTCCATAGAGACGCCGTGTCTCATCGACATAACCTACAGCAGGTTCCAAATGACTGCATCATGTGATTGGTAGGGAATTGCTCACGGTTTTTGGCGTAAGGTATGTCGACGGGAGCAAAGCGAGTAAAATGATTTGCTAGTTGTCAATTGCATCACCTTGACTAGCATGTTGGATGTTATAATGTTTACCTTGGCCCTGCATCGGACCTATTCCACCATGCTGAATTTAACTTGATCAGAAACCAAACATGACATTGGTCAGGTTTGGAGATAAATATCATACAGTGAAGAACATCCACTGCAGCATTTCACTATAGTCATTTGGATGAGTGGCAGCGTTGAACAAAAATTTTAGTTGGGTGTCATAATGCTGTTCAAGATATAGCAAAATGGCGGCAGTCTCGAAGACAGCGAAGTTTTCGCGATTCCGGTCAATAAGGACGGGGATGCGACCATTGGGGTTGAGCTTAATGAACCAAGGCTCCTTTTGTGTATTCTGCGATATATGTATTTGGTGGACACTGAATATATCCATCAGTAAGCGCATATAAGTTTATGAGAGAGCACTTGAGAATGGCTGTCAACCTTGTTACTCACTCATAATCTAGCCCATACATAGCTTTCAGCTCTTCTAGTAAAATGGAGACTTTGTGACCATTCGGTGTTCCCGCTGTGTACAATAGGAATGGCCGCGTTGTGGGAGATGTCGCGGAGGACATGGCACGCCAGGAAAGCCTATGGGTGATAGCATTGAGTCGGGGAATCATGCTGCGATCGTCACTGCTCTCGAAAGACCAACGGATTTGTACTGAACGTTGTGGTATAACAATATATAATAAGTTATGTGCTCCATTGGATCAATTAGTAAACATCAGCGCATCATGCGCTGAGATTACAAATTGAAAATGTCATAAATAAATGAAGGCGAAAATCGTTTCCCACAATAGACGCTGGACCTGGGGCACGTAGAAAATTAGAGACCCACTTACCTACCTACCTTGTGCGTGGTCAGTGGTCTTGACTCTTCAGAGAACACTGCTCGATAATGTCGTTATTCGAGTCCAGCAGAACAAGATGAGGAATATGCAGTGATGCTAAAAATTCCGCAGCCACCTCGAAGGAATGATTTTCTCTATCACAGACAGTAAAGATTCTTTGCAAAGATGATGAATACTGGTACAATGTCATGCGGTACACAGCGGACGAAACCTGACCAGAAAGCAGAGAACCTAGCGACAAGAAGGGAATGGGTGTGGCAAGAAGGGTTTCACCGCCAGCAAAGGAGAACTTAAAAGGAACAAGGAGGGATGGGCAAATTCCAAGACGACATCCCGAATGGGATGCCATGGCACACAAACACTGCTGGAACCCAAAGCCCAAGAGAATCGAAAAAAAACGGTCCGTAGAAAGGTGCAAGATGCGACACTATTACATACACGATTTATTCATTCTTCATCTATGGGCGAACGGGCATGGCTTCTTGGCGGTGAGACGACAGCCGGATCTCTACGCTGGTGAACAGAGTGGCCTTCGGGCCTGCCATCGCTGGAAGCTGGCGAGTCTTTTCCTTCGCGATATTGATGTTGCTCCGCGGACACTCGTTGGACCGATTGTCGCCGCGCTAAGCCAGAGGCATCCGTATGATGATGTGAGCCGCGTGAAGATGTCTTCGGTGACCAAGTCGCTTTACCACTGTGGGCGCCCGGAGGGGCAGGAAATGCATTCGCAGGATGGTCACGATCCCGCGAGCCTTGGCTCTGCGAATGTGCGCCAAATGACTTCCGAGGAGGCGGTAGCGCTTCAGCGGCCATACCGGCAGGCGAACGGGGATCTAAGCGTATCGCTGAGACAGACAGCCGTCTTCCAACGTCGAAGGAGACAGGAGACGCCGTCTGTGAGCCTGGGAAGCTGCGGCTCTCGAGTTCTGAGGGAGATGGGATTCTCCTGATGGGCTCGGGACGCCGAAGATTAGGCTCTACAGGCGGAAATGTATACGTGTCTGGTACAACAGGGACACCGTTGGCTTTCACCTTGCTCTTGGTATTCGCAACGCCGGGACTGTAAGTTTGACTTGTACCACTTGTCCTGCGGAGCGCCTGTTCGAGCTCCTCCACTCGACGGTGTAGCGAATACACCTCTTCCCTCATCGTCGCCACTCGCTTCTCGACAGCCACGTTCACGATCTCATCAAGTTGCTCCTGCTGGCGCTGCAGAGAGATGGTCAGCGCGTGGGACTTTTGCAGCTGCTCCCCGAGCCAGTTCTTGAGCTGCTTGGAATCGGACAAGGCATCGTAGAACATCTCAAACGGTGCCAGGAAGGCTGACTTCTCTCCCGAATAACCAGGATGGTGCAGAGTGGCAGGTGTGGGCGGCACCAGAGTCGTTGCGATTGGTATCGACGCATTCTGAGGCGATCGGCCAGATGTCCCGCCGAAATTTGCCTGCTGATGCGCAGAACTGCCAGCTACGTTCCGAGGCATACTCAATCTTGTCGGAGTAGGTGGTACCCGACCCGATGTTTGCCTGGGCAGAGGACCACCTAACTGTGGAAGGCTGGGTAACGTCATGTTAGAAAACCTCGCTGACGGCCCAGAGCCTTGCTCTGCACGCGGAATTGGCGGGGCGCTCTGGATGACAGGCTGAAGGCTATCTAATTGAGGATCTCGCGGACTGATGACAATGTCTGCGGGTTTGCCCTTGGCACCTCCCAGTTGGCGACTAGCCCGACGGCGCGCAAAACTGATTGGAGGCGCGGGAAGCGAATGAGGAGCGACTGCGCTGCTGACGGGGTGAGCGAAGCTGGCACTTTCGGATGGGACTGGCGGCGGGGGCGGCGGCAGCGGCTGCTGCTCTCTAGGCACGATAAGAGAGCTGGGACTTTGCTGACGAGTATGAGAAGGCTTTGTGTGATTCTGTGGTGCTGCCGATGAGATTACTGCAATCGAGCGACGACGATCAGCCGTGCTCGAAGAGAAGTTTGGGCTTCGGCCACCTGATCGTCCGGGTGCGTGTGTCTTTGGGGGTATTTGGCGGTCGTCAGACGGCTGAGGGGCGTTAACTATGTTCACAGATGGCGGTGCAGTGGATACAATGGAGGCAGTGCTCCCTCTTCGTTGTTCTATGAGTTCCTTTTGTTTCTGCTTCACGGTCAGCATGGAGCGTACTTGCTCTAGTGCGGCTGGATCATCCCGCATTATGGTGAACCCCATAACGACAGGCGATATGTTATTGATGTTGTCCGCGGACGTGGTTCTGACATCTGTATTGATAGGGTGGGAGATGCCACTTATAGTAACACGCCGTCGTTTCGACGGCGAGGGCTTTGCTTCAGATGGGGAGGGGGCACTCATCGAGTCTTGGGTCTCTTGCAACTGCTGTGTTGTTCTGGATTCAGAGGAGGATGGAAGCAACTTATCATGATCTGTCTCCTCTTTTATTCGCACAGTACGCGGGGATCGGTGGCCACTGAACACAATGACAGTGTAAAATCAGCGACAATGCAGAAAATACCTCAGACCACTAACTCTGGCTCTGAACCCTCATCGTTCCCTTGGGGTGAGGACTCTGCGTGCAACCGCTTTTTGCTGCTCTGTAGAGACGCAACGCTTGGTTGGGGTGAGGGATGGCCTGAAGAGGATCGGCGGACAAGGTCGCGCGGGGACGCGTGTCGTTGTATGGGAGGCAGAGCATTGTTGCTTGTCGAAATTCTGTTCAACGATGGTGAACTGAAGGCTTGGGCGAAAGATGGTAGAGACTGAGGGGGTTGAGTCGCCATATCGTCTTGGTTCGTCGACATAAGCAATTTGAAAAATGAGACTAGCGCTACGCTCTAGCAGTGCGCAGACAAAGGGAACGGCGAGGCGGTGAACATTCGTGCGGAGGCCAGCACACCGAGTGGGAGCAGCAGCAACTGCGAGAAACAGTCAAGCTGAGAGTCAGATGGAGTCCATCGGCAAGAAATGGAATCCAATAGATAGGATGCCGTCAACTATACAAGGTTCGCTTCACCCATCTTTCTTCTCATTGGACTATTCGGCTCAAAACTGTCAAAGCTCCTCTACTTGGAATATATTTGCGCTTAATTCTACAGAGCATTCCGGCGAAGTCTACAAGCGGGCCCACTGCAGTATGCATTCTCGCATGTACACCATATGTCTGCATGCCCTATTCATGGTATGAAACCCATGAATTTTAATATTCGATTACTGGACAATGCCGAGCCGTCAGAAGGAGCGCTCGGGTCATCGTACCTCCTCTTTTCGGATGTACTGTAACTCGTGGACACCAAACTCATCCACACATCTCGAAACTTGCATCAGTCTGATCTTTGGGGACTCAAATCAGATACATGTTTCGGCATTGCTTCAGCCGCGACGCTGTACATGCGACTTTCGTCCACAAGAATCGTGGTAAGGCATGGTCGATGTTGATGCTTTTGCTAAACGAAGGAGGGAAGGTTGGCAAAGCTAACGACCTCATCGGAGCCTTGGACAGCCTTGGCTGAGCCCTGCTGTCTGAGAGTTTGAACTTTGATACTGATGAGATTGAGTCGGTTATCGACAGTCCAGTCTAGGCCTACGAAGCAGACCGTAATTGGGAACGGGAGACACGAGGACCCCCCCTATAAGAAACTTGTCCAAAGAACTGCCAATTTCTCGAGTTCATGTCCGGACACAATTTTCCCAATTTGGGGGTCTCATGTCCGGATGCCCGACTGGCTTGGGGTTGTCCGGACTACTTATCCGAGAGGCCTCCAAAACCCTAATCCGGACTGCCCAGGAGGCCTTAAAAATCCTCGAGTGCTTACCTGACTTATGTATACTAGCTATTTTTTCTCAATGAAGTGCAAAATCCTGTCCCGAGCACCACAAACATCACGAAACCTCACAAAATTGAGCCGAGGTATAGATACAATAGTATTCTAAATGTTCATCAACTTTTTGTATGAAAATATACAATGTAGCCAATTTGCTAAATGTGCCGTCGCGAGACTCAGACATAGTGATTTCCTGACCATGATGAGCAGATCTACTCCGATCATGCATGCTGTTCCTCCTCAAAGTTTCATTTAATCAGGACCAAGCGCCTTTGATTCATACTCTTTATTTCTTTCCAAGAACAATTGTTGTGGTGTTACACAATTCAAGAAACATTGTTCGAGCGTGACAGCTTCAGCCACATAGGCTCAGAAAATCACACTTACAGGCTCCGATTTGGCGTTGGGCGGGTCTTGAGTCTTGACTTGCGACGGTGCGCTGCACTCCGCCAAAGCCGTGCATCGGCAGGCCGTGACGTATTGTGACAATTTTGCATTACATGCATACACCTGGTCCACAACTACATTTTATTTTCAATTTTTGTCCTAGCTACTCTATCCATGTGGACGACCCCAACGACCGATCTGTCCGGGTCCGGACTTGTCCGGATAGCAGTCCCGGCCCTGGGACATCAAATGTCCGGACATTTCGGGCAAGCTATTTTGGAGGGGTCCATTTGTTTGACCTAGTCTCAGTCCCCGAGGGTCCGGTTCATGTCCGGACTACCGACAAGCCTCTTATAGGAATTATCGGGGGTCCTGAGACAACGTCAGAGCCAGAGATCGGCTTCCACAAGACCATAAAAGGAGGTTCGCAGAGTACTAGTCCACAGATGGTTCATATTCAGGTTCTTCCGTCCGGCATCTATCTCGTGATAGGTCCTTCTTGGGGACCTGCGATTGCGTAGTGTCAGCAACTTGGTAATTTATCATCTCAAGTCACACCCTTATATCCTCATGAGTGGCGCAGGAAGAAGTCGGGCAACAGAAACAGTAATTTCTCTTCGCACAACCCATTGTGCTCATGAATCGAAGACCTCACACCTTTGATACGCGTATGATATCTTGTCGAAAACCTAGGTCGGAATAATTGGTCCTGGAGGTTCTTCTCAAAGGCCACCTTCTCCCTCGTAGGAAGAGAACATACAATGAACGGGGTTCCGACGTCCATTCTGACCGGGTAGGCCTTGTCTAGACTTCTTTAGGCCGTTTCAGAATGGATCTGCCTAGGCTTCGAAATTCGTCCTGCGAAAGGAAATCGTTATTAGAGCGCGTGTCTATGGCCGCCTGCTCCCATGCGCTGTGAAACACTCCGAGTTGAACGTCTGTTCTTACGTTCAAGAACCCCGGTCGGCGATACTTATAAGGTTGCAGAGTGAAATTGGCGAAGGGTCGGAAGCTTTCCCGACCACCATGTTCGTGCCCAAAGGAATCTGACTGGTCCTCTATTCTTGAATGCCGTTGAATGCAAAGAACAATGCGAAAGATAGCGAAGAACGTTTCATGGCCAGGAACAAGGGCTCAGTCAACGGATTCCTCTTGTAGTATAAGTGATACAGGGCGCACTCGCCAAATGATCAAGAAGCAACAAATACAACAAAGCCTATATCTGGGGCCCCAAGGCGCGGGAATCAAACCATACACTGCCCACAATGTCAGTCTTGTGCCTGGAGATGAGAATGAAACATACCATCAAGTAGCAGCTTTCCGTTTTTTGCGCACAGCCAAAACAGTCACCCGGGGAGCTGGATTGTCTTCTTTGGTGCGTTGACCAGGGGCACTAGCGTTTTCTTCTGCCTTCGAAGGCAGGGGTGGGTTTTTGACCGACACCCCCCCGTATATGTAGGAACAATATGTATCGAGGGAGGTAACAGGTTCAGGAAATGGGTTCGGTGAGATATCGGAGATATAAGGTTTGCCAGGTCGACGCGGTGGCGTACGTGGAACTTCAAGGGTTGCCTTCGAGAGTTCTGGCTCGGGGGTGGTGAGGCGTGCTTTATGCGGCCCAGACAATGAAAGTGACTCTGGCACGGACGCAAGGCCCTCGCATAGTCCTTTAATAGCGCCCTCCAATGTTTCAGTGGCACGTACAGCGCGCTCAGTCGTGGAGAATTCATGGTGATTCAACAAAGATGCAACAATACGTCTGACCATTCGCGGGGGAACCTGCCCAGGCTGCGGTGCAAGCGGTGACGGTGCAGAAGCGCTGGAGATGTTAGTTGATGTCCGATCTGTCGCTTGTGAAGAAATGCCAACTGCAAAGAAGGCTGTGACAACCCCTGAGATACATTCCTGACGAAAAGACATTCGTTCCCAGAACTCGTCTGGCGTAACCTTAGTCAACTCTCCATCATGCTCATCCTCGTCCTCGTCGTCTCGAGAAGTCTCATCGGAGGGAACATGAGCAGGATGGCTGCGGCTTGTCCTTGAACGCTTGGCTTTGGGTGATCCTACGCCCTCAGCATCTGTAGTATGTGCGATCTCGTCCATGAAACGCGATTTGGGATCATCGTCAAAGGATGGAATGAGATGGCCCAAGTCTGGCGGACCACCAGTTTTAGGGCATGGCAGAGGAATGTCCGCCTGTGAGTAGGGATGGCCGTAGACCCATGGATGCTCCGTCGAAATGCCGGAGGACGGTTGTGAAGGCGAGACGCTAAGCGAATGTACCGCCTCGAGCTCGCTAGATCCAGGTAGAACATAGAATAGTCTAATCTTCACCCTGCCCTGCTCCCGGGTATTCAATTCATCAGCAACGTCGGACAAGATGCGCTTCCACCAGATACACAACTGGACATCCGCCAAAGGTCGCTTTCCAGCGAAATCAGAAGAGTTCGGGAATAAGTATTGACCCTGAGCTCGCGCAAACAGCTGTATCCAAAAATGGTCAACGTTAATAGGCCGTGTATTGGGATCACAATAGAATGTGATCAATGAGCGAACGAGAGCGGCAGTCGGGGAAGGTTTGGACGCATGTCCAGACGAATCGACTTTTGAAATATAAAGGATACCACATGATGTGATAGGAACATTGTAAATTGAAGCTTCAATCGCGGTCACCAAGACACGAGGCAGGTCGGGAGTGACCTGTTCCGACAGCAGGATGAGTATGTCCTGTAAATATGCCCGAGGACGAGGATGAGCATATGGGAACAGTCCGCCATGCTTTCGAGGTGACGAGACAAGGACATGAATGTGGAATTCGCGAGCCCCAGGGAGGTCGGCAAGAACAGCTAGCAGGCTGTCTCTAAGATTCATAGCAGACAAATGGTTCTATCAACGCATTTAAGCTGTGGCCATGCGTGACAAGTGCGCTAGGATGCAGCGTTTGTGGGCCAGTCAGAAACCAAGGGATTGAAGCCGTGTTATCCCCATGCTACTGAATGGCCACAATGGGCGCTTGCTCGATGTTCGAAGGCCTGTCGAGTTGGTCCGAGTTCGACAAAGACAGTACTCATCGATTTGCATTGATGATGAAGCTTAAGCCCATCGAACGCCATGCAATCGAAAGAAATTATGGATTCAAGTCAAGTTGGATTAGATTCGCATGATCAAGATACGTGTAGCTATACGTATGCGACTATTCATTTGACTCACGTCTGGCTACATGCCTGCGAGCCTATACGTGTATCTCACCACGAGAGGCCAGCACTGAGCCTCAAGAAGTAAAGGGCCATACAATAACATTCAGGAAGCATACAACATGCTATGCATCATACAAAACCAGAATAGACAACGTTGGCTACATTCTTTTTACAGAGAGTGACTTGTGGTACTTGAATGGTGATTACATACCGTGACGGTACTGTTGTCATAATGGCCCACGATGAGCTCCAATCATGTATCCTGTCTTGAATACAAGTGCCAAAACACATTTGCACACTCAGACTGATCAGGTGTAGGAATTAGGCAATAATACATAAAATAGGGAAATGACGAGATGCCTACAATTCCGGGACATCTGAATAAAGTTGGGAGTGGGAACTAGTTCGTTCGGCTCACCTTCACTGCTGCATTGTAAACCAGGTGTATAGCAACACGAAGGGGAGATCCATTATGTGAGTGGCCAATGTCAAAACATTCCTGGACAGCGACTGAAGCTGTGTTCATGACAGGGTACATGTGTCCATGGGGAGTTGTATACTGTAACAAAGGCCTAATCCTCGGGCATAGAGACAAGATCACATTACAAACATCCAGTCGTCGTGATTAGCCAATTTGAAGCATGAACTGATCGTAATGTTACTCGATACGCTCGGGAGTATAGCGGTTCATTGACCATTGGATAGTCGCCCACGCTATGTAGGTACTAGATCATAGCAGGAATAATGAAGCTTAAGAAGACGACAGCACATTATGCTTGACACAGAGACTGCCACGACGTCATAAATCCCAATTTGGAAAGTGTAGTGTATAATGCATTATTGAACCTTACTCATTCTCAACACGCACTCAACGTCCAGACTGAACTGCGGACCCTGGAAAACCACTGTGGGACGGGCAGCCATTGTTATAATGAATTCTCCGCCACCTATAAACGGTTGTCGAAGTTGAAGAGACTCGACATAAGTATGAACATAGGCCTGCAAGACTACCCCTCGTTTCACTTTGGAGGACAAAAGGTTCAAAGGCATACTTCCGTTACGTAGTGCTAATCGGTAACAATTGTCCAGATGTCCTCCATCAGGCAGTTTGTATATTGAGAGATACTGTGATGGATTGGAACAGCTACTCCGGTATAGTACAACGTAGAATAACGTGAGAAGCATAGCCAGCTGTAGGTAAGCTTTATCTTGGTGCATGACAGCTGTAGGTAAGCTTTATCTTGGTGCATGACAGCTGCTCTGTATGGTCTTCAATATAAATACCAGCGTATTACTGAAGACGGTGTACATAGAGCATAGGCAAGAACATGACAGCACAACAAGGACAAATCATACACGTTGTTGAGAAGAGGAGTAAAGGTTCAGTGTTTAATAGCAACGCAGAATATGTTCATAACAAAGTAAATCCGTTTGGGCTGTGATCATGACCAAGCGAATTTGGGGGATAATTTTGATGTACGAGTAATCTAGATGGTTTTCCGGTCTATGAGAACCAGCCCGTGATGTACCAGTCTGACATAAATGGGCAGGTATATGGACAATATCCGGAGGCACTGCGACTGAAGAGGTTCGCACACACAAGTTTTGAAACCGATGTCCGCATTATCTGCGGTCATCAAGAGCATAACGGTCCGCGTAATATATGCTACATCATACAGTTCTATGAACAAATTGTGGAGTACAAAGCGAAATAACTTCAACAGACATAAAATATCACGCGACATATGCAAAGGTATCTCTGGTGCCCTCGACGCGCTCGATGTACTCCTTCTCCAATAAATGATCAATGGCCTATCCATCGGTAAAGGATGGGTAAATGTGTGAGCTAAATAAGGAACAAGGAGTGCCAAAGTCGAGGGACAGACCTTTTTGATATCTTGGATTTTTGGTGAAAACCGCTGAGAGATCTGAGAGATGACCTCCTGTATCAAAAGCTGATTCTTCATGGTCTTCCTGGCTTTCATAATACTACATGTGCATGTCAGTCTCTATCTTACGCTCGTTGGATCTAAAACATCTACATACCGGACAATAGTCGCTTGAATGACGTATTTACGATCCTCGTCAACGATCTTCAATACATCAGTAGTCTCGGCCTTTTGCTCGGCCTTGATGGGAGTGTTGAGGTTGATGCGAATTTTCTTCGATTTGAAGCCTGCAAGGCAGTGAGAAAATGAAGCCTTCGGGCTGTTCCGTGAGGCATACCGGGGTTTAAATCATATTGATCAGTCTCTTCATTTATGAGGATCTTTGGCTTCACAAGCACAGCAAGAACTTGCTTCAGAATATCCTTGCTGATAGCCGTTGCAGCAGAGAGCTCATCAAGTGAGAGCGTGTCGTTATTGTTGTACTGCAGAAGTACCGCCATTTGCCAGGAACTAGTCATCAGGATGTACTTCTGATTGAGGTAGTTGGTTCGAAGTTCGTTCTTGGAATAGTTCCATAGCCATGTCAATTTACGACCGGAATGCTTCTGCTGATAGTATTTGGAGAATCGCTCGTAAGTGGGCAGGATGTCAGCAGGGATGATGAAGTCATTGTTAGGAGCGTTGATGGGCCAAAAGTTCGTACCAAGGACCATGATGCTGAAGGTAAGATCCATGTCGTCGTGATTTTGTTGCATACGCTCTTTGAACTGGTCGGTAAGATCCTTACTGAGGCTCATATCTAGACGTCATCGTCAGTAACGAATCACATGTCGCATAACGTAAACTTTACCGGTGAACATGCGTTGCAATTTGTTGGTGTACTCGAAACCACAGGCTTCCTTCAGTTTAGAAATCATGCTCGCTTCAGCTTCATCTGAAGCAGAAACACCATGAATTAGACGTTTTGATAGCTTGGTGGTGTAATATGTTTGGAAGACGTCCTTGTCGTCAATGTATTTGAAAAGCACCATCTGTCTTCACTGATCAACACTATTATGTAGAACACATCTGTCTTCATGTACGTACCACTTTGTTGAGAGCACCTTCCAGATCCTCTTCCTCCGCCATCTTGTTGTTCTTACGCAGCAATGCGTCAGCATGCTTTGCCAACAGCTCCGGCGACTTGGTTGTTGAAGTGCCAGTGGCAATATTGCGATTAACAAACTCCCTACATGCCTTGTCAAGACTCGCGACGAACCCGGCCTCGGCGCGGAAGCTTCTTGTCACAGTCTCGGAATTCTTTTGATGAACCTCCAAGAGAGCATCCACATATGCTTTAGGATCCAGTGAATCTGTCGCTGCACCTCCTTCACCAACGAGTTTCGATACCGCTGTCAAACCGGCTCTCTTGACATGATCTTCAAACCTCTTGCGTAACGGATCAAGACCTTCTGGTATCCGAGCAAGGAGTGCATACATGCGCTGCAAGTCCTCATCCTTATCGTAATCGAGCAGATTCTGGAAGCTTTCCCACATCAGCTCTGAATGCTCGCGAATAAGAACATGCTCGCATTTGCTGATAAGCCCTTTCCGGGTGTTGGTGTTCAAGTACCGCTCAACACGATCCTCTTCCTCTCGTAGACGTTCCTCTGCCTTCTTCAAATAGTCCGCCACACTATTCTCAGCGAGGAATGCCTCCGATTCTTGCCTGTAATACTTTTCCGTAGCTTCCAAGAATGGTGCTTCGAAATGCTCCTTGTAGACCTCGTAAGACACCTTGTTGATGTCTCCTTCATCCAGACCAAGGGACACAAATGAGTCAACAACCTTCTTCACCAATCCTTGATCAATAGTTTCGCCATTACGTTGTCGTTCGATCAAGCGCAAGATAGCCCCGGCGAGCTTCTGGTGCTTGCTTTGAACATGGAGAAAGAAATTGGACTTCCACTGTACAAGGGCAAGCTATTGTTCTTTGTTAACGGGATCTTGAAAAGGGAGCGCTCGTGATACATACCGTATAAACCGGATAGACGCCCTTCCTGCCCTCGTCCCGCTCACGCTTGACCCAGTGTCGATTGAGATATGTAAACAACCGATTGATATAATTTGCACCAGTTGTGTAACGGTCCCATTCAGCTGCATAATATCGCAACAGAGCTTCGTCTTGTAGAGAGTCCGATTGCTGTGAAGCAGGGGTCAGCGCGCACCCTGGTCACAGGACATACCAATTCAAACCTACCGTTTTCAGGGTCTTGAGATGATTGACGAAATAACGAATGAGGTTGTTGTACAAATCAGATCCCATTAGATTGGCTCCAGCTACCAGTTTATCAAAATGCACTCTGAGCGCTGAACGGAAGAGTAACTCACTCCTATGACCGAGACCGGGTTGCTCCCCAGCACCGTGCATCTTGGAAGATGTACAGTAATTGTATGAAACGGTGTAGAGACTCATATATTTGGAATAGGAAACGCCGGTCTGCAACTTGGTCATGATATGGTCGACACCCTCCTCGAGGTAGGCCCAAGTGGTCGGCAGGTCAGCGTTCGGTGGAGGCATAGGATAAGCACCACTGGTGGACGAAGTGCTCGCCATAATGAAGGAGATTCAGGATAGTACCTTAATGACGGGGCACAAGTGAAGGGTGGATAATAGCAGTGGTCGAGGTGAAGGGCGTTCGCAGCGTGGCGAACTGGCGTCTGCGTGCCACAACCACTTGTCACACTCAACTTTGCGTCACTTTCCTATACGATTACACAACAAAGCTATATAGCACTTTGTTCTCCAACTGAGCTTTTTGGTCTCTAGGTTGAAACCAAATATTCAATCTTAACCAGAGACGAATGCCGAACGAATGTTGCTTTGATAAAGAGAGGTTGATTGTGAGCGATTCTCTCAATACTACAGCTTTACGCCTGTATGTACCGAGGCTATACCGCCCCACAAGTTTCTCCAGGCACCACCCTTGCCCTCAAAATTTCCGCCGGTTGTAAACCCAGCATCTGCGATCATCCGAGCGAAGTCCGGCTGAGTAGGGAACCTACGGATCGATTCCACCAGATACTGGTAGGACTCCCGATCCCCTGCAAGAATTGTTCCGAGGAGGGGGATGACAGAGAAGGAGTACTGATCGTACAGACTACCGATAATGTACATTTTAGACAGAGTTAGGATCGATATAAATTACTCACGCGCCCAACAGTGGATTGTCCACTTTGCTGAACTCCAGGCAAGCAAACGTTCCACCAGGCTTCAGGACACGATATGCTTCTTTTAAAACATCAGAGATGGACGTGCAGTTGCGAATGCAGAACGCAATAGTATATAAATCATAACTGTTCGAGGAGAATTGAGAAGAAGGCAGCGCTTGTGCATTAGCCTCGCAGAAGGCAATTTGAGGTGCTAGATTTTTGTCAAAATAATCGGAATAATTAGATCACAGCAGGGGCGTACTATTATGATACATCGTCTTCTTGAACCGCTTGTGACCCTCTTTCAGCATCTCTCCGTTGATATCCACGACGTCCACGCTCGTTTCTCTGTCTGCGTATTGTTCTCTAGCGAAATCAAGTATACGCAATGCAATATCGCCGGTTCCCCCTCCAACGTCTATGCATTTCGTAGGTCCTTTCGATCCAGGCTTAAGAAGCGAGACAAATTCGTCCTTCCATAGACGATGAACGCCCAGAGACATGGCATCATTCATGAGATCATACGACGAGGCCACCGAGTCGAAGACATTTCTGACTAGAGATTCTTTACTCTCTTCGGGAACTGTTTTAAACCCAAAATGTGTAGTCCGCGAAGAGTCCTGGGTGTTTTGGGGAGCTGCCTGATTGTGATTGAACCTAGCGAACTTTGCAGGACGAGAAAATTGACATGCTCTCCGGGCCAGTGTACTGGAGACACAACGCATAACGATGCAAGTGCAGTGATTAGGGACTTCACCAGGCGTTCTCAGTTATGGTTGGACCCTGAACACCCCGTAACTATTTAGGGAAATAAGTAATCTGTGATTTCACTGTCAGCGACCTTGGATATCTGTTTCGTTCATTTATTATGTCCTCGACAGCTTCGCAGAAAGCAAAAGCAAAAGCACCTTCCCAGGACGAGCATGAGCGTGAGCCGCGTGAAGATTCCTCGTCAAGCTCGGACTCGGATGCAGACACTACCAGCAGTGACTTCGACTCTTCAGAGAGCGATTCGGATGAGGAAATCACTCAAGAGTTTCTTGACTCTTTGCTCGACAAGGCGAGACGAAATGCGACTTTGATTGCGCACGGCGGATACGGCAACGAAGTTGCTGAGGATGCGCAGGAAGAGGAAGTAATCCAACTTGATGAAGGGACAAAACCAGAAGAAAGGTGCGCTCACTCCTCTACCACCAATTTAATTTTCTAATACATATTCAAGACCCCTGCCGTTGTTGGACACAGGATCTCTTCCTACTCCATATATGAAGCTTGCCGAATCTCGGAAAGCAGGACCTTCGACAATACGTGATTTAGATCTCGAACGGGTGGAACAAGCAGCGTCTTCGCTTACTGCGCCAGCGGTTTCTATACCTCCACCAGCGCTGACCAAGTCTGCCAAGCCTCTCACAAAAAGAGAGAAGAAGGCAGTATGTATATTTTCATCGTTCATGCATCAATCTCATGTATCACTTCTGTTCACTTATGTAGCTCAAGAACAAAACAACTGGCCCGAGTTGGTTTGACCTTCCTGCACCCGCCGAAGCGGATCTATCTCGGTTGTATCGTGAAGTAGAGGCTATGCGTCTGCGCAATCAGCTTGATCCAAAGCGATTCTACAGAAGGGAGGAAGGAGAAGGAAAAGGAATTAAGGGTTTACCAAAGCATTTTGCGGTAGGCTTTCGTTCGTGTATGCGGCTCAGGGGTGCCATTGATGATTTGCTTGGTCTTGCACGCAGATTGGTACCATAATTCCCTCGAACACTCCGTTTGGTACTGCTAGTGCTGATAACCTCAGCAGAGTGAAGAGAAAACGCACCATCGTCGATGAATTGGTTGACGATGCCGAGGCGAGAAGCTATGCGAAAAAGAAGTTTAAGGAACTACAGGCCGTGCGCGGTGCGAGAGGAAGAGGTACACTTGCGCAGAGGAAGGCAATGCGGAAGCCGAAATGGTAACAGATCAGAGAATGATGTGTGGATACATGTGTTTTACTCGGCTTCTACGTGGAGAAGTGGCCTCCGACCGAAGTTCAAATTTGTGCTCAGTTGCCTGGTTCTGCCTTGGGGGCATGACCCTGAAATTGAACTAGTCGGACCGCCTGTACTCCATCTTGTACTATACGTGTTGGAATCGAAGGCCTGTCGCGGACCTGTTTGCCCCTTATATGATTAAGTCGCATGCAACTGCCCAGAGCTGTCCTCCTAGTCAGTAGCTACGCCGCGAGGTGTGCCGCAACGGTTTGGGAAGTAATGTACTGCAATAGTACCGCAACTCGATACGCGATTGCGAAAGGAGTTTGAACATCTTTCATATAACGTCAGCGATGCCCTTGTTAAGTTCCAGTCCCGGCGTGTTGTATAGGCTGTTCAGTCGGGGAACAACACTCGTTACAACCTCCCAAAGTTAACTGCGACGGAGAACACAGTCTCGATAATATAATATTATACGTAAATAAGTTAGAGCTGCTTTTCCACGAGGGAAGGCGATCTGGGTAGCGGTGCAGCGTTGCGTACGAATCTCGACATAACCTGTATCATCGGCTTCCTCCATGCAGCCGTCTCAAACATCTCTCCGTGATCTATACCAGAGAGGTAAAGTACCTCCAGGCCATCGTGTTGCCATCTATACTCCGGGTCATCAGCGCGGCTCGTAAGGTACTTCCATATCTCTTCCGTGTTTATGAGGTGATCGCGTTCAGCCAGCACAACTGTCACGTGCCGTCCAACTAGGTCTTCCCTCCAGAGGACGTTTTCAGGCATGTGCCAGTTCCGCTGAACCGCGCGCGCGATGTCCGGATCTCGGCACGCAAAGTACCAAAACTTCCACTGATTCGTTGATCGCGGCGTGCGGTAGATGAAGTTGTGCGTCAGGTCAGGCCTGTATAGCAACAGCGAGACGGGGTCGACTAGGAGTGAAGCAGAGACCCGTCGGGACAGCAGCGGGTCATGTAGAATATGTGTAGTCAGGATAGCGCCGTAGGAGTGCCCCGCCGTAACAACCTCTTGGAAGCCGTGGTGATCGAGTACCCGCTCGACAGCAGCGAGCATCTCCTCGCGTGTGAGGTGCCGAGAGGTGACCCGCATGCTCATGGGGAGGTCCTCGATTGCTATAATGCCCACATCTGGCTCCGCTCGGGCAACCTCAATCAAGAATTTCACGTAGACCCATAACCCCATCTTGGCAGACATCAGTATTGAAACACATACGAGGGCGTGGTGAAACATACCCCTAAGCCATGAAGGAAAAGAATAGGTCGCTTCGTCCGCGAGCGATGAGGGCGATACCAGTAGCCAAGGTCAGGGTGTGGCGATTGTTGCGAGAAAATGGTGAGAATTCTAGGGGGGAAGCAAAAAAGCCAGTTGTCGAGATTGAAATGTTTGAAGCCATTCCATCTCATCATTAACCAAACATTAGTGTCTAGGAATAGCATAAGCTGTCGTAAAGGCAGGCCAATGAGCAGAAAGGTAATAAACTGAAATTATGAATGCTCACGGTGTAGCAGAGCAAGGGCCGGTGAAGCATTTTGACAGTGTCGAACGTGAACGCCTTGCTTGTAACGTCTTCATTCCGTCCAGGCTCTAGACCTTGGCCAATGAACGCTTCAATTTGGGTGATGTATTTTTCTAGCTCGTCCTCCCATTCTGGCTGTATACCGCTTCCGTCATCACCGAATAGCGCCCAGAGTAACCACTCTTTGACGTTGTCCCGCTTGATGGTTTCGGCTGGTCCTTGGGAAGAGGTATACCACCCTGTCGCTCTATCGGACTGACAGATGTGCGGCAAGATCTTTGCAAAAATAGCTTCGCGTTCTGCGCGGAACGGAGGTGGTGGATGGGTAGCACGCTGCCCATTGAATTGTCAGTTGAATGATCAGATTGAGACTTAACCAGCATAGCATCAGGACATCGCGAGCAGGGGCGAATGTCCAGAAGGCTTGTACGTGCATGTTATAACGGCAAAGTACCGCATTTTGTCCGGTGATCACCGGCGTCAAGCAGAGCAGCAGACACCAAGTGTTGGGACAACCAAACATTTGTCTGATACAAGGGCACCGTCAAGCATACGATGCGGACCGGCCAATCATCCTCTCATCACACATTCTTCTGGAACACAAAGACTGTACTCTTCAGGTATGCGGGTGAAATGGCCCACCTTCTGCAACAACCGGCTCCTGGGTAAGTACACGAACAGATAGAAGACGGCCTCCGCGACCGCATATGCTCCGAGCCATGGTGAATACAGGAACCTGCCTGTGTACCAACTTGCGAGGATATATCCAATACTGAGTGGCGCGACAAGCCGAAGAAAGTGGATGACGGTCAGGAGAAATATATGTTGCGGGTTGAACGGCGAGAATTCCAGCATTGTGGTCACAAAAAGCTGTGAGCACTGCAGAGGGTGAAATTTCCAGCCCATTAGTTATCTAGTGTTCCAGTTTTATGTGGTGTCCCGGATCGTCCTTTCCCATGCCCATGCTTTGGACGCCCATGTTTGCAGTGAAACGGCGATGCCCTGCAAGGCCGCTAGGGTGGCAAGATTCGGAAGTGTCTTTACCTCGTTAGTGAACACCCATTTGCAATCATTAGTATGCATAGCGTTGATGTCTGGGAATGGGACTGCGGCACGTAATCTGCCAGTGATGCGGCCCCCTTGACAGCTACCAGACCAACGCCATCCATCTATGACATGGCTACCTGTAACACATCGGAGAGCCCGGGGACCTCAGAGATGGCTCCAGATGAAATCGTGGACTGATGGGTGAGACCGACATGGCCGGCGGTGCCTGTCTTCAACGATAAGAGAGGCAGTGCCTTCATCGCCATCTGTAATCATTCACCAGGCCAACTGTGCGCAAAGGTGTATGTGAAACGGCTAGGTGACACTGTGCAGACGAGTTGTAGTGAAATTCCCGTTCACATTGCCGACCGGCGCCCGATTGATGCAGACTGCTTTGACATCGTAGTAATTGCTCGGACGTGGGTGGCTTGCTTGCTCGATTTGATCACTGAGAATGCGGACCATCGAGTCGCCTATCTCCGACGAGAGGTTGAACAACCCGCATTGTCAAACGGAATGTCCACTCTCCTGCCAAATCCAAAACTTGCTTTTTTCCTCGTGGAGTAACGAAATCCGCATATTATGTTACGCGAAGGAGACGGGAGACGATCAAGGCACCCCAAATGCCCTAAACTTGCAGTCAGCGTAGCTGCTGGGACCGACCCGGAAACCAAGCGGATACCTGGATGGTGATGCAGCTATGGGTGATGACTGACTCCTGAAAACCGTATCAACGTTCTAATATATACTCAATGTATAGGACATAGAGATGATCCGTACTCACGGCGATCGCAAGGCGATGGAGAGAAATGGTTGCCGTTGTCCAGGCGCGCGCCTAACGTTGTCACGTGCGCGTGACACCGCGCGTCTCATGCTCTGACTCGCGGTCTTTCTCTTCCCCTCCAACGCGTTGGAAATTGTGCGGGCCTTTGGTACAGTACGCTGATTCCAGAGTGATGAGATTGCTAGCACTTACTGATACAAGCATTCTTAGACTCCTTCCCTCAAGTTGATGCCATGGCGCCACGAGCGCGCGCAGTGATGGAAGGTATCAGGCATCCGTGATGACCTGTCTCTACAGAATCGCCCGCAGTGCATCTTGATGCGAGATGAGGGTTTCTCGCGGTCCAAGTCCGACTATGCCCATAAGCTCGGCTCCAGGCGCCATCACCGAAGATACCGTGTAAGTACTCCAAGGGCACCGCCACTCCGAAGTTGCACCACTATCCGTTGTGAGGCATGTGAGGGCAAGAGACGTGCAAACAAATTTCGATTATCCGTACCCCATAACCCGTAGTCCCTTACCTCGGGCGCATAACTAAATCTAGGATAAAATTGTGGGTTTTTTAATGATCTCATCTTTTCGTTCATTACAACATACTGTGAATCTTGTCTCTGCGCACGCGCATGAACAGCTTCTGCCACCGGATGCTCGCCTGTCTTACGCCCTTGGCTGACACGCGTGAGTCGGTTATTGTCGTGTTACCCAAGCTGGAAATCGCAAATGCGAGACACGACATCATCGCGATTCGCAGGACAGCTAGCCCATCTATAACGTTATTAATATCTGCACCAGCACCGACGATGATCGATGGACGTGAATCAGTGCAGCTTGTCGTTTCGACTTGCGTTGCCGAACCCGGCTTGAGCAACGGTAACTTCCTAATAAGGCTCGGACACTTCCACTTTTAGCATCTCTCGCACATAGTACGTGACGTCATCGCACTCTCTTCGGACTGCTTCTCAATTCGAAAGGGGACGCATGAACGAGAGCATCAGAAATACATATATAAAGGGTCCGTTTTCCGTGTCACCGAACCCACCTTGCTCCATCAGTATACGAGTACTCTTGCAATTCTGACATGGGCAAAAAAAGTACAATCAACAATAGAAGGTATGAGAGGGGCTGTTTGTCGACTTATCGAACAATCCAAAAGGATGACATGACTCGAGACTGTCTTCAATTCAGTAGCCTCTCAAACGGACCCACTGGCTTCTCGAACAAAGGGGAGCATCATGCGAGACAAGGGCCGCTTCGTACCCTTACTCTGGGATCTGATTGAATATTATGACCGTCATCCTCAGGATTGGCTATGTATCATAGCCTTTGATAAGACCACTAGCCATGCTTCCGCATTGCTATTGACCTCGCAGAAACCTTGGGCTCAACGACGGATTTCTAGCAATAGCCGAGCGTTGGCGAAGGAGCTTTGGACAGAGGTATCTCG
Source organism: Taiwanofungus camphoratus (assembly GCA_003999685.1). Classification (NCBI taxonomy): domain Eukaryota; kingdom Fungi; phylum Basidiomycota; class Agaricomycetes; order Polyporales; family Taiwanofungaceae; genus Taiwanofungus; species Taiwanofungus camphoratus. Next base: position 2,206,196 of record CP021226.1, read on the forward strand.
GAAATGAAACGAAGTCATTGAATGGTTTTCAGTTGCATTTTCGAAGCACGAAAGCACAATTGTACAGCTTACACGATCCATTCACCCAGGTGATTACCGCCCGAATGAAGACAGACCCAGGTCCATTGTCGAGATCGAAGCGAGAAGCGGCCCATCGAGCTCCGGCTAACGACCGAAAAATCGCAAATGGATGCCACGGAAAGACTCGGCATCGGACAGCGCTCGCATATGCGACTAGCACTCGAGCCTGTCGAGGATTCGGCTAGTCAATGCGGTAGTTGGGCAGCAAGCCAAGGCCGTGGCGAAGATTCTAGCATGTTGCAGTGCGCGCGGGGGCGGAAATGAATGCCAGACTGGGCCAAGAAGCCTGTGCGGAGCCGAGTTTTCATGGACGGCGGAAAGTGAGTTGCGTGGTTCTACGCCAGTGCCGGGGTGATCGCAACTCATTCGTTCATTGTGATCACATTGCAGCTGTCACACAGGAGTAGGAGGCTTCCACTCGACAGAGGCAGTACCACCCCCGCCGTGGGGCTGTACAAGGCTTTCAAACAGTTGAAAGCCAGGTGAGCACGTAAAGCAACGTAAATCCCTTTCTGTGGTCACTCTTCACGTTGCCGACCTCGGAGGAAAACTGACCATGTCAATTAAACAAACAAGGGCAGCCAATCGGATGAGGGGTCGTTTATGAAAAGAGATCACGTGCTAGATCTCGTTTCCCTAGATCCTGTGTTGTTCTTTTATTCCGATGGACCCAGTTGCTTTAGGTGTGGCGTCTCGATAGCTGCTAATTCGAATTCGAGGCTGAGCTGGCTTCTTCAAGTCTCTCTCGCTGCTGGCACTGGATGCTCCCGCGGTTATGAAGTGAAGGTCAGTGGTCTGACCTCTTCCACAGCGCCCGTCTGATCTGTCTGACGCGCTGACACGCGTGTCTCCAGATTTTACCTTTCCCGTGCTACCTCCATCCCCTTGTTTCTACACACAAGCAGCATGACAACGTCGTCTCGCCCTACGTCGTCGGCCTCCATCACTCGTCCCTTTCGTTTCTCTCAGGTGGATGATGCGTCACGCCGGTCGTCTACGAAACGGCAAGAGCCCCAGGCTCTGAGTCGCACGCGCACGTCATCTCTCCCTCCCCGCTCTGGCGCCGCGGACCCCTTCACGGCGCACCCGAGCGGGTCAGCGTCGTTTGTCACTTATGAGACGGAGACATCAACACTTGTCTCGCCGGCACAGTCGCCAGCAACGCAGTCGCTGGCGTCGCTCCCGAAGCGCGCTCGGGGTAGCCTGCTGCTGGCGGCGTCCGGCCTGTCCTTCGGCCGTCCCAAGAGTAGCAAAGGCAAGAAGAAGGGCCCCGATCCCCCAGCGCAGTCACCGTTTATGTTTTCGGAGGTTATTGAGATCAGTGCACCGCCCAGAACAGAGGATGAGGACGAGGAGCGGGAGCGGCTCCGTGACGCTGCGGCGCAGTCAATTGGGCTGGATCCAGTACTACTGGAGGAGCGAAGCATCAGCGAGGAGGACGAGACGCGTACAACCTCAACGACGCCGACGCCAAGTCTCCCGCCGTTCCCGTCATCCCGTGTAGCCTTGGAACCATTCGAACAGCTGTCCGCACGGATCCCGAAGCACTACCCGCCGCCATCACTTCTGATGTTCGCGCTTTCACGGCAGTGGAAGATGCGCTTTCTGATACTGACGTCGACTGGGCAGCGCGAAGCATGCCTCCACGTGTTCAAACACAGCGGGCCTGATGAGCGTGAGTTGGAGCGACTGGAGATTGGGGCGGACAGCAGGGCATTCGTGGCGGAGGAGGAAGTGGGCGGGCGGCGGGGCGTCGTGAAGGTCGGCGGAACGGACGGGACTGAGATGACGCTGCAGATTGTAGACCAGGATCAGGCACAGAGCTGGATTGCTGCTATCAAGCAAGCCGTCCTCAGCCAGAGGTACGTCGGTTTTCAGACTGCCCGGTGCTTGCTGACTGTCATAGGTCTGCACGCGCGGGGCTAGGATACATGTCACATAGCCCGAGCGGCTTCGAGCCGCGGGGTGACCTGGATGTGATGTTGTCAATGCGTGCACAGGGCATGCTGTCATCGCCGACATCGAGCACATTCTCTCCCGAGATATCAGGCCCGAGCCAGTCGCAACGCTCAGCGTCGGTCACTCGCTCATCATCAACCGCAGTATCCGCACTGCGGGGCCTATTTACGGGCTCGGGCTCACGCCCGCGCTCGCCTTCGTCCGCGTCAACCGCCACGGGAGATTTAGACGGTGACCTGGAGACACAGCATGACGACTCCTTTGGTAAGGCGGGGACAAGTCTGCTGAGCATGCTGCGGTCAAACAGCGTGTCGAGCGAACGTCCGACATCACCTGCCTTGTCTACCGCACCTCACTCGCCTTCGACACCATCAACACCTCGGGCTGAGTCGCAGGCCCTTGTATTAGCGCATCTAGACCGGAAGATCCTTCAAGACAAGGATATGGAGCTAGTTGAGGCTAGGGCCAGCACATCTAACGGTCATGGCAACGGTATCGCATCGCTGATCACAGGCGGAAGTCATATTGCAGCAATGCGCGGGTTTGGCTCACCATCGCTGCAGCCGCCACCGAGAAGGCGTGCGTGGACATCCAGCGGCGTCCCGATGGGCCCAAGAGCGCCGCCGGATGGTCCATCGTACGCTTATACGCATCATAATGGGAGTCATGCGGAGAGTTTTGGTCTGCGACAGACGAACGGCAGTACCTGGTTCTCTGCGAACCCACCTGCGTCCCCAAAGACGACAGGTACAGGGAGCTCCAACTCACATGGAGAGGCTCGGCCGCGGACATCGACATCGTCTGTATCATCCTATGCGTCGGCATCGCCAGAACCTCGCACGTCCTCAGACCTTGGCAGCAGCAAGCGATGGTCGCGGCAGGGTACGCTCCCCCGCAGGCTAACGCCGCCCGATGGTTTGCCACCTGCACCCCCACCTTCCCAGTCGCCACCAAGTTACCGCTCTTCGATGCAGCGGCATCCGTATGCAGCTGAGACCACCCCAAGCCGCTCGCCCTCCGTAAATTCTAGTCCTCAGAGCCGTGGGCTTGGCCAGCAGAATTTCTCCAAACGTGCTTCCGGCTCCTCCGCGCACAGCGTCAGCACCGTTAGCACGACGCATTCACGCGGTGGTGGGAGTAGTCACATCGGACATCATCGTCCAATGTCGTCTCACAGGACATCCGTGCCTCCCCCGCAACGTCCGGCACCCATTGCAGCCTTGCCGCCTACACCATGCGAGGGGACGCCCGCTACAAAGCCTCCAAATTCTGCACCATCAGCCAAAACATCGCTCCGCCAGTCCCTGTCACTGCGTACGAATAGACTGTCACTGTCACCTCCCACACTCCCACCGTCGTCCTCGCTACCTCCCCGTCCGGACGAGCCGGGCTTCCGATTTCACAGGCGTAGCACTAGTAACGGCAGCGCCACGCTCTCTCCCATCCCTGCTTCACCGACCCCCTTAGTTCCCCCATTTCCTCCCCCAAGCGGCCCTCTTCCACCAACTCCCGAAGCGCAACCCACATCCAGAGCCGCATCTATAAAACAACGGCTGCGTATGCTCAGCGCGCCCGCTCCCTTGCCGCCACCTCCAACCAGTCCGCCGGCGCCGCCGCATCCACCTTCGCCTATCCCGTCCACCATCAATCCTTATTCCGTCCCTTCGACACCTATTGGAGAACCCATTACCACACTTCAAAATGATCCCACTTTCTTGTTTTCTTCGCCTCCTACTCCTCCGCTTCGAAGCCCTCTACGATCACCATCTCCGGAGCCGTCGCCTGAGTTGAATGGAATGACATCCTTGTCCCCGCCGCCCCGTCGGGGCTCTCGACGGATTTCTCCACAGGACGAAGAGGACGCTCAAGAACGGCCATCTACGGCGGACGCCGCAGGCACGGATGTCAACCACCACCATATGTCGCTTTCTCTTTCTCCTCCTTCAGCTATCTCTCTGGTCAATGTGTAACTAATTAATCCATGTGGCCTTTTTTGCTTGTTGCTCGATCCCTGTTTCGGTTTTCTTTCATAGGCATTTCCTGCAAGTGTACTGTACTTCACTGATATTACAAGTTATATTCGCAATCGTATCAATACAACACCAAAGCAATGCGAGGATCAAAGACAACAATTATGCGAAGCTATTTTCTACATCCGCGCTATCGTCTCCAACTTCGAGATTCGCGAACTGCGGAAACGAACAAATTGTGAACATCTGTACCGTGAGAGGAATGCAAGACCAACTTACCGAAAGGAATGCGGCAGGGCGATGCTCTTCCGCCCAGAACAGTAGTGGAGTATCCAGTGTCATCGAGTAGTTGATCGACGGCGCCCACAACTGCGTAAGTCCAATACCGTAATTCCAAACACGGCCTTCGGGAACCAGGGTCATCCCAAGTACCCGATCGGAAAGTAACAATTGGACCCGTTCTGACATATTCGGGTTGAAGCCCTTCAAGAACGATTGAATCAGAATGTGGGCAAGGCACAAAGTTCAATAGTACGTACCGGTGGATTTGGTGAAGTGTCGCTATTCTTTCTTCCCCACTCGAAGCCAGCAACGGAAAGGGAGTGTGCAGACAACGACACCGAGCCAGGAGTGAAGGCACATGTCAAGCAAATAGATGACGATCCCCACTCTGGATGATCAGCCATCAGTTTCCCTTGCGTCGTCACGTCGGTCGGAGATAGATGAGGAATCTCTAAGGCTTGTGTCTTAATCCAACCCAGTGGTTCCAAATCCTTCAACAAGAAATCGTCTTTGGGCAACTGTGACGGTAGCTCTACGCTATTGTTGCTGCCCCGTTGTGGTACCCAAGCAACGGCCTAAATTTCATGATCGTGAGCATGTTTGTTGACCTGATCAAGTCATGGATACTTCACCTTAATTTCCTTGACTTGCTTGTTGTCAGGAGGCGATGCACCGTACAGGAAAGCAGCAACTTGCGTGCGCAGGTCAGCTGCAGTTATAAATGCACGCAAAATATTCTTGGGAAGGACATAGGTGTAAGAACCAGCATCATCCCTGACATCGTCGTTGGAGACATAAATGTGCTGCAGTCGGAGAGGTAAATGGGTAGCGGAGATTGCTCGTACACGCCAATCAGACTTGCTACTGAAAACTTGCTGCTCATAATTTGTGGCTGCAAGATCGACGTTAGAGGTGGAACTCATAATATCATTCGCCTGACGTACTAGTCACGGTCTGGATGGCGTCACCATGTATATTGGTAGTTTGTCTGTGAAGCGGTGTCAAAATCAATTGTGGAGATAGAATCACTGAACTCACGTCTGCACGGCGGTAACTTGACTTTGGGCCTCGGAACTCTTTTCTAGCTCAGCCATCTGCTGCCGTTGCACTGATGGAGCTGCAATTTCCTGTCCCAAAATGATGTCCCTGATCTCACTGGCAGTCAGAGAGGCAATGTTGACACTATTGCGCTTTCCGAAATCCTATCATATCCCAATTAATGAGGCTTGGTGAAGGCACGCGGTGAGGGTGTACGTACAGCCAAGATAAGATCCTTCAAGGCTACTTCGACCTTAATCCAGTCTTCATCACTCAGAGATGGCCATACAAAATGAGGTTCAGTGATTGTGTTCTTGTCTGGTCGCAAGATGACCTTGGCCTTCTCATTGTTCACGTGAAGACCTCGGAGTAGTAGAATCAAACGAGAGAAGGCCGTATAGCTGGAGATAGATTTGAGCCAGTCATCTAGGCGATAGCGAATCAGTAAGCGCAACGAAAAAACGTTAGGTAGCAAACTTCACCATAAAGGTTAAACAGGACCATCTGCGGTTGAGTTGCACGCTTCATACGAATTATTGACTTTCAGCAACGGCTTACTTAACAAATAAAGGAATTCATACCAAAATAAGGTCACCAAACTTCTCCATTTTCATACACGCCTGGAATGGCAGCTGAAGCTCGCTTCCCTTGATGACAATATTGGGGAAGTCCAACAAGTGTACCTCGAGAGGATCTGTCATGTGCCTAGTGAATTCTGAAGGTCTCCTTCAAGAAACAAAGCGGTTACCTAACATGCCCTTGCGAGTCACGATGACCTGCTTGGGCTGTTCTTCGACGGGTAATGATCGTACCAACGCAGCCACTTCTTCCGCAGTCTTCCATTTAGCCAGTTGGCCAAGACGCTTCTGGCCAGCCCACACGCTGGTGTGGATGATCTTCAAGAACAGCTGACCAGAACGAGGATTGAAAATAAAGATAGCACCATCTGATAAACAACGTCAGCCAATGTATATCTTATACATGTGTCCCAACTTACTGATTGGCTTGGTCGTCAAGTTACCCTCAAAGGTCTTGTGGCTAAAGCGTGGAAGTATAAGCGCCTTGTTACTGGCAGGAATTAGGATGTGCTTACATCGTCACACGATATACATTGGTGTCATCCACGAACCCTGTAGAAGTCTGTAAGAAGATGAGTGCACACGACAGGGTTAGCACTCACAGATGATCTGATTTGAGAACAGCTCAGAATAATTCTGCAAGAATGATTTAGCCACGACACTCCTTGACGCGATGAAACAAAACACACTTGACTGTTCAGGTACGGCTCAGTAGGCTCTGACGAGTAAAGCTGTAAACCCTTCCGAATGCGTTCTCGTAATACGTGACACGCAGGGTTTGCTTTCATGATTTTGGCCATGGCTTGCTGAATGAGAGGCTTCATCCCGGGGAACCAATTGCCATAGGCAGACCAAAGATTGTACGCCAAGTCCATACCAATCATCACTCCGGTAGGTGAAGGGTAAATACTCATTGAATCGGAGATCTGGGGAATAAAAAAATTAGACTCCAACAACAAAAAATCCATGGATACAACTAACGTAATCCAAGAATTTAGCACGAGTATAACGCTCGATGTCGTGAGTGTCGAAGTCCCCCCATCGCAATTGTACGTCGATCCAGTACTTGTTACTAGTGGTGCCGTCAAGGACATCTTTGCTCTATAACATGCAAACGTAAAGCTTGGTTGGAAAACCGAACAAATCTGACTTACGTCCGTCACAAGCGAGGGCCTTGAAATGTTCCACTGCGAGAATGATCATTACTCAGTTGTTTCAACAGCTGTCGAAATTCTCACTTTATAGGCAGAGAAGAGTAGAATATCAGCGCAAGACGAATTCATCTTGTAACTCTTTCGAGGGTGAATCGTCTCTTTCTGTACCGTCTCTATCTGCAGCGGCTCAAGTTCTTGGTCGAAAACTTGACACTGGACACGAATTTGGGGTAACTATACCGTGTTCAAATGTGACGGAAATGCCACTCACCAAATCCATAACAACACTTTCATGAACTAGTGAAATGATGATAAGTCGCAGACAACAAGGAGAGGATAAATGACAATACGTACTCTTCTGCCATAAATGTGCACGGAATATCTGAATTAAACTGATCTTCAGGGTTGGGATTTTACCGTGCCTGCCAACTCGTCAGTAACTGAGAATGATTCCAAATCGAGGAACACTAACATAAAGATCCCAGTTAAGTCGAGCTGGACTTGGAAACCGACATAAACATTGGCACGATTGATAGTGGGACTCCACCACAACGTGAATCGACGGTTTGGAATTTGATTGAGACCAGATCGTTGTGCATTGGTCAGTTTCTTGTAGCGCATAGATTCTTCGAAACCAGATGCCTTCTCCCAGAAGAGACCTGCCATATAATTGAGTAAACATTGCCGATCCACCAAGGTAGAGACTTGCCTTCCCACGTCGGGAAGTAAGTTCCCTTGAACAGAGTATGTTCAAGAATCCCTTCGACACCTCCTAACGCCGCAATGACATCGACACGGTAATTATTCAGCTGCCATAATTTGCCGTCATGGCGTTGTGATGTCCACCAGAACGGATTGCTGTACAGTGCGGCAAGTTAGGCAGAAACCGATAATAAACTGATTATACGAACTGTTTGAGCAGTTGATATTGTTTCCAATCAGTCCGCACACGCCAGCCACGGTCATAAGCCAACCTAATTCAAAGGAAACGTCACACATAAAAGATTTCGCATGAAGCATTTGGACTCACGTATGACGGTCCTTTTGAAACAATGTGTTAATTCTAGGAATTCCGCGGTCCCAGCTATCTTCAAGATCTTCAAGTGTCAGCCGTCGGTTTTGAGCGTTTGCCTCTTTCCGCTTCATTGAATACTCCGACCAAACACGAGCCGAATCCAAGAACTCCGCCTCCCAAGGCTGAAGATATCGGTATAAGTTCGGAATCAGTTGATCCTCTTCATGCGACATTCCAGCTCGGAAATGAGTCACTGAGGGGCAAGAACATAAGCTTTCAGTTATGCCAACATTGAACGAAAGACATTTACCTCCAACATCAGTTTGCTTTGACCATCGAAGATCACTTTGAGGTATGAGTACATGGCCCATGGAAAGCATACCTAGACCACCGAGTTCCTGCCATCATTGTCAGTCTTGATTATAATGTCAACGTAAGACACTATAACAAACTTTCGGCGTATAGAAAACTACAGGCGGGAAACGGGACGGCATTTTGCTGTTTAACCCAATTTTGACACGAGTTTGAATCTTGTTCTCGGCCTTCACCAAAGCATCCAATAGTTCGTTCGTGTGAATCACCGCCTCGCGATAATAAGTCATGAGACCAATGAGCGCGGTATTCCATTTGTTGACGATCTTCGAGAATGTAGTGGATCCCGAGCTCATCAAAACCTGTCGAATCCTATTGTTGAACTGTTGAACACCTGTATATGGACAGATATTATTTATATCTGTTTGCGAAGAAGCAACTTCTTACTAACCTTCATCGGAGACGCGAAGGAATGCTTGCGCTGTTCGCTCTTTCGTTTGCTCGTTGGTCAGGTTCCAGACAGCATCCTTCAGAGAAAACTGTTCTCCACCCATCGTCCTGATCTTCGGAAGGATTCGAACCTCGAAACCGCACATGGAAAATAGTAATTGAGGGTTGTTCTTGGAATAGACGCTGACGAAGGTGTCCTCCCATTCAATGGTTGTCAACGAACGAGGCAAGCTCTGTTTCACATTCCAGAAGACAGCACGACCCAGATTGACGTCATGTTTGATGAGTCGCATACGACAATCCCTGGGCCAGCAACGCTTGTTGTTGTAACCAATAACATTGTTGTTAGTGGGATCTGGATTTGCACTGAGGTAGCGCTGGATGAGGTCCCGAGATTCCTCAGCGGTAAAGCGGAAGAGGATGTGAAGCCTGTCGACGTAACGCGAGTACAAGCGAATCGGGTGACGAGTTTCTGTCGCAGAATCACGATACTGCAAGAAATTGTTGGGCATTTGAGGGGGGCCTGCCATCTCACTCGCCCGTTGTAGGCCGAGAATCAACAGATCAAGAACCAAACCATAATACTGAAACACGAAGGCGGAGAACTGCAGACCACGAATCAGGCCGTAGGCATTGGTGTGAGCCATGTCTAAAACATAAGCCTAAGTTTCTGCATCCTCATCTATAATGATATATCTTACCCTTGTACGTCAAAACTAAAAACAGGTTGTATCAGTGCCAACGAAATGTATTGGTGATAATAAATACGCACCAGTATTGTTCTTTGCTGTAATGTAATCAGCAAGATTATGGTCCAAAATGAGACGAAGTAGACGATTCAACAACGTCAGGTCGATCTTCTCATATACCTTGGAAAGAACTGTCTCCATGAGAACGTTGCATTCGCCTTCACTCGTTTCCCATATGTCCGTCAGGTTGTTAATACCTTGACACCACTGTCCTCGGGTGGTCAGCAATAGTCACAATAGGGATGCAGCTATGAAACGAACCTTGTAGACGAGGAGAGGTGGTGGTTCCGTGTCCTATTATATCAAATGTTAGCGCGAAGAGTGGTTACAAGCTCAACTGAGACTCACAGCAGGCTTAATCCATGCAGGAAACAAACCCCGTTTATCAGCCCTAAAAGGAACTTCAGCAGACAGCCAGTGATGCAGAACCACTATATTTACTCAAAGAATAGGAATTGGTCCAAGTACTGCATCAACCGTGAGCTTTATCAAATACGTAATGTTAATAATCGACTTACAGCGTCCGTGATCTTCTCTACCGGTTCAATGTCATAACATGGAATTAGTTTGTCATATGTATCGAAAAACTCGATTCCGGACTCTTTGAAGGCACGCTGAGTAAGGAGTAGACGCTTGATTCGCGACAAACCTTGCAATCGCGTGCTTTAGGATAGCTCAAGACGTTATAAGAAGAGGACTCACATTCATGCGGATTATCATATGCCTGCTCGATCAGTGCTAGTTCTTCACGCTGTGATTGATTGAGACGCCCTGTGCGACCATCAATAGACATTGTTAGGGTGAAGAACAAAATCCGCACCTTTGACCGAGTACGCCTCTTTCAATTTCTCGAGTGCGAGAACAAGCAGTTTTGTATCGTGTTTGTAATTCAATGGTCTATACGAAAGTTGAGAGTAAGTCAATTATTGAGTGAATGTCTACCAGACGTACGGAAAGGGGATAGGAGAGAATTTTCGGCTCTCCAGCCAGTGCACAGTGGCAGTGTAGATGGCGACAGCCTCTTCTGCACTGACGTAAGGGCCATCTTTAAGGTACCCATGCTGTCTCTCTTGCTCAGCCTTCAAATACAGACCTAACGACAAGCGTCAGACAGTAACTGCGAGGGAATTATGCTGTCAGCTTACGAGTAAGGCGGCCGAGGTTCTTCTTCACCACGGCCTTGTCGACAGTTGCGCCACGTCGAATACGTTCACGATTGTAGTGAGCAACACTGCATATGGGTTTGATCATAATGATCAATGATACTATATATTTCATAAATTGCACGGATACGTACGACGTCCACCAATCGGCTTTGCTCTTGATATAACGCAAGATAATGTTCTCGATCGCCGTTGGCATACCAGGCACTTTCCACGGAACTGTGAAAAGCAGTCAATCGCAATGACTATGACGAATATGTAACTACTCACTGTTGGCCTTCCAACACCGCCATGCTTCGGACAGATGCTGCAAGATCGTCTTTGATTTGTTCTGCTTGATCGATTCTGGCATCATGTCCAGTATATCGTGCATGACGGCAGCACGGAGTTCAAGATCGTAATGCGACTCGACACGCTGCTTCGTAACAGTCTTCGCTATACCCTTGCTGTTCCTGCCTTCGAACTGGCGAGCAAGGAGATTTCCGAGCCTGAATATAAGATAAGTCACAGGCATTGGCATCAAAGAGAACAAACTCACCATCTTTCGAGCAGAGGCACGATCCCACGCATGAAGAACAGCCAGACTCGCCATCCGGGCGCCCAGAAACCGCAGCCTGGGCCTTTACCAACAGGACCAGTGTTGAACCGATAGTAGATTAAGTGCTTCAGGTCCTTCGTCATACGCACTTGCCTCATCAACTGTTTATGAAATGCATTAGAACGAGGAGTGCGCGCGAGAATATGGGACACGGACCTTGTATTTGTATCGGTACATACCGGTCAGTGCCCCGATATGGGCGAAAATGTACTGCAGCGCATCTGCAAGCTGAAATGCATCTACGTTACCAAGACGGAACTGAACGTGAGCATCGACAACCAGCTTAGTGAGGCGAAGGATCTCCCGACAAAGATGGAACGCGTTTCCAAAGCGAGACTTCTTGCGTTCCTTGGTGGTCAGCGTCTTGACGGGTTTCAAGTTCATGTTGTAGTCCAAATGCAAGTAGTTCAGGTTCTTTCGGTGAATGAGGAGGTTGAGCATGTTGTAACCCTGTCGGCAAACCTGCAGACCAGCCTCAACCCAGTCAAGACGTGTTGTCTGGAAGAATTTTGTCGCTTTCAGTTGTCGGAAGAGGTTCTTCTTAGTCATCGCTTTCTCCGGTCGAGTCTTCAGCTCGTTGAGAACATAGCACTTCAAGAGCTTCTGATAGGATACCCGTACTTTTACCGGTTGACCGGGAGGGCAATGCTCAAGATACCAGTTCTTGACGAGGGGTATATCCTGGGCCCGCCGCATGCGGCCAGAGCGGCGGTTGTACGGTTCGGGCGCCCACCAAAGAGCAATGGCATCCGGAGTTAAGTCGTTCTCTAATGGCTTTTCCTCGAGGAACGGTTCGACCTCATCCGAAAGCTCAAAGTCATCATCGTCCGCATCACTGGGTCCGAAGATTGCATCCTCGTGCGAAACTAGAGGCGCATTCTTTGGTGTGAATCCACGCAACGAGATAGGATTAATAAGAGGATCGAAGTAGAAAGCCGGGAGGTCCGGATCGTCCGTACGGATGTAAACGTTCTTCGGTGTATGATATGGAGAGATGCGTACTGAACGAGGCAACGAATTGTAGAGGTGGGGGAACGCGACCTTATACTCCGTCCGGATCTGTTGACGAATGATAACCTTATTGATGTCGTTGAACTCGTTCCAGTCTTCGTCAAACGTGTCCATATCCCTATACAACGGCTCGAATTTTGGACCACCAGGAATAGCCATGTTCAAAGCCTTTGCCGTGAAAAAGGACTTTTTGTCGAAAAGATAACTAGAATTACCGTCGGTGTGATCCGAGAGCAAGGTTCGACCCAAACGGTACAGGTTCGCCATGACCGGAAGTGTGAGCGACCAATATTTATATGAGGGTCCGTTGACGGCAGGGGTGCCGATGAGTGGCTTCGGGTCGTAGAACCACTCGAAAATTGGGGAATCTTCTTCTTCGTCAAGCTCGAGCTGAATGGCCTCTAACGGCTCCACGTCTAGCACGTTGTCTCCGTAATCGAGAGGGGGTTCTTCGTCGTCGAAGGGGGGGAAGCGCATGCGCTTGAAATGTCGACGATCACGCTTCTCCCTTCGCATAGCGAGCCACATACTGCTCCATTGGGCATGATAGACGGGCTCAATCACCCTCGGTATCTCATTGACGAACGTGATAGCACCAGTTATGTGGTATAAAACGGGTACTTCACGTACTTGCTCCCACGGATAAGGAATATTCTCGAGCAGCTTCATGACTGCGTGCGGGACGTACTTGAGAGCGCCCAGGTGCACACGCTTGTCGTTTCTGAACTTGCGATTGCTCATATCGCCATGGTCCTTTATTATTTTGCGGACATGCTCAGGTGGAAGATCCTAAAACAAGATCACGACAAGTCAGGGCGAAATTTAGCAAACCACGAACCTGTTTGCCCATATCGACAAAACCGCCCTTGCGCTTTTCACCATACCGCTTCCTTTGCATCTGAATCCACTTCTGCGACTTTTGCGCTAGGATCTCCGGAGGAATCCTAGATCCTCCAGCTTCGTTGAACCCTGGCGGTAGCGGCATACCAGGAGGTGGTGGTGGCATTCCAGGTATTCCGGGAGGAGGTGGGGGCATACCAGGCATACCAGGAGGAGAAAAAGGCATTCCAGGAGGAGGTGGCGGTATACGAGACATGGTAGGTGTTGATGATGGCCTTCCTGGAGTGTAGCTCATCGTCGTGTTCGACGACGAAAGGTGTAAGAAAGTAGGCGCTTACAAACACCTACACGCTATCGGAGTAAGTTTAAGACTCCGATAGGACATTTCTGGATCTGAACGTTCGGAGTAACCATATCCCACTCCGCGATCATCTATAGTGTCTGCGCTAAGTGCAATAAGTACTTTATTCAAGATTCCGTCTCTCGTAATACTCAGTACTCATGTACGGAGGCAACGCAATTTGAGAGATTATTGTATCTTCTACTTCGTACTCGGCGATAATTTTAAGACTTCACCTCGAAAGTTAGCGGAGGAATTCTTCGCCTTTCTGAAGCGTATATATAGAGCATGGAGACTTGAACACAGTAATTCGCGACAATAGACAAGCTGGTATTATCTCAGAGCTCTCGTCAAGTATTGTGCTTGAACTATGTCGATTTTTCAACGCTCACGGCAACGATCCATCTTCTGTACCACGGATAAATCTTGGCACAATCTCCACCATCGGCTTTCTCCCCAACTTAGCATCAAACACCTCCGAATGATCCAGATCTGAATAGTAGAGAGCCTTCAACCCATCCCGTTCCCACATGAAAGTTGCGTTGTCCTGGCTTGTGAGGTACTTTCACATTTCCTTGGTACTTAGTAGCAAATCACGGCCGTTCCGCCATTGTCGAGATTCTCGAGGCAGCTTACTGAAGTGATGTCGATCGATAAGCTTCGAGCGAACGAGGTGAAAATCGTCGCAAAGCACAAAATATATACTTACTGTACATGTATACAACAAATGCCGATTTCTGTTCACAACAGCGTGGGAAGCGCATCATACACCACACGCACAAACTATAAGGTACTTATAACACCGTTTAGCTCAATTGCAGCCGCTGAGGGATGAAGGTAACGAAGGAAAGATGTGGTCCAGACGTAGAGATGGACATAACTTCGCGGACTTAAATGAATAGGGCACAAGGTGCGGCAAGTCGAGGTGACAAATGACTCGTCAGACCACAGTAATTGTTTCTGCCTCCATATCATGGAGCCATCTTCCAATAAAGAAGTCTAATCCTCCTTGATCTTTCCTCTGCCTTTGTTTCTTACTGAAATGCCGAGGATGGCCTTTTCTTCGTGCCTTGGTGTTGATTTCCGTGTTCTCCTCGCTGATGCGCAAACGCGCCATCCTATTCGCAAGCATGTGATCGAAATCGTCGCGCTGACCTTTTCCAACACCGGCATACCGCAACTCCTGCCATTGGAAGACCAGCTGCGGAAAGCATTCCGCATTGAATTCCACGTTGTCAGCATCATGATTGTCTGGCAGACCTGCTCTTTGTTCGTCTCGTGACCCCCCGACCGCTGAACCCCTGCGCTGATGCACAGGAGATCCATATAAGTCTTCGATATCGTGTGAACATGGATCTACATGCATTTCCCCTAGCCCCCGCTCTACCGCTGAGAGTTCCCTAGTGACTGAGCGAGGGGGAGAGTGCGGCCTCCCCGTTTGTACCATTATATCATCGGCAGACGAAGGTTCAGTCATATTGTTGTTGAGCAAGTAGTCCATCATTGGAGGGTCGTTCAGCCTGCCTGACGCACGCAGGTCGGCAACAAGAGCACGGAAGTTAGGCATAGGTTCCTTTCCTTTGTCACCAGAAACAACAGGAGGTGCCGATGGTGAATCTGTGCCTCTCGAGATAGGAGACGTTGCGGAGACATATTGAATTGGATCGGCCGATCTAGTACTTGGAGGTGGCGACGGCCCTTGCAGTGTAGAGGCCGATGTATACGAGGTTTGGCGAGATGTGTGTCGTGACCGGTCCGTCAGGGTTGAGGTGGTGGACAGCATCGAGCCAGTACGAGATTGGATGGCTGAGGAATATGGAGATGGTTCGCGGAATGGTCGAGTCGGAGACCTCGTTCTTCCATTGTCTACCACAGGAAGATGCTAAATACGTGCCATGCCTGATCAATATGGCCGAGCGAGGTCCATAAGGATGTCATTACCTCGTTCAGACCCGGAGAGCGCTGCTCAGCAGGTTTCGGATGCGATTGGGAGAGACTACGACCATCTCTCCTTGCGGAGAGTGACGCCACCTGTGGTGCTTGATGATATTTCGAGGATGGGTGGATAATCGGCGAGACGGTCTTCGCCTGTTTCTCCTCGTTCGCTGACTTCGTCTGAAATGATTCCTGCGCAATCTCGCGAATTGCGGTCTGACCGGGCAGCTGAACGGTCTTATCTGTCAAATCGCGGTCAGAAGATACGCTAAGTGGTGATCGTTGAATTTCCACGAGATCATGATGTGTGGAGATTGGGGGTGATAGTGAATCGCCTGTGAGGTCTATCTCTGGCGGAGCCGCGGTACGATATTCGCTTACGTTCCCACTCGGTATCGCTAAAACTGAAGAAAGAATTTGCTTAGCTGCTGTGTGCACAGTCTTTAAAGAACAGACTGATGGTCTGCGATTCTTTACGTACCGCTCTTGGATAATATTGCAGGTACTTTGGAGACTTGCGATGCACGTTTCGCTACCTGTTTCGCTACCTGAACGTGCGTGCTTGTCTGATAAATCGGAAACAATTGACTGGAAGATTTTGAGACCGATTTCACAGGACCAGAGCTGGGTTGTCCGCTGCCAGTCACCGTTGCCTTCGGTTCCGCCCCCTTCTTGGAGCACCGTCTGCATGACCAAGTTCTGAGACCTTCTTCATGTCTCTCGCTTTCATCCGCCTCCATTCGCTGCAACAACTCATCTTCTGTGACAGGTGGAATATGGCAAGCTATGATAATTTGATATCTTATCAACGAGGTTGCGGGAAGAATGCAATAGCTCACTATGATGCCAAGCGCGCTGACATTTGCAGCATAAAATCAAGAAAGCCTTGGGGGTGTTGTGAGATAGATTGCACCGGACGCAAAACTTTCCAATAGCGCTCATTATGGGTAATTTTCGAACTAGATGAATGTGAATGCGCGAGAGCTCGAGGATAAGTAGTCAGGTGTATGCGATGCCTTGTGCTGTGACTTGCAGCTCAACTCGAGACGAATCTTACCCATTCACATGCTTACGTACATCTGGAAGGGGGCACTCAGCTGGCAGCGCAAGATGGTGAGATAAAGGAAGGTCAATCAGGGCCCATGCGTTCTGCGACTAAAACGTACTCGAGCGACGAAGTCGCAATCACAAGCGAAGTGTGCTCTGTGCGCGTTACATTCACTGTGCACCATCAAGAGATATTGCGATATCTAAGTACGTATATAATTGGTTTGGTTTGGAAAGTGCGCACTTGAGATGGACACAGTTGATCTGTGTGATTCTGGCCAATAGCCAACTGCTTAATGAATTTCGTGGCCTGGCAAGTAAAGGGTGAATAAAATACTTATTCACCGGCGCGATGACGTTGCGTTACTTATTTACAGTTTTTGAACTTACATATCCGATCACTGTGGGGTACGAGTGCTAGTAATAAGTAATCACGTGTCGGCTGTCTATCCATTCATTCGCTCTTTACTCTCATTTACTATATGGCATCTCTCGCGCAGCCTCCAAAGGGCTTTGTGGACGTCGTCCAGGATGCTATCAAACAGAGACACGCTTCGGACCAAGCACCCTCGGGCGACGACAACAAGCTGGCGCACCCCCAATCCCCTCCGATTCCGCGCGCAAGTCAAGCTAGTGCACACGCGCCCAATGGACAAGGCCCCTCTGATACTGGAGAGCCCTCCGAGCGTCCCAGTTGTCCTCCACTCACATGGGCGCCACAAGTCTCCGACACTCATGGCGACCACGAACGTAGGCAGTCGGCCTCCGGCTTCAGGAGTTCTGCGCCCGATACCCCTTCTGGAAGGACGGGTCCTCCACTCTCGATCTCACGTAGTTACTCTCTATCTATTGCTAGCGGTCACGTCGAGTCGAGATCTGGCCATAAACACGAGGATAGCGACCCTCACTCGCGTATCGAAGAGACACAAGAAGAGTTGGACCATAGCTTGGACTTCCGACAAGCTACCTCGCCATTCCGCGGTTGGCTCGAATATGATGATCCCAAAGCACGCGACAGAGAGCGCGCCGAAAAGAGAGCCAAGCGACTCGAGAGCTACCTTCACCTGAATCCCAGAAAGTGGCTGGCCGAGTCGCCCAAAGAAGAACTGTCTCATTTCAACTTCGAAGAAGATACGGAGGGCGAACGTACTAATGCCGAACATGCGCGTGCAGAGATGTCCGCCCCGTCAGAGCAGCCTGTCCACAAGGCGCGTTTTCAGCTGCGGTACTCTCGCTCCATGCCACACATCCCAGGCGAGAGCAGCTCGGCGCCCACGACGAGCCCAAACATGAAGTGGGGCCGGCTGCGCTCGCTGCTGCCGAACATTTCGGGGCAGGCTAAGAATGTGGCGCACAGTGCATCTGCAGTGGTTCCTGCATCGGTGAACATCACAGACGAACTGATCGCGGGCGGACTGTCCACCCTCGTGCTGCGGCTCTGGCTGGAGCGTGATGAGAAGGGGCACCGGCGGGTGCCGATTCTCTTCCACCGGCTACGGATCCGGATCAGCGACAGCTTACACCCGCTGCATGGGCACAAGGCGGTGTTCCGGATCGAGTGCGAGTACGCAAATGGCGCGGTGCGCTGGGTGGTGTACCGGCAGCTACGCGAGTTCCTTTCGCTGCACACGCACTATGCGCTATCGAACGCATATTTGAGGAACGTGGAAGGCCTGCCTGAGTTCCCGCGCACGAGTAGGTAATTTTGCGTGCAAGAAGGTGTACTAGTAGTTGGCTGACCATAAGGGGTACGCAGGTCTCCCGTATTTCAAGTTCTTGAAGGAACGGGGGAGGGATGTTGGGCGAGCCGATTTTGCGCGGTTGCAGCGTGAGGCACTGGAGAACTATCTCATTGGCCTCATACGTGCAGTGGTAAGTCTATCATGGTCCAGGCACCGTAGAAATACTCAGATGAATATCACAGATGTTCCATCCTGCTGCTAATCGACTCGCTGGGTTCCTGGAGATCAGCGCGCTCATGATTACGCTTGCACAATCTGGTGGCGCGCAGTACAAGGCAGGCCTGTTGAGAACAGACGCGGTTGGGAACAAGGCTGGACTCGGGCGAAGGGGAACTCCGCGCAAGGAAAAGAATGCACAGAAATGGTGCTCGGTGCGAGAAAGCTATCTCGTCATCCACGAGGAAATGGGGGAGGTGGATAATGCGACCTTTGCTGCATATAAGATACTTGCTCACCCTTGTGTTGTACCGCACAGCTTATCGTCTGGGATGTTTTCCTGATTGACCCCGAGTTCAAGATCGAGCGCCCGACTCGGTACTATCGACAAGGCCTGAACATGTTCCACCAGTTTGAGGACAACCACGAAGACGAAGTGGATGGTAAGGGCGACGAGAGGGGCAAGACGTCACTCCAATCGTCGCGTCGTCGAGTGGGATCCACGATCGAGTCCATCAAAAGCCATATCTCGAAAGCGCTGCACAATGGGCACCATGACGAACCTCTGGATGCGCTGCAATCTGCGAATGGGCACGCCCCAAGCACAGCCTCGCATCCACGCACGAGCTCCGCCTTCTCGCCCATGTCTGACCCGTCGTCCCCCTCACTGTCTTCGCGGCCCGTCACCCCCATACTTGATCCGTCAACTAACACGAATCCACTGCTGGGCCCTGAGGAGCTAGACGAACAAAACCGCAATATGCTAGGAGACGCTGAGAAGAAGAAGAGGAAGCGACGGTCCAATGAAGTCTCGAAGCATACGTTCTACATTGAGAACTCGCAGATGCGGCTAAAGCTCTCTGCACGCAATGAGGTTTGAACTTCAGCTTCGTGCTATCAGATTTAAAAACTAAGGGGCTTCATTCAGCGCCAGATGCTTCAGTGGATCGCAGCGCTCGAGAGGATCGCGCGCGAGTCACATTATACTGGCAAAAACAGGTTTGATAGTTTTGCTCCCATCCGCCTGAATGTTGCTGCTCAGTGGCTGGTTGACGGTGTACGTATCATACAGTATTGATTTTGTGGCGGTCGCTGATCGACCTCTTGTAGCGCGACTACTTCTGGAACCTCTCCCGTGCGATTCTCTTGGCACGGGAGTGCATCTACATCCACGATTGGTGGTTGTCACCGGGTTAGCTCGAAAATGACACTTACTGAGCTAAGTATCCTGCCCAAACTGATATATTTGTTACGATAGAGCTTCAGATGCGCCGACCGAGGATGCTTAAGTACCGCTTAGATCATCTGTTGGAACGCAAGGCGAAAGAAGGCGTCAAGGTCTATATCATTCTATAGTGAGTGTATTGACTGCGGCGTCACTAGTATCCTAATGATGTGCCAGTCAGGAAGTGTCCAGTCGAACAACGCCCACTGATAGCAAGCAAGTAATGTTGCATCGCAAGCTGAGATTACGCTAATATCTGAAACTCGTAGCTATACCAAGCAACGACTGACTGCCTTGCATCCGAACATCATGGTTCAGCGCTCACCATCACATTTTCAGACCGGCACCTTCTACTGGGCACATGTGAGTCTCACCTGTTATGCAGGGGATTTGGGATCTGAACATAGGTTCAGCATGAGAAATTATGTGTCATTGATCAGGCCATAGCTTTCATGGGTGGGCTTGATGCTTGCTTCGGACGGTGAGTCATATGATGTGATGCGAGGTTCCCGGAATTAGCATGCCTTATAAACATGTCTAGATGGGACACTCCGCAACATGTCCTTGTTGATGACCCTGATTCGGCTTCTGAAGGAGCGGAACAGGTTTGGCCTGGTGTGTTGCGCTTTACATATTTTACCTCGGGCGCCCGTTCATCCGAAGACAGGGAAGGATTACAGCAACCCTCGTATACAAGACTTTCATACGCTCAATAAACCTGATGAGGACATGTATGACCGGACGAAGATTCCACGGATGCCATGGTGGGTGTATACAAGATGTCCATATCAATAAATCTGATGAGCTTTTAGGCATGATGTGTCCATGCAAGTAGTCGGCCAGCCTGCTCGCGATCTGGCGCGGCACTTTGTGCAAAGGTCAAGCCTCTGTCCTCAGTGCTATCATCTCTGATATCTTTCATTACTCGCAGATGGAATTACCTCTTGAGGATCAAGGTCCTTCCGGAATATCTTGTCCTTAAAGCATGTCATTAAGGTCAATTGTATAGAATCATACCCGCACAATGCCATTCCTTCTCCCGCCTCCCGAATTTAAGCTTGGAGAACTCTCGCGGATGGGATTGACGGGTACATGTGAGTTACAGATCTGTCGATCTGCGGGACCTTGGTCTATGGGTACTCCAGACCGGATAGAACATTCGATACAGAATGCGTACTTGAAAGGTAGGGCCATTCATGCGATACCCACGACTATTTGAATAACTTTCAAATATAGCTATCCAGATGTCGGAACATTTTGTCTACATTGAGAACCAGTTCTTTATCACTTCGTGAGCCTTCCCTGCGCTGTGGCAGTCCAATTCGTTTTGACGCGAATGCAGAACGATTGTGAGCGAGGTGAAGATCGAGAACAGGATTGGAGATGCTTTAGTGCACCGCATTATCCGAGCACATGTCGACCAGATTCCGTGGAAATGTTGCATCATTATACCTCTAATTCCTGGCTTCGCATACCCTGTCGACCACAGCGACGCCAGCGCAGTGAGTACGCAATGCTTACAAAACCACACTGACGACTGATACTGTTGTACTCAGATCCGGATCATCATGGAATGTCAGAACCGAACGATTTGCCGAGGTCCGAACTCTATCTTCGCTCGACTCAGAAAGGAGGGGATAGATGTGCGTTGCTTCCAGAGTTTGAATAACTAATTAATCCATAGCCTTGTTTAGCCTGATCAGTATATAACCTTTTTTTCGTTGCGGAACTGGGCGAAATTGCGTGGTGACGTTTTGACAACTGAACAGGTATATGCTGTGTTATGTTATCGTCTTGCGCATTACTGAAGGCCATTCTAGGTCTACATCCATGGCAAGGTTAGTTTGTCAAGTTGAGTTGAAACGTGACAATCTAGAGTTTACCTGTTCCCGAAGGTTTGCATTGTCGATGATCGCCTTGCGATTATCGGAAGTGCGAACATCAATGAGCGTTCCCAACGCGGAGATAGAGATTCTGAGATAGCAGCCATCATCCGAGACACAGACATGATCGATTGGTACGTATTACCACAGATCATGGAATCTTGCTCACGCAGCAATCTAGTACTATGGCAGGTAGGCCGTTCAAAGTCGGTCGGTTTGCGCATACTCTACGTGTCCGACTGATGAGGGAACATGCCGGTGTGGATGTGGACGCTATGTATGAGGACGACCTCATGGCGTCCGAACCTGTTAAGCCAGTGGATCAACAAAATGAATGGGATCCGGATGTGGAGCAACAACATGGGAAGGAAGACGGTGTGACACACATAGGGAAGGGTCAACAACGTACCGCCGGAGGAAACGTCTGGCGTGACGTGTTTGACGAGGCGGAACAAGGTGAGTAAATATGGCTTGCTCCTGGTGTTTGATTTCATATGAGAATTGCAGTGATTCACGGAAGCAACGACGCGGGCTCGAGAGATCTTGCCATATTGTTGCGTAAAACTGGAATCAAGCCCAAGGGGCTTGACGCTACTGCAAGTGAAAAGGCTCTGAAAGAGGAACGAACGTATGCACGGGATGGAGAGAAAGAATATGGCTTCCCGAGCTCTATCGTTCCAACCATCGAAGAGGAGATTATCGCAGAAGATCCGCAATATAAGATTCAGGCTATTGGTAACACCGTTCGGGAGGAGCTTCAACATGAGAACGGACTCGCTAGGCGAGGTGAGCCACAGGAAGCAAAGGTAGGAAACGGAGAATTATATGGTACTCCTTCGAACGCACCACCGGACACGCAACGTGATGAAGCGCCACCACACACCAAAAGGGGCAAGAGTGATGCAGATGAGGAAGAGGAAAAAGCTCCTGGTGCTCGCGCCGCGCCGCGAAAGCAAATTGCTGCAAGGTTAGGTTCGAAGCCTTGGTCTTTGCCTATTCCAACCCCTAAGGTTGATCCCAACGGGTTCGAGGATCCTATAAGTGATAAATTCTGGAAGGATATGTGGATAGCTTGCGCGGCTCATAATGTACGTTTCTCCCTTGTGATGTGATCAACAATCTGATACGTCGCTCTTTTCAGACTGAAATATACCGAAAAGTATTTCATGCCGTACCAGATGATCTCGTCGCAACCTGGAAGCAATATAAAGAGTTTATCGTGCACCACGAACGGTTGAACAAACCAGTAAGGTGTTTCATACATCAATATGATCTATTCTTACTCTGTGCAAGGTGAGAGAACATGAGACTCCCGAGCCAGTTGCACGCCTGCCGTCCGAATCTGCCGATCAGGGTGTTCCGGGCCAGTTGTATACGGTCGAAAACACGGCGCATGCCGAAGACAATACCTCAGTGCCAGACAAGAACCAATCTGATGATGCGGTGGATGCTCGTATGACGATGACTAACTCACCTACACCGCCTACTGCAGGACACGAGAAGGAGACTCGAGGACGCAAAGCCACACGAGGTGTTGAACCCTTCGATCAAGCAGACAGAGAAGAAATGGAACACCTACTGGGAGAGCTACGTGGCCATTTAGGTGAGCCGAGCCTTTGTAGATCGAAGGCCACTGACTCTTCCGCTGGATTCAGTACTTTATCCTACTCGCTTCCTTGAAGGAGAAGATGTGGCAAACAATTTCCTGTTTAATGCCGACAGGTCAGGGTAGTTAATACTGATGCTGATATCTTGCTGACCCACTTCTCTTCATAGATTGATGCCATTGCCTATCTACGATTAGACACTCTTGACAACGGAGACTCAACCCTACTATTTGTTATGCTTTGCGGACTAGGTATCCATCTACTCTCATTCGTTAATTGCATATCGAAGTGTATTATACTATTGATAGCACTAATTCTTCAATCCGCATGTCACTTAGATAGGATATATTGCTGGCTGTAGCTTGTCACGATAGTTGAAATTCAAGTTGGCGAACTACAATATCTTCATACAAGCTAACTCGAACTCCAATCGTTACTTGTACCATAGCATATGTATGTTGGCTGTGTAAAGTACTCAGGTTGTAAATTGCACTGTCGCCAAGCGGCCAGCTTCGATCCCAAATGGACCCTTTTTCGGTGGTCCGGAGTTCGGACATGGTCAACTTTAGTCTCCGTTGCTTGACCGCAAACGGATATGGATGACAATCGATCCATATCTAGTACATGGTCTGCATCCTTCCGGTGGACACCATCTGTGGATAGCGGGGTTTGAACGTATCCATGGATTTACACCCGGATGGCTATCCGGATGATCCATGCTAGTCCCTAATCTGTATTGAAGTTGGCAATATTGACGAATGGTTCATACAACAAAGCCTCCTGGTCAGTGGTCCTGAGGATGTCGGTCCAATGCTTGCCCCTGCGAGAGTAGCGACAAGGCTTTACAGAACATGCTCTTTCATAGATCGTGTTAACGACACGAGATGGGATGTTGAATAGCGTGTCCAAGAACTCCGGTGTATCAGAGAAGACGGAATACGCCAACTCACCACGAAGCTCTCGTTCAACTTGAGCGGCTTGTGTTTTGGGATTCTCAAAGTCGAGTTGGTTGGCAGTGACTTTGCTGTCGTCATGATTTGATGTATTAGCTATGGTTCGTGCCGACAACATACCTTGAACTGTTGGTGATTTGGCTGAGTACTCATGTAATACGAACACCGCGTCTTAGCACTAGTTTGCTTGTGGCGGTATATAAATGCTGATTTCATCATCATCATATAATACGAAAGTAGCGATGCATACAAAGCAAAGGATCGCAATTCATTATCCACATCCTCACCTCTCAATGGTCTGCCACGCCTCTTCGTATTGGTTTTACAACACCTGCGTATCAGATGTGTGCCCATACGATCAGCGATTGAGAGGAAAATCCCTGATGTCGAGCATCCCCCGGTTTTAGCTGGCTTCGACTGCGGAGTAGGTGATCCAGGTTCTTCAAGGTAGGTGGGCAATGTTGGCGGGGCAGTTGGCGGATCCTGTGTCTCAACGGCCGTCTTCTGTGTCCCAGCGGCCATCTTCTGCGTCTTAGGTGAAGACAGATCCCAATGTCCTTGCAAGTCGCGATATCGTCGTGCCTCCTCATGTTCAATTCCACGTACGCTTTTTCAGCATCTGCAGGTCTCTTTTCCAACTCGTCCTCCATCGTCTGGAATGCATTTATGACGGCCTCGTAGATTTTGACGTCGTTTCTCATCGGCGTACGCTTTGACCAAGATATCATAGAACTTCCCCAAGAGGGGTAAAAGGGGGTCACACCAATCTGTAACATGACTATGACCACCGAACCGAATGATTCCGGAAGTCTGAATACTTCCTGTTTCTTCAAAACCAGCTCACGGTTACTCCCTTCAAACAGTTCCTGGAATGTTTCGCAAAACCCATCGTCCGTGGAGTTTGGGGTTATGAGCTCTTCCCGGCGCTTTGCTGGGCCACTCCGAGATATGCAAAGCCTGACCAGAATCCAGAAGAAACTCTCTAGGTCATGAATAAAGTTGTGGAATTTTGAGTTATGTGCTATGTTCGGCTTCTAAGCGAGCGCGAGGCACGAGCGCGACCATAGAATATAGTCTACGTACGGATTAGGCAGTGCGACGCGCTCTCTCTTATCCAGCGTCGCACACTGCAAAAACACTGCTCGACGACACAGTTCTCAGTCGACAGTGTCGCTTTGAATTTCATAATTGATATAGAGTACCTTGAGACTAGTATCCTAGGCAGTAACACGTCAGAGCAATGCAGAGACTACTATCGGATCCATCCGAGGCCCAATGTCCAGACTATGCATCTCCGAGATATGCAGCTACTCGGGCATCATGTATCAATGCCAACACTACTGAGGCTCAAGCAATCCAGCTGCTGATAAACATATGGCATGAAGCCAATCAGGTGGATAGACAACAGTGGCAAAACCAGCTAGATGAACAGGCAGCAATACTAGAAAACCACATTCATCTAGCAGAGGAAGCCGAGACACATCGGCGTGAAGCTGCAAAGATCGAAGAAGAAGCCACACGGAAGGAAGAACTAAAGAAGAACAAAGGGAAATACATTCCTATTCCAGACCGAGATGCACCAATCATCACACCAGTTCTTCCGGCAACTTATGCAGTCAGGAAGATGGAAAAAGGTCTGTATGTGGAGATGTACTATTACACTAACAAGGGGCTTGACGAGGCAATCAATGTCACTGGCACAATTGATGATGAAGCAATGGTTCTCCAACAAAATGCAAATGGAACAACGGTGTGGGTACCTGCTGCCGCAACCAGAGATGCGCATGGTGTTATCGATGACAAGGATCTGGTGTGGGAAGATTTCTGCCAGGCAGTTCCGAGAATGATCCTTGCCATGGAACAAGCTGGATGGCTTGCGGAGCGAGTCCTCATGGTCGCAACGTTCTGGGGAAATCTTCAGATTCATCCAATGCGGTCATCGAGAGATCCATTGGATCAGAAGACGCTACTGCTCTATCAAGCGGAGCAGCGGAAACTGTGGCATATGGCCATCCCCTCAGCACAGGGTGCATGGAATCTATCACGAATCAGTGAAGAGATCTTAGAAAAAACCAGGGCACGAGTTTACTGGGAAGACCGACGACAAAAAGACAATCAGAGAGATTTGTATGTCCATAATATTCATATGCCTTAGAAATTTATACTCACATTACCCCCCCCCCCCCCACCTTCTTTCAATGTCGGGATTTATCTCCCTTTTTTCATCCTATTCCATCTGCCATCATATGCCATCTGCCATCATATGCCATCTGCCATCATACGCCATCAATCAATGTGCCATCATGTGCCATCGCAAAGCCGAGCTGAACAGCGCAGTATGCAAAATCCGAATATGGTGATATCCTTGCCAAGACACTTGAGTCATGCCCAAAGCAGCTCGAACATTGGTCGAGTGCCATCAGATAGCCATCAGCATGCCAATGTGAGAACTGCGGCACAACCTTATCCATCTCGAAAACAGAATTTTCAAGCCGGCACAAGTGGACGTGTCCTCTCTGCTTGTGCCATCTGTCTTGGACGTCATCAACACCGTGTCATGGAATGCTGCGACACAAGCATATGGGACAAAACACACTCATCTCTGGCGCAGCGAATCAACAAAGTTCTCTCGCTGCGAGACGGCCGAGCCCTATGCTTCAATTGGCAACGCCCCGAAGGATGCACAAGCAGGAACCACGACGAACGTCATTCATGCTCAGGGTGTGGACAGAACACTCACGGAGCTCAGCAGTGTCCTCGAGCAGAGAAAGCATCAACCTATCACACCGTATAGAAGAGATCATTGGAAGATTTACTTACAGAGCGCGGGACTTCTTCCGAAATATGATCTTCTACTGGCAGGCTTGCAAAACGGCTTCATCATCAACATACCTGATATATCGCATACACAAACTCCATCTAACACAGATTCTGTACTTGATTTCTCGCATGAATTTGAAAATATTGTTGCCACGGAGACAAGAAAAGGCCGATACATTGGTCCATTCTCAAAGGATGCACTTGAGCAGCTTATTGGGCCTTTTCAGACATCACCGTTCTCTATCATTCCAAAGCCAGGAAAGCCAGGCAAGTATCGGATTGTTCAGAATTTCTCCTTTCCTCGTCGTCCATCCGTTCAATTTCCAAACCCCTCTATCAATTCCACCATTAATTCCGATGACTTTCCGAGCACATGGGGGACCTTCACCATCATTGCGCAACTTATTCGAGGACTACCCCCAGGTTCACAAGCAGCCACACGAGATGTGGCAGAAGCCTATCGCACCATTCCACTTCACTACTCACAGTGGCCAGGATCAGTGGTATGTACAGGAGACAACGAGTTTCGAGTGGACACTTGTGTATCCTTCGGGAGCACACCATCATCAGGAGTATATGGCTATGTTGCAGATGCCGAAAATGATATTTTTAGATCACAAGGGATACTGCCGCTATCGAAATGGGTGGATGATCACCTCTTTGTTCGAATTCTTCGACAGGAGCTTCAGCAATACAACAGTCATCGCAGCGACTTACATCAAAATCCAGCCACACGAGAACACCATCATGATGGAGGACGCATCTGGTATGGCACAAAATCCTCAGCCAACAATGTCAGTAGGAAGTCTGATGAAGACTACACTTTCGCATGCAAAGACCTATCATCATCTTCACCACGAAGCCAGGATGAGGCCAAGTACACCTACAACTTCACTGACATTGACGCCCTTTCAAGTGACCTTGGCATTCCATGGGAGCGCAGCAAGGACATTGCCTTCGCATTTACGGCAACATTCATTGGCCTGGTATGGAACCTTACGCAAGTGACAGTCAGTCTCGCAGCAACGAAGACGGCGAAATACCAACAAGCGATCCGTGATTGGCAACATCAAAGCAGGCATACCCTTCTCGAGGTACAAAGGCTCTACGGCAAGTTGTTACATGCCTGCCTGGTTGTTCCCAGAGGACGTGCGTATCTCACTGGACTGGAGACCATGCTCGGAATCTGCTCTGATCGCCCTTTCATGCCATACGCACCTGCCAAAGGTGTCACCGCAGATCTGGAATGGTGGGCTGCCATCCTCAGCCAGGCTGCTCCAGGACCCATACGGTCCATACCAGACAGCAACATCGAGGTCGTCGATATCGGAGCATTCTCAGATGCCAGTTCAGGCATTGGCATTGGCGTCATCATCAATGGCTGGTGGCGAGCTTGGCGGCTTATCCCAGATGGCAAACATTGGATGGACGCAGAGATATTGGATGGGCAGAGACAGTCGGATTTGAACTTGCAGTACGCACCCTCACCAGGACTCGCGGCTTTACGAGCCATTACAGGATATACGGGGACAACCAGGGCATTGTTGATGGATGGCGAAACAGCCGAAGTCGCAGCAAAGCCATCAATGCTGTTTTCAAAAGAATTCATCAGTACCTCACCGAAGGCAACAATCCCGAGTGCATACACACAGCCTACATACCCAGCAAGCACAATCCAGCAGATGCCCCATCTCGGGGTGTCTACTCATCCAAGTCCCTCCTCCTCCCACCACTCGAGCTTCCATCAGAACTCGGACGCTTTATTATCGATGCTGAAGAACCCTACACAGCTACAGAGCTACGATGCCTCCGAGAGGGACGTTATCCAAAAGCGATCGCAAAGTCAATTGCGAACGCTGTCGCAGATACTCGTGCCCGTGAACAATTTGACACGGACGACTTCCGTGACAAGTGCATCTACAGCAGTCTCCAGGATGACGACCATTGATGGTACTCAGCGTTTCTCGGCTCCCCTTCCATCATCGACATCTGCATATAACACACCAAAACCATATCGAGTAGGGTTGACTCCCATACCATCAAACTTGCGTCCCCACTGCCTTGCACGAGATCGGCTACGACTCTGGCGACCATTGACATCGCGCACACCCAAAGATCAGCAAGGGAAGCCAATCACCATAACAGATGCTGACCTTGACCGGGTGCTAGCAGTCATTACAGTGTCATGGGCACAAGGCACTCGGGAGACGTATGGGGCAGGTCTTCTGGTATTTCACATCTTCTGTGATACTCGCAACATTCCAGAGTCGCAGCGTTGCCCGGCTGGCAATGTTCTTATGTTAGCATTCATCGCAAGTTGTGCAGGAGCATATTCAGGCAAGTCATTAGCCAACTATTTCTATGCAATCAAAGCATGGCATACCCTGCATGGCCAGCCTTGGGAGATGAACCATGCCGAAATGAATGCAGCGCTCGATGGCGCTACCAAACTTGCTCCACCCACCTCCAGAAGACCGAAGCGTCACCCCTTCACCATTGACTTCATCACCCAGCTTCGGTCAAAACTCGATATCACATTACCACTGGACGCAGCAGTTTTCGCATGCCTGACAACGACGTTCTTTAGCATGGCAAGACTAGGTGAATTCACACTAACAAATTCCAAAGCTTTCGACCACCAGACACACGTCACACCCAGTGATATCTCGACCAGGCAAGACCGTCATGGCTTGGACGTCACAGTCTTCCATATCTCACGCACCAAAGTCGCCGCAGTGGAAGGGGAAGATGTCTATTGGGCCACCCAAATGGGACTTGCGGATCCCGCAGCAGCACTCGCAAACCACCTCGCCGTCAACAAACCACCAAGGGATGGGCCGCTTTTCGCACGACGACATCGACAAGGCATGGAGCCACTTACACGATCGGTTTTTCTGAAACGGCTCAACATTGCAGCGAGCGCGCTTGGAGTCGAGTCGCTCAAAGGGCACAGCATACGGATTGGAGCTACGCTGGAGTATCTACTTCGGGGAGTACCATTTGATGTTGTCAAATCTCTCGGCCGCTGGAGCGGAGACAGTTTCACACTTTATCTCCGGCAGCATGCAGTGGTCATGGCACCATATCTGCAAGGCACCCCCATCCTGGAACCCTTCACGCGGTACACCATGCCACCTGCTCGATAATAGACCGAGGTACGTTTTCCCGCTCCTAACACAGGGGTATCTAACCTTCGCTTCGACGCGTCGCGAGACTCCTAATTCATGGGAATCACAGCTCACGTTAGTCTTTCTCCCTTTGCTAGGTTCGGGCTCTTGTTTCGGGTCAAAAAACCTCTGGTTTTTGCCCACATATGCTAATATCACTTATCGTTTGTATTGGCGGCTCTGCCGCAACCCATCCTTAATAACAAAGTATTATCCTACTCTCTTTCTCAAATCCACGTACTGGACGTACATAGACTTTAGCCTGTAGATTTTTTCGTATTTCTCTCTGCCAAATTGCTGTAAGCGTGACAGACAATGGTCACGTGATGTAGTCGAGGATGAGATAGGCATATCTTTTTTTTTTTTTTTTTTTTTTTTTTTTCCTCGGGTTTATACTCCATACGACGTAGGTACATGTAGAGTAATAATGATAATAAGTGGGCATCCGCGCCCGCATGAGCGGCACACCTACAGTTTTCGGTGACCTCGTTATGTGGCGTGGGCATGTACTCCGACAAAGTCTGACAGGAAGCGTACAGTCGCCATATGACGCCATACCCGACCCCGACCCGTTTTTCACGCTCTGTGTGTTTGCTCGGCCCGGTACCCCGTTCCGTCAGCAAAACACTTAAGGAACTGAGTTTAGCCCTACAGGTTTCGGGCCTCAGTTGTCTGTTGGTTAGACGGGAGGGTCTTCGCGGATACTGGGTTCCGCTATCCCCTCGTTTATCCAGTTATGGTACATTTCGAACGCCTTTGCCTCAGCGTCGTACCACTCACAGAAATCCCGGTACTTTCCACCCAGGGCGGTGGTTATGCCAGGATCTAAATGTCGGTCCGCATGGAACCGTTGCCAGGCCACTTGTCTTCCGACAGTGTGGCACATAAGGCGGGCTCGAGTGAATGTTCTCGTGCGCGCAGCTTCAGCTTCAAGCAGAGATTCTGCCAGAATCTCCGCCCAATCGAATGTGGAGACCATCGGGTTAAGCCGAAGGAACTCCATGATGTCATCCGGGGTCCATCCCTTTTGTTCAGGGGGCCCCATCAGAAGCGGATCACGAGGACCCTGTTGGCGCTTCGTCCTGATCCAGAATGGACAGTCGAAGAGCACGTGTTCCCTGGTTTCCTCCGCTCCGCATAAGCAGAGGTGAGGGCCAGGGATATTGAACCGAGAGCGGTATTCACCGCCAGGGAAATGGTTGGTTAGCACACGACATACGCGTGCCACCTCCTTGTTGGACTTGCCAGCTGCCTTCAAGACCCACGTGCCCTTGGCCGTAGTCCCGTGCAGCGGTAAGGCGTCCTCGGTTACTTTCTGTTACCGGGGGGTTCACCCTGATAATGCTGCAGAAGCTTGAAGCGGTGTGCAGCGAAGGGTCGAAGAGGAACGACGGTGACGACGAGTCACAGTCCTCGGTAGTCTTCAACTACAAGCCCTATGTAGTCGCGATAGTCTTTCACGGGCTTCTTGCGGTGCAAAGAGATGTGAGAAAGACTAGCGTGTATTGGTACTAATGCGTAGTATACTTTAGGAAGGATGAACGAAGAGAATACGACTAAGGGAACCTCCAACAGTGGGACCCCCTTCTTATACTGCCACCGCCAACCCCCAGGTATACTAGCAGCCCCCCAGAGACCGCATAAGGTGAGAGGAGTCAGCGGCCCGAAAGTACATAACTACCATGGCGTAAGCGGGGACGGTCGGCCCGTCAGTCAATCTGGGTAAGTAGGGTGTGGAAGGGATGCCGCGCGTCCATGGTGTGACAAACAGAGGGAAAGAAAAAACGAACACGTCTCTAGTCCTACCCGACAGTAACACTACCCCCGTCTCCTCTCAGGTGTCGCCCCGACACCTACCCTCATGACCTGGTAGCTTCTTCGTCAGGCTGCTTCGACCCACTGATTTCCGACCAGGCGGCCCCTGCCTTGGGGCATTGGTCGGTGTCGTGATCGTCAGCGAAACAATCCAGACAGCGAGGCGGGACGAAGGGCTCAACAGCCGGCTCCCCCAGTCGTGGCCGGTGGATGCAATCAGCAGCAACGTGATCGAGGCCCATGCAGAACTCACAGGCCCCAGCCCATCGGTCCAGGGGGCGGCACTCGGGGTGGAGACAAACTGTCCATTCGTCCTGCGTGGAGGGGGCTGGGCGCGTGATGACGGAGGAGGGTGGTAGGAGATGCTCGAGGGCGGAGACGACGTCGGTGCGAAGGAGGAAATTGAGATGGGAGCGCGTAGCGTTACAGGCCTGCCAGTACGATATACCAATTTCCCGGATGGGGCTGGCCCACCATTTGGCTTCATCATGCTCTCCCTTCTCCCTCTCCCCTCTGTACCCCCTTATCACCTGATCGAGGTGTAAGACGACCTCGGCCTGATGTCGAAAAATGGCAACCTGGGCCGCAAGATCGGGCCAGACAACGAGGGCGGTGTCCACCGCCGGGCGTAGTCGTTCGTTGGCCAGCACCCATCCGAGGCGGTCGGCGGGGGTCAGAAAGTCGGCGGCGAGGCCAGATGTTGCTTGGCGAGGTAGGGGGACGACAATCCCCTCGGCGAAGTTGGGGAGGTTCTGCGGTCCCCGAAGAAAGGGATTCAGTGTGCGGGCATTCCCTGCGGTGAGGATGGAGGCGGCAAGGCGGGCTCGGGCGGCGTTGGTTCGATGGGACATGGTGGGAGGTGGCTTTGAAGTGCTGCGGAATGACTCCTTGCAGGGCAGTTGAACGGTTGTCGACTGGGTTGATGCCTAGGTGGTTTGCCTTCTTATAACGCCTCAGCAGGTCAGGGGAATGCCGTAGATCATCTTCCTTCTGCCAGGTGCTGGCAGAGACCGGCCATCCCTTCCATTTGATGAGAAACTCCCATTTCCCACGTCGGGCGCGATGCCCGCGGAGGGCCTCGACTTCATACTCTTCTTCCCCCTCGACCAGATCAGGTGGTGGTTTCAGAAAGTTGGGTCCGTGTTCCGCCGTTTCCCTGTATGGGGTGAGCAGCGATGCATGGAACACCGGGTGAATCTTCCAGGTTCTCGGGAGCTGTAGCTTGTACGTTAGTGGCCCCTTGACTTCCGTGATCTTGAAGGGTCCAAGCCGCTTTGGGTCAAATTTCCGGCTTATTGTCCTTAGCCGGAGGTTCGTGGCTTCTAGCCAAACCTTGTCGCCTTCCTGGAAAGGTTTCCAAGGAAAAGGGGTTCGTTCCTCCATCAGCTTCTGGGCTAGCTCTTGCGCTGCAAGAGCCTCTTTGCGGGATTCGGAGATCCGGGTCAGGCGGTCTTGGAGCGTGGGGTATTTGTCGGAGGGTCGTGGAGATCCGATGGCCTTCGGGTCGTACCCCATGGTGAGCTTGAATGGCGATTCCTTCCTTCCAGCATGCGGCACCTGGTTGTGTGCGAATTCGAACTCGGGGATGTGTTTGACCCAGGTGTGGGGGTCATTTGCGCATAGGATTCTCCAGGCCGCCTCCAGTTCCTGGTTGACCCGTTCTGTACTCCCATCTGATTGGGGGTGGTAGGCAGTGGACATTGCCGCCTTGACTCCTGTCAGCTTACACCATTCTCGAAATGCAGCCGCTGCGAACTGTGGTCCTCGGTCGGATATCATCCGGTCGGGTAGGCCATATCGCCTGTATACATTGAGGTGTAGGGCCTCTGCCGTCCCTACCGCGTCTATGTTCTTGGTGCAGGGTATGAGCACGATGCCCTTGGTGAGTTCTCTGTCAACCACTACCATGAGTGCATTGAAGCCCTGTGACTCTGGTAGGTCAGTGATGAAGTCTACTGATATGTGCGAGAATGGCCTTGAGTTCGGCTCCGTGGGGATGGCCATCAGGGGGGGTTTCGTTGGGTGTGTGTTGATCTTGCTCTCCTGGCATTTGGCGCACCCCTCAACATATTTCTCGATGAATGAAGACATTCCATGCCAGAACCAGTCCCTTCGGGCGATGGCCATTGTACCTTGTGCCCCTGGGTGTGCCATTGCTGGTGTGTCATGACAGAGTTGAATGACTTCTCGGCGCAGATCATCATCAGGGGGTACATAAACTCTGTTTTTGTATAAAATTAGTCCCTCCTGAATGTCCCAGTCTGCCAGCTTTGTGTGCGCAAAGCCTGTGCCCTTGAATGGCGGTACCTTCCCCCGTTTTAAAGCGTCAATCGTCTCGATGACCATCCTGTCACGGGTACGACATTCACGTATCTTTTCGATGATTGCAGTGTTGGTGGCGTTGACAAAGAGGTCTGTCGGTAACAGGATGACATCTTCGTTGTCATGTTTCCCTCCTGGGTGGTCAGGTCGCCGGGAGAGTGCATCGGCGACTATGAGTCGACTGCCTTTCTTGTTTAATAGTTGCAGGTCAAATTGCGACAGGAATAACTGCCATCGGGCCTGGCGTCGGTTGAGTCGTTGTGCTTCTCGGAAATAGGTGAGGTTCTTGTGGTCGGTGATCACCGTGACCGGATGTCCACTTCCTTCAAGGTGGTGGCGCCATTCCTCGAGTGCTCGGACAATGGCCAGCAGCTCTCTGTCATATACTTGATAATTCCGCTCCGCTTCTTTCAGGCTCTTCGAGAGGAAAGCTATAGGGTGTAGCCGCCCTTCTTCATCAAGTTGTTGCAGCACTGCACCAGTGGCTACCAGAGAGGCGTCGGCCTCAATGGTGAATGGTTTGGACGGGTCGGGCATGCGAAGGATAGGCATGCTCTGGAAACACCGTTTGAGCTCGTCGAAGGCCTCCTGGCAGGCTTTGGTCCAGTTCCACTCCGCGCGTTTCTTCTTGATGACATTCAAGGGGTGAGCGATGTGGGAGAAGTTGTGGATGAAGCGTCGGTAGTAGTTGGCGAGACCCATGAATCGTTCCACATCCTTGACCCTAGTAGGAATGGGCCAATCTGCGATTCCTGCCAGTTTGTCCTTGTCCATGTGCACCTGTCCAGGTGAGATGGTCATTCCCAAGAAGTCAACTTCGACGACATCGAACGCGCATTTCTCTGGCTTGACAAATAGATCCCATTCCTGCAGTCGTTGTAGGACGCGTCTGGTTCGTTCTCGGTGGGCTTCCATATTGTCGGAGAAAATGAGGATGTCGTCCATATAGATCGCGATCCACCCCTCGGCCAGCATGTCCTGGAACGCGTCATTCATCATTCGCTGAAACGTGGCCGGCGAGTTGCACATCCCAAAGAACATGACAGTGGGTTCGACGATCTTGTCCTGATTCCTATGTTTGACCATGAATGCTCCTTTCCATTGATCGCCCTCTCTGATCCGGACGTTGTTGTACCCGTTTCGGAGGTCTAATTTAGTGAACACAGTGGCCCTTTGGAGCCTGTCGATTAGCTCTCCTATGAGGGGCAAGGGGTAGGCATCTTTGATCGTGCCCTTGTTCAGGTATCGGTAGTCCTGGCACGGGCGCAAGGTACCATCCTTTTTTTTGACAAAAAAGGCTGGTGACGCCATTGGTGAGTTCGATTCTCGGAGATAGCCCTTGGCCAGGTTTTCTTCCAAAAATTTGTCCATCGCTGCCTGTTCATTTGGAGACAAAGGAATTACGGCGCATTTCCTGGGGACAAAGTCTGGCCTTAATTCGATGGCATGGTCCCAGGGCTTGGATTCTGGGAACCGGTTGGCAGCCTCCTTTTCGAACAACCGTTTATAGTCCCACAGGTATTCTGGGACAAGGTCTTCTACGGATGGGGGTGGGTCCTTGGGGATCACCAATCCCGTGAGTTCTGGGACATCCCATACCATATGTGGGGAGTCAGGGAGGCGTGTTAGTCGATTGAGCCCTAGTTGTGTGGGCTTTAGGGCCTGCAGTAGCCCGTCTTCACGTACGAGCGGCTGCCCTTTCTGTTGGAAGATCCCCAGAACCCCTTCTCCTTGTGTGTAAGCACACATTATGTCCGAAAGCTCTTCATCGTCTTCATGAATGGAAGCTCGACACAGGGGAATTCCGTCTGTCGTGGGTTGGCTCATGATCCAGGCATAGTATCCTTGCCATTCTGTGAGTCGAGCTTGGTCAATCTCGAGTGTTCCTTCTACCCAGTCGATGCGTGGGTTGACTTGTGCGAGCCAGGGGTTGCCGAGTACTACATCGAGCATTCCAATGTTTGAGACATAAAAGTTGGTTGGGATGTCATTCCCTTCTAATCGTATGCTCCCTTCGACTCTGTGGGTAATCGGTCCCCCTTTGTTTGTAGAGCCGTCAATGGTGGTTGAGGTTACTGTCCTGGGAAGCGGTCGAGTGGGGAGTCCCCACTTCCTTACGAAGTCGGGGTGAATTAGGTTGGCGTCAGCCCCACTATCCAATAGGGGGCATGCAGCGACGGCTTTCTCTCCTACGACGATGTAACCCGGTAGATAAAGTGTATTGCGCTTGCGCGTTCCGGTAATTACATTTCGTACAGAGAGTTTAGGCGACTCGTGCGTCACGTCGGGTCGCCTTACAGAAAATCCACAAAGTCGTGGTGCTGAGAGAAGTGGGGGAATCTTACTCCTTTCGTTTCTTGCCCCTGCTCCTCCTGCTCAGAGGCTTCATCATCCGCCTCGTTTTCATCTTTCATGTTGGCCCTTCGGTTTGGGGGTCCTGTTCCCCGACCCGAGGTTCGCTCCGGGCAGTCTTTGGCCAGGTGCCCCTTATTGTGGCATTTGTAGCAGGAGCCCGTCCTTCGGTCTTGCAAGCGCTGATGGTCTGGCTTCCCACTGTCAAATGCCCTTGCTGCGACTCGTGGAGGGGTTTTCGAAGTTCTTTGAGCGGCATCGATGGCCTTGTTGTTTCGATAGGCCCGGTCCCGTTGGGCAGCAGCTTCCTTCCATCCTTCTAGGGTTGTGGGGGCTACATCTCGTTCCATGATTCGGACTCGCATGGTGCTGGGTAGTTTTTCTCGGTACCAGGCCATAAGGGCACTTTCTTCGGTGATTTCTGCCCTGCGGGCCAGTCGGTCGAACTCCTCGTTGAAATCGGCAATGGGTTTGTCGTAGGTGTAGACCAAGTTCCGTAGTTCGATGGCTGCAGAGACCTCCTCCTCTATTACCCCGAACCTTTTGATGAACTCGAGAGCGACATTCCTGAAAGTGCCGTACCCCCGGCTCACCCCTCGGATGAGGGGGTGGGGTTCGAGTGCCTTTTCGGTGAGAGTATCGGCCCAGGCACCAGCATGGCCTTCGAGGTGGCCAAGGAAATTGCCGACCTTTTCTCGTTCGGAAGCAGAGGCCCATCGCTCGGTGTCAAATCTTCGGGCAAATTGGATGAGGAAGTGTCGGGCATCCTCTCGCTTTCCAGAGAACTTAGTAATTTCTGGCTCTTTTCGGTCCGGTACCCGTGCAGCTCCCTGTGGGAGGGGCGTTCCTCCAGGCGGCTGCCCCCCTCCAGGGGGTCCTCCCCCAGGGGGTCCTCCTCCCCCAGGTGGTCCTCCTCTACCGGGTAGTCCTCCTCCACCGGGCACTCCTCCGCCAGGTGTTTCTCCTCCGCCAGGTGGTCCTCCTCCACCAGGTGGTCCTCCTGGGGGTCCTCCACTCTCGTCATAAGGTGGTCCTCCCTCGGGGGGGCCTTCCTCCCCCAGCCCATCGTCAGGCGGTGGCCCTGATTCCCCTATTCCTGATCGGAAAGAGCTCAAGCCACGGGGTGTTTCCGGAGTGGAAGGGGATGTTTTTCCTGTCCCTTCAGTTTCCATTTGTCGTTCTGTCCGTTCAATGTCAGGATCGGTTAGTTCTGAGCTGGAGCCTTCGTCGGAGGGTGGGTCGGTTTCGTCAAAGGTTGTCCAGCGGGCCTGGATGAGGGCACGATTGGTTGGAGTACAAGGTTCGAAATCGCTTCCCCTGTAGAGTGCAGAGTCGTAGCGGTGAGGGCACGGTTGCGTTGAGCAGACCCTCCAGTTAGAAGTCTTCGTGTAATGTCGGTGTACGTCCCGATTGTTCTCCGCTTGATAGCGATGAGCCTTCCCGGCGCACGTCAGGGTCGACCTCCGCCTCGTTTTGGAGGATGGATCCAGCTTGCCACCGGCGATAGAAATCTCGGGCACTCAGTAGCCTTTGATATAGGTTCACAATTATGGGAACGGCCAATTGAAATGAGAAACGTGGGTTTGAGAGCACCTTCTGAGCAGCGAGGATACGGTGGTCAAGGACTTCGTCAAAATCTTCAGAGGGAGTGGGAGGTAGCGGTCGGCTCTCCTCCCTTGCCAGCCTGTCGTGATTTTCCAACACGGCTTGCCAAGCGTCGCTGGCTCTGGAGATGCGGGAGCGGGTGTAAAGGATCAGCTCCCTCTGTTCAGCTGGGAGGAAGCTGGTGGAACTATCGGCGTGGAGAATGGCTCTGAGGTTGCGCTCAGCTCGATCCAGGACTTCTTCTAAAGTCGGGAGAGAAGGGTCAAATGCTGCGCGATCCAGTTCTTCTTC
This sequence comes from Taiwanofungus camphoratus, assembly GCA_003999685.1. NCBI lineage: Eukaryota > Fungi > Basidiomycota > Agaricomycetes > Polyporales > Taiwanofungaceae > Taiwanofungus > Taiwanofungus camphoratus. The sequence continues at coordinate 2,244,656 of CP021226.1, forward strand.
TTGTTCGTAGTCGATATCAAAAGGTCGTTGATAATCCGTGGTGATCAGTACTAATCGTATGAGTACGCTGACCTCGCCTTCTTCGAGACCGGTACGGGTCTTTTAGGCACTGTCTTCCTGTGACCTCTCGAACCAGGACGGGTTCGGGTTTATGGAGTCGTATTCTAGTGTTACCGGGGGGTTCACCCTGATAATGCTGCAGAAGCTTGAAGCGGTGTGCAGCGAAGGGTCGAAGAGGAACGACGGTGACGACGAGTCACAGTCCTCGGTAGTCTTCAACTACAAGCCCTATGTAGTCGCGATAGTCTTTCACGGGCTTCTTGCGGTGCAAAGAGATGTGAGAAAGACTAGCGTGTATTGGTACTAATGCGTAGTATACTTTAGGAAGGATGAACGAAGAGAATACGACTAAGGGAACCTCCAACAGTGGGACCCCCTTCTTATACTGCCACCGCCAACCCCCAGGTATACTAGCAGCCCCCCAGAGACCGCATAAGGTGAGAGGAGTCAGCGGCCCGAAAGTACATAACTACCATGGCGTAAGCGGGGACGGTCGGCCCGTCAGTCAATCTGGGTAAGTAGGGTGTGGAAGGGATGCCGCGCGTCCATGGTGTGACAAACAGAGGGAAAGAAAAAACGAACACGTCTCTAGTCCTACCCGACAGTAACACTTTCCATAACCGTCGGCCGCGATAACTGGGGTTATCGACTTGTGTCCCCCAGCGCTTTTTGACCCTTGCCTTTACGCGGGCAAGGGCCATCGATTGTGAGATGAATTCCGGTTGGGGATCATCCAATGCTTTCTTCGCGAGTTCATCAACAAACTCGTTCTGGAAAATGCCTTTATGGGATGGAACCCATAAAAGGACGATGCGTCGGCGTTCATCTGCATCGAGGAACGCTCGGACGTGTTGAGAGGCCATGACCGCCGCCATTTGCGACGGCCCGACTTCCGGCTTAAAGATTCGGTCAAGTGCCGATTGGTTATCGGAACAGACCGTGAGGGTGGTGATGTGGGCAGGGACGTCACGGACCGCTTCTCGCAGCCCGCGCGCCAATGCCAGCATCTCCGCATCGAAGCTCTGGACCTTTCCGGCCCCAAATCTTCCATGGGCAACGTGATCTTCCCCGTCAATGACGAGCCACGCGCTACCAGATCTTACTGTGGGCGCATTTGCATACGATCCATCAGTGAATAACATTCGCCCTTCTGGCTGGGCCAACTGGCGTCGGAATTCCGGCCACCAGGTGAACTCCAGCCAGTCGGTGAATTCAGGAGAGCTTTTGTTTGGACCTTTTCCGTCCAAAAACATCCGCTCGAAACGATCTTTGTACCGATCCACGACCCGGTCACCGGGCCGCGCCTCCGGGTGGAGGGGTGCAAAATCTTCTGATGACTGCCTCCCGATACGATCTATGAACGTCATCGGGGTGACAGCCTGTTTTTTGCCACGTCGCGAATTAAGCGGCCATGGCGCAGTGATATTGGTGACGTTGGTCGCCCAATATGGTGGAAGAGCAGCCCTCATTGGGTGCCCTTCATGAACTCGCCGCGCTCTGAGCGCAGCTTTTTCCATGTATCGGTCGACCTGGATGCGGATGGGGACCAGCCCACCCAGCATTTCCATCGCCCCGATTGGTGTGGTCTTGAAACAGCCGGTGATCCACCTGGCTGCTCTCGACTGAGCGGTCTGTAATTCTTTTGCAGCCCATTTGAGGCTCTTCCACTGTGGGTTCCACCACAGTTGAGCGCCGTATAGCATCAGCGGAACGACGTGCGCTATATAGAGCCGTCGTTTGTTGATGGAATGGAATCCGCGTGCCAAGTTACCGAGCATGCGGAGTGTATTGCACGTGCTGGCCGCCTTATTGGCGTAGAACCGCACGTGTGCATGGAAGCTAAGCTTGGGGTCTAAAAAGAACCCAAGATAGCGCATCGTGTCCTTTGCTCGCAAAGTGACGTCATGTCCATCGGTCCGGATGGTTAGATCCGGACCAAGGGGTCGAGAAGTCGAATACCCCTTCTGACGCTTCCAGAAGTGCATCAACTCCAGCTTGTCTCCTTCGACGCCTAAACCTAAACGGTTCAGGTCGCCTACGAGATTATGGAAGACATCCGCCAAAATGGCGTTGTTCTTCAAGATAAGGGCTTGCGGGCTGTCGTCAACAGCCTTCGGCGAAGCCGCCATGATGAGACCATCGTCTACATAGAACTGAGTCCCGGTTCGGCCCAGTTGTACCAAATGGACTGGCGCCCACTTGTGTATAACCGGTGCAATATAAATCCCAGATAGAATCGGGGATAAGCTAGAGCCCTGACCAACTCCGACATCAAAGTCAGATGGATCAGTCAGGGTACCGTTAAACAGGAATCGGGTTTTACGCCCGATCAAGTAATTTGCCATGAAATTACAGAGCTTACTATTGAAGCCCTGCTTTCGCATGATTCCTACCAGTGCATCATGATTGATGGACGGGTAGAATTGGGACACATCGAGCAATAGCATCGATGGGATAAGGTTGCGTGCCCATGCCTTTTTGACATTGTGCACAAGTTGAATGCCAGCGTCAGTGGTGCTATGCTGCATAGCCCCTCCGAACTGACATGGGTGTAGGATTCCCCATTTTTGGGCATCCCACTGCATTCGCTTGGCAATGATCTTTTCGAACAATTTGCCGAAGCAGTTCAGCAAGCAGATAGGCCTGTAGGCCTTCGCTAGCGTATAGTCTGGTTTGTTCGGTTTGGGTAACACCACCGTAACAGACCGCTTGAAGACGCTCGGATAAACCTCGAAATCGAGGCAAGCGTTATAGTACGTGCGCAGCCATTGCCACACGTGTATACCGAGATCGGTCTCGATGCCCTCCTCAGAGTGTTCGATCCGGTGATGAGTCCCGTAGCCTCCTGGGCCCCGAATCGCGATTTTAGGAGCTTTCTGATCCCCCAACCGACCACTCTAAGACTCTCCTACAGCCTACGACAGGAGGGATAGGTTCCTATAATATTCCTAACGCCCCCTCTCCTTCCTAAACCCTCCTAACACCCTACGAAGTCTTGCGAAGTCACACGAGGTGCTACGAGATTTCGAATGCTAGACGCGAAGTCCCTAACTCCTGCTAAGTCCACTATCGGACACTGCCGGCCCTCCCATACTGTTCCATTGGATCTAGGTCCTATCTACAACGTCACTCATCCCGGGCTTAGCTAAGAAGTCTTAGCTAAGTCTCTCCTAGCTCTTGTGATTGCAGCTACCTCCGATAGGCTCCGAAACGGTCCGAAGTTCCGGAAATTGGACTTAGGAAGCCTTGTGCACCCCCATGGGTCTCGATCCTATGCCATAAGGTCATCCTAGGGCGTACCCATATGACCCTCCACCCAGTTAGGACACCTCCTGCCCCGATTAGGCCAAGTCCCGCTGCTAAGAACTTCGTGCGCTCTTAGCCCGCTAAGATAGGTGATCACGGCGCATGGCTGCTCTCGGATAGTCATCCCGCCCTCGTGAATGAAGTTGGTCACCTTTCTACCGTTCGTAGTTCCCCTGTTTCAGTTCCTAATTAGTTCCTATCCCCCTCGTGTTCACTTCGGAGTCCATGCGTTTTAGTACACATTTCGGACTCGTAAGGATCACTTCGCGCAAGATTAGTTCACCTCACGCTCCCCTATTTAGTCAGAGGTAGTTTACTATGTATGAGAGAGACCCCTCAGTGCACGCTTCTCTCTTTGGAATACCAGTTCCCCTGTAGCTCCGATCTCAGGAAAGCGCCGCGAGTACAACCTTAGGAACGGTCCCAAGGTCCCTAAGTCTCCACCCCAGCTTCGTTTCAGTACCTTTGAACTACGTCTACGCTCGCGATATATCTACGAACTACGTCTACGCTTCCCGAACTACGCACTACGATCTACGAAGTCGCCGTGACTTCGTGCCCTTCAGCACCTCTTATAGCACCTATCCGGTGGGCCTCCGCCTTAGTTATACCCTTAGGCTCACGTTGCGTCATCCCTACGTCCTACGAATAACCCTACGACTCCCCCATAGCCTTCATTACAGGCTATAGTACATCTCTCTACGCCCTCGAACTCTCCGACCCACACCTCGACGTCATCAAACACTTCAGAGCTTTCAGCAACCTCGTTCCCTCATTCCTATTCCAAGTATTAGCTCTCCGAACCATCCGACCTCTCCTACAAGTCTCCTACGCCAGCCAAACCTCGCCCACCTCACTCTAACAAACCTCTAAGCCTTACACCCTTTAGCTAACTCTAGCTAAAAGGACTTCGCAGCAGTCTCGTACCCTCTGCCGCTTAGTAGAAATTATAGTCCATTGGCTTATTGCTCCCTAATTCTATACAGCCTACGAAGTCAGCTCGCGCGATTTAGCTAAAACTTCGAAGGACTTCGCAGAATCTCGAAGGACTTCGCGTACTTCGGAGGGCCTCGCAAGGCCTTAGGGATAGTCTAGCACTTAGGAACAAGATCCTGTTGTGCAGGACCCTTGACCCCTTACTCCCCTACTTACAAAAACAAGACATACAGGTTTCCCGATATCATACAGGTTGTAGCTCCTACCCTCACACCCTCACAGTTATCACACTACCCCACAGCCACGTTGCGGAGCACTCCCTAGGTACCAGGGTCCCCTAGGTCGTATCACCGGTCCACCATCCATTTAATCCACATCCAGTTCACGTGATCGGGACCGGGTGCGGACGTATTGCTAGTGGATTTGAGATTCTCGCGAATCTCAGTTTCACTAATATCCGGTAGAGTCAATTCCTCCCTTTGAGGAATTTCTTCTACGAACGACAGATCCACCGGCCGTGGGTTGGCAGGTGTGAACTGAGCTTGAAAAGCGCGACTGAGATCAGTCGCGCTTTGGACTGGCGTACCATCAGCTTGTCGCAGCTGAATAGTAGCCTCTTGTCGTCTCGGCTTTGTCCATGCGACAAAGTCAGAGATCGATTGGGGATTGGATTCATTCATGATCCGATCAAAGTGTGCACGCTTCGCCCACTTCGTGGTCCGGCGAAGTGTTGCACGTTGTTTATGCCGTTCGGACCGAAGTTCGGCGGCAACGTCATATGCGTCTGCAGTGGCCTGAGCACCAGGTCCCAGCTGATGACGTGTGTAGCGATACTGTCCAGACGCCGTACTAAGACGGTGCTGGGTGTTCGCTAACTTAGTAGCCGCGCGAGAGCATGCCGCATCCCACCACGACTTTGAACGTTTGGATGGTCGTTTTACAGCTGAAAACTCCATCCATAGTCGTTGGAGGTCTCGCTCAAGGCGATCCCCCATTCTTTCAACGCCTTGGGCGCTGCTGAAGTGTGTCGGGTAATCAACGAACAGTTTTGCCGTTGCCGTCACAAATTGTTGAGCCGCGTCACCGGTACGAGGAATCCCCCGCACCGATTCTGGCTCAACTTCAATCGGCATCTCCCACCGCAGGACCGCGTGGTCGCTGTTGTGGCGATGTGACATGAGTACATGAAGGTCTTGGCCTTCATAGTACGCTGGGTCGATCCACACCAAGTCTATGACTCCAGGTGTGAGAGCGATGTTGTGGGAACGCCAAGTGGCTGGACTGTCCTGGGCGTTCATCAAGACCAGATCAAGTTCGGCCTGGGCCAACTCGATGAGGCGATTGGAATCAGCGTAATGCGGAGGCCGCACCCGAGATCCCGCAGCTCGTGCATCCCACAATGGGTGGCGGAGATTGAAATCCCCGCACATACACGCAATGGGTGGAAGCGCGTGTACACGTGTTTCCAAATATCGGACAGCATCAAAGGTGGTGCTGTCGTTGTACACGTTCAGGACATTAAAGTCCCCGGACGGAAGCTTAAGCGCTACCATAAGGCAGTCCTTATGGGAGACGCTGTGGGTGACAACTTGCGGGGAGGCCGCAGCCCACCGCTTGTTGACATAGATTGCAACCCGGGAATCTTTCGATGCCCCGAGGCACTTGAACGAGGCATGGGCAGACGTATTCTCATACGCTTCCCCGTCCCGTGACTTAGCTGAGGCCACATCCTTGATACGGCCCCAGAATATCTCCTGGACACAGACGATGTCGGCGTCCCTATGTCTCTCAAGCAAAATGCCCATATTCTCCGCAGATTTCTGAACATTTGCGCTTATGCATGTGAGTGCGAGTCTAGTAGGTTCGCCTCTCAGATTGTCGCCATCAGCCGTTGGGCTGGGCGTACGGGAGGGGTCCGCTTCCACCTCCATGGGGGAATCGGACCGTTCATTATGTTGTGACTCCGGCGGAGTTCCAAACGGTGGGGCCGAGGCACCGTCAGAAATTTCCGGTTCACACACTGACTCACTAAGCCCATGAGGGTTTATTGGCGCTAGGCCCGAACTGGTGTGCCATGCACTTCCATCGTGGGCAAGGGGCATGGAGACAGCATGGCTGCCTCCAATACCATTGTATTCATTACCCCCTCCCTCAGAGGGAGAGGGCCTACGAGTCCTTTGTGAATCGTCTGGCACTATGGCCGTCGATTCAAAGAGAGGACCTCTCGAGAGAGAGGAACTCGAAGTGGAACTCTCCCCATGATAGGGTGAGTTCAAAGGTGTGTCCAGAGGACGAGATCTCGGGTGGTCCGAGTCAGCTTGAGTGCGATGAGCAGGGCAGCCGCCATGCACCGACATCGCACTCGACGAGGTGGGTGCACCATCAGTCCTAAGACCAACAGCGGCTATAGGGGCACCAGTATGGGGGGAATAGGGAAGGGAACGATGGGATTTAGACATGCCAGACACGGGCGCTAAATCGAGATGGTGGTGGTACTGGTTCAAGAAGCGGCGGATAGGCATATCTTAGCAAGCTTCCAGAGTCAACTAGTCAAGTACTATGCACGCCGCTAATGTTGCTTCTGCAGCAACACCAGTCACTCAAACAGACGATTCATTTGAGCTGTATGATCTTCGCGTCGAGGCTGTCTGCCCTCCAGGCAAGCGGATCATGCGCGGGGCGAAAGATGGAGACTATTTCACGCTTGAAGGAGAGATGTTACATCTTCCACCAGGGCAGAGCATTTCGATCTATTCACTTGGTACGCATTCTGGTCCTTCTCTTGATTCTATTTGATCCCAAGTTCTTCATTATTTGATGAACATGATTGTTAGGCTCCGTGCTACCTCTTCTTGCTGCAAAACAGCGAGCTACATCACCTTGCGACTGGATGTCTACGGACGCAGAGGTAGTATGTCCCGATCCATATTGCTCAAGCAAGTTACGTATCATACGGACGGCCGTACGAATATTCAGGCACAGTGATGTTACAGTTGCGCCGCTTCTAGATTGTGCGGAGAAAGCAGAGGCGAAGGAGCCCTGCAGTACACCGGCAATATGAAAATAAGACGTACTGATCTGAAGTTTCAGGTACGAAACACTTTGGCCCGCGCATGGCTCCATTTATCTCGAGAGACCCTGTTTTCGTTCTTTGCATACATGCATAGGTTTCACACACGAACTGCAGAAACAGATGTATTTGTCATCGACGTCTACTCCTCCAGCATGATTAAAAGCTCAGATATGGGACGAACATTTTGCAGCTGCACAATCATCATTTCAGTGACAGATAAACCGGTTTGGTAGACTTCTGCGTTTCGATGTGGTGAGGACTCGACAATGCAAAGCGCTGGACACCACCGCCCAAAGTATAGCCCGCAACTGTTAGGGGTACTCTGCATTCAATTGCGTAGTCCTTGTGATGTCAGAGGCCAGTAAGCTTGCTCTGCATGAAGAACCAATGCAACTCTAAGGTTATGCGTCAACCGCCGAATCAATTCTTAGATACTCGTTCCATTCTTGGCTCGTCTTCCACCGACTGATGCTGAAGCGGTGATTGATCCCGTCCATCATTGGAAGACAAGCTACACCACCACACCCGCCAGTTGCCTCCATAGGCATCAGATAGAAAACTTCCTTGACGCGAGAGTGTAAAAGCGCCATACTGCACATGATGCAGGGTTCGTGAGTGGTGAAAACGGTGAGCGAGGTAAGCAGGTAATGAGCTCCGTTACGGGGCGTGGGAACGGAGTCGATTAGGTCGATAGTAGATGAAGTACTGCAAGATAGACCTGCAAGAGGAGGAGACTGCGATGGGAGGCTGGAGTAATCCGCGCGAGGGTAGTTTCCGGTATTAGAGACGCGATATGCAGCGACTGCTCGAACAATATTGAGAATTGCGTGGCGAAGCGGGTGCACCGTTGAGTTGCGCGTGTCATGCGCTAGAATCGGCGCCAGCATCTGGCTGGCACTTCGGGTTTGTTCATCATAGGGTATTGGTACATAGGCAGCGATAGGAAGCTGACATTGGGTTAGCATAGCAATGTTCGAGAGGGCAATATGGTCAAGTCACCTCGCCCTTTTCTTGTGCTTGTCGAGCTTCCCCCACAACGTGCCTCATCGCCTCGCATGCCCATACAGTCCTTCCTCGGGACCATTTCTCCGCCTCGCCCTTCCGTCTAGGCGTATATACGGTCGGCCAGAAGGTGGATTTTAGCTTGAGTGACGTGGGAGTCAACGCAGCAGAACGTGGAACGGCGAGAACATATGGTGACGGGAGCTTAGCGCTTTCAGGTAATAGTGGTGGAGCGGGAGAACCACTCGCAAAAGTAAGAAGAAGAGTTGTTTTAGATTCTTGTCTTCGTATGCGTTTAAGATGGGCCATGGAAGGAGTTTCCAACTCGCTCCATTTGAGCCAGCTGTAGGCTGTAGTAAAATGGGACGAAACTCAGTGGTAAAGGAAGACTTACGCGAGCATCATGGTAATCTGTCTGGGATCTGGGATGTTGACTACCCATGCTTGCTCTATATACGAGCGGTCAGAAGAAATGGTGCAGCTTCAGACAAGAAATATACCGGTACGAATCGCACCCAGTTCTTCCTCCTCCTCTTCGAAAGTGAGCTTTATACGCGTGAATGGAAGGTCATCCTCTGAAATAATATCATCAAGATTTCCTTCTTCAAATCGCTCTCCGTCCTCAGAGGCTTCATAATGCTCGTAGAGTTCGCGATAAGCCATTCTCGAATACTGGTCCATTCTTGTCACACGGTAGTACTGATCAACGGACAAAAATTTGATGGTACCGATTTGTTCATTTAAATAAATATCTTGTCGGAGTCGACGAGCCCACCAGGCAGATAAGTAGGTCACTTGTGCTGTGGGAACGGAACTGTGAGCTGGGGTGTGATCAGCGCGTCAAATAAAGACCTTCATCTGCTTCTTAGAAAGTAACAGTCGTACTAACACCCACATTTATCAACTGATTACTATGGTGTCCAGAGGTCAATGTTGAAGCTCGACTTCAACTTCTTCAAATGAACTTCCCTGTCGACACGTTGGCGTCGCCCACCACCCACATCCATCGCGCTAGCTATCGAATAATAGCTTTTTATCGATTGAACGAACCAATAAGGGATCAATCATTTATTGACAAGGTTAGTGTCGTCACATCAAGGTATCTGAATCTTTTCCATGGCCAGTGAGCATGGTCGCGCTACAGTAGCACGACCATAGTAGTGGTATTCCTTCCGTGAAAAACGGCGAACAGTACATGGAACTGCCACCTCAATCTTCCGAGGATATTGATACGATGCAGAAGGTCGAGTGGTGGAATGCAAAACTCGCTGAGCTTGGAGACGCAAACTTGAAAATTGTTGCTGGCGCACATGTCGATATTACTGACCCGACGTAGTAGAACCTCCAGACTCGGACAAATATTTGGCGAGCGGGAAAGATACTCAACGGCATTTACTACCTTGGCCAAGAGACTCCGTAACTCGAAACCTACGCAGCCTTCGTCTCTTCGGACCTCAGGGCTGCTGAGAAATGGAACATACTTCGATCACAATTTGAAGACGGGTTGTTCTTGAATCATTACTGTATCTCTAAGTAGTCGACTTACTGTAATTTGCGGATTTAGGATGTTCAATAATTTGAGCAGTGACGGTCAGAAACGATAAACCGGTTCAGCGTTCCTATACCATACTTCTACTGTTTTATTTTCTGTGAGGTGCATTGGGGAATTCGATTGGTAGACAAACCTTCACGCTGCCGATCGATGTAACTTGTCACCTCCCGAAGGCTGTAACTAAGTAGTACTTAGATACTTTACTTCAGTGTTTAGATCAAGTTCTTCCGACTAGATAATACGCCGTCGACCTTCCAAAAACGGTCATTCGGACTCGGGGATCCTGAGCATCATAATACTTATCTGCTCTTCGACTGATCGAAACTATTGCTCAACCTAAATAACTGACTTGAATGGATGCTACAGAGCGTATTCAGGCTGCTTCTAGGTTCCTTCTACAATCGCCTCCAGGAGAAATCAACGATATCCTGAACGGCAAGTCCACAATGTGACTTCTTACGCAACCTTAAACTCACGTTTGCGACCATGTTGTCAACCGCTTGGAACTCGAGCAGACGTACGGAACATTATCTCTGACGATGATTCTCTGCAGGAGGGCGTGCTGCCAGCTCTGCGAGAGTACAATCTTGCCCAGTTCATGACGGCGGACGTTCCTGGCCATCAGCACCAAGTCAGTGCTTGCATGCTCACTGACGCCGAATTCTATCTAAACACGTTGATCATTCGTTTGCAGTCAATTGTGAGTGATGCCGCAAAGACAATCAAGCTTAAAGGAGAAGGCGAAGAGGGTGAGGAAAGTGACAGATTCTGGGATCCACGCTCGAGAACAAGTTTCCGGTTTGACCATTTGAGCCTGGTATGTATTTAAAATCTCACCGCATTGTATCTTACGGATTGGATATGTTCGTCTGCAGGAAACTTCAGATCCTGAGCCTGTCGAACCCGACTCAGAATCAGAGCCATTTCGGTATGTTCTGCAAGGAACACTCCTCATGTCTTCCTTCAATCATCTCCCACAGAGTAGCTTTGGAGACCGCCTCTCTCTCATACCTTTCTGCGCATTACCATGGTGGAGTTGCGTCGGTATTCACTATACCAGGATCGTCGACGCGTTTCATTGTCCAAATTGTAGCTAACAAGTACAATCCGGCCAACTTCTGGTATGAACTTCGTTCATGTCTTCACAATAGGATGGGTGTGTGATGTGAAAATGCTTAGGTCAGGCAGATGGCGCTCAGAGTACATTGTTGATCTCGCCGAGAAACAGCTTCAAGGGAGGATCCTGTTGAATGTTCATTACTATGAGCAAGGAAATGTCAGTTTCTGTATTGTTCCTGCCCTTTCGTGTCATATTTAATATTCATATTTTGAAGGTTCAATTATCGACCACACATTCGGTCACGCTGGCGCTCCCGCCTTCAATTACACCGTCCTCCGCCACTTCGTCTGCATCTAAGATTTTTGCCCTTATCGAGGCCGAAGAAGGCAGGTACCAGACATCACTGAACGACGCGTACGCCGAGATGGGTGAGAAGACTTTCAAGGGTCTTCGGCGAGCATTGCCTATGACGCGCTCGAAGTTAGACTGGGATAAGGTCAGTGGTCTACTGGCTTCATATTACCCTCATTATGTCAAGCTGCTAGTTGTATCGCGTTTCTCCTTATCTGACGGTGCTCCACAACTCGCAGGTGCTGGGTTATAAGCTAGGAGCGGAACTCACGTCGAGCAGGGGCGGGTTTGGTACCTCATAGTATTTCTTCAAGCCAGCCTATCGGTCGAAGATTCTGAGAAATATCAAGTTGGCATTCGTGGCACTGTTGTAGTATCTTCTAAACATAACGTTTTGAAATTCACGTTAACGCAAGTGTTTGATTTCGATGCACACATAGTATGCCTCCTGCCAGCGACGTCGGCACGGATAATGACTTTTGTTCGTAAATATCAAGAGAACAACGCGCCCACAATACAGGAGAGAAAGTACGAATGAGTAACCTCGTCCTTGGTACCTAATACTGTGATACTGTGATAGGAGATCACAAACCGGACCGGTCGCACTTGAGGATTTGTTGCCACACTATCGCTACGCCTTCTTCCTCACATCCTACCTGCATACCGTTATCACGTAAAATGTAATACTCGCGATGGGGTGTCTGTACGACCGCAAGTGCTGTGTGTAGTGGCCGCCCATCCGATGTCGCGAAATGCACGCTTTCGACATGATGATGACTGCAGTTGTATCAAACAGATGGAGAAGGGGCCACCGAATTCTCAGCATTTATGCAGCCATGACTGTTCTCTAACAGTATAAAATCTTCTGGATCACGGGAGGTAGACTGAGGCGCTGCGCTAATAAAGATGTCTGCGTTTTCGGCCTGAGTAAGCTTCTGAATAAGAGCATTCTTGCTTAGCTTCGAGTATCCTGTGATCTTGCGTTCTTTACATAGCGCCTTCAGCCGTGGTACCGTAAAGCTGGACAGGTCCATAGGAGGCACAACTGACGCCATTTTCTATCTTAGTTCGTATGCTATAGCGAAGGAGAGCTGCGGAGGGGCAAAAACAGTATATCACTACATCAAAGCTTGAAACATACGTTTTGGGTGACTTGTAGCTGGATGCAACTCAAGACCGATTTCCCAGGCAGAGGTGAGAGCTGAAGATAAGAGACCCGTCGTGGTAGTACGCGTCAGGCGGTCAAGTGCCCCCTCGTGCACGTGATCATTCGTGGTTACTGGCGGTCTGGCACACTGTTTCTTAGATATCTCATCTCAAGTCTTTGTCTCAGGAAGATGGCCATCATGGAATCCAATAGTGGAGACCAAGATGTTGTCCTTCGTATATGGACGTCGTTGACGGAGATATCTGAGCAACTGGACCAGAATCGTTCTCTTTCAGTCTCCTTGCATGGGCTTGCTGGTGGTATCAAGGTCCGTTCCTGAGCTTTCGCCTGTGCGTTACATATTGACTGGCCTTGATACTGCTTCAGACACAAGCCATACACTCCCAGACAGGATTCGTCCTGAGACGGTAACGTGGCCCGTATCATACTCCACAAGCCTGCCTAATGCTAAACTCCAGCTTCAACCTGGATAAGTCCAAAGGTACGATCGATTCTATTCATATCTCGGAATTTACGACACCATTGCTACTATCCTGAACGTTCCTAGTCATATGGCCATGTTCTGAACATTGTTGTTTCTCCTTGTGAATGACAGAACATGCTTCTACGTACTGACTGAATTGCAGAAGCGTACGAAGCTGAGCTTGAGCGAATGAATATTGCGATGTCAGCAGAAAATCAGATGCTACAGAATGACAACAGACAGCTCATTGCGTTAATACGCGAATACGAGCAGACGCTCGAAACCGTCATGGCCTCATTTCGCACCCGTGCCGTGAGTATCCCATCCTGTTATTGAAGCCATACAGCGCTGTTAACATTGATTTGATGGAAGTATGAAGTGCAAGAGCATGAGCTTGCTCTTATGCGAGACTACGAGAGCAATATCATTCAGCGCGAGACGGAAGCTCTTGATGCCGCTCTTACTGCCAATAATGCGCGATCCGTGAGCTTCGCACGCGTTGGTCGATTACTACGCACTGTCATGCGCAAGCTAGGTGGCGAGGATATACAGCCCTGTGAGGACCTCATGGCAGCAGGAGGCGGAGCCGAGACAGCGCGACAAGGAGCGTCAGCCAATACATCGATGACAATGATCTCTCCGTTAGAAGTTATAGACCGGTACAGGGGCGAGGACGGAGGAACGGGTCCAGAAGGCAATGGAGAAAACGAACTCACGAATACGTACATCCAACTGGAAGCTGAGATGTCAGAGGAACATGTTCCAGAAAGACGACTCGCTGCTGCTGAGTGGGCGCTCGAGCGAGAATGCGAGCTTGCTCGGTTAGAAAGGGAGAATGAGGAGTTACGAAGATTGTTGCACGGCGTCTTGAATGCCAACACTTCGGCATTACCGAGCGTACCATCAACTGTCCGTACTCACACTGGCGATGGTGATGAAGGCGATGCAAGATCCGATTCGGCGAGCCATTCTTCAAGTCTGTCTGTTACCCATCACCTTAGGCAACTTGGCGGACCGCCGGGAACTGTAGGCCCATTTGGGACTTACAAGAGACGCGCCGGTTGAAGTTTAAGACTGAGGTGAGGATGCCATTTGAGGTGATAATCGCCGCGCATTTACCGACGGAAATCGACTTCTATTGACGTTCGTATCAACCCAGATCTTGTCCATGTCCTGTGGAATTAATTCTCACATCTCCTTCCCGCAAATACGACCCCGGATATGCCAAGCTTGTAGGATATGGCGTCCTCAGCATCATTGTGCAACCGATGGTTAGTATTAGTCGGTCAAATATGACCTGTTAACTCGTGGGTGGAGACTCTCTATAGTTCATCTTTCACCGATATATTAAATATGTGTAGCAACTAGTACATGAAAACATAGTTGGCGAGGTCAGCGCGGTGCTTACGTTGGAGGTTTATCAACATCGTATGGTTCTGATATGGCTCGTGTTACTCTTCCGATGCATATCATCCTGTACCCCTTCTCCCTTTATGGCCAAAATCACATCAAGCATCCTCTCGTGAGAACAGTGCAAGGAATTTGATCTTCTAGCGAGAACGAGGGGGTCCAAAGCAGTCGATCAGCTTGTGTGAGTAACGGTCGTAACAGGTGGGGATCAATAATACAAAAAGTAACAAGAATGTTGTGATGAAGCAGTATGTACTAGATAAATACTAGGGTGATGCACCATGTAGCACAGCATGCTTGAAGCATGTTCTGAAAACGAGGTGCGCGAAGAAAGTTCAAGCTGGTCAAGTGCCAGTATTTTGGCTTGTTGAATGAGGTAGATTCTGACGCACAAATCACTGTGTATATATGACAGATTATTCGACATAAGTTACAAATTGTTGAGTCTTCGGCAGCTCATGTTTTTCTCCAGCGTCGATCATTATCATGTGGAAATGCCCCATCCTCTTATGTGACTCGGAACCATATGCTCCAGGCACAATGCTAAGGACTTCAAATTTGCCATTGGCGGACGCGCAAAACTTGCCCCGAAGCTTGTATGCTCAAGGCAGTACACACCAGCCTGGTCGGCTTGTCACCAATCGAGGGTCACATTAGGCACCGGGTTGCCCTTTGGATCTTTAATGGATACCGAGAGCAAGAAGGGTATTCCTGCTGCAGGAAATGTCGGTCGAATCCACTATGATCGGTCTCTGGCACCAGTATAATGAATACTTTCTCACCGTTCAACTCAAAGTAAGACGCCGTGGCTACCTTCCCATCCGCAGCCTGGCGATTCGGTGCCCCAAATACATAGTAACGCCCTGTCAGACAGGGTGTATCAGGGACTGTGGAAATGTTGACACTTGGTCTCACACACCAGCAAAATCGGCCTGTGGGTTCTTTCCTTGCCGGAACGACCAGATCAGAGGGTTATACGGTACGGCGGATGTGTAAATGGTGTATAGGAAGGATAGGAAACGGATGATAGGACTGATATTTTTATGAGGTGCGAAGTCAGACTGTGGGATTGTGTGCATTGTGCGCCTTGCTACGACAAGCCTCAGGCAGGTAATCGAAGAGTTCGACGACTCATGCTCTAACTTATAAGCCTTTAGGGTTACTACGAGAGCATACAATCAAGACAGTGCCGTTGGCAGAAGAACAGCTTGCCATAGAAAATTAGCGGAACCCAACTTGTTCTTGTACTCGATCGATCCGGGTTTGAAACCGACTCGCTACAATGGTAGATCTTCTTGCCTCGTCGTACACTCTAGCACAGGCTGTACAGCTGCAAGTGCCAAGAGCTTTCTTGTCTCAGATCTCATAATCGTCGGTCCATGCCATAGACTGGCCAACTTGGTGTGGCAGACGGAGTTTGAACAACAAGAAACAGATGGCAGCGCAGCTCTATATTGTCAATCGTTCCCTATTGAAACTGCGCCGTCTGCAGGGTGGTGTGTACTCGTCTTGCACCTAAGTGTAACTAAACCAAGTGGGCCTTGAAATAAAATAACAGCCCGCCAACACTGTGGAGGTGCGCGCAGTGGACCTTCCCTCTCGCGTCGAGTGAAAAGTCATTTTCACTCGTGCACCGAGTGAATCTCGTGATGGGTGAAAGTTATAGGAATTTTCACCTGGGCGAGCTTACTCATGTGGCGGTTGAAATATACCCATCTGTAGGTGAAACGCGTCACTTTCCGAGTGGAAATATCTCATTTATGGTCACCTGGAGGACAGGGAGGATTGACTTGATAATAGTGAAATCTCCCCCGCAAATGGGTTGTGTTCACAGTCTTTGGGTGGCGTGCCAGGTGAAATGAAGCCGCTGCGAGCTACACACTGATTCATGATGTACAACGAAATGAAACATCAGATAGTACGGCATAAAGGCACAAAAACGGATTTTGTCTACGCGCTTTCTGCGACAGAGATGTCACAGCTTGCTCTTAGGTTTATCAGCGAACTGCGACTCTGTAACACCCTTCCCCATTGCAGCTGTGGATGACACCCCCCCGGTAACGGTCTTCATGAGGTTGTCCATGTAGTCAGCACCACTCCACTACAGATGATACATATCCGTCAATATCTCAGCGCAATGGGGTTCATGGCCGAAATGGACATACTTTCTGATGAGTGAGCACATCACACCCGATATCCCGTTCGCGTCGCTGAACGAGCTCCACGTACGCCTTCATGCCCTCCTTTGCAAATGCCTTTGCAAACAGATCGCTGATGTAGGCGTTCGAATGCAGACCGGCGAGCTGAACATACAGTCGCGGTGAGGAAATCTAATCTGCGGGTCACAAGGAGCAGTACTTACTGTGATGAATTGCCAAACAAAGCCAAGCTTGCCGAGCTCCGAAACATAATTCTTCATGTCATCGGGCCCAAGCCCAGCGGCATCCCAGTTGAATGACGGACTCAAGTTGTACGCTAACCATTGTTCAGGATAGACTGCGTGCACGCCTATTGCAAACTCCTTTGCTTGCGCAAATATCGGTGCCTTCGTCTCCATCCACAACAAGTCAGCATATGGGGCGAAGGCGACAGCGCGATTGACCGCACACTGAGTGCCCCCTTGGTAGCGATAGAAACCCTCGCGTGTTCGTGGTGCATCCCAGTCCCAGAACGGTACGTTCTTCAGCCCAAACTCTTTCTTCGCAATGGCGACGGCGTCCGGATAGGATACGTGAGCGACGCGGTTGACGAAACGCTCGAGGGTAATCGGGGATGCGTTCGTTTGCGCATGGAGTGCATTCGCAAGGGTTGTAGAGAACAGCTGGATATTGGCAGCTGCCATCCACTGTTCCTCGACAGCCTCAAGCGCCTCGCCAGTCTTCCCAGCGCGCTCCGCTTCATTGAGGACGACAACAAGGGGACGAAGATCAGGGTTGGTCGACCCAAGGATGAACGGATGGTCTCGCTCATCGACGTTAGTCGTGATGAGTGTGGCAGCTTCTGAGTCGGTGCGAGCGATCACAAGATTATTGACACCCATGATGTCGAACTGCAGACGAATCGCGACTAGCCGGTTGATGTGCTCTGAGATGGGCACGAGCACCTTTCCTGCCATATGTCCACACTTCTTCGTGCCTGGTGCCTGATCCTCGATGTGGATACCAGCTGCACCCTTCTCGACGAACATTTTGGCAAGCTTCATTACAGCTGTAAGACCCCCATGGCCGGTGTCAGCATCCGCGATGATGGGGCGTAGGTAATCAATGAACGGTTTGGAAGAAAGTTCCGCGTCGGAGAGACCGAGCCGCGCTTCCCGCTGTTTGCGGTCATGGAAAAGTTGAGCCATGAAGAGATGCTCCACCTTGTTAGGGACAGTGTTGGAAGGATAGTCTGGACCGTCTCAGTAATGCTGCCAACGAGATACGATCATGAAAAACAAACCTGCAAGGTCGGGTCCTGGCTCATTTGTGCTCGAAGCCGTGCTTGACGATTGCCAGCCCGAGACATATACGGTCTCTAGGTATTTAGTCATCTGCGTTACCTGCACGGGATCCAGACTGGCAGAAAAGGTAAGCTCGATGAACAGCATTCCTTCAATAGCGTGACTCACGCTCCATATGTGTGCGAAACAGTGCCCCGCTTGAAGTGGGTTGAGAAGGTAGCCCATGCCTTCTTGGCCATCACATCCGAAGGGTAGTTGATAGGAAGGGTGCCACGTTTCGAGACAACCTGAGCTGCGGTGTAGGGTCGCTTCACACGAGAAAACCGCGGGTCCTGCGATGGCGACAGGTTCAGGAGGTGAGTCACTAGGAAAGGCGGTGAGGACTACTAACCTTCCACCATTGCTCTACTTTAGCCACTTCAGCTTGAAAAGCCGCACGTTCACTGCTCAACATGTTGATCTAAATGGGAGGATGTTGGAAGGGAAGGAGGGAGGGGGCACTAGCACTGCGAATGCGGGCCATTCTGTATCCATTTCATACACCACTCTGCCGCCTAGAACCGATCACCTCCAGAGCAATTGAGAGCATGTGATTTCAGCCGACATACCAAATTAGGCAACCCGGAGCTAACCGAGTGCGGGGTACGTCGCTACTCCCCGCGGTCGGGGATAGCGCTCGATACTTGAACCATTCTTTCGGCCGACCGTATACGTGCCCTGGAACTGGGACCGGTCGAATTCCGATGCAGCTGCCTGCCCCGCAGACCATTCAGCCTCAGTTATTCCCCGTCGTTTATACGCTCTAACGCCATCCCGTAGTACTAGTACAATCTCGAATTTAGGGAGTATACAGTATACTGTTAGCGGCATCTCGAAAACTCACTTCGGACAACCTTGCATCCAGGTGCAGCCGTAAGCACGAGACTTCCTTACATCGATGTTACTCAAACTCATAGACGCTCTAATGTCCGAAGAAGTCCGAGAGCCAAGGTGGTGCCCAAAGTTTTAAACGATAATGCGCATCACCCCAAAGAGGGATTGATCTTGTGTAAGTAGCCGAGTCTCAAAGAGTGTAAGCACATCCGTACGGAACTCCGCAGGGCATCCAAGATCGCACCCCACACCGTGGAGGTACAATAGTTCGGACGGCAAATGCAAACTCGTCTGGTCAGCAGGTATAAGTAGGTCCTGCAATTTAAGGTCACAGACATCCTTCAGTTCGATTTTCCGGTCCGAAGGCATAATGTAATGAGATGATTCACTCGGTTGTCGTGCACTCCGTTGGTGAACTGTACCGCTATCTTCTGTTACCATCATAGACCAGGCCTGCAAGCCCATAGCGCACGACGAATGCAAGGACACTACCAGCAACCTAGAGCAGATCCCATGAGAGCCAGAACAGAGCAGCCCCCTCGGCCCTTATCAAGACCGCCTCGACTCACCTGTGAGCACATCAAGACCCTGACCAGGATGTCCTCCTTCATCGGCCCCAACCGGACCAAGAAGAAATTCAAAATCGTGAGGTTTGTGGTCTCAGTGATCTGCCCTGTCTGCAGGTCGGTGGTCAGCTCCACAAAGCCGAGTAGCGCAAAAACGCGCAACACGAGAGTGGCCGTTTGCGAGGGCTGATGATCCTTGAACTCGGCTTTGGACGGGTACAGCAGCCCCGTGTTTGGATCAAACCTTCGGGGAAAAACAGATTGTCAGTATATCCGCCCGGCAATATCAGAAACGTGGCCAGGTCATGTAAATGCAGAAAGTGATGCACACCTGGGCACGCGGTGTCGTGGACACGGGACGAGCCCGAAGAGCTGAGGGCATGAAAGTACGAAGTTGAATATTTGGGGGAGAAAGAAGAGCAGGAGGGTCTTGGAGAAGTGGGCCTGGATGCCCACGACAGCGAATGCCATGCCCGTCACATAGCAGAGTGTATCACCAGGAAAGACGCGCGCCGGATACCTAAGCACACACGGAATATAGCACACAGTATTAGCATATGGCTTGTGATTTTGAGATAGCAGTACCCGCCGAGACTGACCAGTTGTGATACATGAATCCAACACAGACACCTACCAACGGCAGCATGAAGTATAGACTGAACAAATGCCGCTCGACGAGCACCCTACTGCCATATGCCATACCAGCACTCCATATACCTCCGACCTCTACCTCAGCAGGGCGCCCAAGAATGTGAAGCGGGAGCAGAATGCGGAAGCCTGTTGGCCATGGAAGGTAAAGTAGATCATTGAGGATTACAGATAACGCGATGATCAGCGCCTGGCTGACTTCAGAGCCATTGATACCTGCTAGGATGTTGATGCTATTGGTGCAGAACGTGGACAGGAGTGACATGTATAAATAGTAGAGTGGACCTGGATTGTATTCAGGAAGGCCATGGAGCCAAAAGGTTTGGGGACTTGAAGGTATGCGTACCTAAGTTCAGCATGGAGCCCAGTAACCATCGAAGCGGTATGGGCACAACCACGTCGGTGGCGCCTTGTTCAGAGTAGTATACAATAAGTAATGGGATTGACGCGATGACAGGTATTGGTAACTTATGTCGCCATCGTATGTCAAACACGTCGTCCAGGAAGCCAAGCATGGTGGCCATTAAAAGGGACAGCAAGGAGGAAAGGTACATTGATAGCTAGATATGCGTGGAAGACCATGAGTACTGAGGCACCATAGACTGCTACCTGAACACACGCCTGATGGTGCGGGAACTCGTTAACGACGAGCCCTTCACGACCCGTTTTGTTGGAATTGCTTGGCTGGCACCCAAAGGAGTCCGAGAAAGCAAACGGGGTGAAGAGTATTAGAAGGAGAATATATAGTGATGCACAGACGAGCCCAAGACTCTCCGGTCTGGGTTATAAACATCAGAAACGAGAAGATCAGAGATCATAGACCATTTACTGACATGGCGGTATCATATGTTTTGAGCAGATCTCTTCCTTTGAGATTCGCTCGTACAAAGGTGGGCCCGAGTAGGGGGACCAGGTACAAAGTACCTAGGAGTGCGAGCAACGAAAAGCCCAATGAAGCATACAACGCTGGTAATAGAGGAGCTGGCTCGAGGAGTGGGCGGAGAATAAACCATATTGAAATGGGCAGGCAGGTGAGCAGAAAGACCTGAGGTAAGGGTCTTGGACGGAGTGGCTGAGCCATTTGCTCATTAAGTTGTCGTTCTTAGTCTTTCTGTAAATGATAAAAGCAAATCAAGTAGTGCTGTTCAGCTTCGCTATACCGTGCGTTACCGGAGACCGTTCTAACTTGTGTTGGCAGTCACGAAGGTTGGAAGGAGTATCTGGTCTGCCTGGAGCGACTAGTACTGTCTTGAGATGTCTGAACACGTAAAGGCGATGTTTAAACGCGATATTTGAACACGTAGGCCCGATGTTCAGAGCGCTGATAACTGCTTCAATGCCAGAGAATATAAATGAAGTACGAGAGAGTCATGCCTCTAAGTCTCCTCAAGCATATACGTTGCAGAAGGAGTGCCTGGTATATGATCCCAACCAAAGTGTCGAACTGATGGCCCAACTACTTACCAGCCTACTACCACCACCAGGGCGTAGGTAGGTGCACGTGTCGTGCGATACTCATAATCTAAGGTTAGGAGCAGAGTGCGATCCTGTTATCGAGGTTAACGACATCATGTGTAAAGTATGAATCCTATGGCAAAGCATTACGACAGTTTCAACCCCAAACTGGGTCTCATCTACAATACCATTGGTTTACATAAGAAAGCTATGTATGTTAAGTGGAGTTGCTATGACTCGATGCAGAGATTAAGGGAACGCTGCATGATTCCAGAATAACCAGCGGTTGAATGACTTTTGGTAGTGACAAAGTTACCAAGCACATCAACAATGCTTGATATCTATAATCACGTTCATTCCTACAATTCCTAGACTCTCTTTTTCATCGTTTGCGTATAGTTTGATCACGATGGAGCCACCGCATGAACCAACAAGACGAGTCATTTCACGAGAGGAGGACGCAATCTTTTCACCACATGCACAGAGATATGTAGTTTCCTGGAACCAGTCTGAAGCCTGGGGATCGCAAAGCAGGTCTGCTGCATGGCGACCAAGGCTGGAACATGATAATTATTAAATAAGTCCATTAGCAAGTACTTGGAATGGGAGGTTGAGACTCTCACGGAAGCCCCATCCCCTCTACTTTCTCTACTACTGTGGCTATCCTCTCTTTGGCCGTCAATTTGGGGCGCGTTATAGTGGAATAACCACCATTAAATTCCAATAATTTCATCTTTTCAGGGTCTTGTTTCCGAGAATGAAGGTTCTCTTGAAGTGCCTCGTAGAATGCCTCTGCGGACTGATACTCCACAGC
Source organism: Taiwanofungus camphoratus (assembly GCA_003999685.1). NCBI lineage: Eukaryota > Fungi > Basidiomycota > Agaricomycetes > Polyporales > Taiwanofungaceae > Taiwanofungus > Taiwanofungus camphoratus. The sequence continues at coordinate 2,266,835 of CP021226.1, forward strand.
ACCTTTCCAGGCACGTGCGCGCTTTGCGGTTCTATCTTCACTACCGGGAGGAATATCTTTTCGCTTCCCCAATGTGAATGGTCCTAAAGTTTGTGCCTTATAGGACTTCCAAAATTGCACCATAAAATCCATGAACCCTTCACGCATCTTGCGGACTTGCAACTCCTTTTTCGACGCGTGATTCTTCTCGCGACAGAACCCGCATTGCTTATATGCACGTCGCCTAGAAGATGCTGGGAGAGAAGCCTTACATGACCTGCAGGTAGTCGACGAGGTAGTAGACTCCGCGCTAGCAGTGACCTGAGTTGATGTACTGACCCCTGCTGCATCCGGTTCAGGGGTAGAGTACGGCAGTGATGAGGACTCGGCAAGATGTACGAGCTGAGGGGCAGCTTTTAATGATGGATGGGGGCGAAGGACACTTTCTATTTCATCTACCTTTACCATCTTCGCCTTCGTGAGAGTTGGACGCGCAGCAGCAGAACCTCGGTCAGTTCCGCTGTCATACCCAGTCTCTGAATGTTCGACTCGGTTCTTTATCAACGTCATCGGACGAGTATTTGTTGCTATCACAGGAGTCAGAACTCTTCTTGATGATGATTGTCGACTGCTCGTGAATTCGTCCGGCGCTAGCATCTGTTCTTCAGTGCTCCTGCACTCCGAAAATGAGGAATGAGCAGCCTTGCTAATATTGGCAGATAATTTGGTCAGGGTGATATTGACATCGTCCGTCTTTGTTTCAGTCCTGGGGCGATCTCGAAACTTATGGAGAAACCGGAGCGAATCCATGTGCTTGTGCGTTTGGATAGAAGCAGAAGAAACTACAGAATTGGATCTCGGCTGGATCTCACCAATAGCACTTGGCCTCAGTGTATGGGCTGCCTCAGTCAGAACGAGCTTCTTGTCATCTTTCCTAGGAGCATGCGTGAGCCGGGCCGAGGAACTACCAGTGGATGGGGTGATACCGGACAACTTGTTTAACTCGACAGATAGGGAGAGGCGCTCTCGTTGCCCAATTTCGAGATTGACACCGGACAGCCTTTTAGAAATGTCAACCAGGCGCTTTGTGGTAGAACTTCTTGGAATAGGTTGATAGGAGCCCGTTGCGGTACTTGCTTCAGTAATGAATCTCTGTTTGCCCACAGAAGCAATCCAAGAAGTAGCCGCGTGCATCTTAGAGGGTGAACTATCGGAGATGGGAGATGTCCCGTCACTCGGCGAGTTGGATGATATAAACGAGTTAGAAGCCAATGGTGAAAGGATACACTCAGGTGTGGAGGCGGGGAGATCTTCCAGTATACTCGTACCGGTGATATTGGCGAAGGTGGGAGGACTGCCTTTGTGCAGTTTGTGCGCATGTGCACGTACTTGGGCCGAATTTCTATGCGAAAACTTTCCGCAAGGACATTTCATTTCCTTTGTCTTCTCATCTCTTTGTATACTCCGTTGTCTACCTGTATAGTACAAAATCGTCAGGAACCTGATCAAGTTGTCAGTGAGCCTTGGGTATTATAATCCTCACCTCCATACCATATGGTCGTTGTATAACGATGAAAGTTAGAAACATGGGATCCCATATTGTGCCGAGCTGTTCCTTGCGAGACAGCTTTTGCCACATAATCGCATCCATCATAGGAACAAGGCCTTGAGACGACACGAGATTTGATGGTCGTCCTTGAGAGAATAATTAATACGACTAGTAGACAATGACAAATGTAAGCTCAGTAATAGGACACTTACATAAATGTTGAAACTGATTGATTCTGTTTTTTGTGTTGGTGGCAGGGTAGAGAACGGTGATATCAAGTGCACGCGTCTGTCACGTGGACGCGATCTCACTCGCATTTTGTTCACATGATTCGATATCCCGGATCAGCGTCTGCTGAGCATAACTACAGTCAACTCCCTCTTAACCCATACCCCCTCGGTGGAAGCTACGAGCTATGGGTTATCAGGGAGTATGGGTTATGGGGAGACTATTACAATTTGGTGGATCAAAAAAGCTATGGGTTTAGAGGGAGTATGGGTTTTGAGAGGTATGGGTTAAGAGGAAGTTGACTGTATAACTTTGACTTTACGACAATTCCATAATCATAAGACTGCAGTGAACAATCAGAATAGTGTGGCTCCCAGCTTGCAAATATGTGAAGATGGCAATTAATTAATTACATGGAATGTACTCTAAGAACAGGAATTAAAGATAGCATAGCGTATCTTGATAGAGTGTGACGCGACAAATAAAGGTCTGTGTCACTGGAACGCAAGCACTCCTTGACCACGCTCCGGATCTGTCATACGATGTACGCGGACTGTATTGCCTATATTGATATTGGTCATATCCTGCGGCGTGATCAAGACGTACTGCTTTCCCTTAGAGGAATTTGCAGTATCGATCTAGAATAAATAAAATAAATGAACAATGAGTAGACATGAAGCGACCAGTAGGTTCCAGACGTACCATCATCCTCATGCTGATCCGCCTATTGACTGCATCCATGAAGACATCGAACTCGTCTGCGCCGACATCGTCATATCTTGTTCAAGCAACGAGTTTATAAAGAACCCACGCACCAAGACATCTTATCGGGCAGCCGATAGACTCCCAGAGAGACAACAAGAGACAGATGGTCGAGAATGATTTCTCGCCACCACTAAGAGATCGAGGGTCCTTCTCTCTATTGTTTTGAGTCAGGGTTTGATCGTCAGTTTGCACCTGTGAGAGCGTTATACTCTTCCACATAACGCCATAGGATATTGGAATATTGACCTTTAACGTCAACGTCCCGTTGACGTGATCAAAGAGGACTTTGCCGTAGTATCCACGGTTCGACAGATGGTATTGGAAATAGACCTTGCATCGCAAGGCAATGTGGCGGCGGAATTCGTGCCATTTCGCCAGTCGGACTTTGACCGATCTTCTGAGCGCCTACTCGCAAAAATCAAGTAAGAGATCACAATTATATTCTTACGAGAGAAAAAAGAAACCAAACCTTGTTCAACGCCAGCATATTTTTCAAGTCCTTTTTCGCCGTATCCAAGGCCGCCTTCTTCTTGTTTACTTCAATGGTCATCTCTTCGACAGTAGCACCATGCCTATGCGACTTCTTATCAGTCTAGCACGGAAATTGACGAGGATCTTCCTTACCTCTTCTCACGCTCCCGCAGAGCGGCTTGCACAGCATCTAGATTGCGCTGGACCTCATCCGCTTTGCGAGGATTCTTGAAGCGTTCACAATACTCCTCGGCTTTGGCCGTCCATGACTACCGACACTATCAGCATGTTGCAATATGGCTATATTGAAACAGTTCACCTCGAACTCTTCTTGCAATCCCTTCGCGACCTCTTCAACAGCCTTGACTTTGGAATCTTCGTCTGCTAGCTTCGCGGTATAATGATTCTTGCTGTTCTGTGCCTCTAATCGTTTCTGCACAGCATCCTCGATTTCTTTCTGGCATTGTCGAATTGATTAAGTTTTTAATATGTTACTCATGACTGACACTCACTCGTATTCCTTCTTGTTGATTTTCAAAGCCCAAGATCTGTCCTCTGACACCATCTAATTTTTCTATCAGTGGGCGCTGTAGTACATCGAGTTCGGCTTTCTTCTTTTGCAGCTCTTCAAACTGGGTTGTGAGGAAGTTCTTCTCTTCTTCTGAGTCCTGTAATGATGATGAATACTAGGAAGAATGGACTGGGAGACAGGATAGAACCTACTCGCTTAGCATCCTGGAGCCCCTGAATGCCCACCGGTAAATCTTCATTGAGTTCTTCCTGCAAAGTATCCCGAATACTCTTCAGATTCTTCACGTTCTGTAAGGCTTGAGTTTCTTGTGCCTGTTCGGTCATATAAGTATAATTCTTTATTATATTAGTCAACGGCGTACAGTAAGGGCTTTGATTTCAGTCTGGAGTCGGTTGTACTGCAGCTTGAGTTTGTCGATGTCCGCCCGTGACTCGTTATACGCTGTTTCGGCGTTTTTTATCTCCTCCTGCCACCGCCTAGAAACGTTTACCCAAGTTTCACATAATACATCGCGACGTCATGTACATACCGTTTTTCTTCTTCCACATTGTCACCAGTGAAAAATTGATGCCTGATATCACCTCTATTCTCGCTGAGCCTCGGCAGTACATTTGACGTCCCACCGCCCTCGCTAAGCAATGAAATATCGTAAGACGAGTGCAGTATTCTGCTTTCTTACGAGAGACGCACGGGAAGCGTTGCACCCTGAACAAGTCTCCCGACCAGGCTACTCCCCCTCGTCCCACTTCCAGCAAAATACGGTCTGCTTCAGCACGAGTCGGAGCCAAGAATGTACTCTCAATGTGCGCTTGATTGATCAAAATACGAAGGACAAATGGATCAGAGATCTACACGGTGTATCAAGTCAGTTGATACAGGTGATATCGGACAAGATAAAATGACATACTTGGAGGGCTCGCAAGACGGTGAGGTATTGCTCCGGTGGTTCACCTCTGCTGTAGTCAAATAGATCGACCTCGGTGATAACAATCATACAATTTCGACTTGAAATAACAGATTCGTCAACAGCGAATCCGAGGAGACATCGACGGCATGCTCACTTTCCATGATCCTTCAACAAGTTGTCGAGAAGTTGGCGGTCCCGCGCATCCGTAATCACAAAGCCATTCATCAGACTCCCGAGCTGAACGCGCATCAGGGGAGCCCATTGCTTGCCCTTGACATCGACGTAGAGTCCAAATGGCCCAACAGGCTTCCGCCCGTACCAGTTCATTTGCTGGATCGCCGCTAGTACCTTGTCCATGTTGCTCCCAAACGGCGCGAGCTTATTCCGCGCACGTTCCTGGCACCTTCTCAGCTGTTCTTGACACTCGACGATGCGATTCTTCTTTGGGTTGAGGTCGGCTTCAATCTTCAAGCCTTGCTGCTTCATGACCTCCGCCTCAGCGGTCTTCCTTGCTCTGCCCTCCTTGATACCCTGCAATTCCTTGTCAGCCGCCTCGTAATTCGCTTTGGCCTGCTCGAACTTATGAGTCGTCTCATCGCGCTTGCCCTGCGAGAATGCCTCAGTCTTCGCTGTCTCATCTGCGATCTGTCTTTCAAGCGCCTCGATATGCTTGTTGGTATTGGTGATGCTCTGAACCATCTGTTTCTCCTCGTTCTATGCGCGCGACGGATGGTCAGGATGACAGTTTGCCCAAAGTTACATCAGGACATACCCTCAGCTTCGTAAGCTTGTTCTTGTTTTCCCGAATGTTCTCCTGCAGCTTGTTCTTCCGAGCCTGTAGAGTCTCGATCTCACCGAGGTCCGCCAAACTTTGTTCTTGAGTCTCAACCACCAAGGAAGCTTCTGCAAACTTTTCCTAAATACAACAAGACGAGCAAGGTGAGAGTGGGTTTCATGACAAAACATTCATCCTACTTCGGCCTCGGCAAGCGCGTCCTTGATCTTTGGCAGGCGTCGAGACAGCTTAGCAACTTCCTCGACTTTAGCTTTCAGCTCCTGCAAATCACAGATCGTAAAAATGTACATGACGCTTTGATTGAAGACAATCGGGACATACATCTTCCTTGCTCGCTACGTGTGCCCAGGCGAGTTCCTTCTTGAGCTCGTCGGCTTTATGCCTCTGTTCTCGAGCTTTAGCAGCTTCTTGGAACCTGGCAGTCGCCTCCTCCAGCGCCTCCTCCAGCTCCGGGATGGCCTCAGACTTGCGTTTCAGGACTTTCTGCGTCTGGCCGATGTTTTCCAAGCATGTCTGATACTCTTCGCTCAGCTGGCTGAGCTGCGTGCCGCGGAGGAAGAACTATGCAGAACGCACTACAATAAGTTTACTCGTAGAAAATGAAATTCCAGGATGCTCACTCGATACTTATCAGCCGGTTGAGAGGCGCTTAAAAACTGCCTAGTGCATGTTCAGCGTTGTGTATAGCAAGCAAATATAGCGAGTGTGGTCACCTGGCAGAATCTTAGTCGTACTTCAGTCCAGTTACACTGAAAGACTCTATGGTCATGACAAACCTTGAGTAAGAATATTCATCGGGTTATCAACCTGGATGTTCATGTGGTCGCATATAGCGGACAGCTCTTCCCTCTTGGTGGAGATGATTCTGCCGTCCTTACTCTTGATCTTGTATGAAGAAGAACCTTCCTTAGTGAAGCGACGGGTGATTACGATGCTCTTGCCATAATCTTTAGGTCTGTAGGCTTCCTCGCCCTGGTTCTTGAGAGTCACTGTAACTTCGGCGACGCTATAAAATATAACACATTAACAAGAAAATTGTATATCACCGCACTTTCATGATAACGTACGACTGTCCCTCACGTATAAACGACTTGAGACCACTCCCGCGCCCGGTAGATGTCGCTTTCCCACCCAGAGCAACAGTCAGTGCGGACAGAACAGCGCTCTTGCCACCTAAAGAGGGATACGTGAGCAGTGAAGAACAAGGTAACCTGTGAGGCAAGACCTCGTCACTTACTTCCATTGTGACCTGTGGCAATGCTATGAGTTTCCACGTCTGATCAGACCACGAGCAGCACTGACCGATAATGAAATTAATCTGCGGTCCAAAGCTGAAGGTAAGATATTTGTGGCACATGAATTGATGCATTTCCAGATGTTCAATAATGCCCATTTCCGCTATGCCCTAACACCCGCGCAGGTAAATAATTGCTATACTCCGTCGGCGCGCCAGTACTTACACCCTGCCCCTTGCCTTTGGACATGAGCTTTTCACGGATCTCTTCTTCGTGTTCCTCCTCAAACTTCTTCTCTTCATCTTCATCAAGCGCAGTCTGCTCTACCATGTCATCTTCCTCGTCCTCCTCCGCGCCACCGCCGTCTGCGCGTCGACGCGACTTGCCATTAACCCTCGCGGCCCGCCTGATTACCTGAGGGGGGAGCTCCTGGTGTCCGGTCTCGCTGTCCTCCGTGCGTGCTCGTTTCGAAGCTTGGGAGCTTTCGGGCGAGCCATCGTCGTTGTCACTCTTGACTGTGATTGCCCTGCGCTTCGGCATGGTGGTCGAAATTGAAGGCGTATAGAGACGCGATCAGACGCGACGCGTCGGACACGCGAGGACAACAATGACAAAGAAGAACAAACAAAGAGGACTTCCTGATCGGGCGAGCGGCGGGCAGGGACGAGGCCAGGGTCACCCGGTCGTCTTCAATGTTTACGTCCGATTGACTTTCAGGACGCTTTCCGTAAGCATTGAAATTGAGAAGTGCGGCATGAGAATGTGCACTTTTATGTGCGCTCGTCATGTTGGCTAGCGCGGTAAATGAGAGCAACAAATGCTCGCTTCGACAGTCGGCATATTTATGCTGCAGCAGGTGGTTGTTGGTTGCTGATGAGTGCCTATATATAGCCGAGCGGTCAGCGTGGTCCAGAATACAAGACCCCCACGTCGTCTTGCTAACCGCTTGCTCCTTCTCTTCCACCAACTCTTACTTTTCTCCCGTCAGCGCGTGCGCTGGAAAAGTCTCCGCCTTGGAGTCCTGAGGCGTCCATTCTCTTCTTCATTCCTTTCACCGTCGCTCTCTCACTAATCCCCCAGCGATGTCGCAACCTATCATCTACCGCACCCCTCCCATCGCGGGCAGACCACCTTATGCAACGGATGAACCGGACTCGATGTTCCAGCAGCAGCCTAACAATGCACGCAGGATTCGGCAACAGCCTCCTCCGGACCCTAATGCTAGAACGTCAGCCTATAATGTGTAGGTCACCCCGAACCTGACATTTCTGATCCAGTCTGACCGAAACTTTCAAAGATACGACCAGTATCTAGACGGTAACAACCAGGGCATCGAAGCAGGCAGCCTCGAGAACCCGTTTGATGACAGCAAACAACTCAAGTCCCCTCAGTTGCAACACCAGCTTATTCCCCTCGCTGCCCCCAAGCCTGGTTACGCGGCCCCTGTTGCGGCTCTCAACCTCTCACGTCCTAGTCCTGTGGCTTCGCCAGATGGCCGACAGCCCGCTTCACCCGAGATGTCCCAAGTGACGTACCCCAAGCCTCTCACCCTGGTCACCCAGCAGTCCTCGCCTCGCATTACCTCTCCCATTTCCACCGGTGGTATCCCCAGCACACCACATCCGCTACAGCCGCCTATGACACCCATCACCCCCGCTTTTATCCGCCCCTCGAACTCTCCCGCCCCGCGCGACATCAAGTTTGCGCACACTGAACCGATTCTGCGTGGTGAGAAAGAAGATCTTCTGCTGCCCAAGCGTGGGCCTCAAGGTGAGGACTTCTGGAGGCGCTTCAGCATGGTCGCCAAGGAGGACAACGGGAAGCCTTATGCTCAGAAACAGAGGTGCATCGTTCTGGTTGATCATCAAGTCACATTTGCTTACACTCCGCGGTATATAGTGCATGGCTCAGGAAGACAACGAACGGCACCTCTCGTATGTCCCGTTCGGTCTTGATTGGCGGACTATTACTCTTGCTGGTATGTCAATTGTATGTTGGCAAGGTAATGCCAATAACACTTTTTTCAGGTTATCATTGCAGCCATCGTGTTTGGCGTGTGGGAGGCTAAAAAGAACACCACCCCTTCGACGCCAACTGCTATCGGCGGCAGTGCGAACGAGCTCAACTTGGGAACCTCGTCCTCCGGAGCCCCACACGCCAGCGGTTCGGCTTCGCTGCATGTCTCTCCTACGAACACGGTCGCACGTCGTGACATCCTTTCCGATATTGTACCCACAGGGCTACCCCTCCCACCCGTGCCCGTTGTCCCGCCTAAAGCTGAAGGCAGCGCTCATGTGATACGCGTTGTCCCGCCCGCTCGGCATCGACGTAGTCATATAAATCGCACATTAGACTGAAGACACCATCCTCTCTCGTCACGGCATAGTGGTATGGGGTCTTTGTCTGGGACTGGTGTCTTAAGACCCGCCTCCCGTCCACTCGTTTACGCCCCACTTCATGCTTTAGTTATTCCATCTCATCTATTACACTTATCGCATCGATGACTTCGGCATTTCCCATACCCTTCGCTTCCCCGCGGATTCGCCTTCTGCATGATACCCTTTTCTTTCCAAGGGACATTGGCCGCGGGTTCAGTTTGCGACGGTGAAGGTTATTACTTGCTTACTTAGATTTTGCGGTCTGTCTTGGTGTAACGACTTCTGTGTTTCAACGCTGTACTTATTCTTTCAACGCTTTGCCTCAGTTCACATACCCTGCCTGCCTCGTGTACGTACTACAACATGCCTACGAACTGCAGCGTCTTTCATGGTGCCATTCATACTCACATAACTTGAATAGACAGACTTTGCAATTTAGATGCCTCTGCTCTCATTCAGAGCAATGCGCTGTGCGTGGCTATCTGCTCAAGTCCGTCTTACGCGGCTCGCCCCAAACAAAGTTGGTTGTTGGGAGGCTTTCAAAACAATGGATGGTTCGGATATCATTCCACTAGCGTAGCAGTCTTATACACAATAACACGCATACCCTGAAGTCACCGACGAAGGTCGTTCGTCATCTCAGCATTAACCCTACCTAAGCCGCCTGTCTGCTCCTGTACTCTGCTGTTCCATAGTACCTAGTCGGACTCATAGGTTGTAGTTCGTGTCGCAGAGCGGTGATCATGATACGCGATCAAGTTATCACGTGCACACGCGTTATGAGGCAAGCCCGAGGTACATGGTAAACAATTTCTGTCCACCAATATCTCTGTGCTACTAGTTGTCCGAAGCCGCCTCTCTACCGTATAAATGGATACAATTGTTAGCGAGAGTGCGCGCTGTACGTAGATCAGCTGTACAGGGAGATGTAAATACTATGCAACACACAACGCAGGTATAAGCTACTCACCTCAGCCGTTCGCACTCCGAGCGGGAGAGAAACGTCTGAGGTGAATTACACCAAAGATGTGAATATAAGTAAGGACGGCGTTTCGTCTAGGCAAGGGGTAAGGAACGGTGGTGTTAAACTAAGATAGGGTGAAATAGAATCCCCGCGGGTATTCGGCGACTGCGCGGCGTGATTGTCTGCTTCAACAACAACGATGGATGAAGCGGACGCCCTCGAGGCTCTCTCTAATGTACTGAACCGACTGACTGAAAATCCATATGACATAGCCCTTCATGCTGAGAATGTGCGCCTTGCTTATTCGACCGGTATGGAAGATCAGATAGATTCTGCGCTGGATATGGTGACCGCTTTCTGGATGGCCGGGGACGAAGTTTGGATGCCCATTATTGACCGCAAACAAAGTACAAGCAATCTGGAGTCTGCTCAGGACCTGAAGGCGATATTGAACCTTTACGAACGGGCGGAGCAAGACTACTTGTGTGCGTGTTGTTCCTTGAGACAAGAATCTCCTCTAAGTTTCATACAGCTATTCCGCTTCTGCAGAGACATCTGGAGCTCCTCATCGACCGTTACCAGCATTTTGCATCGTCCGAATCAAGAAATTTGGATCTAGGAGAGCTCTTCTCTACTGAATGGACGAGGGGCGCGATACATGAGATGGTATCCAAAGGATTAGGACATTTGACCCAGGTCAGCTGCCCTGACCAATACTTTTCAGTTGATATGTTGACAATGCTTTCAGAGCCACCTGTTGTGGGACTTGCAGAAAGATTGGGAACTTGAGGTCCTGCAAGATTCTCCAAGCACAGAAAGGTGTCGTTGTATAGAAGTCGGCCCATTACATGCATGCTCATATCTGCGTATTTCAAGTGCAGCCCTGGTTAATCATGTGGAGTCTATGCTTTTGGAACGCCTGCAACAGCCGCATTCTAGTATGGTCTTACTCTGCATGTGCAGTGGACAGATTCTGAAAGTCTATACACTACAGATCACGACGAGACATTCCAAGCCTACTCGACATTCACGACGAACTACAAGCCACCAGATCAGTATGAGTCGCTGCTTGTGAAGGCATCGAAGCTACGTTCTCAAGCCGTCAAGGTTTATGAGAAACGCGAGGCATTCGAGAGCTCCCTTGTGCGTACATATACATGTGATCACACATTGGACTTCATATATGCACCAGGCACAAATGGGTTTCTCGTTGCAAGCGTACGCGTATTACATAGCCGCTGAGCGACGAAAAAAGCCGGATCTGTTCGTGCTCAAGACAGTGTATGAACGCGCGATAGCAGAAGCGCAGAAACGCCGTTGGGCGGGAGAAAGCAGCGCGGAAGACGCGTTGCGCTCTTTTTGGACTGGCTATGTTGACTTCCTGGTGCGCTTTCCGATAAGATACCCATGGATCCGGCTTACTGTTCTTGCACCATAGAGAATGCAAGATGTTGGTGTCGATCTTCAAATAACCACATTCAAGAGAGCTCTAAGAAGCGTTCCGGCCTCTGGCGAAGTTTGGGCACGTCATATGCGCTTTATGGTAGGTGGCACGTCAGATGTTCCGTTGCATCTGACAGTCTCACATCTCCTTTAATGCTCTCAAAAGGAACGGATGGCAGATTCGGTTGATGCAGAACCAGAAGTGTCCGGTAAGTGTAAATCAATTAATGATGACCGTTATGCATGACGAGAACATCACAAGCCGCGTACGAGAAAACGAAGTCTATAGGCCCTCTCCAATCAGAGGTTGAGCAGCTTGTCCCTGTAATCCTGGCTCGTGCGGGGTATGAAAAGCGTCAAATAGAAGCTGGAAAGAGTGGTTGGTCAAATTCATTTGAAACGCTACTTCGTTGACCCTGACTGATTGGATTTGTAGGAGAAGACGGGTTTAACATCCTAGTGGAGGTGCTCATGGATGGTATAAACAGAGTCCGCAAAGGTCAGGGAGTTGCTCCATCAAACATGGTTTGAAATTGAATTCGTGTTAGCTTCACCCTCGGGTGACCCCAGGCTCAGGATCGAGAAATACTTCTCTGTAATTGTGGGTGTCCCACGCGCAGCATCTACCATTAGCTTTGACTCGAGTTGGTTTCAGTGCCTCAAGTTGGCAGGTCTCTTAGAACATGCCCTCATATTGTGGGAGGACGCTACAAAGCATTATAAAACAAGCTATCTTGCCTGGACTTCCTATACCGAAATCCTCATGTGCGTTATCCTGACCTTATTGGTTATGGTAGTTCTGATTTGGCCATCTTATGACAGCAAACAGAACTTATACGATGACGCGAGGAAAGTCTTTCGGGACATATCTATGAAGAATCTTGATTGGCCCGAAGCAATATGGGACGCCTGGCTCAATTTCGAGCAGCTGTACGGTTCTGTTGAGGACATCGAGGACTGCTTGGACCGGATTGAGCGGGCACAACAACAGATCAGTGCTCGACGTGCCAAGGTAAGAATTAGTATTTGACCATGTGATTTAGACCAACGGCAGACATGACAAACTTGCAGGAAGCGGAGAAAGCTCAATATGCTGCTGGACAAGTTGCAGCCGAGCAACAGGCCGTTGCGATCTCCGCTGAGGAAGTTTCTCCACCAACACGCAGACAGACTGATGCGGCACCTACCTCGATGGATGTAGACAGTAATCAGCCTGGTGAGGGTAGCGCAAAAAGAAAAGCGGAGGATGATATCCTACCGGATGAAAGCAAGCGACCAAAGATGGGTGAGTTGGTTTTGTTCCTGAGATGCGTTGGAACACTTGAATTTGAGTTATTACTCAAGACCAGAAGTCCGCACCACTCAAGAGGTACGCTTCCTGATTTTCATTATGTTGATACTCATGATTTATGTGAATAATGAATGTAGAGATCGAGAAAATTGCACTGTCTTTGTTGCCGATCTTCCAGCCGGTGCTCAGGAAGATGACCTGGCCGCACTTTTCAAAGACGTCAGTGAAGCTTCCTCGTCCTCAAGCATTATAATTTCCTCATATACTGAAACAGTGCGGAATTATTCGAGAAGTCAAGATGACACAGCTACCCAACGCGTTGGTCGCAACTGTCGAGTTCATGGAACGAGTATGGCTCACGTTCCTGCCCCCGCCCCGCGAACGTACACTCACTTTCTTCTGCTTCCTGAAGGATAGTGTGCTAGCCGCGCTCACAAAGGACAAGAAACGCGTAGGCGGAGAGGAGATAGCGGTACATCTTGCATGGCAATCTACACTATATGTCACGAATTTCCCGGAGAAAGCAGATGACACATACATCAGGAATTTGTTCACAAAGGTTCGAGCCATATACTCAACGTATTATATGGTGGTAGTGAAGGAATCCACAGTACGGTACTATTTTTGACGTGCGGTGGCCAAGCAAGAAGTTCAAGAGCACACGACGATTTTGCTATGTCCAATTCACTTCCCCAGTTCGTGATTCTTTAGGGTTTATTTCTAGTCAATGACTTGAACTTCCGTTGTCAGCCATCGGCTCAAGCTGCTTTGGAACTTCACGGCCAGGAGCTCCAACCGGGGCAATCCTTGAGCGTCTTGATCTCGAACCCTGAACGAAGGAAGGAGAGAACTGACAGTGACGCTAACGACAGAGAGATATATGTTGCTGGTCTGAGCAGATTCGTTACCAAAGAAGATTTGGAAACTCTCTTCAGGACTGTGCGTTCTGTATTTGTTCTGCTGGTACCCGTACTAATGCCAGTGTAGTATGGGATAGTTAAAGATATTAGAATTGCTCTCGACAAAGATGATCGTCCAAAAGGCTTCGCCTTTATTGAATTTGAGCAGGAGGTTGGCTCTATTCTTTGATCGCAGGATTGTATTGCACAAACCCAAGCATTTTACAGAAAGACGCCGTAGCTGCACTAGCTGCAAACAACTATGACTTGAAGGGACGTCGTATGGCAGTCACCCTCGCTGATACTCGCTTCCGCACAAAGAATCGGTTGGTAATGCAGTGCAGGAAGATTTGCTTCTGTCTGATCAATCTCTCTAGGGAATCAGGACATCGGGCAAACGTGCGAAATCGCTCCTTGCGAATTCGTAATCTCCCACCTGGTACACAGGAAGGGCTGTTACATCAGACTCTTGAAAAATCCGCCTCAGTGAAGCGAGTGGAGGTATTTGCAGACAAGGACGAGGCCCTGGTCGAATTAGAGAATGCTGCGGTAAGATGTTGTGACCTTGAAATTCAAATTGATTTCTCAATCTTCAGCTCTGTGCAGGATGTTGGAAAACTTCTACTGCTCGCACAACCCATTGTCTTCAACGGGAATGCTCTGGAATTGTCAGCTGAGGACTTAGGTGGATCTTCCGTATCTCGGCCCGCCACAGTACCACCAGCGACGGGTGGTGGGTTGTTCGTTCCTCGTGCTGCGGCTTCGAGACCTAGGGCTGGTCTAGGTAGTAAGAAACGTGTCACAGCTGTACTTCCTGTCTCGTCGACTTCTCAGTCTCCGCTAAATTCATCGCAGGGAAAAGGACAGGATGACTTCAGAAAAATGCTCGGCGGAAGTGGTCATTAAGAACTCCAGGAATGGTGGTATCCTAGCTGTATGACCCATACTCCACAATTGTCCTTACACTGCGGAACGAGAACAAGTTGAACCATTTGGGCGGCGTTAAATATGCATACTTACATAATACTTGGTATATGTCACTCGCGGACTGCGCAGTCTGCCACTCGTGCACGCGTACTACACGGTGCTAGCTTAAGGTCATAGAGCTATTAGAAGGCTGAACCATATTCGGTTTAAAGACCGCTCATAGAACGCAACGGTCTGAGCAATCTGCCGATATCCGTCGTTCCATAGTGATGGATACTTCAAGTTCGGAATATCAAGAGAGTACGACGATTAGATTCGAATGGACCGTACGTGGCCTCAAAAATGTGTTTGATTCCAGGTCAGTCTTCACTTGCTACGGTCCATCGTCTGAAGACCGGATAGTCTCTCATCCTTGTGCAGCAAAGGAGAGTCGAAATCGAAGGTCACCAAATCCGTTAAGTTCGGTGGCGGACGATGGCAGGTGAGCCACTCCATGGTGAAGTTTGAGTGGCTTCCGGTTATCACTCTCGATAGATCTTGTTTTATGCCAACTCAGGGAATGTCAATTCAGAGGGACACACATTCGTGAGCTTGTATCTATCATCTGAGGTTAGTGGGTGCATGTAGCAACGCACATACGGTGCAGTTATTCACTGCTCACCACATTTGTGTAGCCTACTGCTGAAGAGCGAGAAAATGCGGTTAATGGCAAGTGCGTCTGTGAGTCATTGACTTGCCTAAGTATTCTGCTCATCCTTCAATTAGATGGGTGCGAGAGGGCCTATTCAAATTTGGGTTTGAGCTTCGGAAGTGATTATGCATTTTGAGGCCTGTGATTATCCGTAGGACTGACAATCGATACCACGCAGCTTGCAGAAAAACGTTTTATTCAACAGTAAAGAAGCTCATGATCACTCATTTTCTTATCGGGTGGGTATTGAGTCATGCTAGAGTCATCAAGTAGTATCAATTGATGATTCTCACTGCATTCGTAGACGCAAAATTGGGGATGGGCTCAGTTTGCTCGCAGAGACCATGTATACTATCAATCTAACCCAGTAAGACAGCAAGATGCCTTTCTTATTATCTGTACAATATCCTCTTCCCCCACTGCTCCTGTCCCCCCTCCCGCCATTCCTCGCCACCCAGTACCAAAAGACCTCCTAGATGCAATGGGGAGCCTTCTTGATGAGTATGTTTAGTCGCTCGCGGAGAGTTGGGTGGATGGCACTGACACATCTTAGTCCTGTGTATTCCGACGTGGAATTCATCCTACCCAGAAGGGGCAGAAGTACTAAGGACGCAAGAAGGATTTATGCTGCTCGGAGGCTACTCAAAAGGGTTGAGTATTTTGATACAAGTAAGTATCTCCAATTCTACGAAAGCGTTCGTCATATGTATCGAAAGGCCTGTCGTTCTGACGATGGCCACTTCGCAGTGTTCAATACGGGATGGGCAGAGACATCATCTGGCCAACCATCGATGGACTTGGACAGCGGGCGATCGCTTGACACGAATATCTCAGATGATACCTCGGAAGTCCATTCTTTGGCACGGCAATTCGAGGACTCGGATGACGAAGACGACGACGACGACATGCTTATAGACACCGACACTGATGTCAACAGGGATCACCCTCGGGACACAATTCCTTCAGAAGACACCCACCCTGTGATAGAGAGTGGACCCTTAGATGCACTCGGTTCATGGACGTCCGTCATCGAAGAGGAAGGTCCACTGCAGAACCTGGCGGATCCAAATGACTCGATACATCGTAACGTCCGACCCAAATTGTCTCACCCGTCCACTCCTAGGAGCAGGGAATCGCCATTGGACCAACAAGAGCCTGATGATAGATGTGTTAGTTCTGCACCTTCCGAAGCTGCTGCTAATCAGCAGCTAGACGGACCAAAGAGAGTGCATGTTGTTGTGCGAGACGTGGCATATGCTACCTATCGTGCAGTTCTCTACTACGTTGAGTGTCCATCTAAGTGTTTTGTCACGTTCATTGGTTGACACAGATGCCCGTCGCAGATATATACCGACATCATCGTTTTTGCTCCTTTGTCCTCGTCTTTTCTGACATCATCCGGCTCATCTGCACGACCAAATAATGCTCCCGTCTCCACTCCGGTAGCATTGTCGTCCGAGAGCCAGGCAAACATCGCACTTAGTCTTCGTCCTAGTCACCAGCAAGTTGAAAGTACACTAGGGGCAAGTAACGCACGTCCTGGTTCACGGCGGGAATGGATTGCGCAGTGGGAGAGAAATAATATGTTCGGACGGCCTCGTCCCTGCTCTGCGAAAGCAGTATACCGACTAGCGGACAGTAAGTGGCATTGGTCTGTCCTTAGTCCCGTTAATCTCCGTCTTGATTTCTTGTGATTGATGTAAAACAATCTCATGCGAGTCATACAGGGCTAGATCTTCAAGAGCTTAAGCAACGTGCTTTCCAGCACATCATCAAGTCTCTGACGGTAGATAATGTGGCGTATGAGGTATTTTCTACGTTTTCCGCAGCCTTCGAGGATGTCCGCAAGGTAAGCTGAAGGTTTTACTTTTGGCGGCGTACAAATTATGCTTATCGCCCTATATTACTCTGTGCAGGTGCAAGTCCGCTTCTTCCTAGATAACTGGGGAGAAATTCGTGGCTCAGATGCCATGCGGAACGTCTGGCAGCAGATTAGACTCGGTAGGCACCCTGGATTTGAAGAAGGTACGAAGCCCGCCTTGCGCTACAACATGTTCTGCTGACCGTTTCACATGAATGCTAGTCTGGCCTGTTATCGCACTGAATCTTGAGTTCAAGGCTCGCACTGCGGAGTCAACTGGTGGGGATGGGAAGGATGGAACTGCCGGGGAGTGTTGAGGTCCGTTCGCCTAGCAGATCTTAACCCCCCTTCCCCCCTTGCAGGACCAGTTTAGGAGCATTCTTTGTACGTCCCGTTGCTAGGCACGTTAATGAAATTTTGCACACGACGCCTTTGGCAGGCCTATCGGGTAATAAGCGTAAAGACACATGCGCCAGTCATGTTAGGACGAACTTGGGAAACAATTTCCAAGCCTGTCTACCAAATGTTCTGGCTGCGAACAAGTACGAATGGGGCTAGCAAGTAATATCACAGCCGACAGTTTGCATGATGATCCGACACATTCGGTCCTGTACATTCAACGAAGCAAGGGTATAAGTGACTCTATTCCCATGATCGGCTGTTGTTCACGAATGAAGCTTTGGCGATCGATAAGTAGTACGGAGCGCAAATGTTAACCCAATATCCATTCAGCTGGAACACACAATAGAAATCCTCAAGTCCGCTCAACCTTGTCTACCTTACGAAACACAGCTGCAAAGAGGTCCTAATCGATACTCGTGAGACTACCAGCCTGCGAAGTCACTTCGCTATCCATCTCCGTTGCTTCTGTGGCATCCGTATCAGCTACGCTCATACTGCCATCACAATCGTCGTCAAAACCGTTATCTTCCCTTGTCTTGACTGTCGCCGAGAGCTTGTTGCTCAGGTCAAATGCAGTTCTCCTGTTATCCCACGAGGGGGTACGAGGACTGATACCGATACCTTAGTGGAGCGCAAGCGTTGAGTGTGCAAAAGAATGTTCAGGATGGTCTCGACGAATCACCGTTCATGAATGAGCCTAACGAGCGGGCGGGTGTTGGCGTGGACGAACGTGGTGTCGTAAAGGAAGCGGACCGCAGTGGGGTAATCTGCACAGCAGATTCAGTCGGCGAGCGGGAGCCATGCTCATGCTCGATAATGTGCGTTTGAATTGAGCTTTGCCCATCAGGATCTTGCGCATCTTGCATGTATCCATTCAGATTTTCTTCTTCGGGGCTTCCCGTAGCCTTCCGCGATGGGGTACTGGACTCATGGCCAGCATACGATACATATGTTGATGATGCTCCATAAGCAGAATCGTGATCGTATCTGCGTGCATAGGCATCCTGCATCCATTGATGATGCTCCCAGTGCGTGTCCTCGGACTCTTCCACGATCTCCGGCTCGCCTGGCAGGTCAGCGGGAACAAAAAGCTGCTGCTCCTCAAACTCATCAGATTCTTGGGTAAGTTCTAGAGGAATTGAGCCAGGTTCTCTGTCCGCGGGCAGTGGCGGAATGCGGTGTAGAAGCCCAAACCTATGTAACAATGACTCAATGTCGCAGGCAGCTGCCTCAGGCAGAAGGAATACTGACCCAAACACACAACCTAGCAAACCTTCTCCGCCCCATTGACGGTTCGGAACCAGAACTACTTCTCTGATAGTGCTGCATCTCGAGGTCAGATTGAAGGCAGGAAATTGTAGTCGGAATTCACTCACTCAAAATCATATGAGTAGACGTAAACCTGTAGTGGTTTCTCAATATGCTAGAAAGCATAGCGCAATTAACAGATATGTCCATCTAGCTTGAGAGGTACATACTGCTTCAACGATGTCATAGAAGTCACCCTCAGCGCTCAACGCTCCTCCAGACCAACCAATGATCCAGTCGCCATAAGGCACAAGACCAGCACTCTCTGCAGGACTTCCTTCAAGAACGTCTAGAACGTGCCAAACATTATCCAAAGCAAACTCGGGTTCACACATCCTCATGCTCAGGCCCAACAAGGAAGGTTTGCGCTCGGCCTCTGGCTCCTGCGGGTCCGGAATCTTCGAGTGCGGTAGCGACCAGTCCCTGGCAGGAACGATGGGCACGACTGACGAATAGCACCTTCGCAGTCTGTGATAAAGACATAGCACATGGGAGACGGGCATACCTCGGGTCTGTTGACTCTTGCTGTTCCAGACCAGTAAGTCGAGTGTTCTCCCCTCATGACTCTCGACGATCTTCTCCAACTCCGCCGCGTCAATTGTTTTGTTTGAGGAAAGAGTATCGCCCTTGAAGCCAACTACGAAGTCGAAGAAGGGTTCAATAGTTGTTTGTGAGGCTGGAGAAGAAGGTGTGACCCGAAGGACATGTAGGGCGCGTGCAGGAGCCTGCGAAGCAGTCGATTGTCCTGCTCCCATGATGGGCTTCGACCAGAATCGTTGAAACGAAGATTGATTAGAGAGTAGACAGTATGGGTCCTGATAAGTTTCAGAGTATCCAAACGGGGCCTCTTAGGATAGGAAGTTGTGTGAATTTGAAACAGTGTGAAGCGTCACAACATAGTTTCTTACACACCTACTCGATTTGGAATACGGGATAACCCGAGCTCTCTGTACTTGGCCTGAGGGCGCGAGCTGACCTCAATACCAATTACATAAATCACTCTGAAACAACATCGCCATTGCGAGCAGCGGCCATAGGACTTGAATTATCGCTCCCAACTTGAGTCATAATTGTCCTACAATACATCCCATCCAGTTGTCTAATGACTGGAGCCCCTCTCAGTATCAACATTGAGCAATACTGTTGGCCGAAAGCGCTGACCAGCCTGCTTAAATATGTCCGATGGTACTCCCTCGTCCTAATAGGGCTTCAAAGTCCCGATAACATCATTTTCCCGAAGGTATACTTCCGGTCGGTTCCTAAAACGAGACATGATGTATTCCCGCAGAAAAGCAACATTAAGAATAACAGGCAACGAAAGATAAGATACGGAATGTACGTAGATGTCACCCTGGCTTGAATATCTACAAATCAAAATGTTCGCGTTCACCAGGAATCTCACGGGTAGCCATTGGGGACCCATTTGAAGGGCAAAGGAAATATATCTTGATCATACAAAAAGAATGTAATCTCGAGGATGCGAAATTCTCCTCGACAATAATAAGGCAGCCAAACACGGCAGACATGGCCCAATCGGTGAGGGTAAAAGAGCCGTAAAATATTGATTGAAATATGGTCAGTATGTTGAAGAATTTGTGAGGGTTACCGAATTTGCCTCACATATTTCAATCTCGTGCTCTGATTGGCCTAGAAACCAATTTTTGAACGGATTTGTGAAATTGATCTACACATTGAACATATTTAAATAAGTATGTTAAGACTATGCGACCAATTGCCCCATGTCTGCCGTGAAAGGGTTGTCAGCTTCTGTTATTCAGAAAATGATCGATGATCATCACTACCAGGTGTGACATCCAAAGTTTCGACGTGACCGTCATGCAATCAAGTCACGCCCCATCCCACGAACGCCCGAGTGCCTCGTCACATCGACTGCTCGAAAAAGTTTGCAGGCTTGTTGTCGCGTCGAACCGTGAATTTAAGCCAGTTCGCGTCCAGACTTGCTAAAATTTGGGTGGGACTGCGGTATGCGGTACGTTTATACAGGACACATTTACGAGTGAATGGACTTCTGACCTTCGCATAGCTGACTTTATGTTCATTTGTCGGCACGTATTGCTTCGAGCATACATACCGAGACGTTTTCCGACACCCTTGATTTCTCGACGACTCGTATCAGATTCCGGCTCCCCTTTCTTTCCACACAAGGATGCCTACACCACGCAAACATTGCCGAACTTGCACTCGGAAGTCATGCATCAAGGCGGCGAGGAGGTCGTCCGGGCGGAACCTTCCTCAACATCAAATGCTATTGGGGCGCTCACGTCGGGTAACTCTGAGCACACGGAATACCATCTACCGGAGCTTTCTAACAAGACCGCGGTCCCGGCGGAGATCAGCACGGGAATGCAACGGCATTTCGCCAATGATCCATTGGCAGCCTATGTTACGTATCGACAGCAGGGTCTCTCAATGTCCACAAATTTCAGTCTCGCGTATTTTTCCACAATCGTTCGCACCGCCGCTAGAGAGAGAAGGGCGGACATCGTTAGATATCTCGTGGAAGATGTTCTGGAGGCAGGTGATCTCCCTGGCGCGGAACGTGTCAAGATCACACAGCAACTATTACACTTGGTGGGGACCGGACTCGTGCAAAATAGCCAAGTACTATCCTTACTGCAAGCACTTCAGTCATCTGGCCAGCTCATGTCAATCCCAAAAAACAGCAGGATCCCCTTAACCCGAGCCATAATTTCGCGTCCCCCAAGTGCAAAAATTGATCCACAGTTGATGGATCTCCTCGCTTCCTTGCTATTACCACTCATTGTTGATCCCAAGAACAGGCCCTCGTCTTTTGGGCTCAAAAGATCCCTATACGCGGTCTCGATGCTGTATCAGTTCGTGCATGAATTCGCCAAGTCGGATGAGCGGCATAGGGCCTTGGACATAATGCGTACTCTCGTCGAGACCAATAATCTTTCTTCCGAAGCTATACATACCACAGATCTCGCATCGGGTGATTTTAGACACATCGTACTTGCCGCTCTTGTGCGATCCTGTCTACAGTGGCGCTGGTTTAAGACCGCCAATCGGTTGATGTTGAACGCCCTGTCCTCTGTGGAAGTCATCTCTCCTGCCCTTGGAGAGCTCGCTGTGCACGTCTCGTGGACGATATTGGAGAATTCCGCTATGAGGGAATTGACAGCATCCGCAGCGATGATTGTCCAGTTGATGGAGCGTGCTCCTGTATATACCATTCCAGTCGCCTTCATGGATCGACTCTACAACGTCTTTGCGCAAGGGAAACAGGCGAATTTAATTGAGACCGTGTACGCCCTATCGCAATCGGCCAATGTGGCGAAGAATCATTGCTACCTTCCTCCGCGAGGGGCTACTCTGATGTGGTTCATGAGATACCTCACCACCAAAAGCAGGAACGTCCATCTGGCGCGGCAAGTTGCGATGCAGGTAGTACAGCACGAAGTTCCCATCCTCATCCAAGACCGCGGGAAGTTTATCGCGCTCGTCGCATCCCAGGGCTTCGCTGGGCCGGCCAGAGCCTTATGGGAACAGTACTCTTCTGGCAAAGATCGCGACGTTGTTGTTGGAAATGCGTCCACCATGCTTCGGGTGGTCCATCTGTTCGTGAACCTGGACAAGCGAAAGTCCGCAAGAAGATGGCCCCATGAACGGGACCAATCAACAGCAAAATCCGACCGTGAGGATGCAGACTTGTCTCGCACCGAGGATGGGTCGGGATCTTCACCTTTAGCCGACCCTAGACAGGCCGACTCGGAACTGGAAGCATCTACGGCGGACGCTGGCTTCGCTACCGAGTCCTCAGAGCAGGGTCGCATGCATGAAGTTGTTTATGACATAAATCATGTTCATGACCAGATTGTACTTGATGTACGGTGTTCAGAGGGCCGGACCAGTAGAGAGGCGGCAGATGGTTCACTTCCGCTAGGAATTGACTACTCCCCTATCGGCAGTCACAATGAGCGGGAAGGCGAGCACAGCAATGTCGCTGCGACATCGGACACAATATCGGAATTCAGGGCATTCGCTGAACGCGTGTTCGAGGCGTTTCGAGAGAACTTGAACAATATTGCCCAGGCCCACCATTTCCAGCTCAACGCAATGGCGAGAGGCAGCTTCATGTTAGGCAAGCTTGACCTCGGCTTCAAAACCATTAGGAAGATGTTGGACCGGCGGTTTATTCCCGACTTGCACGACGTCAATGTGGCACTATCTTCCTTGGCAGAGTGCAAACCTAGGGCTGCTGCGAAGGTCATTGCGCGTATGGTCAAAGTAGGGCTGCAGCCTGATGCTGTCACTTTCGGAATCGTCATTCACCATGCTCTCATCCATCGCGACATGTCCCTCGCGTCGTCACTACAGCAACGGGCCCGTCAGCTCAACTGTAGTCAACTGTCATACAAAACGGTCGGTGCCCTCCTTCGGGCCCACGTTATGAGGAGAGACGACGAGGTCCCTGCCAGCGCTCGTCTAGAAGATGCCAAGAAGCTCCTTGACTCGCTACTCAAAGCAAATCAAGTCCCGTCACCCAATATGGGGAGGGCCTCTGTTATTATTGCTCTTCGAGCAGACAACCCCGTCATGGCTTTCAAATTCTGGAGAATGTTCATCAAAGACAAGGTTGAGTGGAAGGACGACTTGGAGACGAGAACACGGAAAATGATCGCCAACCCTATTCGCCAACTCTGCGCGACTGGTCGGCTCAAAGAAGACAAGGGTCGCGTCATGCTCTCAGAGTTGGGCGAGAGGACGACATTCGGTTCGAGACCGCATAGCGGACCCTCTACTACTTCATCGCAGCGCGGGGAAAACACGCAGTAGGGTGCCAGGAGTGATAATGTCTCTGATCTTATTGGTAGATGCACGACGCTGCAGTCACTGGCCAATGAACGCGGCGGCTCTGGGACGGATTGCGCCTCCCGCTGGTACGAACACACAGTGGTCACACGGGAAGCCGCACCTCGTACGTTATAGCCATCTTGCGAATCTGTCGAGCTTCGGCTTCGCGTTGGTGGCTACCGGTGGAGTCAAGAAGAGTTTGCCTGTTCACATTCACATTCCTGGTGCATATCGGGGCAAGGTACGATATAGCAGGTGCGGACTTCTTGCGCCAAGATCTTCGGAGTTGAGGGGGTGGCGAGCTTAACGATGCGGCCGTAGTAGCGTTGTGGGGGTAGTACGTACAGACGTCAGAGGGCATGTATATGATCCGCGATTTGCGCTGGGAGTTGTGTTGGAATCGAATGTGTGCTGACTGAAATATCAACGGTCGCTTGCATCATGCGTTCGGGGAAGCCAAATGCTTCGAGATCTCAGGGGTCTATTGGGACTGGGTATCTGGCTGGCTGGAGGTGCGTAGCCGACCTACTGGAGAAGGCATCCAGACTACTGGGCGCTGCAAGGCGCAAAGGAAGCTGGAAGAGGGGAGGGGGGAGACAAGAAGAGGAAGGAATTCCGTGGGCTAACGTTTAACGCCGGGTCTCGGGCTGCCGGGGAGATCTGTCCGGGGCCCAGCTTGCACTCGTGACGGACGTGGTGGAGGACATCAGCGGTAGCACACGCAGATAATTGAAGGAGGAAAGACTGCACGCAGTAGTGACTGCCAGCCGCTGTTGAGAGGAAGCGCGCGCCTGTGTGTCAACAACGCGTCCAAACAGACGGCTCTCTCAAAAATCACGCCTGTACCACGCCTGTGCGGCCTGCACGGCCCTCGTCCCCCGCGCTCGACCCCGCGACATCAACCATTCTCCCGTCCGCCCCGCTCGTCCTTTTCCTGCACCCTCTGTCAAGTATGCCGACCGTCCGTGCACAGAAAGAAATAGACACCTCAACCCCGCCTTCCGACGATGGCGCTCCCAAGGATTCGTCCGAAAACAGCAAGGTTAAGAGAAAGTGAGTGACCTTATCCTCCGACATTTCCCCGCACACTTTCTACCTCCCTTGAGGCTCGCATGCGCCCCGCATTTCCTCTTCGCCATCCGATCCTACCCCGCATCTTCCTTCGCTTGGACCCTGGTCTCGTCTCCATCCCCGCACGCTGTCACTTTTTGCCCCGCAATCCTTCATGTCGTTCGCTTTCCTCTGCCTAACCTTCCCAACCGAGCTGACCTTTCGCTTGTCTTGTCCTCAACAGGCGACAGTCACAAAGTTCGTCCTTGCTCTCCCCGTTGCGCGCCTCCGCTCGACTCTGACCCTCCCAGGCTGCGATGCTTGTCGGGCACGTAAGGTGAGGTGTGCCCGCGAAAATCCAGACGATCCCAAGCAGTCCTGCAAGCACTGCATCGCCCTCGGCATTCCGTGCACTTATGATTACCAGCCTAAAAAGAGAGGTCCTCCCAACCTGTGAGTCTGTTCCAGATCATGCCCATGTCTTTTCGCATGCGATACTGACGACGTCTGGGGAGCTATCTGCGGCGATTGCAGGAAGCTGCCGCTGCAGCGGCTGCAGTTCAGCAAGAAGGTCAGAACGGCTCGGATTCGATGCACTCGCCTGCATCTACTTCTCATAGCGCGACAAGTCCGACCACAACGATGTCATCTAGCTCTCAAGGCACAATGGCCACCTTTCTCGACCCCTCATTAAGCCCTGTGCCCTCCTTGCATTCGTCAGGACTTTCTCCGTCTCGTTATCCCATCGCGGCGGATGGGTTCCAGTCGCATTTCACCCCGATACCCATGCTCGGGCCCTCATCCTATGGCCCCGCGCGCATGTCGGACCCGCGCACAACTGCGGGGAACGACGATTCGTCTTACACCACTCCCCAGGAACCGTTCAGTACATACCCCCTCCATAACTGGTCCTTCAAGCAGCACCAGGCACTCCAGATACCTTCCCCAACGTCGATACCCCCCCTCTCCTATTATTATCGCCCTCACCGGCTCGAGGACGTCGCCCCACGTGACACAATCCTTCTTGTCATCGCTCTCTTTTTCGATTTTGTGTATCCTCTGACACCATGCATCCATAAACCTTCATTTATGGCCGACGTTCATTCGCATCGCGAAGAGCGGGATCCGCTGTTTTTCGCCCTTGTGATGTCGACGCTAGCCTCCACCCTGGTCCAAGTACCTAGGTCCTACCTTCCCATGGAACGCCATGCTGTTCGTAAACTCGCACAGACTTGCCATGAGGCCAGTCGGCACATATCTGTCGTTTCGTATGATCCGCCGACCGTTACGCATGTCGTGGTCCGGTACTTGTAAGTGGTCTCTCATTCTATCTCGAATAGATCCGAATGACTGTTTTGTCGGACAGCGATACCATATATCATTTCTGCGAGGGCCATGATGCTACTCAACATGCTGCTTTCGGTGAGGCAGCGCACGTTGCGATCACCCTTCGCATGCATGAGGAATCATCGTACGAAGGTCTTGACCTCGTCGAATCTGAAGTGCGACGACGAACATTCTGGTTACTTTTTGGAGGTAAATTTTCCGGTGTTCGATCGCCAAATGCTACTGAATTGGCCTTTATCGTGATGCTATCTCATCTACGTGTTATTGCGCAGCGGACAAGTCAATGTCGATATTGCTTGGTCGCCCGATCTCTCTCCGAGATGAGGATACCACGTGTAACTTCCCGCGGGAGCTCGATGACGAATAGTGAGTCCTCACTCACGCTAATGCTACGCGAAATTAACGTATTCGCGGATGGTTCCGGCGGGTTCGGTGTTTCTCAGCATCACGCCTAGTGCATACCTCCCGCAGCCACACGGAAAGACTGCTATTGTGTCCGGCCTCAACTACATCTCACGTATATTTGCTCTCCTTGGCGAGATACTCGTCCGGATTCGGGTGGACAAGCGATCTCCACCGCAGGGGCAGTTCCTCACGGCGCGCCTCGAAGAGGTACAGGCTCTGCATTCCCGGATTATCTCTGCGCTCGCACATGCGCCGGAACCGCTGCGCCTGAAACAGGCACATCCCCAGTCCCACATTCCGCCGGAATATGGGGGCGCAGGATACAGGCAGGCGACGTTCGCGGAAGTCAAGGACTTCTTCGACAATCCCAATGCCTCTCGTGCGAACGCACTCAATCCGTTCCTCGTGATGCAGGCAAATGTATACGTTACTCAGGTATGTCCCCCCGTCGGAGTTGACCGCATATTTTATCAGGCTGAACCCGCTCACGGTTGTATGTCACGTAGCAACTCGTCCGCTTCGTAATTGAACAGTATCGCGACGAGCTGATTACTTCGCTGCAAGGAAGTGTTGATGAACACCGGGTCGCCGAAGACAGAGAAGCTGTGGCGAGTGACCTTCTCAACATCCTGCACAGGTCGGTGCTTGAACTCTCGGAGGCTGTCTTGTCGCTTATGATCCCCCCCCCAGCATTCCGATTCAATCCATCGCGACAAATGGACCCTCATTGGTAAGCACAATGGACACCATCTGATAGACCTGGGTCCTTCCAAAGTGTCAAGTCACTGATACAGCTAGCAGGTCCATAAAGTGCGATTTGTGGCTTCGACGCTCCTTGACGCGGTGCGAAAAGCGGAGACAGCACCCGCGTCAGCTGCGCGTGCTCATGCATACTTGTGTACGTCTGATTGTCGTTGGTATATACGTTTACATTTCTGATTGCACCTCTTACGTAGGGGACTTCCTGTCTATCCTCTCGGAGATCGAACGAAACTACCTGTAAGCTCAGGATGACGGACGGAGACCCGCAAGCTGACATGATCCTCACCTCGCCAGATTGGACGACGATAGGGATGCGGCGTCGAGCGGGGACGCTCTGCCCCTCTTGGGCGGGAACTAAATACAGATCGACATCAGCCCTGGTCTCTGGTTTTCCAAGTTCGTCTATATATCGTGGATTTTCCACATCTATCTCGTAATCTACGTTGTACTGTATAGTACTGGCTTTCCCAGTTGCGTCGTGCTGTTACCTAGTATGTATTTTACTCGTCCCACATTGCTATCGAATTGTTGCGTCATGGACCAGGATGTTGGGACGCACATGACGCTACCTCCCATCCGGCAAAGTGCGAGATTGACGCGTTATCCAGATATGGAATGCAGCTACTTTGCTAAGTAGTAAATCACTACTACGGACGCGTTTGTCTTCTCTTTCCTTCATCCCACAAAGTGGTGTACCTTTTTCCGGTCAAAATTGTGCCCCTTCTTCAAGTTTACAGCATGTCCATTCATGAACTAGGCTCGAAGAATACCCCTCTTCAAATTACGGAAGGTATGGCCAGGGCCCGTGCAGCTCGGAGCAAACGGTGTTCCGCCACTCGCGCTTCTCGCTATGACATGCTGACGATCACAAACGCGCGGTTATTCTTTTCCCTAGACGAAGCGGCTGTTTACGACAGACAGATACGGCTATGGGGGCTAGAGGCTCAGCAAAGGTCAGTATTTATTGTCGCGTTCGCGCCTCAGGAGCGACTTGATCATAACAGGACTCAAGATGATACATCTTTAGGATGCGCAATGCAACCATATTGGTTGTACGACTGAAGGGCGTTGCAACCGAGGCCATTAAAAATATCGTCCTGGCCGGTATAGGAAAGCTTATCATCGTTGATAGTGACAATGTGTCCGAGGAAGACCTAGGTGCTGGATTCTTCTTTCGAGATGAGGACGTGGGCAAAAAGGTGAGTAAGTGGATACCTGGCCCCAGATGATTCTTCACGTTGTGTGAATGGGGCTTCTCCGTCGTCGACGAGTGGGTGTTGATCAGGCCTCGGCGTTGACTACATCAACCACGCGGCATTTTGTTCCCGCTTGCTCCATTTATACACCGAACAACATTCCAATATCTGACTCATTCTCGGCTTCCGGGGCATTCTCAGTCCGTGCTGCGTCGTGCTGTGTAAGTTTCCGCAGCGAGGGAAGAGGCGTACATGGCCTCTTGTCGAAGACGCCTCGCCCCGAGAGGGCTCTGTCTGGAGAGCCACTTGCTTTTTCTTTCTCATGACGGGCGAAGGGAAGACACATGACGTGTTGCTGCCCTCTCTACGGATATCCGGGCGAGATAGCCGCCGGAAGAACTGCCACAAATACACTGCGATCGGTCGCTCGCTGTGTGTCTAGTGCTTATAGCCAATTTAGTTCCTTATTTTAGGCTGAAAGGTATAAGCCGTTTCACTGTTGTTGAATTGGTTCTCGTACAGAAAGTGGAAGCAGCAAAGGCGAGAGTTGAGAGTCTCAACCCCCTCGTGACTGTCGAAACATTAGCGACACCCTTGTCATTAGAGGCGGATGCGTTGGACACCTTGGTCCACAATGTGGATATGGTCTGCGTAACCGACACGGACAAAGAAAGTCTAGTAAGTTATCGTGTCTCTGCTCTCGAGCAGTCACTGATAAATCCTGCAGGTTCACGTCAATGACGCATGTCGAAGAGTTGGAAAACCGTTCTATTCCGGGGGAACGTATGGTCTTCTAGGGTATATCTTCTGTGACCTGCTCACACACGACTACATTGCTCCGTAGGTGGTCTTATCTCCGTCGCCACGCCCTACAAGGTTTGTTCACCACCTGAGTTTGCTCAGTGACCGCTCCACTGCGAAGGAGACAACAAAAAATGTTAAAAATACGACAATGTATTGCCCCCTCAAGACTGCTCTAGAACATCGCTGGACGGGGATGACACGGAGGCAGACAAAGGAACTTAATCCGGCAGCCGTGTTCACGGTGCTTAGTATGCCCAATTTTGCATGTTCTCAAGATATCTACTAATGGGTATTGGAAGCGCTGTGGGAGTATCAGTCCGCCCACGGTGGCGCTATCCCGGACGATGTGAACGAGGCGCCCGTGCTGGAGGGCATCGCGAACGGACTACTAGCCAAGGTTGATGTGAACAAACAAGCCATCCCTAGCATCTCGCGAGATCTGATTGAGTAGGTCGTCATGTCGACTCAATTCTGTTTCGCAATACAAACTCGTGATTATTCACTGATGGGATTATTACACAGGACAGTGGCGCATACAGCTGCGCATGAACTCTCGCCGGTATGTGCAGTGGTTGGCGGCATGCTTGCGCAGGACGTTCTGAAGGCACTCGCGGCACGAGAGTCGCCCATTGCGAATTTCTTTGTATTTGATGGCAATACTGGAGGGGGAACTGTGTGCCGAATGGGTATTCAGTAGGCAAGCGTTGTTCAGCAAATGTATAATTGTAAAAATGGGAAGATCTATTTGTAACGTGTATGCTGGACTGCAGGCTGTAGTATATATGCATAATATGTACTGAGGATCCGTTTGCGCTTTGTATCATTGCCTGAGACTATCATGATGGTCTTCCTCTGCGACGCGTACACGTGATCGAGATTGTCTCCTTTGTCTCGTCCACTGGCGGTGGCTCGGCAATTTGAACGCTCTTCAAGCTTCAAGTCCCATGGTTAAACGCTCAACAGTTGCATTCTTGTTCTCGATCCCACAATCGCTGTGACCGAGTCCACTGCTGTCATCTGCCAATCCCAGATAACCGAGATGCTGTTGCAGTGGCACCCGGTACTGTACAACGACGACATCCTCCGGGAAATCTTTCAGTATCTATCACCAAGCGACGACGAGACTCGACGGAGTCTTGCGTGGTCCGCTCGCGTCTGTCAAGCATTCTCGCTTGCTGCACTCGATGTCTTATGGAGGGACATGAAGGGCTTACTACCGCTATTGAAAATCATGTCTCCGACCTTTGCTAAGGTGCAACAAAATGGGAATAGCAGCAAGACATATGTACGCCGCATTTCGAGTGCACCTCCTTGACCTCTTATGCTACAGCACTTATGGTTGTAGATGTTTCGCAGATACATTTCCGATCGCGAATGGTCGAGGTTTCAATGTTACGCCAAACGCATACACGTACTTGGACCACTCAATGCTCATGCGGACGGCATCGACGCGTCGGTATTCTCTCACCTGGTGTACCGCGCACAAGGCAAGCCTCTCTTTCCATCCCTAAACGTTTTACAGTGGACACAACAATTGCCATTTGGAACGGAGTTGTTAGCTTTCATGTCGCAATCACTCCTCCGCGTTGCAATCCATGCAGAGTATGCAGGAGATGAGCGGAGCTTGATAGAACGTCCCAGAAGAGATGGCCATGTCCTTGGGATGCTCTTAAGCACATTGTGTTCTAGTGCTCCGTTCCTGCAGGCGCTGACATTGGAAGCCAGTCTGCACCCATCATCGCTAGAGTCCATGACATATCTCAAGAACCTCAAGAACTTGAGCACCCTGACGCTCTCGGGACGTAATTCGATTACATTGTCTGACTTGATGCGCTCTTGTGCCACTCTAGAGGAACTGAGCAAACTAGATGTGACACTTGGCGAGGTAGGCGACGGAGACGTTCCGGTCCGCTCTGGATTTCCAGCTTTAGAGAAACTTTATGTGACAGGAAGTATGTCAAGCACTGGCTCCCTTCTGAGGCTCGTATCGTCTCCCCATCTATTCTCATTTGACCTTTCCAACATATCATTTCCGTCGGGAGATTGGCAAGAATTGAATCTCTGTCTCGCGGTGTTAAGTTCGAGATTTGCTTCAACATTACGAAGAGTTGCATTGGACTGTTCCTTCCAGAACCCCAATGGTTCCAGTCCGCTTTACTTGATGGAGATCATCAAACCATTGCTAGCCTTGCGTGAGGTTGAAGAGATGTATGTGGAATTTCAAGGCGAGATGATCATGTCGATGACCAACGAACACCTACGCGAGGTGGCAAGATCGTGGCCTAAAATTACGGAACTATACCTCCTGTATCCGCGAGATTCTGTATCTACCCTGCCATCGATCTATTCCCTTGTCGAATTTGCTCGTCGCTGTCCCAGACTTCAATCCCTTGGGCTCACTTGCACTGTTGATACTAGAAGTCCTCTCTCGTTCGCACCGGACTCATACCCCGTCTTGTCTCATGGCCTGCGTGGACTATTCATTGGGTGCCCGGACTCGTTTGTTGGAGACCCAATGCCGCTGGCTCGCTTTCTTGACCGCATCTTCCCAAATCTCGATATAGGAGACGTGTTTGTCGCGCTTGGCGAAGAATCCGAACAAGTGCTCGCGATATTGAACATCTTGCAGTGTACGAGGAGAGAGCAGATGGAACGCGTCAGAAGCGGGTTGATGCTATGAGGGTATGTCCTGGCCAGCCTCATTCCGCATACTGCTGCATGCATTGTTGACCACATATTCAGATTGCTGTCAACCGTTCCGAGATATCTATGTTATGATCTTGCTTATGTTGTCTCGTTCTTTTCCCTCTCATACGTCGTATGCCTCATTCTACAGGTTTTGTCATCTGCTCCAGACCATCTCGCTGATCTCACGAGTCGCTCTATCTATTCCGTGTACATGTCAACTTATTACAGTCCTGCTTCACTTACCACATAGTCTACCATCGATACCATATTATATTGATGTGTCCTGATGTTGTACGCATCTCTTCAGCCTTTGTGAAAATACATTTAGTAGTTCGATCTAGACGCCGGCAGAGCTACATATCATCTGGATAGGCCAAGGAGCGATTGAAGCCCATCACATGCATGCCAATCATCACTTGCTCGAGACCATCAACACTGCATCCACAGTCACGGGGTGAATAAATGGAGCGGCGCTTTCGGCAAACTTGCAGAGCTTCCATGGACCTCTCAAATACGAGCAGCAAGGCAGGCGAATTCGAAAAGCACATCCCACTGCTCATGCTTCATTTTGTACGCGCTATTTCTGCCATCACTCGGAAGAAATCTGCAACGAGGTAGAGGCTCCCTGCAACCACGACCAACCCATCGCTGTCCAGATCACTCTGCCGCTTCGCTGCCCACTGCAAAGCAGCCAAGAGCTGTGCTTGAAAGTGGGGGCCCGAATCGTCGCCTTCCTGCACCCACCGCTCGGCGTCCCCGTTCAGCTCACTTACGGCAGCCATGATTTCCAAGCGGTCGTTGCAGCGCACCCAGGGCATCCCGGCGGGCGGCGTGAACTGCATGCACGCAACACGCAGCGAGGTGCGCGGCGGAAGAGGGAGCCGGAGGAGCGGCCTGAAGGTGTCCACGGGGCTTTTGTGGGGGGAGTGCGAGTGCGCGAGAATGAAGGTGAGGCTCAGATGGCGGTCCTGTTGGGTTTTGGCGTAGGCGGAGAGGAGCGACGAGAGGTAGGCGCCCAGCTTGCTGGCGGAGGCAGGATTGTGAGCGCCGTCGGCGAGCACCAGTATCTCTTTCCTTGTGGAGAGTGGCTGCGTTTGCAACGGAGAGCGTTCGGCTGAAGATGCAGGCAAACTAGTTTCGGAAGCGGGATATGTTACAGATACCTGAGGCGAGGGAGCGGGAACGGTCAGCTCATAGAAGAACATCCTACCAGGCCAGACAGTAGACTTGATGCCGCGTGAAATGGTGTCCAGCGTGAGGCCCTCGCGCAAGCGCGGATGGGCGGCACATGAGGGGTGAGTGAGGAGTGCGGAGATGACGCCAAGTGCTGTGCCGAGGTTGTCGAGCTGGTGCTCGCCACGCAGGCATAGGAGCGCTCGCAGAGGTCGGTCGAAACAAGCCAGGCGAGCTTCGACGGGTTGCGGGGGAGGAGGTGCGTAGGCGCCGGGCGATAGACAAAATGGGGGCGGTTTTGGCCCGTCAATCATCTCGGACCACTCGCGCGTTGTGACGGTGGGGGCGAGCAGCATGTCTCCGCGCGCCCTCCCGACTACTTGACGGACGACAGGCTCTACCTCGGGGTGTGCTTGCTGGCCTAGGACAAGCGGCTTGTGCGGCCGTGCGATGCTCGCTTTCTCGCGTGCAATGGCGTCGACGGTGTTGCCGAGAAAGGCCTGATGATCGAGATCGACAGCAGTGAGAGCGGATACGAGGACCGTCTGGTCCGGGATCACGTTCGTCGCATCGAGACGTCCACCCATGCCCACCTCCAAAACGACGACGTCGGTGCGCGCCTGCTCAAAGATGTCTAATGCTGTGCAAGTCAGCAGCTCGAAGCTGCTGGCGCCTATGCTGTGCTTGGTGTTGATCTCCTCGACATACTTGCGTGAAACGGTATATACATCGTGGCTGACAGGTGTATTGTTGAGGGTGATGCAGTCAAGGTACGAGACGAGGTGTGGGCTGTTGAAGCGTCCTACGGTGAGCGGCCTCTCGGGAGAAGAGGATGCGGCAAAGATGAAGGAGAGTAGAGCGGAGACACTGCCCTTGCCATTAGTGCCTGC
Source organism: Taiwanofungus camphoratus (assembly GCA_003999685.1). Lineage (NCBI taxonomy): Eukaryota > Fungi > Basidiomycota > Agaricomycetes > Polyporales > Taiwanofungaceae > Taiwanofungus > Taiwanofungus camphoratus. Next base: position 2,300,612 of record CP021226.1, read on the forward strand.
AATATGGCAGGTGGGACGTGTGTAGGGCCGGAGAAGCGCCTGGAGGCGGCGGATGCGATCAAGGGAGAGGTCGATGGACATGTTGCGGCCGTGTTGCCGGCGGCAATGGAGACGATGAGGTCGGTGTGGGGAAGTCAGAGCTCGGAGTCTATCGTGATAGCACTGAGATAACGTCCATGGCCATACTGTCCGCATGCGACACGGGCCTTGGTGCTGGATGGATTAGACGCAGCGCGGACGTCGGCGCAGACTCACTGCGCTCGCCATCGTTGACTACCAGTGTACGGCGAGCTCGAGCAGCGATCACAAGGTTCAGTTTCCGAAAATGCGATAAATATGCCTACAGCAGAAACGGATATATTTTCGGAGCTCAAACGTCAGTCTGCCATTGGCCAGAGTGGTGCTCCATATGGAAACGGAGATGCACGCGTGCAAACCCTCGCCAACGATGAGAATTTCTCCCTAGTCGGAGTCGGAAAAATGAGTTCTGGAAGTGGGAGTTGTGTGGTGCGGCTGACTGCGCCTCTCCACCCTCATTACCATGGCTGCCCCTCAACGTAGGGTACCTCCACCAAACCAACAATATTACGCCGTCCCTCAGAGTCCTCAGGCTTCCCGATTCCAGCCCCAGTCGCAGCCCATGCCTGCCCCCCAGCCCTCCACCAGCCAGGGTCCGAGGAACGATACGACGTACGGCGTCGCAATCGGCGCCATTGGAGGAGGATATGGACCTTATTCTGTTCGTTTCATCTGCTCTTCGCTCGATGTTTACGGTTCACTGATTGCCTATTTCTACTTTACGCTTTGCGTTCCTCCGTCAACCTCTTGATTCTTGACCGACTTGCGACCGCCCATCGTCTGCTTGTGTCTCATGGACTTCTTACCGCGTCGCTAATTTCATATACAACCCGATGATGCAATTTCCTGTCCTCAAACCCCTCTGCTAATTAATTTATGGTTACCGTACATGCAACCTCTCACTCGCGACGGACTTGCTTGACTGACGAACGCATGCAAATTTGACTTCTGTCCTTGCTCTGAAATCTGCCTCCGTCGTTCCACCAAACCTCGTTACTTCCGCCCTACAACTGACACTATCGCATCTTGGATTGGTCTGTAATATCCGCTCACAAATGGTCCTCGATTTGCTTGCAATTTTCTACACGTTGGCTTGCTTCGTAACATTGATACGTGGCTTCTCGTTGCCCTTATCACACTTGACCGGTTGCAACGGTCAATCGATGAACTACTTCAATGCCTCAAACTCACGTGAACGCCGCGACCACAGTTTAATCCAACACTCAACAATGGCCGCTATGCATCCTCTCGTTTTAGCGCTGCGATTTCTGAGACATCTGTAGGCACCGCAGGCGAGAAGACCGTCAATACTACCACCCAGATGATCGGGACATCCTCGGTGCAGCCGTACCCGTATCTGTGGGACACGAAGGATCCAGACTTGGACGATGCCCTACACAACCCTGATCCTATACGCGACGCGGCGATGGACCGCAGTTGCACCCCATTCTCTTCTCGCGGATGGATCAATGCTTCCGCGCTCGTGCTTCTTATTTTAGCATTGCTCACGCTTTTTGCGGGATATCCGATTATCACGTACTACGCGCATCCTACACCGAAGACACCAGGGTACAACTTGGGCGGGATCAACGGGTCGGGACAGATCCCGAACTTGCCCAACATGCCGACCTTGATCGACAAGGACACGCCATCGCAGTATCATTCACACACTGCCTCAGACGGATCGACCTACACCCTGGTTTTCAGCGATGAGTTCGAGACGGACGGGCGGACGTTTTGGCCGGGTGACGACCCATTCTGGGAGGCTGTGAACTTGAACTACTGGCCTACGGGCGATTTGGAGTGGTATACGCCTGATGTAAGTGATGGTGATTAAGCGGCGATTCGGCCCTAATGGCTCGTCGCAGATGATCACAACAGAGGACGGAAAGCTAGTGATCACGATGGAACAGGTTGAGAACCACAATTTGCCCTGGCGCAGCGGGATGTTACAATCGTGGAACAAAATGTGTTTCACGACGGGGTATATCGAAATGTCTATCAGTCTGCCAGGGACGCCTACGGCTCCTGGATTCTGGCCAGCGGCATGGACAATGGGGAACTTGGTAATTAAATTCGATTCTTCATTCAATGTGTGCTATAAATGTCTACCAGGGCCGGGCTGGTTATGGATCAACCACTGACGGAATGTGGCCGTACACCTATGATAGCTGCGACGTGGGGACGTTCCCCAACCAGACCAGTCCGAATGGTCAGCCCGCTGCTGCGCAGACGGGGGGAAATAACGGGGGACCGATCAGTTTTCAGCCGGGACAAAGGGCTTCGGCATGTACGTGCCCTGGCTCAGACCATCCAGGCCCATCAGTCAGTGTTGGGCGTGGCGTACCCGAGATAGATATTATAGAGGCGCAAGTCGCGGCGGGCTTCCAGGGTCAAGCATCACAGAGTATGCAAATCGCACCGTTCGACTACCAATATTACTTCGACAACTCGAGCGGCGTGACCACAATCTATAATCAGGACATCACCATGCTCAATACGTACAGAGGGGCCACGTACCAGCAGGCCGTGTCGGCGCTGACAAGCATCGACAGTGGCTATTATAATGGCTCATCCTATGCATCATATGGATTTGAGTGGTATTCTAACCCCAATGACCGGTCGGCTGGGTACATTGAATGGTACACCGCTGGGCAGCCAGCGTGGAAGATCACTTCAGGATCGTTGGGACCTGACAGTGTCACACAGGTCAGCCAGCGGCTTATCCCCGAGGAGCCTATGGTGCGTCCTCCTTCTGCCCTAGTCAACAGTTACTGAGATGTGGTGATGTTCATTGCAGTCTATTGTCATCAACTTCGGCATGTCACGTAAGTAACTAATACACCTATTTAGTGTGTTACGGGGTTGATTGGCCGTTGCAGCGTCGTTCCAGGAACAAGATTGGGAGCATCTTCAGTTCCCCGCGAAGATGTACGTAGACTACGTGCGGATATATCAACGCGAGGACGTGAAGGACGGAGTGACGTGTGACCCGACAAGTCATCCTACGGCGGACTACATTAATAAGTAGGCACTTTCATTCCCCCCTTCCCCCGCGGGGCTGCTGCTCATTCTATGTTGTTCATCTAGTCATCTGAACGCGTACACGAACCCCAATCTTACAACGTGGGAGCAGGCAGGATACACATACCCTCGCAATTCGAAATACGACGGTTGCTCGTGAGGAAGCCGGCCGGCCTCGTTTCCTCGTTATCCTTCGTTTCGTTCGCATCTCAGCATCTCAGGCATCACACATATCACGCCCTCACGAGTCACGACGCCCCGCATCTATATCGTCGAACATTTGCCTAATCTTTTCGCCTCCCCTAGTCGGTACCGCCCCTATTTCTCAGATGTTCCACGAGCACGGACTGATTATTCCTCACTTACCTCTGCGTGGTTGTACTCTTGCCCTCGCATGTTCTGCATGCATTAGCACGTCGTCTTGACTGGTAATGGTGTTTGGCCGGAGTTAACTGGGTAGTAGTAGTACGTGATGTACATGCATAGCTACTTAGACGCTGCTCTTCCCGTCGCTGTCTGCGCATGTCTTTTTCACTTTCATTATATCTACCTAGTTAATTGGGACTTTGGATCAAACCTATGAGCGACGTCTGTGAAGTCCGCATGGCTGAATTCATTCGGCTTTTGTCTGATGTCGAATGACAGACCATCCATGACGATCGCACAGATAAATAATATAAGTTCAGGATGAGCGGAGGCTTTCTTGATATGGAAGAATGTCACGGCGCCTCTTGACCTATTGTATACGGCAGGGACGGTGGCGGGGGCGTGGCTCCAGTGTCTTCTGCTGCCAATTACATGCGAGTGCTATTCCGTCAAGCAGCGTTCTTTCGCATATTGGGGCTTTCAAACATCATTGTTTCTTTTAATCGAGATCGGTGGAATGAACGGTACTAGTTTCGATGACCCGTCCCAGATATTCAAGCTGCACGGCATCTCCGGAAAACCGGGTGTACCAAGTAGTCTTAGAGACGCGACAAATCCAATGAAATCAGCACAAAGGTGAGCCTTCTTCAAATGAGTGCTTTGGCATGGGCTCAGAATTGCAATGTCCATGCGAAAGTGGCTCGAGCAGGACATGGCAAAATGCCCGTCCTACACCCATTCAGACGCCTGCAAACGGGCAGCGCCCATCTTCATCCCGTCAACCCTGGACATATCGCAGTCCATACAGTAATGGTCGTATGGGAGATAATTTGCACGCAAAGAGCGCATCGAGCAATTCAGGTAATCATACGGCGAGAATGACGGTCATACAGGAGCCGCATTTTCCGAGCGCATCGTCCTCACGTCAGCCTAATAAGAGGCCGCGATTGGAGGAGTCATCCAAGTACTTTCCAGGTACGTGAATGAATGTGAGTCACAAAGCATACAGCTGATGCTCTTGTCATTATTGTCTGTACTCTTATAGACAGCAAAGCGATGAACATGTCGTCGGGACGTAGCGACATCTTGCGAAACAGCCGAATACCTCGCTATCCAGAACCCATAACAATTGAAGATGACGACGACGTTGGTGTCCCCATCCAGTCGTTGTACTACCGTCCAAACCGTGAACGGAGTAGTTCCAGCCCGGATCCGCTTAATAGTCTTCCGGACAACCGCCAAACACGTACTGTTCAACCGCACCCGCAATCTGTAGCCCCTCACGCATTCGAGCGCCATTCAGGTGATGCACAGCCGCTTCGTGCTTTAGCACCTGATGGCGACGCAACCATGCGGCTGCGGCAGCGGTTGGGTCAATCCGGAAACCGGGACTCAATGGCCGAGCCTGAGGTTACGACGGTCGAGGACATGGAGAAAGCCGTGGACGCATCTGAGCTTGATGAGATTCAGTCTGCATCAGGCTTTGAGGAGCGGCCAACGACAACGATGCCCGGTAGAAGTCCAGTATTACCGACTGGACATGTACAGCGTATTGCCAAAGGGTACGAGACACCGAGACCGAGGGAACTAAACTTACTCAAAATGGATGCGAAGAAGCCGTCCTCCCTGAAGGATAAAATGAGGGGTAAAGATATGAAGGTTAGTTTGCCTGAATCTGTCACCTATCTAATGGCGCTCAGACATCGAACATGTGATAGCTCATCAGGGAACCTGTCCCTGGAGGTAACGGTGATGCCAAGGATCCCCTAACATCAACCTCCGGATTCATCATTGGCGGAAACAGGAAATCAACGAAGAAGTCTGCGCAGACTGTCCGACAGATACAGTTGCCCCTCGAGGCATGGTCTTTGGGATGCTGCATTTTAAAGAATGATGACAACGATACCGTCACACCACACTGTTGGCTGACGTTCAGTTCCGAGTTGGGAGGTGTGATTTCTGTTAGGCCTTCGGCTGATGGGCCAATACAGTATCGGTGCAGACTCGATCGAGACGTGGAGGCATTCACGGTACGAGTCGTACTGTTGGTTGCTAGGGATATGGCTTACTGTATGCGGTCAGTACACTAAAGCACCATACGACGACAGTGTGGTGATTCAGATGAGAACTTCTCGTCCGACCCCACACAGCAAGAATAAGCAGCAGACCCCGGAATTCGATCCCGGTAATGTCGATCTTTCGATCTATGGCATCGAGCGAGCTCATGTCTACGATAGGCTCCCGCGGAATGGACGGCCTCCTCACTTTTAAATTCATCACGAAGCATGCCAACTGGTCGAACGGACAGCCATACCATGATCTCGTCGAGGCACTCAGGAGTTCAATTCGCCGTGCCGAAAGTTTGATGTGAGTTTCCCGCAATTCCTCCTTGAGTTCTTGAATTCACTCTTTTACAGAGGCACCAGCGCGCAGTCGTGTTGGGAGCAAGCGGTCAAGGCGGCGGACTGGAAACGACTAGAGCTAGAACGGAAAGGCCTCAATGTTTCTGGCGCGAACGAATCTACTGCCTCGCCTACTGCGTCCGACCAACTATCACCTCTAGCAGCAAAGCAGAGACCGGTACCTAGACCTACATAGTACGTCACCTGCTTTACGTCGTATTTCAATGTGTTTTGTAAGAAGTGTCCACTCGTCTTCCTCGACCAACAGTAAAGGCGCTGCTGCTGCCTCGGAACACCCATTCCTAACGACTAGAAAATCTCTTCGACTCCGTTCTCAAACTACTCCATCACCAGAACCCGAAGAGCTGTACGTAAAGCATGAATGTACCGCAAGCGTCTGGAACACTGATATCGTACAATTTGACGATAGAATTCTAGTGTATCCACCTTCTGGCGCAGGTGCAATTAACATTAACAGAAGCGATATCAAGCGATTGCAACCTGGCCAATACCTCAATGATACGCTTATCGAGTTTGGCCTGAAGTAGGTCGACCCATATTGGTCTCGACTAGATTGAGGAGACTGACCAACTTGCAGGCTGTGGCTAGCTGATCTGCGACAGAACAATCCTGAGCTTGCGGAGCAAGTGCATGTCTTCAGCTCATTCTTTTACAAGAAGTTGAACGTCAAAAAGTGAGTGCCTGATGTATATACCGCGTTTTCTCTTGGCTGATCAGCGACGTTCAGCAAAGAAGAGGGATACCAAAGTGTACGTAAATGGACCTCAAAGTTCGACTTGTTCAAGAAGAAGTATATTGTTGTGCCGATCAACGAGCAGTAAGGGCTTTGTCCTACTCATTTTACCTATACTGAAGACGAGATACGACTGTAGTTTTCATTGGTACTTGGCTATTATTCACAATCCGGAACATATCCTTGCACCTCCACCCCCGGAGCCAGTTTCTATCTCAAGACCAATGACACGGAAACGGAAACGTCAGTCAGAGGCTTTCGAAGCAGAAGCATTCGGCGCAGAGGCGACGCGAAAAGACACGAAACCTCTGCCTGTGGAGTGCAGTCCTAACTCGATGGATGAAGAGATCATCGTGGACTCTGAGGGCGAACTGGAAGTCGAACGATTGATCGAGCCTACCCGTTCTTGTTCGATCGGAGACGAGGGCCCTCGTTCGTCATATGTCGTGGACGCTGCAGCGGACTGCCCGGACCTAATGAATGTCGAGCTCGAATATCCAACATCGCGTGCTGGAAGTCCTGAAGTAATGGACGTTGAGGAGGTCTCAACAGATGGTAACAAGATTGAAGAAAATCCCTCCGTTGACCCTAGCGCTGAAGTACGTCCTACTTCGAATCCGACTTCAGCGTCGGTCCAGTGTGAAGACGCCGTGTCAAAGAGTATCGAGCCTTCCAAGTTCTATGCTTCCCCGACCTGGGCAAGAAAGGGTAAAGAAAAGGCAACATCTCCCTTATCTGTCAATCTTGACGTCGATGATGAGCCGTTGGGCGAGGAAGCGGACGAACTCGCTGCTTCGGAAACTGGCGAACCTGAACGACATCTGTTTGTAATCCTTGCACGTCCTGTCTTCTGTGTACTGATGTCTTCACAACCGTCATGCAGTACCTACATATTTATTTTCGACTCGCTCGGCTCTAAACATCCTCAGGCGATTAAGACTCTTACCAGATATCTTCAGTTGGAGGCAAAGGACAAAAAAGGGCTCGACAGCACTAGCCAAGCGCAGGGTAAAGGTGCCTTGGTATGTCAAGTCACCTCTGACATACTTGCAGCTGGCTAATATAATTGATATTGGTCAGGTCCCTAGTCAGCCAAACTATTGTGACTGTGGAGTGTACGTTTTGCATTTCGTGCGGACTTTCTTGAAAGACCCTCTTCGTTACTCTGAGCTCATCCTTGTAAGCATGCCTCCGCGTCAAACCCTTTAGATTTTTCAGCTTATCAAATCCTCATTCATTGCATATCTATCAGACTACAAAGGCAAAGGGATATCCCGCAGAGCAACGAAAAGTGGACTGGGAAGGTACTGTGGTTGATGACCTCCGGAACGAGCTCACAGAGCGCATTACACTACTTGCGGACGCGTGGAAGCAAGATAGACTGGCGAAGGAAGAGTTACGTAAAAAGGAGGCGACTGAACGGCCGACGGAGGAAAATAAGGCAGATACAACAACACCTTCAGCGTCAGTCGTCGACGCTTCGGACGACGAGATCATCATTGCGGATGTAGAAATGGTCTCGAAGCCGCCATCCTCCAAGCCGGCGAGTCGTATACGCCCGAAGGCTATAGCCCGAGGTGGGACAAAGGCAGAGGGCGCGGAGCGTCTACGTGGCTAACATCATGTTACTTTATCAATTGACCCTTTCTCTCATTCATATATTATGACTCTTCGTAGACTCGTACATCACGCTCTCGTCATCTCACACTGAATTCGCTCGCTCACCATCGCATCCGTGTCTACTGTATCATTATTCAATTACCGTTGCTTTACTTTTTACATTGCAACTTGATTTTTCAAGAAACAATTGTCTAACAGCCCGGAGCAGTCTGGGCGGATAGCAGGCTCAGTTCTGACAATACAATGCGCATGAAAAAAGATCATGAATTCAAGAGGGACTGCACGTACGCTGCGTGGTCCATTTGCACGGTCATGTGGCGTGCACCCAGCCAAGGCAGCTGGGCCGACTAGACCAGCTTGGGGCACTTGTCTCAGCTCGCCACCGGCAGCTCAGCCAGGCCAGCGCACCATGGACATATTCAGTGATCTGCTACACGGAAATGTGCTGTGTGCTGTGTAGCGCCCTCATCGGTTTCAAGCACCTGCGTCAGGCAACTAGGCTGGCTGTGTCCGGGAGTATCTGATCAATGGCGCTCTGTCTAACACGGTGCTCCCCTACTATGCATTCCTGGCGGTTTCATTGTCTTCGGCAGGTCCAGCCTACAATTGGCCCCCTCTTTTATGGCTTCAGCCCCCTATTTGAACCCGTCAAAGTGCATGCCATGACATAGCCACCCCTATCGCTCATTTTTGTCTCCTATAGGTAAAGTGCGCCTATCGAATTCCTACAAGATGGGACGCCGTGCCACTCGTCCTATCCTTTCGACCCAGGATAATGCCCCTCACTCTGAAGCGGTCTCGCCGCGTTGAGTTGACCCGGTCACTCGTTGATGTCGTGAAGTCGATATACACTTCGGAGTAAGCCTCGACGATTATGTCCGTGTCTCATGGACTGACGTAAAGCCATCAGCAGGACTCGGAGAGAACTAGCATTTTGTGAGAAATCATGGGCATCTTTCATACACTCTGGTTGACGAGGGTGACGCAGCCAAAACGGTTGATTCTTCCAATATCCTGCGTAAACACTACGGATCACGAAAGCAACATCGCATAATGCGACTGCCTAACGAACTTTTGGCGCACATCTTCGTCCTCGGTGCTGAGGACGATGGCATGTTTGCAGTGACAGTTTCACACGTATGCAGGGCCTGGCGTAGTTTGGCGTTGCATACGCCTTCGTTGTGGAGGCGTGTATCCCTCGACTCGCGCCTATACATGTGGAAGTATCGCATATATCGCGCGAAGGCCTGTACCTTGGACATCCAGCTCATCCCCCGGCATTCTATTTCAGAATGGCCATATTATACCGACTACATTGATGTCCACACCGTGCAATCATACATGCATCTCGTGACACCTTATATGCGTCGTTGGCGTTCATTAGAAATCAGGTTCGAACTTGACGCACCATATCTATGGAACGCAGCTTTGTCTGCATGCTGTGGGCACTCTCCGTCAGTGCAAGCGGTCGCCCTTCAAAAGCTTTCTTTAGTGTATCCCGGTAATGATGACACTAAAGAGTTCACTTTGTTCGGCGGCTATGCGCCCCGTCTCCGGGAAGTTACATTATGTGGCATTCGATTAGCATGGCTTCCATCGCTATTCCAGAATCTGACTTTTCTCGACTATACTCATCATGGATTTACACGTGGACTGGAGGCTGCCTCTGAAGTATTGTATTTACTCCAGGTCTCCCATCGCCTTGAGCAACTGCGTATTGCATTCCCGTGGAGAGGAGACAGCGCTACTCGCTACTTGGTCCCTACGCCACATCCTGTTCGCTTACCACATCTTCGCTCCCTCGAAGTCAGCATACAGGGACCGGACATACCTTCTGCGCTCACGTACGTCCTCCTTCGATTCTCCGCACCATCCGTCCGCACGTTGCACCTCGCATCCCGCTATCCTTTCCGTCGACCCACAATTTTCCCTCGCCTCCGCCATGTCCTCAGGGCCCTCCCGCACTTCCCCCTTCTCGAGGATCTCCAACTCGAACATGGTTGGCTCGATCCAAACTTTGTTTTTCCTCTTCTGCATAGTCTTTCCTGCTTGCGACGTCTGGCTGTGGCCGGGCCCCGCGTGACAGGCCCATTCCTCATTGGTTTGACTGAAGCATTGCGGGTGCGGCAGTTCCAGGGCAAAGGTGTACTCCCCCTGAAGGTGTTGGAACTGGACCATTGCGAAACCTTGTCGGCCGAGGCAATTGTGGACTGTGTAAAACGTAGGTCAGGTGCATCCTCGTTGGCATTTGAGGCCCTTCATATTCGGGAATGTACGGGCGTCAATTTGTCGGCATTGCGCAGGCTCAAGGGGACTGGGATGCAAATACGGACATGGGTACGGGGGATGGAGATTGATTTCGCGAAGATGTCCCCTTGCTAACAACTGACTTCACTACCGCCTTCTAATCTTGACATACATTATATTAATGCTTGATCATCGTATAGCAATAATTAGCTTGCCTTTAAAGAAACATTTTCTCTCATACTTGACCATCGCGCAGTCGGGATATTAATAAGGTACTTGAGTACCGGATTGCTATACCAGAGCGCCGATGTTAGAAAGGGCAGCTTTGGAAATATTCAGTGAATTGGAATCTAATGCTTGACTGGCTCTCTGGTATGTAATACAATGTCAATCTACATTGCCTTCAAATTTGTTAGAATGATGAGCTGTTCTTCGCCACTCCACATCTCTTCTATAGTAGTCTGTCCACACCGGCATCACCAATGGAGAAGGGTTCTTATCTCAACGATGGATTGACCGCGGTGTACCCTCCATCGATGATGATTTCCTGGCCATTCGTGTAACATCCAGCGGGAGACACGAGGTATATAACGGTTCCCGCCACCTCCTCGCCTCTGCAACCGACTGTAAATAGTAGCTGTAGAGGTATGCACATATACTCACGTTCCAGGCCTTCCTTCGGGTACAGGGACGATTGTGTGGCCCACAGTATCAACGAGATCGGGCGTGATGTTCTCATAGGTCATCTCTGACTCGTAGACACCCGGCGCTACACTGCATACACGGACGGGTATCTTTCTCAGAGCAAGCTCCGTTGCGAGCATCTTGGTGAGGTGAGTCGCAGCAGCCTTGCTACTATTGTATCCAAACTGCAAGGCGAATCGTGAGTCCGACAGATCACCAGAAACGGGAGTATCCTCTTACATGTCTTTGTGCAAGCTTGATGTTGCCACTGATGCTGGTGACATTGATTACGCACGACGTATAGCCCGGGATATCCAGGCTGCCTTTTGTAAGGAGGCCTAAAAAGGCGGTTGTCATGAAGTAGATGGAGAATGTGTTGATCCTGTGTACGCGCTCCCACTCCTCGAACGACTCGTGGTTGAAAAGGGCACGGCCGAGCGTTTCGGCGTCTTTGTGTTCTGGTGCCTTCGGATCATTGAAAAAGGGAGAAAGCGGTCCATTCATCCCTGCACTAGATGGTACAATTATTCATGATCAGGGCTGGAAAAGAGCAAGCACACTGAGACCTCCTACTTGTTGACCAAAATGTGTAGCTGCCCCTCTTTCGATGCGATGAATTCTTGAGCGGCAGATATGCTAGCCTTTTCGCCGACATCTAACACCAGTCTAACAGGAAGATGTGACATGAGTTTGACGATCAACGACTCTGACTTCGTTGACCACTCACGGTATAATTTCGCCCACCTTGGATTCCTGTGCAAAAGACGCAGCCGCCCTCTCCAACACTTCCTTTCTGCGTCCCGTAATGTAGACCTTCGCACCATTCGCTGCAAACCCCTTTGCAATCATCCAGCCAATCCCCGTTCCACCTCCGGTAATGAGAGCCACTCGACCCTGCAAATCATACAACTTATTGAGGCGGTAAGACTCGGCCATTGTAGAGGTGTGAACGATAGAAGTGGATCCTGCGAAGGACACACTCGTCGTACAGGCGTCATTATATAGCGTGGAAGAGCCTTCCCTGTTGTCGGACTCCCGGACCGCCCAATACCTTCATGCTATCATTTATCGACATATTGTTGGTCATGAATAAATGATGAACAGTGATTTTGAGGGGGTCGTTTGCAACAGGCGACGGAGAAAAGGTTGGTCTACGGAGTCAGAAAGTTGCTGAAGTAGTCGGTGACTGTCGTTCCAGACTCCTTCTTCCATAATGTACTAGTACTGAATGGCGGGAAACGATTCTGAGGTGCATGTGTCCCAACTTATCGTCGCCATTTCTATGTCAATCACTTATAAACATGTCTATGCTACGCTACAGTAGTCACTGACTCACAAGCTCGGTTCATATCTGGGATGTACGTATCAAGAGAGCGGCCATTCTGAGACACTCCCAATATCGATGGCATGACCCTCAAGTCCCTTCGTGATTTTGGCTACGTGCACAGTCACTCCACTTGCTCCCATGTGTGGTAATCCATTATCTGCTGGGTTCGACTGCATCGTGGTCGGTTCGGGACATGCAGGAAGCTGTGCAGCTCTATCAGCCGTCCAATCTGGCTGCAAGCGCGTACTGATAGTAGAAAAAGGCCCCAAAGGCTGGGTTGGCGGTAATGGGTACTTCACTGCAGGCGCGCATCGTACAGTTCACGGCGGCCTTCAGGATCTACTCCCACTGGTCAAGAATGTCTCCGCAGAGTTGGCATCGACGATCGACATGGATCCTTATTCTCCTGAAGAGTTCACTTCCGACATCATGCGGCTGGGGGATGCCAAGTCCGATCCAGAAATGGTGAAAGCCGTTGTTGAGGATTCAAGAGACGCAATTGGCTGGCTTGCGGAGCACGTCGAAGTGCCTTTCATCTTCTCCTTCCATAGACAAGCGTACTCGGTCAATGGACGGCAAAAGTTCTGGGGCGGTATGGTCCTCAGCGTCGAGGACGGGGGAAAGGGCCTCATCGCGGCGCACCAGCGAGCGCTGGAAAGAGCTGGTGTTGAGGTGTGGTTCGATACGCCCGTCGTGGACCTAATAATCGACGATAGAACAGTCACGGGAGTCGTGGTCTTGTGCAAAGGCGAGAAGGTATACCTCTCTGCTGCCGCTGTCGTCCTAGCGTGTGGTGGATTTGAGTCCAGTGCCGAGTTGCGCACGAAATATTTGGGACCAGATTGGCAGCGAGCCAAGGTAGAATTTGCACGCATCATCTGCAAGAGCCAAAGTTAAATCTGATGCAGGTCCGTGGCACGCCATACAACACCGGTGACGGTCTCAAGCTTGGGAGGTCTGTCGGTGCAAAGCAGGTTGGAGACTTCGAACACTGTCATTCTACGTGTTGGGACGCGAATGCGCCCGATGACCGGGGCGATCGCGTTCTCAGCAATCAGTTCACCAAGTCAGGTTATCCGCTTGGAATCATGGTGAACGCACACGGGAGTCGCTTCGTCGACGAGGGACACGATTTCCGCAATTATACGTATGCTAAGTTTGGCAGAGAGATACTATATCAGCCTGGCGGATATGCCTTCCAGATCTGGGATTCACAGGTCACCGACTGGTTGCGCAAGGAAGAATATGGCGATGACGTTGTCGAGAACGTATGGGCCGACAACATCGAGGAATTAGCGGACAAGCTTGTTCTGAAGGGCCTCGAAAACAAAAAACTTTTTGTCGAGACTGTAATATCGTATAATGCGGCAGTACGAGCTTCCAGACTTGAGAGCCCCTGGAAAGACTGGGACCCAGCAGTCAAGGATGGTTTATCGACGCTATCCTCTAACGTTGCGCTCGAGCCTCCAAAGTCGAACTGGGCTTTACCTCTCGAACAGCCGCCCTTCCTGGCCGTGAAAGTGACGTGCGGGATTACATTCACGTTTGGGGGGCTTGCGATTGAGCCTAACTCCGCCTCTGTGATCTCTGAGACCACGGGGAGACCCATTCCCGGGCTGTTTTGCACAGGAGAGCTTGTCGGAGGACTATTCTACGAAAATTATCCTGGAGGAAGTGGGCTTACCGCAGGTGCGGTATTTGGCCGAAAGGCTGGTCGTGAGGCTGCAAAATTTGCCAAAATTTAGACTGAACGTAAGCTTGCACCGGTCCAATACACCGTTTCTGATGGTGTATGGTCCCGAGTATTGAGTCAGCAAGCTTGTACTTTCTTCCTACAAGACCAATCGCCGTATCATATCTAGCCCGTGTAGGCCATTTCCTTGACATTATGGAGGTTAACGGCTTCCGATAGTGGTCACTGATTTATGCATGTTGTAGTTGTCGGATCATTGTAGGTATGGAATGTTAGAACTTGATCAGAAGGATTGGTGTACCTTTACTTTCTGCCACATCCCTGAGTTATGTGAGCCCCCACAGACAGCGCAAAAATCTCTCGGGCTCTTCCCAATGTATCTGTTATCTCAGCAACTCGGCCAGCAGGATCGAAACTAACAGTGATTGTGATGTTCTAACTTATATGTTTCAATTACCCTGTCCTGGTAAACATTACTATATCTTCAGATAAATGGTTGGTGTACTTTGCTTACCAATACGGTGTCGCTTATACTCATATCGCACCATACAATGTGCACCTTCAATAATGACCATATTACCTTATTTCAAAGACCATGTTCATCGTGGAAAACGTTGGTGAACAGCACACAGTGCAAGTTCGACTGAGATATGTCGGAATTGACTTGCCAACGAAGATCTGGGAGCGCGACAAGACACCAAGATCCTTTGTCGAAAGTTCATTTCTTGAGATACAGTCTCTATGGGTGTAGAATTGTCGAGAGGTTAGTGAACAACAAGGGCCGATTCCCAAGACGATGGCTCCGTGGTAGCTTCGTTTGGGGAAGTAGGATGATACCCAAGTCTGGAAATGCACAGCCTGCTCTTCTTGGTTGAGAGCCTTGTCGCGGAATGGGCGGTAAAGTGTGGTACGTCGATTGTGGCTAGACTCATATCTATGTGATCGCCCAGGTGCGCCGTGTCTCCGTAGCGGGGTATATCCCATACACAACGAAACGACGGACGTACGCAGTGAACAGCCCCCAAGTTTCAGGGGCAACTTGTCAACATGCGCAAGAAGCGGTAATGTCTGACAATTTCCCAGCATCCGAGGACGGCGAACCACCAGCTGTGACGCTGTTTGAGCTTGACTGTTGAGGTATTTGTGTGATTTTGTCAACTTCAACAAACCATCGGAGGGATTTTGCGAGTTCCAGTCCGCGCCTTTGCATCGCTGCTGCCTGTGTGTCTCTATCAGGGCTGCGGAATGCTTTGAGTTCGTCGGAGAAGTACAGCGTGGGGCCGGGATAATCGTAGAGGTTCAGAAGGACGAGGCCGAGATTGCAGGACATGGTATAAGGAATCGTTCGTCGGGATGTGGCTAGATTGACCATGAACATGGTTCTATGGCAAGTTCAGAAGTTACGGACATTCATACCATGGAAGAATGTTGTCTATGCCCGGATGTTTGCAACGGCACACTTTTTCGTAGCAGAGCACGGCGCCCTTGCTATCCATAAGACCGATTGACATGAAGGTTACTTACCGGAGGGGGCTTCAGAATAGAGGCTGAGCCCTATGCACCCTTTTAAGCCTGAATGGGAAGGGTTCCGAGTTGAAATAATCGAGGTACTGCGTTGCGCCATTCAGGTCACCGGAAGAAACGTATATCTGATAGCACACCCACAGATGCTTTACTGGTTTTTGCATCAATATGAATGGTTAGTAAGATAGATCCCGATTTTGTACGAGACAGTTGGCCAGACTGCTAGCACACACTCTTCACGCACTATCAATCATCTCCGAATTCCGAGATTGTGGGAGGTTGCAAAGCACATCGATGACGGGTGATCTGGGGCAAACACTCAGAATGCAATTGTACGTAGACTGGTCGTACCATTCAATAATGACAATGAGTTGTATACCGCATTTTGCCAGGTTCGATAGAGCTGAGCCCATCTAAGGGGAAAGGGCGGTACAGTGAATTCCTTCCTACGATCTTCATAGCCGCTCGTCGTTGCGTTTTCCGGACTTGCTCATGTAAATGATGCAGGCAGCTTACAATTCAAAAAGGACAGGTTTACCAACCGCTTGTTATTTTCGGCGCCTACATACCTGAAGGAGATTGAAGCACTAAGGTGAAAGAAATCAGGATTCCAGGACTGATGCAGTCGCCTCATATGCACATTTCGGAACGAGTGCTGAGCGACACATTACTGGAAATTCCTAGCATTGCGGCTACAATCAGAGAGGAGTTCCATGCCCCATCGACACCTTGTCATGCCGAAATCGACTTCAGTAAATGCAAAAACGAGCTACACGATATCTGCGAGGAATCGGGTGAACCGCTCGGGATCATCCCAATGCACCTGAGGCGTTTCTCAGCACGAGGTGTCGATCATAGTAATGCGCACGATGGTTACTCACGAAGTGGTTCGCCAGTTCCAATTTGTGAAATTCCAGGCTCCGCCCCTTCCGCCCACGCTGGGCATACTCCTTCGCCTGGTGCATAATTTTGTGTGCTGCGTATGCACCGTCTCCAACGGTCATATTACACCACACGACATGCACCTTCAAACCAGGCCACACTAACCTCTCTTCGCCGCTCTTGTTGGGAAAATAGCAGTCAAAGAGGGCGCGTCGCAGGTTCTCCCGATATACGGCAGGATTGAGACGCTGGATCAGGATCTGCGAGCGCATCATCACGTCTTTGTCAAGGGCTCCCGCGAGCTCCTCGCGGGACATGCGCTGAATAGTGGGTGTAAAGCGTGGCTCGACACTATCATCTATCCCGTGCACCGCTGTGCGCGTCCTGAGCATGTCAGCGAAGCCAAGAGACTCTGAATCCTCCTCTGGCCCAATATTCACCGGGGTGAAGTAGGTCGATACCCAGATCGGGAATCTGGCGAACTTTTCCTCGGCACTCAGAGTCTCGTCGCGGAATGGGCTGTAAAGCCCCTCAAGGGGCGGTGCACCCATAGCGGTCTGCGATGTATCTGCGAAACATCGCACCACCCGCTCGGTCGTCAATCAAGTGCTAGAGGCAGCAGCGTGACACAGGCGCACCGTGGAGGATAAAGCTGCGGAAATACCTGTCCAGCAACTGTCTTGTGTCTTCCGGCACCTTGTCTGCATGCGCGAGTAAAGGAACCGTCTGGCAGTTGCCTGAGGACCAACCCAGGAGCGCGATACCCCCACTGGTCCTAACTTCGTCCGAGTCTAACGCTTCAAATATAGGCGGGATATTCTCTGTCTCGATGAACCAGCGGAGGAACGCTGCGAATTCGAGCCCGCGAGCCTGCATCGCAGACGCTTGCGTTTCAGGGTCTGGGCCGCGCAGGGCGTCCAGCTCAGCAGGAGTATACCGCGTCGAACCTGGATAGTCGCGGCAGTTGAGGAGGACGAGACGAAGGTCATGGGAGGCGGCGTAGGGAATCATGCGTCGAAAGACGGCTTCGCAGGCGGGTAAGATGGCAAGTCGTGAGCTGTTTCAGGGCTGTGTACGTACCGCTGTGGAACATGGTTCCGTGAACCAGCACGATTGTCACATAGGTCGCGGACCCGTCTGGCACGCCGCTGTCCTCATAGTAGAGTACGGTGCCCATGTCGTCTACAAGACCGACTGGCATGGCGATGGTAGGCGTGAATTCGAAAAGTGAGGGGGAGAGAGAGCAGACTACTCGTTCGTGTCAGCTGTTGTAGCTTAGCGAATAGGTCCCATGGCCAGCTCTATCTTGGGACCGCATAATATTGCGTTCACACACAGGCGAGTCGAAAAGGAGTTGAGACTTGTCGCAAGGTCCGCCATAATAAACACAAGTACATAAGTTCTGAATGAGTCCGCCTAAAGCACATGTGCACCTGTCCCTGGAAGAGCTCGCGGCTGATGGTTCGCACAAGCAACTGGATCAGTGCACGTAGGCTACCTGGGCGGTTTTTGGCGGCGTTCATAGTATGTCGGAATTCTCAAAGTGTTGACAGCACGTTGACAGTAATCCAACACAACGTACATCTTTCCCGGGCTCCCCGTCGATGATTGCCCCACGACGTCAACATCGGAAAGGGGACACTCACGACTTCTCGCCAGATATGTCTGTACATCATGCAATGAAATATAGGTTTATCTTATAGAAACTCGACTGCTCTGATGCTACACTAGCGAAGAATCTCTACCGGGTCGAGTCGCAGCAAGTCCGGAAACACGGGAAGGGAGACCTGTTGAACAACCCAACATCATCCCGTGCAAATTGTGACGTCACACGATCATGTGATGTTACGCGGCGGGGAGCGCCACAATTCGCAGTGGTGGTGCGCCTTTGCTGGAGACGGGCGGACTACCACTTTCAGCCTCGTCCCGCCTTCCATCCGCACCTGCTCATATTTCTCCAACCCGCCTCTATGTTCATCTGCCTTGCGCTCCGCCGACTCCCGCGTGCCTCAATCAGCGCCATGTTTTTTTCGCTATATGGACGTCAGCCTCTTCACCGTCAGCCTCGATAAATTTTCGCTCTTGGGTCACAACATTCCTACAAGTATTTATTCTTCCAGTTGGCTCCTTCGGTCCAACATCAATTTTGAACCCTTCATTCTGAACCGCCATGAGATTTCAACTCCTGTTCCTCGCTCAGGGCGTGATATTTGCCTCGCTCTTTGGAAATGCGTTTGCGGGCACCTATTCGCTCAACCAGAGCAATGTCGGCTCAGCATTCCTCTCCAATTTCCAGTGGGAAACGTTGACCGACCCAACGAACGGGAGAGTGTCAGTATTCAGCCTTATTTTTCTTTCGTATGACATCTCACGTCCGAGGACATTAGGACATATGTCGATCAGGCGACTGCACTCTCAGACAACCTCACTTTCGCGTCTGATGACACGTTCATCATCCGCGCCGATTACACCACGATACTGTCGTCCTCCGACTCCGGGCGCAAAAGCGTACGCATCAAAAGTAACGCAACATACAATACCCATGTAGCAGTGTGAGTTCACACAGATTTCTCTTCTCATCCGGACGAGTCCCACTTCAATGCCTGCCATCCTATGTTCTATGCCAATCATCTACTTCTCACAGGTTTGATATTCGCCACATGCCCCAAGGCTGTGCTACATGGCCCGCCCTCTGGGAGTCAGACGATACCGTCGGCATTTATGGAGGCGAGGTAGACATTGTCGAGGGCGTCAACGACGTTGAGCCGAACAGCTGCACCCTTCACACTGCGGGCAACTGCACGATGCCCGCGAATCGCACCGAACTCGGGTACGTTTGCTCGTTGATCATCCACATCGACTCAAGCGAGAGCCCTCCTACGGATCTGATTCGTTGCTGACATGCCCGTTTCCGCCCTTGCAGGACATCGTTATCAAACGACTGCAGCTCTAACGCCACGCTGTCGGACGGGAATAACGGCTGCTCGGTCGACGCGCCGTACGCGTCCTCCTTCGGGCCAACCTTCAACGCCAATGGCGGTGGCTGGTACGCGATCGAGCGCACGGCGGAGTTCATCAGCATCTGGTTCTGGGCACGCTTCGACAAGGGCGTTCCTTCGGAGGTGAGCGGAGGCGCGAAGGCTGTCAATCCGTCGCAATGGGTGAGTACATGGCTTTGATTCTGTGCACTTCTTGTCTGCTCCACGCTGTTCTACAAGTTCCAGTTCTAAGCGCTGCGTTTCTTCTTGTGACACGATATTGATATTAACCCAACGTCGTAGGGTACCCCAATCGCAAATTTCCCGAACACAGATTGCGACCTTGCCTCGCAGTTTAAGGATAACAACATCATCGTTGATCTCACTCTTTGTATGGCCTTTCCTACCCGTCCAGTGTGGTCGCATTTGCTCATATATGTTCTGCATCAGGCGGTAACTGGGCGGGCGAAAGATTCAACGCTGCCGGGTGCCCTGGGAACTGTGTCGGTACGTATCGCTCTGTGTTCGCGGCACGCTCCAAATCGAACTGGTCATTCATTCCTATCTGCTTTACAGACTATGTGAACACAAATGCGTCCGCTTTTGTGAATGCGTATTGGGACTTCGCCGCGGCACGGGTGTATCTCCCCACCACGAGCGCCCACAGCGCAGCGTCAGCGTCTTCGTCTCGCTTTCTTACGCCCTTTGAATCTCTAGTAGGTGTCCTCGGTGGGCCTGTTGCGGTGGCTATCATCGTAGGCGGTGGATGGTCGTGGATCGTGGGCTGATAGAAAAGTACCGTATGTGTAGTGATTGGCCTGGATTTCCGTTGGGATTGTAATCCGTTAGAAAATCCAGCTGATGGGACGTGTTGGGGTCGAAGGTTTGACGTTAATATCAGGACTTTTCGAGAAGCTAGAAGTTGGGAAGGCAACGATGTCTAAATAACGAACGAGGCCTATTCGTCGACTGCCGTGAGCGCTGTGAGGACCCCTAATAATCCCTATAAAGGATTGATCCGTGTCCGGACCAAAATGGGGGTCCTGCGCTGTGCTGATCTCCCAACAGATATGTATATGACGTCGACGGGCGGTCTAGCCTTTGTTGATACACTTTGAAAAGGCTTGTAGGAAGCGACTGTCAGAAGCAGTCTGATTACAACCGGAGCCACAGTTCGCATCACAGGCGCAGCCGCCGATTCTCTCTGAGTATCCTGTCTCTCAACCTCCTGTCACATAGCACTCGCACTTTCCATTGCTGGCCGCGCAGAGAGATGCCCACACTTGTGGCAGCGGGTGGAACCCGACTGACACTACACGTGGCCGCGTTTCTGGTCATTTTTTATTCAACTCGTGGTGCAAACTGCGATGAGCTCTGGCGTTTTAGAGGTAGGAATCGGACATTTGTGCTGGCGTCGCAGGACAAGTCGAGCTACATTGCCTTGCTATGCCTCCGCGTGAACGCAAGATACACATGGGGCGTCGTAGATGATAGCCTGATCATTAAGCGTACTAACCTTGTCATAAATAGTACACTGTGCTCGACGATCGTGAGACCGCCACTAACACCTTGTGATTAATCTAGTAATAGCGATACACTGTGATCTTGGCAAATATACTTAACACTGGAACAAATACACTGAGCGGCCTCCCACCTCTCGTATTGGACAACGCCTTATCTGCTGGCCTCCTGATAGCCACCACCGTAAACCCTGTTATGCCCGTGCTAGCGCTGCTACTGCCACCCGTCGCCAGCATTGCGGACCAGTATACGCGCATTGTTTACGAACGCGCGGATGAGCTCGTCGAACGCGTTACGTTCCTGCTCTGACACGGACGGGTCACCGCGTTTTGCGGCGGTCAAGAGGAGGTACTCAGGCCGTGCGAGCTCGATCTCAAGCTCGTGCAGGACTTCGGTCTGTTGGGGCGAATTCTTGAACAACGGGGATGGTGACCAAAGTGAAGGTGTGAATACCTTAGCGTTAGGTCCATACAACGAAGTCACTTGTGTGAGGTCGATAATACACTCTTCATGGGAGTAGCTTATTCGGTCCTTGCGTCGTGTATGTGTCGGTGTGCCTATGGGTTGAGACACTTCATCCGCAAACACACACGTTTCAATGCTTATCCGCACCCAGTTGTCTAAAGCTTACCCGGGATTTCCATACTAACACTGATTCGCCAGTCTGCGGCGCGCTTTGGGCTGTAGACGTCGAGATCGCCGAGACGCACCTTGCGCATGCACGCGTGCACCGTGCCACTCTTCTCATCGCGCGTGACGCGTATCCGGTCGCTCCTGCTTGCACCGTCGGGTGAATAGAATGAGTCAACGAGACGTAAATGCGCATATTCGAGCGGAGATGGAGTGCTGGACGAAGTTTTGAGATTGTTCAAAAGCGTGTTAAAGTGTTTATGCTGCATCTGCAGATAGGAAAATGAATAAAGAAGAGGAGACTGCAGAATAGAGGCTCACGGGAGACATATTCGACTCAAAGCGAGAATCAATTGAGTTCGGTACAAGAACTTCGCAACGCGAACAAGGTTTGAGAAAAGGGGAGAAAAGGACGGTGCCTTGACCGTAAGGATGGCACGCCATAAACAAAGGTAGCACTCACTCGTCTCAACGAGAACTGGGAGTTGTACCCGCTGCCCGCTCAACTTGTCTCTCAGCACGCCTATCTTTGCCTCCACCTCGACTTGGCCCGCGCCCTCGGGGCGTGTGGTAATCATATGATGTACAAAGTCTGCGACCTCGCGAATGAACTCGTCAAGCGGTTCGACGCCGAGGATAGACAAGGAAAGCAGTGGTAGCGAGTAACCGTTGCTCGATCCATTTCCATTCCTATTTGGACTTTCTTGGGTCGAGGTAGGAGGAGGCGAATGCCGCGCCCGTTTCTGAGGTCTGTGGGCGTCATTTTCTGAGGCAGAGTGCTGCTCTTTGCTGTCCATGATACCGCCGTTATATCAGTGGTCCTAGTACGCTATATGGTCCGCAGCGCAGTGAATGATGACATGAGAGCACGGAAATGAAGCGGTAGGAAGAAAGATACCATGAAGGCTGGTATACTCGTGTCACGAGGGCTGAGCGCCGCGGAGCTCAATTTGGACCCGCGTCTATTTGTCTCTTACCCCGCATTGCGCGCCTAGCGTACATGGGAGGGCTCTTGCTCTGTCGCCTTTAACCATGTTCCGAACAATGCGTCCCTCACTTATGGTGCACAAGGTTGTCTGGAGAGGCTGCAGTAAGGCAAGATGGATGTCCACATTCTCCGCGAACACACACGGGCACCTTCCCTCTTCACAATCGCCGATCACCTCGAAGCTGCACTTCTTCAACTCGGTCACAGGGGGCGACGAGCGGATCCCCACATATAGGGTTCTCGATGGTGTCGGGAAACCCATAGAGGGTGCAGAGCTACCTGATGTAGGCCTCACTTTGTCTAACACGGACCAATCAGTCTGAGCGTTCGACAGATCGACGAGGCACTGGCGAGAAGAATGTGAGTCTATATCGTTCACGTCCGATACTGTGATTGACCCGGAGGGAGCGCTCTTAGGTACGAGAACATGGTGCAGCTACCAATCATTGATAACCTATTGTATAATGTGCAACGCCAAGGGAAGATTTCTTTCTATGTGAGTGCCTTCTCCATATAGGGCAATCTGTTTTCTCACTTGAGCGAGGTAGATGACGCAAGTGAGTTCTCAAATATAGGATGGCGTATGGGGACCGTCACTCACTGATATATTAGTATGGCGAAGAAGCCGCTTTAACGGGATCGGCTGCCGCACTTGCTCCGGACGACGAGTAAGTGTAGTCCAAACTTCCTTTCTCTGCAGCTGAACGAATGCAGGTTCAAGAGTGCTGGGTGGGCGCCCCGCATCCATTTACCAGGAAAATAGTGTTCACACCGAGTTCTAGGTCAATATCGCGAGCTAGGCGTCTTGTTGTGGCGCGGATTCACCTACGATGATGTGATGAATCAGTGCTTTGGAAATAGTGAGGATTCATGCTCGAAAGGAAAGCAGATGCCCGTGGTACGCTCGTAGAAGTCTATTTCTCTTATTGATCAGTTGAATTTCGACATGGCACAAACGCACACAGCATTTCGGTTCGCGCGCTCACCACTTCCACATGATATCCTCCCCTCTTGCAACACAGATCCCTCAAGCGGCGGGCGTGGCCTATGCACTCAAGCGCGACCCCGCACGGCGGGGACGTAATTGTGCTGTCGTCTATTTTGGTGAGGGTGCGGCGTCTGAGGGTGATTTCCATGCCGGAATGCTGTTCGGTCGGTGTTGGCTTTACTTCGATGTTTCTTTTCCAGAAGGAGTGACACTGCTTCCCACACAGCATCTACTATTCCCTCGCCCACGCTTTTCATTGCACGTAATAATGGCTTCGCGATTTCTACGCCTGCATCAGAACAATACTACGGCGATGGGATTGCAGCTAGAGGCCCCGGGTATGGCATGCACACGATTAGGGTAGACGGGAATGACGTTCTGGCAGTTTACAATGCTACCAAAGAGGCACGGAGGCTATGCGTCGAAGAAGGCAGGGGTGTTCTTCTGGAAGCGATGACATATCGGTTCGTCCCCCATCCACTTGCCATGCGCGCTGCAAATCTCTGACCTTTTATCACTAGTGTGGGTCATCACTCAACGTCGGACGATTCCTTTGCCTATCGTCCGCGACAGGAAGTGGAAGACCGCAAGCGGCTTGACAATCCGATTGCGCGCTTCCGACTGTTCCTCGAGGCGCGTGGGTGGTGGTCTGCAAGTGAGGAGGATGCGCTGAAGGCACGGGTCAAGGAAGCGGTCTTGCAGGCGTTCCGCCGCGCGGAGGCGCTACCAAAGCCTGAGCTGGGGGCCATGTTTGAGCAAGTATATGGCGGCGATGAGCCATGGACAATCGTGAGCTCATATTTATGGATTTTTCGGTCATGACGGGTGGCTGAATGCTGTTTGCTCTTAGAAGGAGCATAGGGAGGAGCTGAAGGGCCTCCTTATCAAGTACGGAAGTGTATGGGCGCCTTGGCGATCGGAGCTGCAGAGATACAAGGGCGAGGGTAACGACTTGATAGGAAAGCAATGAGGACACCTATTGTGAGATTGTTCGCGGTACGTATCTGAGATGAGTCAATCTCATTCTGCCGCATCAGTTGAACTTACGAGTTGGAATCTGTATATACTAAGTATGCTTACTGGTGGAATCGGCACCCTGACTCGGTCTGCAATTACTTCTGATTGGTCAAAAGCTTATCTTTTTTGATGGCTTTCACAAATACCGAATTTTTCTTGGAATTTTCTCGGTCGTGCCGACTGTACCAGTAAGCATAGTAGTATCTTTGTAATTTGCGAGTGTGTATTTTCAACTGTTCGGTTCAAACTGGAGTCCTTTGTGTAATGGACCTTGAAATGTCTGAGCCAAAGTCACAGGTAAGCAAGATTCCTCTAATGTGGGAGTCTCCGTTGCTTTGCCATTGGCGCAGAACTGACGCGTCTGAATCACATGACTTTGTTGGTTGCCACGGTCCAAATTTGTCAAGTCTTCCAACTCCTGTGCCTAATTGGTCGCTACACAAGTTGGGCATCCCTTATGTCTTGGAGTCAGTTCTGCAGACCTTTCTGCACTCTGTCGTGGTAATATCCAATATTCAATGCGATCTAGTTGAATAGTCTCTGAAGCCGTGCACACGGTCTAGGTAGATGCGCAGTAGTCGTGGCTACTGTCGTTCCCTCGGGAATCGGCCGGTGTGACTTATCGTCGGGCTCTCCAAAGTTAGGATAATAACTCTGCTTCCTCGCTAATCAGAGGGTTACAGAGGCCCGGCCGATGATATTCTATTAGATCATTCTATGAGCTCTTTCTTAACAACCGCGAGACGGTCAGCATAGATTCCTTCTTCCTCCCGCAACCTGTGTCCTGTGCGCTGCCAGGCGTACCAGGTGGATGCACCACTTCTTCATTCTCCTCTGACCTACGGGCTCTTGCAGTCGCAACCGCTCGTTCTATTATGTTGTTTTTCTTTTTCGCCCTAGTCGGCGTTCTCGCGCTCGGTTTGGGGCCTCAGGTTACCCTCGCACATTTTGATTTCGTCACCTTTTCGTCTGTTCAGCAGTGCACCCCCTTTCATATCCAGTTTTCCGGAGGCCAGTCCCCCGCGTCTCTTCCTTTGACGTTGACTGTCGTTCCGTTGAACTCGACGCCAGTCTCTATTCCTATACCCAGTACGGCGTGGAACGACACAACCGAGACTGGCGCAGCCATCACATTCTTACCCCTGCCCGCCGGCACCGACTTCGTCGCTTCCCTCGACGACGCGAACGGTGTAAGTACAGGTCAGGTATCAGATATTATCCGAGTGGGGCCGTTCAACGACACATCGTGTCTGCCTTCTGCTCCGTCCGCGTCACAAAAAGTCTTCACCGTTCAAGGCGAGCTTTCCCAATGCGAGCCCTTCAATGTGACATATCCCGCGCACGATGCTGCACCCTCAATTCGGGCATTCATACCTAAAGGCGTCTCCTTCCCCGTCAATCAAAGTGTGGCTGCTGATGAACCAGGCACTGCGACATATACCATGGATACTTTCCATGACTCGCAGGTGGTGCTTTTATTGAGTGACAAGAGTAGCAATGAAACAACGGCCCTCTTATCAGTGGGCGGAGACTCATTGAGCAACGGAACTTGTATCACCGCCGCCTTCCCTTCTACAAATGCTACTGCTTCGTCGAGAGATAGCATGACTTCCAACTCAAAAGGCCTATCAAAGTGAGTATGATCATACCGTTCTTGATTCTGCTTAAGCTGATCCATATCTATGTATTTGAAATCGATAAGGACAGTCATCATTGCGATTGGAGCGGCTTCCGGAGCTGTCGTGGGAGGCCTCGTGCTCGTCATGGCGCTCTGGTTCTATTGTTCCCGCAGGAAGGCACAGAAGTTGACTCTTGCGCAAGTCGAGCAGGGAGGCTCTGACATGCCTCAGTCAGGCAATGAGAAGCACTTCTCAGCGCAGTATGGGTTGTCTTCCCCTACATCGTATTCTCGGGCTCCTCCAAGAAAGCAGTCTTGGCTACAAGTTCCCCATGCATCCGCGGAGGGCGCTCGCTATGTCAAGAATCCACTGTATACCGATTCAAAGTTGGGGCTCTACTCGCCAACGATCGCATCGACCATAAACGGGTCTGCGCCGCCGTCAGCTACGCGAAGTAACAAAGAGCGAAGTGCGCGCGGCATTGCCTTGATGTCCAACGACATCCCATCGCCTCTCTCATCGACCCTTCGCGATGGCGACACCCCTCGCCCTAGCCCCAACACTCCGCAAGCGTTCCCATCTGCGCAGCTCGTTTCTCGCAGCTCGCCCCGTCAGGGACCTTGCCTCCCTTCTCCAGCCACGACAATCTTCACCACGGACATGGAGCACTTTGTTGACATGAGCGAGCGGTATTCGGTCGTTGACAAGGCTGAAGCCGTCCCGCTCCGGCCCCCGCCAGCTTTGGTTGCTGAGAGGACCTTGAGGAACAGCGCGTACCTCGCGGGCATTGAATCCGCGCAGAGCGCCGGGCTGCAAAGTCCGCAGGTGCGCGTGCGGCCGCCGACGCTGAGGCTGCACTCGGCGACGTCGTCGGTGGTGTCGTCGGTGGTTTCGACGCGCTCGGGCGTTAACT
Source organism: Taiwanofungus camphoratus (assembly GCA_003999685.1). NCBI lineage: Eukaryota > Fungi > Basidiomycota > Agaricomycetes > Polyporales > Taiwanofungaceae > Taiwanofungus > Taiwanofungus camphoratus. The sequence continues at coordinate 2,327,867 of CP021226.1, forward strand.
TCCGTCGCTCGCCCAGCTCGAAAGTGTATCGTGAGCCTCCGCAAGCGGCCATCCCGTCGTCGCCGACGGCATCTCCCTTGCCTTCTCCTGTTACCTCGCCAATGTAGGACTGTACCTGATGCAATATACTCACTGGGGATCTCACCCTTTATTTCAGCGGGGGTCTGACGAGGGAGTTGGACCGGTGAGGGGAGCCAGAAGCGCTCCACGCATTGGCTGTGGGCCAAGCAAAAGCCCCACCCGTCAGCGGGTCCCCAGGGGATGACGTGAATCCGTGGATGTTCCGTTGCCGAAGCTTGCGTTTCGATTTCTAGGTGTCTGGCCGTGCTTTGTTTTGGACGCACTGCGTGCGTTTGTGCATTTATCCCACCCGTTCTTCGAGACTCCAATGGACTGCTGAGAGACCGATCCAGTTGTACTACGACTCCCGCACACACACATGCATGGTACAAGCTGCGGCGCAAGCCAAACTAGATCATACCATGTCCCACTTCCTGGATTGTCTCCTGTCGCGAGCGTCAGTCGTATCCTTATCGGTAGCATGTAACAATATGTATTGTACGGAAACCGTCGTCTCTAATGGACAGCGTTCGAGGGTTACTACTTAGTACTACCGCCTGCCTCGATTTACGAGCCCCTCTTTATACAACGGCGTCAACGTTGACGGCTTGAACCTCCAGTCCAGCCTCGTCGTCGCCGCATAGTTATCGATGAAACGGCGCGCCGGGTGAAAACGCTCGGTTTGACGTCCGCGGTGGGGTATAGCCTGGGACGAAGCCTCCATCCCCTGACTCCTCCCCACCCAACCTGTAAACCACCCTGCTGGAAGGTCATGTTACTGTCGTGCGCCCTACTTGCTTGCCTGCTTGCTTTGGGAACAGTAAGTACATTTACTCCTTCTGGATCAAGCTTAGGTGGGAGACACCTGAACGGCCCTGAAAGGGAGAGCGGTTGGGGTAGCGGTAAGCCCCCTGATGAGAGCTTTCGCAGGCTCGAAACCGCTGCCAGTCCGTTCCTCTAGCATCCCTCTCTTATGACCTACCAGGACCTTATCTTCGGAGACGGTTGACTGCAGGCTTAATGATGGATGTGGTCAGCTCAGTTGACGCCCGGCTGGACGCTGTTCCATGGGTGTTCGTGCCTCTCACTCATGGAACCTAGCTAAAGGCACTCGAAGGTAATGAGTGTGACACATCGGGAACAGAGCATACCGTGACGTCGTATCATGAACGCCAAGCTGACCCTCCGCAGCCCCTTCCGTTCCGTCCCCTAAGCAACCCGTCAAACTCAGGATACGGTATGAGAGTGCTTCGCGAAATGATCGATACCCTGTGCGGCGCGACAGAGGACGGAGCCGGAACCCCCACCTGCACAAACAGTGACCGATTGGCCGCCGGTGGGCCCGGTATCTACCATCACGCAACGCAGCAGCGGCGGCGGCAGCAGCGTCGCTACCCTGGCGTTGTTGATTGTCTAGGAGACGCTGGGGTCTTGTTGTTCACCCGGCCTGCGATTTTACGCCGTTGGAGTGGGCTTTGGGGCCTGGAGGGCCTCGCCACGGTCAGAGCTGTGTTGTGAAGGCTCGCCGTCTGCCCTGCGCAGTGCGGACGACGCTTGGCCGCGCGATACACAGGCGTACTAAGTATGCCTACGTACGAAGTCGGCACCCAGACTCGGTCGGCAATTGCTTCTGATCGGCCAAAAGCTCATCTTTTTTGGATGGTTTTCGCAAATACCAAACCCTTTGATCGGTCGAGACCCCAAGTGCCGGCCGAGTCGGGGTGCCGCCGACTCACTTCACACGTAGGCGTAGCACTGGATCAGCTGATGAGCATCACGGATAGTCGGTCCGGCAGCCAAAGCTGCGACAGGCGAGTCACGATGTGTGCAGGTGGAGACGAGGCGAGGCGAGGCCCCGCTCTCTGTCGCGTCGCGTCGCGCAGGGTGCTGCATCGAGGGTGCTGCAAAAGCACCGTAGCAAGGCCGGCCGCCTCCCGCACCTGCTGCCAAAGTCGCCCGCTGTCCAGCGCCGGCGCCGGCGGGCCGCGTCCCTCGACCCCCGAAGCGACCTCACCACCGCGCCGACCGATGCCAGTCCGGCTCTCCTGCCTTTCGCGCCGGGAAGGGCGTGTGTGGCGTGTGGCGTGTGGTGTATGGTATATGGTATATGGTTGGGCGGGGACGCGCATGGTCCTGTGTGCGTGTCTCGGGAAGCACATCCATATCATGCACTTGGGGGAACATGCCGTGCGTGTGGTCTCGCCGTGGCTTCCCATCACGTCGCGCAGCGCCGAGAGGGCGCCCTCGTCGTTGTATGCGCTATCTGGAGGAACAGGCCGCATTTCCTGTGGCATAGTTGTGCAGGAGCGGCCTTTACTGGGGTGGAAGACAGATTGGTGGACGACTGTGGACCTCTGTAAAATAAAAAAAAAGGATGGTCAACCGTAGCTCCCAAATCGCGCCGAGCGACTGTTATTATGACTGGACCTGGGAGTGCAGTCACAGTCACATATCGGTCGCCCGAACCGACTACACGTTGACTGCTGCGTGACTATTTTCTCCGGGTTTGAACGTTAACAGTGGTAGTCAAGAGAAATAAAATGACTAGTTAGCCAATTGGCGCGATTTGGGGACCAGGGTTGTGACTTGGCTCGACTATTCTTGTTTACAGAGTGTGAACGCCGACGGCTGCAGCGGTGCCAGCCCCGGCACTCTTCATGAACAGTGCGGCCAGTAGCGGCGTGCAAAGAAGCAGGCAGGGGCGCGCGGACTAGACGCCCGTGCGTCCGCGCCCAGCTCGACGCACCTCGCCCGCGCCGCACAACGGCCCGCGCGTCCCCTCGCGTCCCCGCCCGCCTTGTGCGCCCGGCTGGCGGGGCACACGCCCGCGTCCGGCGCGTGCGCCGCCACCTGTGCTTGAGTGGGGGCGAGCGAGGGGAAGGGGAAGGGGGGGGGCGCGCGCGGAAGCTGCACCGTGTTCCCGCTCCGCACTCCGGGCCGAGGCGGGAAGCAGGGGCGGGGACGCGAAGCAGGGTGGGGAGGCGCGTGCGGAGGCGAAGGCGAAGGCGAGGGGGGTGGAGGAGGAGGAGGAGGAGGAGGAGGAGCGGGGGAAGCAGGGCCGGCGCCGATCCCGGCGGAGCGGGACCTGGTGCGGGGGGGGGGAGACAGGATCGCGACAGGACCCCCGCCCATCTCTGTATGACGTTCGATTCCAAAGTCTAAAGTCGCCGAGAAGGGGGGGTCTGGGAGCCGGACCGTTTGATGCCAGTGGCCGGAGTTCTGGTCCGCCGGCGGGTGCCAAGAATCACCGAAGATGGGCTGGTAGGCGGGAGGCCCGATGCCTAACCTAACCACCGGAATGGGGGTTTCCGGCCGTGGGCATTGGGGGCGCCCGTTGCGATGATGCTTCCGGTCAGGCGCCGGCTGAGAAATGGTTTCACGGTCAAAAACGGGGCGGTGCGCCGACACCGCCGAACCCGTTTGGAGGGGAAAAACACGCTAGGCAAATGAGGTCCCAAGCGTTTTTAGAAGCTCGATCCCATTGTCCGACCGAATACGACCGTTTGCGGTCGGTGTTGTGTGGAAGATCACCAAAGTTGAGCACGTTCGGACGACCGAAAGGGGGTGTGCTCGGGATCACAGCTGGTATAGGGATTGGCGGTGGTCCTGTTGCGAGAGAAGGCGGGGGAAGCGCCGATCCGGAAGGCGAAGCGCAGGCGTGTTCGCGATGCGTGATGGAGAAGCGGGGCCGTCGTGGGACTGTCGGATGTGCGGAGAGGGAAGCGAGGGTGGGAATGGGGAGGGGGGAGGGGAAGGGGAAGGGGAAGGGGAAGGGCTGCACGAGTAGGAGGAAGGACCGGAGGGAAGCGCAGAAGCGGGGGAAGAGCGGGGGGAGGGGGACGAGCGCACGGCGCATCGTCCCGGGCCGGCTGCAGGCGAGGGAAGGGGATCGAGTGCAGGGGCACTTGTGTGCCTGTGTACTGGCGGATGCGGGCACGTACGTACGTAGCGAGCTGCGGTCGGTGCTGGCGTAGGGCGCGGGGTGTTGCGCGGTCGAGCGCGGGGAGGAGATGGCTGTTGTTACGGCATTGTGTCTGGGTGTGCAGTTGGCGCACCGGGAGCCAGGCACGGGGGCTGAGGAGGGAGTGGACGATGAGTGACAGAGGATCAGGGACGTGACGGTGGTGATGGCTGATGGGAGACTGGCAATCGCGTCCTTGGCGGAGTGTGTCGTGGACACCTGTCACGGGGAAAGACTGCACTGCAGCAGGGAGAGACGGCGGATGGCGGAGGCGGAAGCGGAGACGGAGGGTGTACGTACACGGAGAGCGCAGGCAGAGGGGGGCTGTGTGGACGGGGGTTGGTCGCGCTGCGGTGGGTGCGTGATCGCTATCGATGGGCTGCGATTCGCCGGCGGAGGCGGGTGCGTGCAGTTGGCGGGCGTTTGCGATGGCTAGCGCGGGGCCAGTCGGTATGGGTTAGTGTGGCCTGGGGGCGGGTCGTCCGCGGACACGTGCCAAGGCCGAGGAGAAGCAGGCTGCGTCACACGTGCGGGGTGCGTCGTTCCTGAGGCGTGTGGGCGTATGTCCGCCATGTGCGTCGGGGCAGCGGCCATGGCGGGGGTCGGAGGACGGGGTCGTGGCCCGATGGGGATTAGCGTGGGTGTGCGGGAGATCGCGGATGCTGATTCCGGGAGATGCGCGGATCTCGCATGCATCGATCGGGCGCCGTGGTGGGCAGCCTCCCCGTCCAAAGCGGAGGCTGCCATACCCACCGCGTCCTCCTCGTCGTCGTCGCCGTCTGTCATGCATCGTCCGCGGGTTGCCAGCGACAGCGACAGCGCCGACTCCCGCATGGCCGCCAGCAAGGCAAAGAGACCGTGCACCCTGTCTCACGCGACGCCCGCAGGCTCCTTCCCATCCGTCGGCTCTCCCAGCCAAACAGGCAGCCCTCTCGCCCTCTGGGACGACGTGCAGCCTTCCACTTCTCGTTTCCGTTCCTCCGTCCTCGCTTCCCCTCCGGCTCCTTCCCAGGTACGCACGCCCTATATGTCCGCGGACTTGTCTCTCATCCCCGCCCGCCCTTTCTAGCTCAGCCCCGCCTCCGCCCTCCATACCATCTCCTCCCTCCCACACCACCGCCGCCACATGGGCCCCATCCACGCCCTCCCCGTCGAGCTCCTCGCCCGCATCTTCGAGCTCGGCGTCGACGACCACTACGCCCCCCACCCCGACGCCGTCCCCCAGGGCGTGCCCGCCTTCGAGGTCCTCGTCTCCCACGTCTGTCTCCACTGGCGCGACGTCGCCCTCCGCACCCCCTCCCTCTGGACCCACATCCACTTCCGCGCAGTCCCCCACATCGCCCGCGCCCGCCTCTACCTCGCCCGCTCCACCCGCCACCCCCTCCACATCTTCATCGACTCCGCCTCCGAGGCCGACCACGTCCCCGGCTCCTCCATCTTCCGCGACGAGTTCCTCCCCGTCTGCGACCCCCTCCTCCCCCACATCCACCGCTGGCGCTCCTTCGTCCTCAAGGTCCGCGACCTCGTCTGCAAGGGCCACGCACGCACCGTCCTCTCCACCTGCGGCCCCGCACCCGCCCTCGACACCCTCCAGCTCTGGCACATCGAGGACTGGGGCTCCCCGGAGCGCCTCTACACCGCCATCGGGCCCCCTCCCGTCGTCGTCTTCGCCGGCGGCCTCCCCGCCCTCCGCCACCTCTCCCTCATCGGCGTCAACATCCCCTGGGAGCCCCGCCCGTCCCCCTTCCTCGCCCGCCTCCGCTCCCTCGAGCTCGCCCTCCACTCCGACGACGTCCGCATCCCCTTCCCCCGCTGGCACGCCATGCTCGCCGCCTCCCCCGCCCTCGAACGCCTCGCCCTCCACTACTCCGGCCCCCGCGCAGCAGGGCCCCCCTGGGCCGCCCGCATCCGCCTCGACGCCCTCCGCGAGCTCTGCCTCACAGACCTCGACCCCCCCTACGCCTGCGCCCTCCTCCGCACCCTCGACGCGCCCGCCCTCCGCGCCCTCCGCCTCGAGCTCTCCGACCAGGACTTTACCCCCCTCGCCGAGCTCCTCGCCGCTCCGCCCCCCCCGCCCCCGCCCGGCACGCCCCTCGACCCCGCCCGCCCCTACGCCCCCTGGCTCCACGCCTCCGGCGACCGAGCCCCGGAGCCCGCCCCCGCGCCGATGTTCCCAGCGCTCCGCGAGCTCGCCGTCGCCGCGCTCGAGTGCACGCCCGCCGCGTGGCGCCGCCTCCTCGCGAGCATGCGCGCCGTCCGCCTGCTCGACGCCGACTTTCGCGCGCCGCGCCTCGGCCCGGGCTTTTTTGACGTCTTGCTCGAGGCCCTCCCCGGGCGCGGATTCGATGGCCGGGGAGGTGTGGGCGGGGATCGGGACAGGGACCGGGGGGGAGAAGGGGAGGAGCGGGAGGGAGAAGGGGGAGAAGAGGGCGCGGGCGCGGGCGCGCGGCAGCCGAGCGTGCTCCTCCCCGCGCTGCACACGCTGCGCACGTCCGGCGTGCCCGGCGCGCGGCTCGCGGCGCTCGCGGTGTTCCGCCGCCAGTGCGGGCGGCCGGTGCGCCGCTGGCTCGTGAACGAGCGCGGGCGCGACGCGGACGCGGAGCGCATGCAGGCCGCGGTGGACGCCGGCGGCGAGGACGGGGGCGGCGGGATCGAGCGCTTTGAGTGGTTTAGGGACGAGGAGGAGGATTTGGACGATGGCGAGGAGGAGGATGGGGATGAGGACGCGGGGGGCAGCGGGGAGGACAGCGGGGAGGGCAGCGGGGAGGACAGCGGGGAGGGCAGTTTTGTCGCGGAGGGCGACGGCGACGGCGACGGCGAGGGGCTGCTGGAGGAGGAGGAGGAGGAGGACGGCGCGCCCCCGGCGGAGGACGCAGCGGAGGACTCTGGTGCGTCCGAGGAGGGGCACGCAGGGGGAGGGGGCGGCGCGGGTGGATATAGGTGACTGGGCGCTCCGCGTCCGTGGGCTCTGGGGGAAGCCATCGCAAAACTGCACAGTGCGTCTCGCCTGCGCGGCCGTCTCGTGTCTCCGTTCCCGTTCCCGTTTCCGTTTCCGTTTCTGTCTTTTCCGTCCCTCTCGGATCTGTGTCTGTCTCTGCGTGTCTGTATCCGTGTCCGTGGGCGTGGGCGTGTCCGTGTCCGTCTCTGCGTCCCGTCGTTACCATCCGTCTCCACCCCGTCCCCTCCACAGCCTGCCCCCCTCTTGTCTGTATTTTTGCACCCTGGATCTCTTGTCCCACGTACCGTATCTATATCTAGCGGACGTCCCGCGGGACGTGTCTGCGCGTTATTTTGTATTCCCCCCCCGTGTGTCCCGCTCGCACTACTATGCCGCGCCGCGAATACGCCTTTGAGCACCGCGCACCAAACCTCCGGTATGTACGCACGGTGCTCGCGCTTATTTACACGAATGAAACAGCCCCGCGCGGCGCCCGCGGGCCAGACGCGTGAGACGGAGAAGGTGCATCTCTCATATTTCAGCATATTTCGGATTCGAGCACAGTATTTGTATATACCCCGCGCCCGCGCCCCCACATCCCCGCGCTCCCTCGCCCCAGCACGTACCCCCGGCGCCCAGGTTACCTCGCCCCCCGCTCGAGCCGCAGCCGCGCCTGCTCCAGCGCGCGGTAGACGTCCGCCGCGAACCCCGACTCGGGCGGCATCGCCAGCAGGCGCGCGAGCGCGGGGACCGCTTCGCGCGTCAGCAGCAGGCGCGGCTGCGCGTCCGCGGCGGTGGAGTCGCGGTGTGGCGGACTCGATGACGGCGCGGAGGCGGAGGGCGCGGAGGGGCCGCGTTCGTTTCCTGGCGGGCTTGCGGGCGCTGCGGAGGGCGTGGTGGAGGGGTCCGGCGGGCGCGGCGCGTACTCGGCGTAGATCGCGTCGAGCTCGGCGCTCTCGGCGGGGACGACTGCGCCCTGCGCGACAAAGGCCTCGAGGTACTGCGACGCTTTGTAGGCTGGCGTGGGCATCTCGTTAGTTTCGTGTGCGTTACGTGGGGAGGGGAGGGTGGGAGAACGAGGAGCGAGGAGCGGGGGGAGAGGCGAGAGACCGTACCGCGATAGTGCGACCATGACCGCCAGATGCAGAAGAAGAACGGGAAGTTCGGTATCACAGCTGCAGCGGGACGTCTCGGTCAGCGTGCGCGCGCGCGCGTACTGGGACCTATGAGCGTGCGACGTACGGATGAGCATGAACGGCGCGGTGAGCGGGGAGACGGCGAGCCAGAAAATGAAGCCCTGGCGGTGGCGCGGGGTGCGTTTCTCCAGGAGCGCACGGAGGTGCAGCAGGGGCGAGGTGCAGGCCGAGGGCGGGTAGACGAGCGGGATCTGCGGCAGGCGTCCGTCATATTGCATGTCAATTGGCACAGAGGGAGCAAGAAGCATGGTCAAGGAGGAGGAGGAGCGCGCTGCGTCAACGGATTGGCAAGGCCCCGGGTGAAGAGGTGCGCAGACTGACCGTGGGGTGGTCCGCGGGGCGCGGCTTGGCGTCCGCGGCACGTCCGAGCGGGAGGAGCTTGGGCCCGAGGGAGGGGTCGACGGATTTGAGCGCGAGCTCCTCAAATTCGAGGCGGTCGATGAGGCGTTCGCCGTAGAGGAAGGCCTTGCGCTGTTTGATATCACGGGCAGAATATATATAAGTAGAATGCAAGGGGAGATTAGCGGTCGTGCTCCGTCCACGCTTGAGACAGGGCGATCGGTATGCACAAACATAGCGGTCTTTCGAGACAAGGGAGCGAACGGACACTGACCTTCCAGCTGCTATCTGGCGCCTTTCCCAGCCCTGCCCAAAGATCTGCTGCCTTGGTTGTCGCCCATAGCGACAAGCTATTCTTCTTCGCCTGCGACGGTGGCGGAAGGACGAACTGGTAGTAAGTGAGATGTTCCGAATGTACACGAGTGGGCGCCGTGCGCAGGGCGAGAGGCAGTGCGATTATGCGCATGGAGCGCTTCGCCGTTGGCAGAAACGCCATCGCTCGGCTTGCTTGAGGGAGATGTGTTCGACGCTGGGATGTCCGACAAGCTGGCTGCCCGAGTAAACTATGCGCTGGTTACCAGTCGGCTGCGCTAGACGCGCGGAGAAACGGCGCGTCAGTCTATTCGCGTGACACTCGCGTGACAGCACGTGGCGGCAATATCCTGCCCGTCCTCCCGCTCCCAGCCCTCAGCAGCGGCTGTGCCTCAGCCCCTGCCTCTGCCACCGCCACTGCCACTGCTCGTCCACAGGCTTTTAGCCAGCCATACGCACACCCGGCACGATGGAATCGCCCAGGGAACCCGCCTCCCCGTCCTCGTCCTCCACATCTGGCTCCCCGCCCCCAGAAGAGCGCGTCCCCGACGAGTCCACCTTCATTAACATGAGCAGCGCAAGCAGCCTGTCCGGGCCCCCCAAACGCCGCCTCGGACCAAGCCCCTTTGGTGGCGGCCCCAATGCCCGCGAAACCAAGAGCAGGCGCAGGGAGGACAACATGATGCGCAAAATGGGCCCGGCTATTTGGGACAGTAGGGAGGCGGGCATGGTCAGGCCAAAGGACGATCTGGTCGACCAGCCACTTGTCGATAACCTGCGCAAGCGTCGGTGCTTTCTCTGCCTCTGCTCGCCTTGATGGCTGACTCGTGCGGATGATTGTAGAATTTGGTGATCCGTTTGATGACAGCATCGTGAAGAAGGCTGCGTAAATGTGCTGCATGGTAGGGAAGTAGAATTTTTGCGGCACGGCTACGACTGATTGGAATGCCCGATGTTAGTAATTGATTTTATGAAGGTATGCTCTCGAACATGGGTGCTCGAAACCGTGTCTGATTCGTGCTTTCGACCCAGGACAGTGTAGCTTAGCAATGCTCGTGCTCTGTGTTCGCTATCGGCATCCTGTATATTCTGTGTCAACATCATCTCGTGCATAATGCAACATATAGTCTGGGCTCTCCAAATGTTCGCTCATTTAATGGACCGCAAGGGATTTCAACTCCAGATACAGACCAGGGTTCTATGATAATAGAGCCGTATTCTAGCCATGGTCTAACCCACGCCCTTCGGTGGCACGATTATCACCTCCGACTGTCAACTACGCAGCAGTATGGACGCAAGCGGACAGCAGGGCGGCTGTGCACACAGCAATGTCTATCTGGTCATCAGCGAGGGAGAAAGACTGTATGGACGCAACGTGCAAGTATGAGGTCCATTGTATCAGACAATTTTGTCGGAATACGGCTGCGGAAGACGTGTTGGCGGAGGATACATCCTGTACCCGGGCAGCCCCGGTTAGGTGGTGCATGACACACGAAGGCATGACAGCACAGGATGCACGGGGAAATGGAGAAACGGGACAGAGCATTTCCATAGACAACGGCCGCAGTGCCTAAACAACCGGACAGGGTCTTAGTATGCACATTCCAATATTCAGTCTATCTTCACAAACCAATTGCTAACATCCGCCAAACCAATTAGACATTTACCAAAACCTGCCTCCATTCAATGCCTGTGCACTGCCTTCTATTCGCTATAGAATGGCTGCCAGTCCAATGGGAAGAGTCTCATCCATGGCTATGACAGTAAATCAAGGGCCTTGGAGATACTATCAAATATAGTTAGAATCAGGTTACTCGGATTCTATCACAGTCATCCCTGCTCGCCAATTTCACATCGCGGTTGGATGGATGCAGACAAGTAGGATGACAGCCGTGATGGGCCGCAGAAGATTGGAGTGCTTCTTCGATGAAATGAACAAGTTAGTCGGCAATCTAGGTGCTTCCTCGGAGACATCATGGAAACCCGTGCATCGCCTGCACAAACTGAACTAGCTTGTCTCCTTACTTGACGCAACGCTGTATCAGATTATGTGAGTGTTGACGTAAGGCAGGAGTTCTGATACTATGACGTTGTCTAACACGTACGTTGCAGTGTAAGGTAGACCCTATGCTGATAGTCATCTCAGGCACTTCACGTGAATGTTGACCGGTGTGCATCGCCATTGGAGAACATTTCTGGTAACGTTCGCCCGTCTTGCCCCAACGCCTGGCTTCTTCACAAATCGCATTAAATAGGACATTAACGGGCTGGACTGCAAATGTACTGAGACCCTTATGAAATGTCATCTGCGATCTGCGATCTGCCAGACTTATTGTGAGGTACGAACGGAAGGCGGGCTAGCTACGTTTAGGGAGTTCCAGGCCGCAGAGTATAAGCATGCGAGTGCACTGAGGTGATGATGTTTAGGCCCAAATGGTCAGGCGTAGCCATGGTGATGTCGTATGCACCTTGCCCAGGCTTAATGTTGCTGTCTCATTGGCTTCGACCTTCTCGTTGCTAAATGATACTAGAGCTGTTGCGGCGTTCCAGCATTCATCAAGGCGTTACGGGAACGCCAGTACAAGGCAAGATGCAGAAGGCTAAACACGTGCGACCAGATCGTCCCGGGTCATGCGAAGGTGGGCGTGATAATTTGTGATCCACGTCCATCTGATTCGTGCTTGGCAGGCAGTGGAAGACTGAGGAGTGTGGTTTTCGTCTTTGAAATAACAATGCCGTTTGGTGAACAATACCACAATTGGCTCTGGAGTTGCCGTTCCGCCTTCAATCGTGAACACACCAGCCTGTACCGGCCCGTGTTGTCGACCGAACAGCACAATGATCAGGACGCCAGCCGGTCTTTTCAACATTCCCGTGGTCATCTAAGCAGATCATAGGTGCCTTGTGTATATCACACCGAACAACCATCTGAGGCCGCGAACACTCCAAGAAACTTGTCTAAGCATTGCTCAAGCAAGGCCCACGGCTGATTCTAAGGCAGCGTGGCTGTCATTTCCGTCCATAGGCCGAACAGTTGCTGCTGACCAAGTCACGTCATTGCTGATCTTGATGCGTTTGTGCGCCTGGTTTAGCTCCGCAAAGCCTAACTCACGTTGTGTAGCCTCAAGCGTCGAGCACCACCAGAGCACGATCAGTGCGGGATACAAGCTGGCCTTGGGACATCAGAAGGTCCCTTCTTGCGTATGAGCCTCCTCTACTTTCAATGTGGTTCAATGAATGATGGTCCGAATGCAAACTTTTCGTTGGATCGGTGAAGGGCAGGTATTCGACCCTTCTTCGTGAGATCGTGGCTGACCAGTCCTGGAATGTAACAATGATAATCTTGTGCAACCATATCCATGCCGGTATCCACATGTATCACACGTTGTTTGAATGCGGCCCTCATGACTTCGAAAGCTTATACCACGCACTGACGTAGTGGTGGCCGGGTTCAAATCGTAAACGATTGGAAGTTGAAGCGGTAGGTAATTCGATTTATCCTATGGAAATGCCAGCATCAGGAGGAACCCTTCTTCGCGGATCAAGTTGACTCAATCGCATTATGCATGCTCTCATTAATGACGACTTGCTTTCGAGATCGTGCATAGAAACCGATTCGAAAGACTTGCATTTACTACCTGATCAAGACTGGATAAGCTAATTTCCTGGATGGGATACAGGTTAGACACCGTGTCTACACCAGCGCAGGTGGAAGATTGCGGGCTGGGCATAAACGACGATGGTCAAGGAATCGCAAAGCAGGCACGGAATCAATCCGTGCGAAGATTTGCACTGGGTAGTGTATGCCACTTCTACAGCTACTTCTGCCAATTTCGCACCTCAATGTGCTACCTCAAGGATTCGGAGCTTCGCTGCGGTCTTGATGGAACCGAAGCCATGATCCAGGATGGCAAGTACTTTCTTAACTCCGAAGGATAATGCCTCATGTCGGCCCACGTTCTTTCCAATTTTGATGCATGAGATCCCAGAAGTACCTTCGTGCTTGGCCGCAAACAGGGAAATGTGTTAGCTTTCTGGGTATGTCCTTCAAGCTGATATCTTCGCTGCGCACAGTTGCAATTAGCTACCCTGGTCCTCACGCGCTTGTCGCCCACACATCGTGGCCTCTTGTTGCATCTAGGTCGCCTTGACACGTGTGAACCATCTTCTCGTTCTTCCACTGGCAGGTCTGACCGACTTTATGTATTCATATTTTGCTCGCGAAAACCCAGAACGTTAGGAGGGCCCCTGCGGCATGGAACCATGTATGGCTTGTTGCCGTGGTGACGATCCGAAGCAGTTGGTCATCAAAGCGAGGTAATCAAGTCTGGTGGACATGAACGCATACGATATACCGCGAACTCCGCCGTGCGTATAGCTATCCTGAAAATTGACTGTGGTCGCCATCTATCCTCTTCCTATGTGGCCTCCGCACAGCAAAAGGTGATGCGCCGAACGCTAACTGACTGTTTGTATCCTAGAGCTTGTACCCGGGCCCTTTATCATAGTGCTGTATGATCGTGCCGAGATGAAAGTCGGTGCTTTGCGCTATCCACGAGGTTGTGAGCATGACTTACAAGCTGTTTCATGTAATGGGGTGAGTTCTCTCTGTAGAAATTGCACTCAAACTCCATCGCCCATCGTGTCAGTACTGTCACCGAGTCCATGATTCCATCGTTTCCTGATAATCTCGATTCAATAGACTGCCGCTTCATTACAAGCAAATCATTGAGCTGGTAACATATGTCTATTTACTGAGCGAATTTGACACCATCCAGACCACAGCCAGATTCGGGTGTATTTCGTCTTCGCCCGACGAAAGTCCTTGCTCAGGATGAGGTGATCTTTCGGTGACACGTCTGACACCCATATTATAAGGTCTTGTGTTGTAAGAAATCTGCAGTTCTTCTTTTTCTCGTGCCCGGGCATGGTTATCACCCAATGAAGAAGACGGGTGGCTGTACAGAGCCCGAATTCGGAGGGAAATGAACACTCTCCCACTTGGCGACACGGCGTCTGGCACGGGTACCTCCCAGGTATACCCTACAGGCTCGGATTTCCCCAGTATCCGAACGCGAGATGGCTGGTATTGAGCAGTCTATGGTTGGGTCAAGGGGGCCAGTCTAAGTAATTTGTCTGCATTACAGGATGCATCGGGGGAAACCCGGAACGGGCATATGACCTAGAAGGTGCTCTGGTTCCCCGAACTAATCCCGCACATGGTTAAAATGCGGTCTCCTAAGACATGGTCTCAAGCACAGGTGCTTCACTATCACGGACATCACCATGGACAAGCAATACAGCTACCTCACGCGTATGCTTCCTTCATCCTGGCCGTTATTCGGGCTTGACCATGTGCTTACTACGGTGAATTTCGATGGACAGCCGAGCAAGTCGATTTCTTCATGGAGAACGGTTTCATTATCATCAAACAGGCCTTTACAAAGGAGAAGGCGGCTGAATGGACGAGGACGATGTGGGTGCGGCTTGGGTTGAATCCGAGTGACAAGTCAACATGGGATCGGGAGAGGATCCATATGCCCTGGCATAGACGGGAGCCCGTCTCCTCGTTTGCACCAAAGGCGAGTCTTGATGGATGCGACTCAGACCGTGCTGCTAACAAGGACCTCCATAGGCTTGGGAGGCAATGAAAGACCTTCTTGGTGGTGAAGAGCGCATCGACGACGCGAGTAGCTCTTGGGGTGACAGCTTCATTGTCAACTTCGGCACACCCGAACTTGAGGGGCCTGATAAATTTGTTGATCCTAAGGATCTCGACAATTGGCACGTCGACGGCGATTTCTTTGTCCACTTCCTCGACTCACCCGAGCAAGCCCTGCTTGTCATCCCACTATACTCTGATATCAAACCTCGGGGAGGCGGTACATTCGTTTCCCCTGACGGCATTGACCTGATTGCCAACTACCTTGCCGCACATCCCGAAGGTGTGCTTCCAACTGGATTGTCGTTCACTCCATCCACGAGCACTGCGGCAGAGCACAGGGATGACCCCGGATATTGGTCACACCTCGAGGCAATAAAGCGTTGCAACCGCTTCGTGGAAATGACTGGCGAAATCGGCGACGTTGTACTCATGCATCCGCTGATGCTTCATTCCGCGTCGAAGAATCACCTTCGTGAGGTACGCATCATCACCAACCCACCCGTATCCCTGAAGGAACCCTTCGACTTCGCCCGTGACGATCCGGATGAGTACAGCCTTGTGGAACTGAAGACTTTAAAAGCGCTCGGTGTGGACAAGCTCGAATTTAAGCCAACAACGGAAAGGAGGCGTGTCACACCTAGGAGGGTTGCACTACAAAACAAGATGCTGGAAGACGAGCGGAAGAGGTTGGAGGCGTTGTCGAAGCCTGGCAACAACGTGGATGTGACGAGTACCACTGCCCCGATTGCAGTAGCTTGAATTTGGGCTTGATAACCATATTATGTCAGTCCTGCGTGGAGCGGTGGCCAGTACGTATACGTTGATTTCGTATATACGTCGAGTTGCAGGCCCCCCCAGCTTCATTCAGAAAATGGAGTATTGCGAGCTAAGTGAAGCTCAACTTCTGGAAGGTAATTATACGAATCGAGAGGCATGCGATATTAAGAGCATGCCGACAATGATGGCATTTACGATCTATCAAATGCGAATCAAATGAATGAACTATGTAACGCGGAAGTCCGCTCTATAAGGTACAGTAATGAATTAATAAAATTGTAAGTCTTTCGACGCCTGTAGACTGTCCAATTCATCCGGAGCATAGAACTTATGCGAGATCAGAAGTCCGTGTTCTCGATGTCCAATATATACGAACCGGTAGGAAATTGTATAGAACTTGCCCAGCAAGCAATAAATCTAGAAGGAACTGTCAGGAGCTTGGATGAATCATGTGCGAGAGACCAATCTCATTCTATGATGACATGGAGGAAGGAAACAGGAGGGCGTGAACTCGGCAAGTAGTCACTTCTCATTGGGGAGGCTGCTGAGTACAGCGACCTTTCAAGTGTCTGAGGAGGGAATCGAGCCTCGAAAACACGCATCGACAATATGGGCATTGCTGTGAGGTACTCCGTAGATGGACCGAGGCGATATGGGTGCCATAACTTGCAAAAAACATCTCCTGGTTGCATGGCTTGTCTTGTTCCCACCACTGGCAGACTCCGCGCTTCCTACTTTGCCAAGCATTGTTGCCGTCATCGAAGTGAAATTGCCGAAGGTGCCTTGTGATACCGGAAGGGGACACGTCCTGCAGGGGGAAGTTGCAGAAAATGCCCCAGCAACATCGTACAACATCATTAGTAGACGTCCCCACTGACACATCAAGACCTGTGTGGACGATAGATGGTTCCGCAGAGGTGTAGGAATGATTTTGAAATCCGTAGGTGACGCTCGGCCAATAAGGGGTGACGGGGACAGGATTGTTGGTGGCTGTGGGCGGGTAATGATTCCTACTACGATTGAATATAAATCATTAACATTGGAGCAATGTTTAGTAAAACAAGAACTTACGGGCCAGTCAATACCACGCCTTCTGTGCTAAATCCATCGCAGTTTGTTGGAGCCGACTGGGACCACGTACTTTGCGATCTGCTTTAGTGAAATGTGAGGAAACAGGTTGCAGAGCGGTGCTTATAGTACTGACTGAGTGAAATCAACTAGAAAAGGGACAACGTTCTGATCTGGAGCTTGCCAGTTTGTAGCGACAGAATCGTAATATGATATCGGTCTGACGTTTGGATGTGTCGAATGATCAATCAAACCATCAGAGTCATCAGAGGTCTTGCGAGTGAATTCAGGGCAGAATGGCTCATGTAGATGGGTCATTTCCAGATCGAAGGATTATAAGTACCGCTTCGCTGCTTATTTGACAGGTAGAAGCTCGAGGGTTTTAAACGTCCAGGGAGTCAGGGGGCGGGAAACCTCGTGCAGGGCGGATTGATACAGCATCTGGTAAGATTGTTAATTCTGAAAAAGAGCCAGCCAAAAGCCTCATGGCTAATTGCGCAACAGGAGCTGAAGTGAGCATGGAAACAGCTTCCCTGAACACATATGAATAATCACCGCCGAGAACGAGAGGAGCTCGTGTTGAGCCCACGACGTCTTCATGGTCCATGGTGTCGAATGGGCGACAATTCAATATGTGTCTAGACATCCGATTTAGGACGTGGACGAGTAAAAGCAGAACAGGTTCACTCACTCAATGAGAAGTTATGAAGTTAGACTTTTCAATCGCTCCATTGCTTTTTCTTCCTGGGGTATCACATCTCAATCATTGGGTGTATTGGAAACTCCTCAACACGAAGTTGGCTTGATGTTTAGAATTTTGATTCGCTACCCTTGATTGCTGATGGATTCATTTTTGTCAATATCATCTGTAGTGTACACTATGTCACCTAGAGTTATCTTACATTCATTACAGCCTGCATCCAAGTCCGGCGATCGTGACGCGTCATTCGACATTGGTGGGGAAGACAGAAATGTAACTGTGCCCGACCAACACCAACGATATAAAGTCCTGTTGTAGATATATGAACGATTTCAGCTTCAGTGATGAGGGCAATAGCCTATCGAAAACTGTTGAATCTGTGAGTACAATAATGAAAGACGCGAAGTCTCAATTCGCGATCGACATATCACGTGCAGCGTAGTAACATCGAAACGAACCTGCAGTTCACCTTCAAGTTGTTGCTAGAACCACGCCGTTGTATTCCATCCTTTGAATACCTATCAAACTATGCTTCCCACTTAAGGAGTCAAAGGGCCAAACTCATGATTATCAACGAGCGCGTATTATTAGCTATTAAATGCGATCATTAGGACTCGTAACGGGCCGTTATCATTTCAGTCGATATTTAGAGAAACGTCTTTGACTTCCAGCATGACTTCTGGACCAGCCTGGCATCAACGAACTCGTCAGTGTCCGACGACAATGTCTCACGCGCAACAAATAATCACTGACCCCAACAAGTGCCAGATGTGTCACACTGAGCGCAACTACATCTCCACTGTTATATGAAGAAGGCACTTGGACTGTGAAGTTTTGTGAAGGAGGCCTAGAGACGACCGAGTTGTTCAAAACCGGTCTGTAGGAGCCGTTGTACAGAATCTCGCCCAAGTCCTGCGAAGCGTTGAAAGTGCTGCAATCGTTGTTGGGGCACTGATTTATTGCAATGACCACAGCTACTTCTTGGGAGCCGGTGAGCGAGTTCTTTCGATGGTATTCAAAACGGGCAGAGGTGACGCAACACGTAAGAAGGCATGATTTCCTACTCAAGCAATTTGACACACCGGGCGATCAATCTCGACCGTGATATTCTGGCCGTTCGATACGGTCGACCCATTAACAGGGGTCGCGATGTTGATGTTCTGCGCGACAGAGGCCGCGACAAGAGATGCCAGCACGAAAAATGACTTCATCATGAAGATTGGTAAGAGATCGTTATTGAAGCTGGCTATAGGATATGAGAGAAGAAACGGGTCGTGTAGTGAAAGGTAGTGCCATAGTTCTGAGGCTTAAATACTCCAGAGTTAGAGAGTAGCAGTGACGCTATACGTCGGGGAAGCATCCCCGCGTGAAAGGTGAGCGGTGTATGGGGTGATGAACACTAACCATCACTGCGCAATTTCCGACGGCGGATTCAGCTGGAAGCGCGCAAGCCCCACAACGCTCCGCCTACGAAGCCGCCTCCATGCTCGCCAGCCCCGCTACGACTGTCACAAGGTGCGGTCAGGTCTCAAGCATTGCAATGTTAAGGAATTCTTTCTCGTACGAAACTGCAGGGATGTGGATATCTGCGAGCCAGAGTATATGTGTATAGCCTGGAAGAGCTTACCCCAGACGACAAATGTTAAATGTCAGACAGACGACCTCCTCATCGCCTCAGCCGTTTGGAGAGCATTCGCGGGACATTCGTCATTAGAGCGTATTCGCAGCCAAGTTCGAATTGGGCCCCACACCGATCAGAGACCGTTATTTGCATATTTTTTCCTTTTTTACTCGAGTCCAAATTGGGTGCGAATACGCTCTATTCCGCCGAGCTAGGATTGACTTTTTGAAGCTGACATATGTTGGCTGCACCAATTGTAAACCTCAATCGTATATGTATGCATTAGTTGACAGGACAGTCGAGGTGTCGTGGCCTAAGACCATAGCCGTTGAGCTCGAAGGCTGTTGATGCATCGAATCAGGCCATGCAGTTACAGTAATTACATACTTATCCCAAACGTAGATGGCGAACCAGAGGTTGAAGAACGCGACACGGGAACCAAGGGCAAAGTGTCCTTGGTGACAACTCCGACAGCTTGAACATGTTTACGCCTGAGCAAATGCCTTACAGTAGTACTTATGTTAAGAAAGGCTGTGATGGAAGTGTTCGGGGGGCGGTCCGCGTCCCAACGCCTTACAAACAATTGATTATGTGTAGTACCAAATGTCCATGCATTAATCTCCAAAACAA
Source organism: Taiwanofungus camphoratus (assembly GCA_003999685.1). Lineage (NCBI taxonomy): Eukaryota > Fungi > Basidiomycota > Agaricomycetes > Polyporales > Taiwanofungaceae > Taiwanofungus > Taiwanofungus camphoratus. The sequence goes on from CP021226.1 coordinate 2,347,134, forward strand.
CATTGTTACTGAATGATAGTAAGCTATTAAGAGACATTAATACGTATGTCATAAGATGCAAGGGCACTTCATTCCACAGTGAGAGAGATATTCTTGACTTCCAACAAGATGTGCGGACCGGCCTTGCAAGACAGCGTATAAGCATCTAGCACTATAAACACAACTGCATAACTCACCTCGACAAGCGTAAGATGCGTCACACTCATGGCGACCTCATCCCCACTGGAGAAAGATGGCACCTGGATGGTGAAATTCTGGTGAGGCTGCTTGTGGTCTGGCGGTGTGACATTGTCGTATTGCGGGTCATAGGGTCCATTATATAAGATCTGGCCTAGATACTGTGAGACGTCAAAGCCGGGCGTGTTGCAATCATTGTGAGGGCACTGAGTCATAGCAATGATGATGGCCACTTCTTCAGAGCCTGTGAGGGAGTTCTGCAGAGGCGAGATTGTCAAACTTTTCTAGACAGGTTCAAATGGACGTTCAACCATACCGGACGGTCAACCTCGACCGTGATGTTTTGACCACTCGAGATGGTAGAGCCCGCAGTGGGAGCCGTGATACTGATGCCTTGCGCAAAGCAAGTGGCGACAAGTGAGGCAAAGATAAGGAATGACTTGATCATTATGAAGGAGAACAAAAGTATTTAGGAACAGGAATCGTAATAATAACCTTGAATGATCAATGAGGGCTGGAGAATGTCAGTGCAGCACTCAAGGCTTAAGTAGCGAAGGTTTAAGTAGTGAGTTCGACAGAGCCAGAGCGGGAGTGACATCAGCCGGTCAGATCTCACCGCATGAAACACGACGCTGTGCAAGCCGAGGGTCACGCTTTGTCCAGCAGGTACGAGACGGACACACAGGCCATAAAGACACGGCGAGAACTAGCCATAAGAGTCTCCGAATGGTGGGGTCAGCCCGAGAGCTGTGTAGAACCTCCGGCATCAATCTAATGCCGCCAATTGTTGAGCGCCCCGACTTGAGCTTCGTCGACCAGAGATGAGACCAATGAAATCTTACGAGTCATCTGAAACATACCACGACTCGTTTAGTGCTGCCGCGCGGATCCATCTGCCAGCTGGAAAGAGATGGCGTAGGCATGTTGATTGACCAAATAACATGACGTGATTACGTCCCGGAGGTGCCCCATTCAACTAGACCGCGTATTTCTATCTTCTGTGTGGCAATGGGACCGTAATTTTGGCTATTCCAGTCAAGCCCTTGCGAGCACCATCATGGTCCCTGCTATGTTGAAATGGTGCACGTTGTAACGGCGGTTATCGTTCATTACAAATAGCTGTACATCATTGTTTGTATCGCACAATGATGCGACAGGCTAAGACGCAGTGCAAGCATCAGGTCTTGGACAAGGAGAGGGTCATAGGCGCGTGGCTCAGATTGAACGTCTGAAGTATCGAGACTGACAATGTCAAAAACCTATTAGTTACTCACTGCAACGTCGAGTTGATGCCACAGGACATGGTGAATCAAGGCCACCAGAGTTCAAATGGGCTGCCCCGCCTAAGCGACACGTGTTGAGCGCTAGATAAAGCTTCACAATGTTTGCATTGTCAAGCCATGTAAAGCCAAAGAGGCTTTTGTTGACCAGCTGGCAGCCGCACACAAAAGCCAAGAGGGACATCGACGCATGTGATCGACCTAGACCTACAATTATGTAACAACGCGATAATTAGACCACTGGACCTCAGCTTACAATTTCAACAACATTCACGAGTAGTACAGCACTTATATCCTAAGGTGAGTACTTAATCATATAATATCTTCATCCCGACTCGACCTTCAAAATCCTACACACGATCACTTCGACGCCTTTGCAAGATAGTCTCTCCCCACAGTGTCAGCTCCCTTGATCGCATTGAGGACAATATCCTCGGTGATCACCCTCTCCATGGACCAGATTGTCTCATTTGGGGCACATGCCAACGCCGCAACGCGGCGCAAGTCATCGTTGCTGGCGTGCTCGATGCCCAGCTCCGCCAGTGTGACCGGCAGGTCCACGGAGTGCATGAGGGCAATATAGCGCTCGAGCTCAGCGGCTGGTGAGCCGTCAAGGATGAGCTGACATACTGTACCGAAAGCAACTAGCGGCGTGGTTTGCAGTCAGCGCGATGGTGAATGTCAAGTCAGAATGCTACCAGACGTACCCTTTTCTCCGTGCATCTTGGTATGTAAGGTGTGATTATCGATGGCCGTCAAGCCATTGTGGATCTATATGATGTCAATCATCAGCACGCACATGAGGCTCAGGGATGGAAAGAGTCGACTGACAGCATGTGCAGCCGCAAGGCCACCAGACTCGAAGCCCAAGCCCGAGAGCAGCGTGTTCGCTTCCACGACCGCCTCGAGTGCAGGTGTGATCGCGCCTGCCCTATTCGCTTCGTATGCCTGGCGTGCATACTTGAACAAAATTTCTTCGCACTTTTCGCATATCGCCGCGGAGACCTCTGTCGGGAGTCCACCACCGAAGTTGGGACTATTGCGAGCAGACCGTGCTTCAACGTTCGTCGCGAGCGCATCGCCAATGCCCGCCGCGAGGAAGCGCGGGGGCGCGCGGACTACCACGCTCGTATCGACGAGGACGATAGATGGATTCTTTGCGTAGAAGCGATAGCGATCGAACTCGCCTGAGGGGCGGTAGAGTACGGAGAGTGCTGAGCACGGCGCGTCGGTAGAGGCAGTAGTGGGCAGAACCGCCACCTGGAGGCCAAGATCATCCGCAATACCCTTGGCCGTGTCGATGGTCTTGCCACCGCCTAAGGCGACGACGAAGTCAACCGAGTTGTCTTGCCCAATACCGGTAAGGCGTTGAATCTCCTCTCTGGAAGCCTCTCCGCCGAATATACCTCTAGTTACTTTAAAGTTGGCTTTCTCGAGGGCTGCAGTTAGATTCTTGCCGGCTGGGCCGTTTCGGTAAGAAGAAATGAGACGATATACAACACGAGAGTGTAAAAACGTACCGATGTCGTAGACAAGGTTATCTGCGAGTAGTAAAGGTGCACGCCCGAAGCTCGATAAGTACTTTCCCGCGTTTTTGATAGCGGCGGGCCCTTGAATGTACTTTGAGGGCGACTGGAAGAGTCTTTCTGTGATACGGTCAGGATTGGGCATGTCGAACAGAACTGGTTTGCCGTACATCTCACTGTCATGATATATGAGCATCCGGGTTGATCTCTGAAGCGCCGCCTGACCTGGCCCAAGTTGCAAACGGGCTGGGAACGGAAGAGAATGGGCTGGATAAGGACCCAACGAACACATCCATGATTCGCAGAGGCACGAATAGGCCTGGGACACCCGGGGCGCCGCCATGGCCCAGTGCGGAATTGCTCTGGAGCTGGCTTTCAAGGCTAAGACAAATGACCGGTCACACAGTGCAGCCCGTGAAGCACCAAATCTCCTGGTCTAGCGCCATTCAGGTGGACTTCCGCATTACGATACCTAGACCCGTGGGGGAGAGGTGGATGAGAATGAGAGTACGCACACGTGTGTCTCGTGTTCGCAGCGTATCTGACGGACCCGCAGGTCCGAGACCGCAGTTGTCTGCTGCGTTTCCCAAAGGTGATCTCTTCTCGTAAAGATGCGCCCACACAATCGTGCAATGCGTAGCACTGGGATAAGTCTCAAAGCTGCACAGTCATGCGCCTCCTAAGCACTCTTTCCCCGTGTCCTCGAAGGTAAGTGCTAACGCTCTTCTTACAGCAACGGTGCTGAGGCAGGGCACATTCAAGGCCCCAATGGCATTCATAAACTCAGAAGACAAGAATTGTTCCGATAAGGAACAGGAGCAGAAATGGCAAGTCGCCCTCGTCAACCTCCAAACGCAGGTCCAAGTCTATAAGCGCGCCAAGAGTGCAGGTGACAAGCCGGCAATGGACGAGGCGGGAGCGAAGATACCCGACTTCATGCGCGCTGCAGGCGATGCTCATCCCGAACCAGGCGTGAAGGAGAAGATGTACAAGGACGCTGAGGAGTTCGCGAGCGCCGACGAAGAGAAGAGGGAGAGGATGCTCCATCCGCTGCTTGAGGGCTTGGCTATCCTGATCACTACACCGTTTGCATTGGCAGGCGTCGCGTTCGTGGCGGCCGGTGGAATCATATACGGTGCGGGAAGGCTACTGGAGGGAGCGGGTAAGATACTGTGGGCCGGCCCCGCCTATCTCTGGGAAGCTGCGACGTCAGGATTCAATTCAAAGTCGACGCCCAAGCCAAAGTCTAAGCCGAAGTCCAAACGTGAGTGTTTGAGGGGTTCTGCACCTGACTAGCGACTGAAACTCAGAACAGAACAATGAATTTTTAATCAAATCCTCCGCTCATCTGACTGTAATTCTGGAACCTTACAACTTGTACCGTGAATTTGTGGACTTCAGACTATTAGTGCGATACCTGTGTCCGTGCGATGTCAATATGAGGCTGCCAGATTGAGTCACATTGGCTTGCATGTCACGAAATTCGTTCACCACGCGGTGTGCAATATCTCATTCATTTGAGAAGCGGAGAAGTCTGCGAACTCCATAATGTCGGAGGTAAGTCTTCTTTCCCCATGTCCTGACATTTCGAACACAACGATGCTGCTTGAAGAGACTTCTCATGGCAAACACTCAATGCACCAGCACGTTGGAACGAGCACAGGGGCCCATTATACCATCTGTCATTTCTCAAGAGATAGAATCAGTGAATGCGAACGATAAAATTGTGGGAGACGTATGATACATATACCACGCTTCTCTCAATAAAATCCTATGCCCCGTGGCCATGACCAAGGGCGGTGCCGATCACAAAAGGAAGCAACATCCCGGATATTGTGAACAGCACGCGTGTTTTCTGACCGATATCTTCCGTGGCACCTTGCCCCGAAACGGGTCGCAGGACTGTCGCGACGTACAGGAACGTGCCACCCTAAAAATTAAAATCAAGAGCTATCACTCAATTTGGTCTAGAGGTACGGAGAATAATGCATACCGAAATGAGCAATGCGACGCCCGGCCAGCGGCCCTCGCTGCTCGCTCCTAGAAAGGATAGCAACACAAATGAGACAAGCGCGCCGACCGGGGTCGATGCACTAAACACGGCGATGTGTTTCCTGCATTCGGGACGCGGGAGCGACATAGATAACAACGACGTAGTCAGCGCAAGCGCAGTCGGTGCTGAGCAATTCACAATTAGTAGGAATGATATCGCCCGATCAAAGGGGATCTGGATCGTCACTTGTACCTTTGTGTATCACCAGAGCGAAAAACACGACCAAAGACAGCCCCGAGGGCAGCACTGACCCGCCCGCGTTCGGATCCGCTCTGGAATTTGAGAGCCCAGACGAGCCGAGCGCGAGGCCGTCTGCTAGAGCGTGCATGACGAGACCTAGGGTAAGGGAGTACGCGCGCTTCCTGCTCTCGGTGTCAGGCGCGTCGGCGTGCCGGTGCGCTGACCTGCTGCCATTGACAGCGCTTTGACTGTCGCTCATCTCGATACCTTCCATGCGCTCCAGCTCGCCCAGCTCGACGTCGAACTCTACCGTTCCCTCCGCGCCAACGTCTGGTTGGTTCGGCTTGGGAAAAGATGAAGGGGAAGGGGGTAAAGGCGGAGGCGAGGCGTGCGAATGGGGGGACAGAAACTGCTCGACGATGAGCATGAACGTGAACCCTGTCAGAAGGGACAATGCAATTGTGGAAGTGGGAAACTCGGCAGCATTGCTACTGGATGCGAGAGTTTCTATCCCTCTATTGGATCGTTACAACATGGTCAGCAGATCGAACGTGAAATTTGCTGTTAGAACGTACTCGGGAATGATGATCCCCAGAGCTGCACCGATCAAAAGACCTGTACCAAAGCTTGACAGTCTTGCCAAGGCAGACTCTGAGTGTGGCTGGTGGCACCGGCTAGACTTGAACTGTGACCCAAGGGAGACTTACTTGAGAATGTAAAGGACAACGGCAAAACACCAATTCCGAAGGAGGCCACACCCAGGAGGATGGACATTGCAAGCACGCCCAAGAACCCGGCCATGTCGTGCTTTTGCGAACTACACCCACTCCCTGATTCACGTTTGTCGAGAAACTCTTCAGAGCTTATTGCTGGTACCAATGGCGGGCCGTGGTCAGAATAAAGGCTGAGGAACGTGTCCGCAGCCTGACCATGCTCAGTATGCGAGCCTGTGAGCGCCGATGGGCTGTGGACGACAAGGTGTGTGCGGGAAGCACGTGGCCTTCCGAAAAAGGATAGGCCATCTGCTGACATCATCCACGCTTGTTCCGGTCAGTCATGGCCTTGTCATAAGGACATACCGCTTCCGAGGTTCATCGAAGGACCCATGGCCATGGAGCGGCCACTCCAGCATTCAGAACTCGCCCGAATCCTCTCGACCGCGTTTGCACACAATTGTCTAGCTCGTCCATGAAGGCCGCGATGAGAATATCGATGTCGAGAAGACTCGAAATGAGTCCGGAAATGCTCTCGACAGTATGCTTGTGCGGTGATCACCTTGCGAGTGAGCCACTGAATGGGCGTTAGTGGTGCTACACAGGTTTCATGGTGCCTCGACGTCAAGGTTATAGCTTAAAAATCGCACAAATCCCCCGCCTTCGGCCTGACATCGCCGTTCTATGCTCCATCCGAGCCCATCCGCTTTCCTTTCCGAGGCGCAGCCCAGGCGGCATCACTGTCATGAGTGGTAACGAAGGGACTAGTACGTATTTCCGTACGTTTCAGCCACGGACGCCGGCACAGCCGCGAGCCTGCGTGGCCGGACGAGGATCTATAAATTGGATCCTGCTTGCGCCACACTCCTCACTGCAAAAGTAAACCCTCTATACTAATTTCCAACATGATGAACCTGTTCAAATCCCTCTTCGTGCTCTCCTGTGTTGTCGCCTCTGCCTTTGCGCAGAACATTGCTATTGGTGCACCGCTCGAGTACACAACTGTTTCTCCGGGAACCAACATCACCGTCGAAGTTGACCGACCGGTAAGCTGCTATGGATTACATTTTGCCGCAGAGGTTCACTCACCATGTCTTAGGACACCCTTACGGGCTCCACAGAGGTTGCCATTGCCATCTGCTTAAAGACCTGTGCTGGGTATGACGGTGGCTGTGCTTCCTTTGACGTCACTCAAGACCTCGGCGACATTCTCTACATGGGTTCATATGACCCAGAGTTCCACTCTGATGTCCCGGGGGCAGGTTGGAAACCGCCATACCAGAACTTCTCCGTCCAGGTGCCCTCAGGTTTGCAGTCCGGCCAGGCTGCGATCACTGTGTCGCACTTTTCGCTCGTAGGGGTAAGTTCTATTCTAAATGTCACGGGATGTGGTTGCTGATGGTTCTCCATAGGCTGGTCCATACCCCATGTTCGAGGTCAAGAATATTACGGTAATTGTGGACTAAGCGCGTAATGACATGCATGAACTCGACTTCCATTTTGCCATGGACTCCCTCGACTAATCAGATTTGGAATTTGCACATCACCGGACTTTGTCGCATCATGCTTTTGAAAGGGCGGACTCGATTCTCGTTGGATTTTTGCGTTTTTACGTTTTAAACCCATTGAACGCATTAGACTATCAGTAGTAAAGCGTTTAGTAATATCTGTCATTCTCTCACGAATAATTGTTAATGAGCATGTTGTTGGATGATGCATTGGCATTTGTACGTGCTCATCAAGCATGAATGTAGAACGAATTAGTAAGTTCGACTACCGCAGCCTGTGCTGCAGATTGGCAATTGTCCGTCAAGGATAGGATCCGTTCGGAGGAAGTCTATGGATAGCGACAATTTGTTACCTCGAGCTTGCGTGCGCTTGTCTTTCATAAAGTTCATGGGCGCTTGACTCCACTGTTTGTTGATTTCCGCCTGCACGAGCAGTCTTGTTTTCCCCTGCCCACCCCCTTGCTCCGCTCTGCCACACTCTGTCACATGCACCTTTTCCATGTGAGAATTTATGTCTGTGCACAACACTTCCACTCTAAAGGCCCATTCAATCTACGTTACAGCATTGCCGGCAGGTTCATGTCCCGGCCGGTCTGATGCACTGACAGACGTTCTCTCACCTGTGTCAAGCAAACTCTCTTTGCACTTCTGTGAAGCTTGCAATGTCAGCAGCCTGGCCTTTCGGCCGCTTTGCTTTACTTCGCCGTTAGGGCGGGCCTCCTGACTTGTTAATTCTCGTCTGGCGTTTCTTCTCTCTTACGATAGAGCGGCCGCTGGAGCAAGGTCCGACTGTCGAGGGATATCCGTGCCTAGACTCTTCGGCCTCGAGTGTCTATGGCTCATAACATGCATATGGACATGGCTTTGGAAGCACTATCGCGATTGATCCACTATTCAATACTATACTCAGCCTCCGGAGAACTCGCCCGACGCGATTCCGGCCGAGGTGGGTGTATTAACGCTGACAAAGAACGGAGTCACAGGGGATCTGTAAGTGTGTGTCAAGTATGTGCGAGCGTGTCGCCATTGGTTCGCATGTGCGCAGATTTTGGTGGGGTTGTCGGATAGGTATGTATATACTGGCCACCGGCTAGACTCCCAATTGAATCTTGCGGGTCATTCGTATACCTGTTATTATTAACTCCTATTGTAAACAAGCCAGTGTATTCTATCAGGTATCAGACTGTCTTCTGTAAGAAGGTCTAGTCAGAGATAGGATTGATGCTAATCGGCATCACAGTCAAGATTGTGCTAACCAAGTCACTTTCCGTGACCTCGTAATAGAATCGGAAGTACTTGATGGTCTGGCATGATACCAGATAGCATGGCAGCTCAGAACTGAGGGAGGACAATGTGGCTTGGTGATGGTTGACCCGACAGGCTTGGAGACTAAAGCCGCTATTACAAGGTAGGGCCATGTTTTGATCAATATCTTCAATTGACCCTTGACATCAATTTCGGTCGTGTGATTATTCAGACGTTGTAGGGGAAGTCTCACATGAGGGATGAGCTGCACACACTATACGAAGCAGATCACTAGGAACTCTCCTCACACGCGCAATATATCTTCTGGAGCTCAGTCCTTCCTATTACGAACGCCTTCCATTTCTGGGTACTACCGCGATGCGGCGTGGCACACGGATAGACCGCCAGTGCATATCATGTATGAAGGAAACCTTGAAATTGAATCGATTCCAAGCGTATCATACAGAATTACAAATCCAGCTCTTGTGCACTTTGATAGGGATACATATTGTAGTAAATACTTACCAACCATATAAATCGAAATAATTGAAGTGTGTCTCATATGGGTGTTTCATTCCGATTTCATTCCGCATGTTCATGCATTTGTCGCCTCTTTGTTTCAGCTTGGTTGCGCTCAATACCGCGCTGCACCTCGGTGTCCCAGTCAGTGCCGAGCCAGACAACGGCGTACTCGCCAAGGCCAACTATGAAAAGGGCGATTACTTGCCCTTTGAGATGGAGAATTCCATGAAAATTTGCAATCGGGATATTTAAGCCAAATGCTACTTACCTATCCAGAGGCCTTGCAATCCTAGATGTGTGCGTGGGTGGAATGCAAGTGTTATGCCCATCGGCAGTGCAAGGACATAGTACGCTATGAGATTGAAGACTGCCCCGAGATGCTGACGGCCTATCATAATGTAATTCTTCTGTGAGCGATGACCGTGGATCGAAGGAGCGCGGCAGAAGCTTTACTTACCCTGGCCTCGAAGAACGCCACCGCAAGAACCTGCGAGGCCATCCGCGATCTACAAAAATCACTGAGTTGACGCTGCGTGCGAAGCCGAGGATAAACCGTACCTGAAAAGAAGCCACTAGGGGCATAACCTTACTGACGAGAACAACAACAGCCTTATCATCGCTGAAGATATATCCAAACACCTGTTTTGTAATTTATTCAACAAGCAGAGCGGTGTCTATGATCGTAGGTTGCTCACATTCTTCGTGGCCATCATTACAGTCATTACAATTGACCCGACGACGACACTCAAGAACGCTGAGGCATGGCTTGCCTGTTTCGCTGCTACAGCGTCTCGCGCACCAATGAGGTTCCCAACACGAGTTGAAGCAGCTACGCCTATGCAATAGGCATGAATAGTGAGCATTATATCATGGGTTGTGAGGGTATGTCTACAGCAATCCTTACCGATGCCGAACGGAATTGTGTTAAGGACTACAGGTCAAATCAATATGAGGGCTCTGAATGTGAGCTCAAGGTCGGTGGACGGACTCTGATCTGTTGTCATAATGACCGATTGCGCAGCAAGGGACAATGAACCCAGTCGTCCGGCTGCTAATGCCACAATCTCGAAGGCAGCCCTAGAGGTCAAAGTCACCATCGATCTAGGATCGGCAAGAAGCCAGGGATGCTGATCCACTGACCATTCTGTTCCTACCATGAAGATGCCCGGGATCGCGAGCTTAAGGAAGTACGCGCAGCTTCTGATGTCGAATACCGAGGCAAGGTGGAACCCTGCCCATGTCTGATTACGCCGATGTGTAGGTGATAGATGGGTGACAAGAATGAGAAGCAGGAAGCAAAGCCAGTAAGTAATCGAGATAGCAGTCGGTGATCCGAGTAGGCCGAGAGAGGTGTGATGCACGAAAAAGATATTCAGCGCCAGGTTGACCGGAGCGACCATCAGAAGAACGTAAGTTGACGCTCGCATGATTCCTGATAGCAATCAGCTCATGTCAGACAGTGTACTTGGCGTCAAGATGAATGAAACTTACCCTGGCATTGCAAATACTTCTTGACGCTCTCGAAACCGATGTAGCCAGGCGCGCCAAATATCAAGACACGCAGGAAGCTCTGTACGTCACGGCTGAGGCGTTCCTCTTGTCCGAGGGAAAGTAGAACAGGCTCAATGAACGCCCACAGAGCCGCGACAGGGATGAAAAGCAACCACAAGAGCGCCAAGCAACGTTGCAGGTGAATGGAGACAGAGGGCCGGTCACCACCCGTGAAAGCCTGGGCCCCGAGCGTGTCAAGAGCTGTCGTTCCACCGAGGGCAACGCACCAGCCTTCATTTCGGAAAGGAATGAGGGGATCTGGTCTGCGTTGTGATGTGCCGAACGGACCTACCTACCATAGCCAGCATCAGGGAAAAGGCGGCTGCGGAGAGCTCGTCTGGGCCAAGTCGTCCAGTAACGAGAACCGAGACGGTTTGTATTGAATTCTGGAGAACATAGGAAAGAATTACTGAAGAGAGGGACAGATATGAGCGGGAGAAAGACAGGAGAGACGAACGGCGCGCGCGTACCAGGGACTGAATCTACGAGGAGAGACGAGAAAAGGGGACCAAAGGCTTGGGCCGCGGTTGCTGGATCAGGAATCTCAGCGGCAGACAAAGTCGGCGTCCCTACATAAGTCGAGTTGGTCGACGACGACGACCGCGACGGGCCCTCCTCGACGTCCTCGTTCCCGCCCTTCGCTAACAGTGGCAGAGTTTCGTCAGTGTCGTGTGAGAGATGGCTCATCTTCGATAAGGGGAGAAGGGTTCTGGGATCTCGTAACTTCTGCACATCTTTCCAGACTTTTGAGTTCTCCTTGACCCGTGCCCCTCCTCATGCCCACTCGTCCAAACATTTCATGCAATCCGATCGTGACATAACCGGCGTCTCTCTTGGGCTCCTGTTACGCCTGATTAGTTTCCATATCTCGTTTCAAGCCCCTCAGAGCCTAGAAATCAAAAAAGTACGCAACACACTCATCGATCTGCTCTCGGAATCCCATATTTGTGCCAATGAATGTATGCCAGCATGCACTATAGTCTCCCCCCTAATCAAATTTTCCGCGTTGGCGATAAGACGTCTCGGATGTCATTCCATACGATTCCGAAAGACGATATCGTAACGGCATCCGTTTGCATGTTTGTTTTCCCAATTCAATTCACGATGGTGCCTCACATGCAGTTGTGTCATCGGTCATGGGGCAGAACATGCGTTATCTCCAGCGTCCGACTAAGCCTCAAGGTCTCGAAAAGATGATTTAATAGCGGTTGTCTCTGTTCATGACCCTTCATCCCGTGCTCGCTACCGCTCGTCAGATTGCAGCCGCAATGAAGGTTTTTGCTAGCTTCTCATATCTTCTTCTTCTGGCTGTCGTCACCGTCGCACATGAGCATCATGACCATAGCATGCAAATGCCGCTTGACTACGTCAGATTCCCATACCAAGCTGTCTACCCCGGTGACAACGAAGGTTCGTCCCTCGACCTGTTGTTTGATCACCTGCACTTATCTATGTTGTGCGCAGTGACTGCTAACTCCATTTTCTCGGGCATCTCAACGTTCGCGAAATTGCCTTGGGTACAGTGTCTGGGTAAAGACAAGACCGAACTCTTTGACGTGGCTTTCATTGGAGCGCCTTTTGTACGTACGTTTTATGTGGAGTCTACATGTGGCGCCGATGATACTTGCAGGACACCGGCACCTCTTACCGTCCGGGAGCTCGGTTCGGACCTGCGGGAATTCGAGCCGGTTCACGTCGTCTAACGCTATATGGAGGCTATAATGTTCCCCTCCAAGTGAACCCTTTCCTTTCGGGACTCAAGATTGTAGACTGCGGTGACATCCCTGTTACCCCCTACGACAACAAATACGCCATCCAGCAGATCGAGGAAGGACACAAGGCGCTTCTCCACCGACAGACATTTTCGCCCTTGGGAAATGACTCCGTCACTGGTCTGCCTCTTCAGTCTATTTCTTTGGATGGGAACCATCATCCTCGTATCATAACGCTCGGCGGTGACCATACCATTGTCCTTCCGCTTCTACGCTCTATATACAGTGCCTACGGCGCCATATCGGTGATCCACTTCGATAGCCATCTTGATACCTGGAAGCCTCAGGTGTTTGGTGGTGCCCCTTCAGCACAGGCAGCAATAAACCACGGAACATACTTTTATTGGGCCAGTCAGGAGGGCTTGATCAGGAATGGGTCATCCATTGCAAGTATCTTTTGTTTCAATGATCATCTCCACCTCGATTTGTGCTCTCCTTTCGGAAACTCTTGATCCTAGTTGAGCTCTTCTGACAGCACGGCGCTATCCGTACAACACTCTCTGGTCCAGCGGACTACGCCAATGATGATGCATCCGGGTTTCAACGCATTGAGGCTCGCGAAATCGATACCATAGGTTCGGGATCTTTTCCTTTAGGACTACAGTGCCTCATGCTGCGAACACACAGGCACGGATGGCATTATCAAAAAGATCCGCGAAACCGTGGGCGATATGCCGGTCTATCTCTCTATCGATGTGCGTGCTGGCCTGACATTTCTGAATGAGACTATTGAGAGTATGTGCAGATCGACTCTATTGATCCCGCTTTCGCACCGGCCACTGGAACACCCGAGACAGGTGGATGGTCAACACGTGAATTGCGTACCATCCTCAGAGGTCTGGACGGTTTACATATTGTCTCCGCTGATATCGTCGAGGTGGCTCCCGCCTACGACACAAACGCTGAGCTGACCACCATGGCCGCTGCGGATGTGAGCCCTACATGAAAGTCATAGTTGCCCCGCGACCCACTGACCGCGAGCAGGTCTTATTTGAAGTCCTGAGTGTCATGGCTAAAACCCCTCTAGGTAAGGTTTCACAGTCGGCATAAAAGCGATAGAATTGGATGTATTGGCATGCGATCGTCTCTTTGTACATGCACCGTTCAAATGTGATCTCTGTACTTCCTCCGTGCAATTATATGCTCTTCCGTTGGCTATGAGCGAAAGATTGCATTTTATGCAAAGCGACTGCCTTGCGGTGAGAATGAAAGGGAGATCGAGATAATCTGTCCTCTGCCGAAGTCGGCAGCATCAGAGTGGGCTGGGGCGTCGTGCAGTAGTACACAAGTATAAGTATAGGTATAAGTGATTCCAGCTAGGATGTTGTCTCAGTCGGTTAGGTCAGGCCCGAAGGCCGGGCCAAGATTATAAGATGATCTGGATCTTCTTGCAAGGATTCAATTTGGTGTGAGAGAGGATTTGAAGTGCGTTACTCCCGTGCAGAAACCAGTGCTTCTTGAACTTTGTTCTTACTGAACTTCCTTTTCCGCTCGACTCTACATTCCTGTTTGTGCGCCTAATGTTTGTTATTCGAGGACACTTATGCTAATCGTTCAGACCTCTCCTAGGTTCCAGCGATTGCTTCTTACTCAAGCTCTATCCCAAGAGAGCTCACCGGAGGATAGTGAAACCGACCAGTGATTCTGATGGTTTCGGCAGTCTCACGTTTCCCGTCTGCCTCGAGGCTGATATCACGAACCGAGGAGAGCGAGCCTAAGTAGGGATTACATATGATGTCCAATGTGCAGCGGTACCCGAGAACTGTTTCCGGCTCTGCCAGAGGAAGTCGATTTAACCAGCCCCAGGGAGACGCGGATTCAATCAGTACAATCCCCAAGTAGGCCATTTACCAGCCGTGTTCGGCTCACGGCCACATGCAAAAGCAGTAACGAAAGCGAAGTTCCCACTCGCTATCATGCATGCTTCGAGTCCACCATGGCGCAATGCCTCGAGGCCTGCCAGGTGTCTTCATTTCTCCAGACTCTGGGTTCCAAAACTTCCACTTCTCCATCTTCTCGTTCTGGGTCACGCATACCGTGGAAACTTCTGATTAGTGGGCATTATACTCTGAATGAGTCTTTGCAAACCGCTATAGTTTGAACTCATAATCGTTCGTCCGCGATAACTTGAAGACTGGCAGTAGGTAAGCACGCCTTGCCAACTCAAATTTATTGTCGTCAACCCATCCTCAGCAATATACACTTTATCAGCCGACGCGTACAGATTCCATTACGTACCATGCGTCTTGCTTTGGCATGGTTGCACACATGATGGGCCGCCTTGCCGCCGCGGATCTCGGTTTGTTGTGGTTATTTCTGAAGATTAATCAACTTTGTAGCCTGCAAGTCAACTGATCATGCCTCCGAAGCTACTCTTTCTAATGTTCCTACGTTGTCGGTGCAACGTCGGTCAAATGAGAATGTTGGGCTCCGGTCATCGTGAGGTTCGCGTCCATAGCGCTGGAGGTTTTCGACTTTCTTGCTGCGTCCGAGTCCTTGGTTCAAATTTTGAGTGTGCCCTTGCCATGGCCGCGGGGAGGTTCCGCTCAAACGGTTTTTGCTAAAATGTCGACATGCGCACAGGTCTGCTGCTGCTTTAGCGATGGAGAGTCCACTGATTTATCTACTTGTATAGGAGACGGTGTCTCATATTTTGTGGCAGAATAGTGAACATCAGAAACCGAACAGCTTGCCTTATGGTGATTACGCCTCTGACTTCTAAAAAGTCATCAGTTGACCAGGTGCCTGGCACGCACAACCTCGCCTTGCCAATGTTTCTTGATGCAGTTGGCGTCTTGGCTGTCACCCCGTGTTCTTCGCGTCTGTATTCGCACAGTGTACTCACCTTCGTAATCAGGGCCGCCCGTACTTGAAATTCTAGTACGGCCATATACAGCGAAGATTTATCACCTCTTTTTGCATTATTGTAACAACCCACTCTTCTCCTCAGACATCTCTATACCCATCGCAGACACCACCCCCGGGCCTCGGCATCAACCTTCAATCCTTGGCAATGCTTTCAATGGTATGACCATCAACCTGGAATAGCGACACAAGCTTCGTAATCCTTGACATGACTTCGTTACATTCTTCCATCAGATGATAATTGACAGTGGGCGCCGAAAAAGTTAATAGATGTTCATGCATTTGTGGTGAGTAGATGACTTTGAATCACAAACTCAAGTCCAGTAGTTAGTCACCGCTCAACAATCCAAAAGGGTTCTGCGATTTGCCTTCCAGCAGAAGATTGAACCACATGGCTTGAACGGTGTCTCTTTGACATCTGCCATGAGCGACTGCGCAGTCTCAGCAAGGTCTGAGTGGAGGCTCACACGAATGTGATACCCATCGCATGTCGTTGCGTATCCGAAATTCAACTCATGAGAGGTGCTAATTCAAAAGCCCGATACAGGATCTTTCTCCTATATTTCCCGGTATCGTCTCAATCCCTTGTTCACCTCCGAGAATCCCGCATAGCTTCCGAATTGGATGTCAGGCTGGAAAAGGTAGGAGGCGCTCACGAGTTAGTCCAACAAGAAATGATCCAGCGGAGTGCAATGATCGTACTCGCCAACGGCTGTCGTACACAGACAATTCTGGAGGGTGATACTTCTCAAGGATGTGAAAATCCCCTTATCAACATAAGGCAGGTCCGAACGTTGCTCGTTCTTCAATAATTATCTCTGGCCCCTCATTGTGAATAACGGAAGGGCGTCAAGTCATCTGCTTCAATTTCTGATTCACTCTTCATTGGTGGTAAATGAAGGCTATTGACCATCGGTTCATAGTCTGTTCATGTTTTTTAAGCCATTAATTGGAATTTTTGCTGAGGTCCTTAGCATTCCAGATAAGCAACTTGCTACTAGATGATGCAAATGAACCTCAATTGATTCATAGCCCTCGTCCTACATCGCGGGAATGCAAAGATAGGCGGAAGTTAGGTGAGTAGTCTCACTGTCACAAGCCGTAATTTGATACTGTGCCGCGTGATATGACTCTTCCTCAGAGATGAGTCTAATGTGCTGAAGCAGACCGATCATCCGAATTCAGCCTAAGCTCAAACGCGGAAATGTTGATAATTACAACCTGTGAAGTCCTGATCCAGAATTATCAGTGCCACGTACTAAACGAGTACATTTCCTTTTCAAAATGCCGATGCTACATTTCCCTGAGTATACCCTGTTCTTATGCATGTGAGTTCCTTGGTTAACGCTTTCAAAGCCCAGTCATCCTTAAATGTTCTTTCGGTTTGGGCGATCAAATAGGAAGTTGAACGTCTCCCACCAGGATTTCTCAGTTAGCATCACCTCCTCTTTGTTCATGTAAGCCTCATTATTCGTGGTGCACATACTCTCCGCATGGTGATCCAATCCCAGTGGATATTCTAACAAGTACAGGCTGCCTGCGATAGCCATTCCAGAGCGATGAATAGAGTCTTCTCTAGTACCATTAGCAGTCAAGTGATGCTTCAATGCCTCCCACGCTGGTTCTGCCTCTATTGGACTGGTATTGCGGCAACGCTTGTCAGTCCTGAGTCGTGATATTAGCGGCGGCGAATAAATATTATTTAAACGGGATATCTCCTGTCCGATCCTTAATAAATGCGACACTCGGACGACGGCACTATACTGTCTTGTTGCACACGGAATGCGGTTTGAAAGTATACCTTGCATTAAGCACCATTCGACGAGAGGTCGACCTCATTCAAAAAGGTACGCAGACACCTTGTGTGCCTGATGGCGGATGGAACAGTATGGCTGGAACAGGCACCGTAGTCCGCACATTGGCCTTTGTTCAAGTTCAGAGGTCGACACTCCTGCTACCACCGGCAAACATACGTCAGCTGCATTATGGGTACTTTGTCATGCTAAGCCAACTTCTATCCTAAACGATACAACATTGATATGGCACGTTACAATGATACAACAGGCAAAAAAACACGGCAGGAATGATTGTTTGGCATCAGGAAAGGTCGAATCCGGCATTGGCGTTAATGGCTTGTAATAATTTGTCACGGAGAATATGTTCACTACTGTACCGCGGAAGCTGCAAATGACCAGGCAAGTCAGAGATGGATAACAATGTAGTATGGCACGTATCACGCTCGCCTTTAGTAAATTGACGCAAGTACTTGCCGTAGGTAGGCGATTCTGGTCACTACCTGCATCACGAATGGCGAAGCGCGGCTTGAGCTCTTTAAACCCGCTGCATAGAACAAATCAGTACGGCTCCAAGTACAAGCTAATTCATACCAACAGTAAGGGTGGGCGACTACAACTTGTTACGAAACGCAGCAGTGCACGCCGCTGGTCCTGTTTGAAGGCATTAACAATCTACGATAGAGACGTGAACCAGATTCTTCAGAAGATATAACAAAGTGACTGACACCCCAGAAGATCTCGATGGTGGGTTCATGGTCATCATACAAACCGCCATACTGCGTGTTCGCTCGCAAGTCGTCAAGATCAATAGGCGAGTCAACGCCACCCACTAATACTTGAAGCTCCTGTTGGTTGAACATTCTAGAGTATATCTCCTCAGCGCTACGCTGTATGAAAAAGACTCGCTCACTTACCGAAGCCACTTCGGATCGATCATCTCGGAAAGACCTTCAAAGAAAGCTTCACTCTGCAATTTGATCTGCTTGCTGAGACGGTAGTGTGATATAAGATAGATGTATTGCAGCTTATTTTCTCGCGTCACAGCAATGTTACTGCCATTGGGAATAAGGTCTGTCGTCTTTGTCACATCGAACTCTACCAGATGAGGTAACGTCAACATCAATCATCACCGCAGCCATTTAGAGTTTACCTTGATCGGTCACTGCGAAGCTGAGAGACAGGTCTTCGGGATCTCCAGGATAGTGCTTTAATTTGATCAAGCCTTGATACAAATCTGGATCCAGAGATGCCAGGTCGTCGAGAAAGCTTTGCTTGCCGAGCCACTAGTGGCAGTTCAGATAGAATTGTGGTTAAGTTGCATGTATATAGATAAGAGTCACCTTGGCTAAGAAGAATCCCGCAAAGGCAATATCGACGAGGATCCCCTCATACAAAGCCTTGCCTAGTATACGGCCGATGAAATGATACCAATTGAGGCTGTGTGCTGGTTAATATGTGCAGTTTATGAGTTGTACATCAATGAAAAATCGATCAAAGTACCCACGTTCGGTAGCGTATGAATGAGGATGTGGGTACAACTCATTTTTCTCGTTCACTTGCCAAAGTCCTCGATTTGTGTCAAACACTTCTTTACAAAGTGACGTCAAGAATTCTTTGAAGACGCCTCCGCCATCAATACCAGCTCTGCAATAGTCCATCAATCAACGAACCGGAACAAGTGAGAGATAGAAGAAAGCACAAGAACCTACTCTTCTTGACCAAACCTATCTACAAACGTAATTGAAATGTGAGCATGTAAGTCAACATCCCCCAATTTGTCAAACCCATCCTCTGCTACCATCCCTCGCCTAACAGTGATTCTCGTCTGTCCAGATCGTCCATACACGTCGACACCCCTTCTGAGCATGTCATTTGCGATGAAGTGTCGAAAGATGGACACTCGAGTCTCGAACGGTATAGCAAAGGGGATATTGTTGAGTACACCAAGACGTGGAGACATATATGCAACTTGTCGTTTGGAAAGGGGTCGACCTTCTGGCTGTGCTAAGGTTCGTTCTTCGAAACTAGAAGATCAGGGATTCAGTGGCAAGACGTAAAAAAAGAATGAACAGCAGTCTCACACGGCAGCTTGAATAAACGAGACCATATCAACTTGTGAGGTCACTAGCCAGTGACCTGGGTGCGTGAAGGGCCTCCTCGAGCTGGAAACACGATCAATCCATTGTGTGCTCGCTGTCCGCACGGAAATCCACTAACTCTCGGGCATGAATAGCTTGTAAACATTTTGTCACTTTTTCCCGGACATTTTCCCATTGAAGATTGCCGAGACCTGGCACACTGCCCTCTTGAATATTGGAAGTATCCTCCCGCCAGTACAGTACGAATGCGATATTGAGTAACTGTCGTGAGAAAGATACAATCTCATCAAGTGAAAGTGGATTACGCGGTGTGCCAGCACTAGTCCCGCTAGAGAAGAACTCGTCGTCACCCATTGTCAGGAGTGCTTGAGTATACATATCAACAAGGAATAGGAGAGGAGACCATGTCTCTGCATTTTCCGGGTCTAACAAAGAGTTTATCAGGTGAGCTTCAATAGAATCCATGTTGAGATATCCACCCATGACAGCACCAGAACGTTCGTCTCGCCCCAATGGCGAGTTTCGGACATATAGACGGTAGAGTTCTCGCACAATTCCACCGCCATTGAATGCAGCCACTGTGCTCAGTACCTTGTCTCTTCGGGACGGCCATATAATAGTCAATGCGAAACAGAACGCTATGAGACTAAGTCTAGACGGTTTAGTCTGAGCAGCAGTCAGAAGAGCATTCAGATGCTGTACGGATGGAAGTGCCTGCAGTCGAGTGCGTGTACGACTGTCAAGGCGCGGCAGCTGTGGTCTGGGCTCGAACGACGTGACAACAGTGACCAGCGTTGGAGATTCCTCGTCAGATTCGTCATCATCAGCCCAATGTCGAGCGATATCTTGTTTGTCTTCAGGAGGTTCGAGCGCATGAGTCGGAAGTGAATTCATGAGCGCCGCTGCGAGCTGAAGATAAGCATCGAATGAGGTAGAAGGGAGTGTCGAATATCGCGGAGGGGCGAATACGGTCAGGTTTGCCAAGACATGGATCCTCGATTCAGGCGACCTTAGTGGTGAGCTACTGATGATATCATAAACGAATGACGTTTGTAGAGAGGTTAGTGGAAGACGTGCGGAAAAGGCGATCAGTGACTGAAGGGGCAGGCGATTCGGAAGTAGAGGGATGCTGAAAATATGAATAAGCAACTCTCGGAGACAGAGTTGATGGAGTTCAGCCTTGAACAGAGGTAATATGAGCAACGAAACGAGCGGCGGCAGGGTAGGAGATGCTTTAGATTCAAGAGGCTATGTAGCGCTGAGTTTCGTCGCCTTTGCTAGGTAATGTCTAAAGCACGTACAATTTGCGATATTGCCTGTCCAAGCAAAGAATAGAAGCCACGTTCAAGGAGATACATGATGTATTGTGATGTGTGAGGACCATCCGATAGAAGCATGTTCAACACGGCGAGATGAGCTACGGCATATTGTGATCTATTGGGAATCAGCAGCGTTGTGTGGAATGTGAGTATTGACGTACTGTGGTTCGTTTGCTACATCTTGCAAGAGCAGTAAGCTTGTTTTGCGAAGGCAAATGAACCAGCTCTGTTCTGGGTGACGTAATATATGGTCTGAAGGAAGGTAAGCCAGGGTGGCGTATGACGGTAGAGCGAAGGCACCTTGTTTACTGTTCACTATAGCAGTGGACCATCTCCCCAAGGCATCTTGGTCTTGCCCGATGAGAATGAGACACCGAAGGCCTTCAATGCCAGTAATGTCCTGCTCGAAGAGGCGTCGGAGTTCTCGCTTTATGGATCGCACCTGTGAAATACCCCTCCACCAAGTTTGGATTCTGATGGCACTGTCTTGTCTACGTTTGAGTTCCTGGCGTTGCTCCCGTTTGGCTTTGGCTTCGTTGAGAATGTCAGTGTAGCTTGTAGCGGAATGAGCGCCACCGAGGTTGATTTCTCTGCGGCGGTTGGTGGGTTTGTCGCCGAAGAGGGGAAACATTATGTCGTCGGTACGAAAGATGATCGATGGTGTGATTGTGGAATGGCCGTGCGAGAGAGTTGTCCAGTAGTCTCAAGCCCTGTACAATGTGAGTAGTGTGGGCTTCATGAAGCCATCGTCCAGCCGTTCACACGTGACGTGTTATGTAAGCGGCTAGGTACGTTTTGGGTTGAGGTGACCTACACACTCACAGCTTTTCGCGAACGATAGACAGGCCCGAAGAAGTTGAGAGAAGTATCTATCGTTCTCGAGATAATTCCGGGAATGCCTTCCCCTGTCGTTTGCTAAAGCAGTGGAAGCCTGAACGATAGTGACTACGTCCAGCCACGAATGAAAGCACGAGAAGGCATAACCGTTACACTTTTACGGTACCGTGCACTGGCAGGCTCCAGTGGGATCTTAGTCAAGTCACTCACTCTTGCTTGCAGTGCTATCTATCATGCACCAGTTTTGCCTGTTTGAAGTCTCCTTCAAGTTGCGGACACACGTTTTTGTTACGTTTTACGTGTGCCTTGCATTTCACAGACAAACCATGGTGATGCACGGATCGAAGAGCGTAAACCAGATGAGGTGCGTATATCTGAAAGTTTTGTTACGGTGCTGAGGCTCTTGATTTGATTCCCGCGAGGAAACTGTCTGTGCACCATGGTCCACACGACTAATTTGTCATTCTCGATTGCATAGAAAATGTGTTCCACTCAAGAAATGTTGATTGTACCGAGTACTTTACGTGGATGTTTGCGCCGTTCTCAGGCAACCTCGGATGTACGCCGCTACGCCAGTTCACTGTTTGCCTGCGCTTGGCTCCTGCTCGAGTACAAACTTTCATGAAAACTTCGTGAGATGCTGAGGAGCTTTGTCGGGCTAAATGGTGGCGTTTTCTATAGAGCAGCCGACTTGTCCGCGTTCGGATTATGCACGTTTGATTGTTGACAAGCCCCTAAACTTGCATCAAACCACAACTTGAACCTCTCTTCAGTCACGGTGAGGTGCTCTCATCGTCAAGCAAATAGTCGAATGCTTTGTTTTGTGCCTCGATCGCCTCGCGGTGGTTACACACTACTTGAACCTGACCCCTGATTCATCGACGGGTTGAACCGTCAAAAGAGAGTTAATTCATATCCTTCTCAGGTATACTTTGGCAAGACAAACCCATCCTTTCGTCTAATTAGGATCAAGAGCTGTAGTCTAATTGCAAAGTGTCAGAGTTGATGTCACATCACCACCAGGTGCACCGCAGTCCGATTGCAGAGCTGATCTTCAGCCCGCATGGAGACAAGCTTGTCGCTGGCTGTAGCCTGCACGGCCTCGCGTGCTAAAACGGTTATTGATAGTCGCACGATCAGCGTATGACCTTGCATCTTCACTGCTCCCTTCGACGACCTCAGAGTACTTTTCGAGCGCGTGCTCCGATGCATACCACCGTGTCGAAAGTACCTTTAAATATTCGTTACCTGAGCTTCCATCCAAAGCTAAAGCCTAGTGCCTGTTTCCGGGTCCAGCGCACCTGGTCTAGCTTCACCCATGCGAGCCTAAGGAATCAAGTGCTAATTTTTGCCATGAATGTTAGCACAGTTAACAGTATAATCGGGATCCTTCTTCGAAGAAGAGTCCACTACACGTTCCTTGACATTCATAGCACTTGCTTCTAATGCGGCGCCAGTGTATGAATACAACATTTCCCCGAAATCGACGAAACAAAATGATCACAATCGATATTTCCTCAGTAGATTTTGCTTTAGAAGCATGCACACATATTTACTCATCTGATACAATTCTTGTCGGCCCATCTCGATTCTCGCCGGACTGTCACAGAATGCATCAAAATTGAGTGGGGTGAAGATATGACCCAAGGAAGAAGTTGTCATAATGCGCGTGTTCTCTCTGATGACTTGGCAGTAGAGAGAAGTGGGGGAAGAAGGAAAAAGAAGTGACCTGAATGCAGCGGAAAGGTCATCAGTAGATAAATCGTGGGAAGCTCTCTGAGAGTAACCTACCAGGAACACTGACACCAAATTGAAGACCGTAGCCATCCGTCGTGAGGCCCTCGATAGGCGAGATCATGATGCCCTTACCCACAAATGCAGCGAGGCTCGCACTGTACTTGATGCGCGTTGTGGATGTACCCGCCGTTGAATAGGCAACTCCTCTCTACAGCAGGTGTCAGTATCATATCACGATCGCTGAGGAGAAGATAGCGGCTACGTTTGGTTTTAAGATACCACTTTCTTGATCAACCACAGGTTAGCCAAATCGAGCTCCGAGAATATTGCTTCTTTGCCCGTAGCCCTCTTAAGCTCAGAGATCGTGTGCTCCACTCGGCCCTTGCTCCGAGATGCCATGTAGACACTCGCATTGTGTTGGAGTAGCGCCTACTCAAGCATGTAAGAACCGAGCAAGAATCAGGACAGTAACAGAGCACACCTTGATGGTCTCTTTGCCTATGCCATTATTGCCTCCAATAACAATTATAACTTTGCCCAACAGATCGGGAATGTTCTCCACATTCCATTTGGATTTCTGAGGACTGACTAAAGATGGGCATCTAGGGATTGCTGTGAAGCTGGTATTTCAACATACCCTCGGGCACACAAGGTCATTTTATGGTGAAGACCCTAGAGCCTAGCCTTGATTTATATCGACGCAGTCGCATGTAGAGTAGACAACCCGACAATGCCTGTGCAGAACCGGCAGACGTCCTCAAATGCGAACTATGGGTTAATCACATTATCCAAAAGTTGAATGTTCACCACAACTTGTCCTTAGCAGGGCACACACTTGCGCGTCCAACTCCTTTTCATGCGACGAATGCCAAAACGCAATCGGGGGCTGGATCTGACAGGCGATCGACGACCGCGTGCGCACGAAAGCACGAGACAGCCACGTGAATCTCATTTCCGCTGTGCCTGCCTGCACAGCACGCCGGATGAGAAAGATGAGCACAACCTTGGTCCGCAGTCGCACTGAACAATCGTGAGACACGGGAGGGAGCCAATGGGAGATCACTCTGCAGCACCGGTGGATAGGAGCTAGGAGGCATTCGACGGCAGGGATAGTTCCCAGCGGCATTCAATTCGAGGTGCCGCAGCACGATGGAAGCAGGCCATGCTGCTTCAGCGAGGTCGTGTGAGAATAGGTGTTACATGCGACTGAAGGGAAATGTCATTGTAGCAAGAGATGACGTGATAAAACAACGGGTAGAAATGTAGGCTCAAGACAATCACAGGGACGACTACCAAGTGTTCGATGACAAACAAGGTGAAGCGAGGGCGGTTAAGATCGAGAAAGACGATTATTATTGACAAATGAAAAGTAATCAGATTCGAGGTCACTAACGTAGAAACAGGAAGGCTGTCATGTGTAGATGTGTCGATATACCGGGTCTGCACCGACCCGGGAAACAAATCTGGAGCAGTTTCTGGCTCTACATATAGCACGAGTGGCAGAGAGAATGTATGGCAACGCTGATCTTGTCGAGCACGGCGCAACAAAGCGTGTCCAGCAAACTGGGAATGACATGATAATTTGGTATAACGTCTACACGTTGAGGTATGAAGCATTGTAAAGCTGGCCTTGATGCTCGGCCGTTATTTTGCTGGATGACTGCCCCAAAACGCTCCGTCGTCCGGCGTAGTGCTAACGCCGACTCCCACTGGCTGTCTTTGTGGCGTCGACGTCGAGCTTGGACGCGGACAGTGAGACAGCTGCAAGCGCCAGGACTGGCGATGGGATGTCTCCAGTTGAGAAAGATAGCCACGGTCTGGAACTGTTGAGAACGGTCCGGATCGGAGACAGACTAGGACAGCACGGTCAAGATCGAATGCTAGAGACTGTCGAGAGCAGGACACGATGGGACATGCACGGACAGCGATAGTGATGGGGCCGACACCGCATTGTCAGCGGAGGGTGTGCCGAAAGAAGTCGGGAAGCACGAGGCCGCGTAGAGTGAAGGTCAGACGTGCTGCAAAGAGGCATCCAACGCAGAGGGCGGGTTGCCGCAGCATGGCGAGCAGAGACAGTGGGGAGTCGGTGTCCAGACTATCGAAAAATACGGGGGTGAAGACGAGATGCAGCAGACGGAGGAGGGTGTGACCGCGTGACCGAGTGTGACAAAGGTGCCCCGTTTTTTTCTGCCGTATATAGCCGCACGGGGTTGTCGAGCCAAGAATACTTTTCTGACCTTGCGTTGACGATGTCGTCCTCGAGCCCAGTCAACTCGCTGGCAAGCACGGGAGGAGACGGTGAGTGTCGGATATGAATGATCGTTTACTCAGAGGATATTATCCTACGCGATAACGGAGGGCGTGCCGAGTGGCAGTAGCACCAGCGTGCAAGAAATATGACGCACAAGTCCGTCCGTACTTGCCAACGCGCTGGCCAACCCCGGCCTGCTGCTGTCGCTTGTTCACTCCACCGTGACCGCCCCCTCCTCTCTCCCCCCCGCTTTTTCTCCTTTTTCTCTACCCGACCATGTCCTCCAACTCGGACTCGTCGTCGTCGTCGTCGTCGTCGTCGACGCCCTCAAACCTCGTGCCGACGTCCAGTATGTCGTCTGGTGCATCGTCGTCGTCGGATCCATCTGGTCCTGCTTCCTCTTTGTCTCCCTCCCGCTCTTCGTCTTCCCTTAACAGTACTGACCCACCTCCTCCATCATCAACAGGTCCCACCTCTTCCCCATCCCCAACTCCTTCCTCACCCTCACCCTCTCCCACCCCTACTCCCACCCCTTCCTCAACCCCGTCTCCTTCCCCACCTCCCACATCCTCCACTCCCTCGTCCACCCCGTCCCCCCCCTCAACTCCCACTCCCTCCAGCCCGCCCCCTTCAGACACCAGCTCCTCGACGCCTGTTCCCTCCAGCTCGAGTCCTTCTCAATCGGCACCTCCCAGCTCGCCATCTCCTTCGGGTCCCGGCTCAAGCTCGT
This sequence comes from Taiwanofungus camphoratus, assembly GCA_003999685.1. Classification (NCBI taxonomy): domain Eukaryota; kingdom Fungi; phylum Basidiomycota; class Agaricomycetes; order Polyporales; family Taiwanofungaceae; genus Taiwanofungus; species Taiwanofungus camphoratus. The sequence continues at coordinate 2,373,295 of CP021226.1, forward strand.
CTGCCTCGTCTGCTGGCAGCAGCTCCTCGGGATCATCTGGTTCTTCAATCTCGACCTCTGGCTCGTCTAGTTCCTTCTCCACGCTCACTCACACGAGCACTGTCATGTAAGTCTGTCATTGCGCTCTCTCAGGGTCAATCCTTCTCATCCTTCTGCAGCGGCACCAATGCCCAAGGCTCCGCTTTTACGTCCACGCTCGTTCAAACAATGACCGTCGCGCCTTCCGTCACCGCCTCAAGCCACACATCCAGCAGCCACACTGGCGCCATTGTTGGCGGCGTCGTCGGTGGCGTCGCCGGTCTCACCGTGATCGTCGTCCTGCTCTTCTTCCTCTGCCGCCGCCGCCGCAGCAACGACTTTGATGGCAACTTCGACCCCGACCGCGTCGTCGGCCTCTCAAACGGCAGGGACGGCGCAACGCTGCCCCATATCGACCTGGCGGGCGGTGAAGAGGTCACGCCGTACAATTATAATCCGAACGTTCCGCCGAGCCAGGGCCCTGGATCGGCAGGCAGCGGCGGCGACGAGATGCGCCAGCACACCAACGTTCCCGCGTTCCTCGCTGGTGGTCTTGCAGGTGCGGGCGCAGGCGCTGCGGCGGCCGGCAGGGGCCCGGGCTCGTCCAGCCCGCCTGTCACGTCGGCCCCTTCGAACTACTCGCAGTCGCAGTCGCAGTATGTGCCCTCCTCGTCCGACAACTACCCTGACTACGTCTACGGCAACTACGCCGACCAGCAAGGCCTCGGTGCTGCTGGCCCTGGTGCAGGTGGGCTTGGTCTCCCGCCGGACTTCCGCCAGCCGTCGCCTGGCCCTTCTTTGTCGATGACCAACTCGACGGCACACACGCAGTCTGGTAATGGCGCCGGTGTCCTTCCGTCCTTGAAGGAGCGCGAGGCGATGGGCCGCCGATTGCAGATCGCCAATCAGGGCGACCCTTCCAACGTGATGCAGCATCAGGATGGTGGTCGATTGAACTCGACGCCGGAGGAGGAAGACGGCCCGCCCGAGGTGCCACCTCGGTACGACCAGATTCCCAGGGATTAGAGGAGGTTCACGTAACGGTGGGTGCTCTTCCAAGGCTCAAGCCTTCTTTCGCTCACCGCGCTCGACCATGACAGGACCGTAGACTGTGCTGACATCAGTACAAGAGATTGGAAATCATAACGACCTATTGCTTCATGCTGCTCTCGTTCTTTGCTCTTGTCGTGACGCCCTTTCCGAAAATCTAACTTTTTATGATGACATGTGTAAGTTAGCATTATATTTCCTCATCGTAATCGCAACCGTCTCCGTTCTTTCGCGTAGTACGTACTATTGATTTGGACTAAAGTCATGGCCAGTGTCAAGACCCTTGATCGTACCGTTGGTATTTGCATCTATTCTGGAATTCAATTGACACGCAGCGCCGAGGACGCTGCGGTAACTGTTGATCTAACATCATCCGTTAACGTTGAAAGCTCGTGAACGAGGCCAAGAATGTAAGTAAACAAGTAGCCCGTGCAATCCGTCCGATGGTCCCAAGGTCTAATACTTGAAGTATGCGAGTGAGTATGATACACTGAGTAAGGAGCGCGGTAGATAACACAGAATAAGGAGTAGTCCTTTTGTCGATAGCATAAGCAAAGAAAAGTAGTAATTTACCAGTGAGATTACAAGTCCGTGATGCCCAACGATCGAACATAACTTTCTCAGGTCGTATCCAAAGCTAGATGGCTTCGCCCATAGAATAATTTTCGCTGTCTTCAACATCCTCCAGGATCTTTGGTGGTGAATGAGGAAGCCGACTTCTGGCTCCAAGCGGAGGACTGGCTGGAGAAGTGGGCGACGCCGACCCCGCTCCCATGTTAGTGACAAAAAGCGGGCTCCGCCATGTCGGCGAGACGGGCGAATCGGGACGGTCGGACATAAGGGCGGTCTGAGACGTCGCTCGGGTATGCGACGCATGAGCAGACGAGTTGAGCGATACCACGCTACCTTGGCCAGCAGCGCGCCGCATGCTGGCGCTAGAACGTGGACCAGTGTCGATGCTTTCTCTTGCATTTGAACTCCTGGGAACTGGACCCATGATATCGTCTACAATTCTACTTAGATCATCCGATGAGGATGAAACGAGCGGGTCAACCAGCGCTTTTGGCGGAGGCCACACAGCTTCTTGGAATATCGAGCCCGATTCGGATGCGCGCAGGCCGAGTAGATGCGGAGATGGTGTATAGCGAGGATGCATGCTGTTCTCAGGGGAGACGTTGAGCGGTACAGGCGAGTTAGCAACGGAACGGGTGGTATACGAGTCCGCTCGCGAGTGGGACGTGAGTGATCCAGGGTAGTCTTGGTAGTGCTGCATAGGCGGGCCAAGGTCGTAATCTTCTATATCTTCGCCTGCTAGCAGCAAGTTGCGGGGCCTGGGCTGTTTGCGACGGAAGAAACTAAGCTTCTTGTTTTGGTGGCGTCTATAGAAAAGGACGAGCGCAAGGGCCAGTGCAAGGAAGGCCACGGCGCCAACGGTACTGCCCGCTATGATACCACGGTTTGTTGACGTTGATGTAGTCGATTCTGGAGAGCTAAGCATTGTGGGAATGGCGGTGTAAATCTGACGACGACATTAGCTGACTGGCCGAGAATTCATAACAAAGGATAACGTACCGTAGTCTCAGTGCCTGAGATTGTGGTAACGATCGCAGAATAAATGGTTGTATGAGCGCTTTCACTTGTAAGCGAAGATGTGGACGATGAACTAGAAGGAGCAGACAACGACGATGTAAAGCTCGGCGTAGATGTCAGAGTTGGTGTTGAAGTTGAGATCAAAGAGAATGCAGAAGAGGATGGTGACACAGTGCTAAAAGGTGTGGACAATGGACTGCTTGAAGATCCAAGGAAGGAGCTGGATGCCGAATTCGAGGTGATGCTGGGACTAGGAGAGCTTGAACTCTGGTTGCTGGTCCCACAGACGTGTCAGTATAGTGTATCAAAGAGCCAAAAATCGACAGGCGTACGGGGAAGATGAAGAGGAAGACGATGAAGCAGGGACGGTATCAGATAGGGTTGACGATAAACTAGGACTACTGGCGGTGCTGCCAGCGGAGCCCGAGCTTGAGTTGGTGGCACTGGTAGAGGCATCTGAAGAGGCTGGAGACACCGGATTGGTCGTTCCAGGATCAGAACCCGAGGACGTCGGTGTAGAATCTGATGATATGGAGGCTGAGTCGGATGGCAAAGGTGCGGAGTCGGAGAATGTGGGGTTGGCAGAAGCAGTAAATGGAGGACTGCCCGCAGGACTGGTCACTACAAAGGGTGCTGAGGGCAGCTGTCTTCTTATGGGGCCTCCCCGCTGCAGAAGAAGGTAAATCTCAGACTGTGGACGCCGTCGCTCGCGCAATGATCTGACCATACCAATGACTCGGCTTCTGGAGTGCTGGGAATTAAGGTCAGTGATCGCTTCGGAACAATTCCCCTCAGCTTAAGAGAATTGCAGGCAATTCTCTCGCGGTGGAGCGCCATTAAAGATGGGGGAATTTACTAAAGGGCAAAAATCAAAGACATCGGAAGGATTGAACAGTTGCCAGCCCGGTGCCACTGCTGTCGCGTTATCGCTTGGGAGACTGGCAGGCGCCATCACGTGCACAGCCCGCGTCCGACGTTTCGACAACCCGTACATACGTTGCACCGGGAATCACTCATTGAGTGTTGGGTGTTCATCGACATCTTGTATGTCGACTTTATTGACATTCGTGACTCTGAATACTTTACTCCCTCAACGATAGGGCTTATTGAATTATTACTCCCGAGTGGGAGAAGGCTCAGAATCACCTTTGCTGATGTCAGAGGGGCGCCCTCAAGCTCTGAGCGCGCAGAAACGTAATGGTAGATACCGCCAGTTCTCCGAACACGCTCGACGCGGTCCTGGAGTGATATGCACGTGCCCACTTGTTGCTCGCTCCTTGATGAACATGATACCTAGTAGCAGTGATATCAATTTCGATACCATACCTTTCAATGTGTTGCTCGTTGGCGCAGGAGAAATAAATTTCGGTGCGTATCTCTCATCATGAACGTATACTAGATCCGCAGATCAGCCACACAGGATCTGTAGAGGGGCCATGGAATCACGTTGGTTGCCCAGTTGTTCCCCCTTGAGCTCTTTCCTCCCAGATTGACTTGCTTTCTCGTGGCAGACGTTACGTCTCGAGAGGTTTGTTCCTGACCATACGATGCGCACGAGTTGATTCTTTACCAGAAAATTACCTGATCGATTGAAAGTTGTCGGATTGATTGATCCTGATGTTGAACGTGCAAAGGCTGCTATTGGTTTGAAACTGACAGGGTCTATATCCGAGGCGTATGCGAGATGCCATGTTTTCCTTACGGTGAATGAAGCTGCCACAATTCTATCGGAGGATGAATTTCCGCAGTAGGTGAAGATGCTCTACTACATGAAATTTTGCCCGTAACAATACGTTATAGACTTGCAATCGTGGGCGCTCCCCCCTTTGCGCGGGGTACTGATTTGCCTGGTCAAGATTTAGAACTCCAGTTAGCGAGGACATTTCCTCAGTGTGCACTCTTTGTGGAGAAACCGGTAAGCAGTGGTCCTGAGGATGCTTGCTGGCGTGTGGCCTCGGAGCTTCAAAGAAAGGCAATACTTGTCGGGGTGGGATACATGCTGAGGTACTCTAGAGGTAAATTTGCGGTCGGATTGCATGGAAACCTGGAATTTGACCTTGGCTCCAAGCGGTGCAGAAGATGAAGTGCGTACACGAAAATGAATACCACGGTTGTCGGTTGCAGTTGAATTCCCAGGCAAATCATCGAGGACAACAAACTTGTCGTGATGGGGACCAATGCTAGATATGTAATGGCATAGTAAGTCGACTGTCTTCATGCCGAGGTCACTCGATACTTCATGGTTACCATGTTCTCTGCAGTGAATATGCCAGGAAGCTAGTGAGAAGATTGATCACTCCTTCCTGGCCACTCGGACTCACTACATTCTTCGGTTTGTTATAGTCATGGTGGGATAAGACTTCTTCAGGTGGTCGTAAGTGATCCAGCAGGTGAAACCATTGATTTTATGATCAAGTATATTTTTGTGTAGCTATTGTTGAGCAAGCAACGCACTTCTGTACGCCATATTCTGATCATTTTAGTTTGGCTGACGTTCTAGCTCTACCCACTTAATGATTACAGGCGACCTGTCGCGCTATTTTGGCGGAAATGTATCTCTTGGCTCCATTGCAGCGCATACGGTGGAACACTATGAGCTTCCAGGGAAGTTAACTGCACAGCGCTTCGATGAGGGTGTCATAGCTCCGGAAAATCGTCTCCCTCGATTGACAAATGCGACATGGAAGTATACAAACGGGGCTGTTGGTGCCCTGACACATGTTATTGCTCTTCATGGTGGGTTTGGCCACTCGATTTGTCTTTCCCTCAATTTCTGCCTACTAATTCATATCCGATTACTCGCGGGTTGCTCAGGAACTGTATATGATACCGAGTTCGAAGTTTACGCAGATGGATACCGTCTTAAATTGATCGATCCTTACAATCGACCCGTCCTGTCCGTTCGCAGGCCAGGTCTTGCTACTGAAGGTATGTTACTTGAGCTGATGAGCCGTCTCCCTTGCACTCCCTTAGTACACTAACACACTTCACAGAGCTCTTCACATTTCCAGGGGTAGTTCTCACTCGATATAATTCCGGGGCTTTACAAAGACTTGCGAATTTGTTTCCAGGATGACCCGTTCTACTCAGAATTATCGACCTTCATCGATGCCATACACGAGCCACAGGAAAGACCCAATATACTCAGTTCATACGAAGATGCCGTGATGACATACGAATTTGTGCGTAATTGTTCAACTGTTTACCGCAGATGCAGAAGTCAAGATCCTTTGTAGACATGGCAGATTAGACGAGCAAGTGATGCGTCTGCAAGAGCTGAAAGCGAGAAACATGCAGTACTATAAAACCGTTATTTGTCCATGTATTGGTCCCGCTCTTGTGAGTCCCCTTTTGCTTGATCTCCGCCGGTGACTTCGGTCTAGAAGGATCGGTCTTCCCGCTAGGTGCCTTCGGGCCCGCTCAGACAAACCTCGCAGCGGCGAAGTTGACCTGCATAATCACAGAAACTTTCAGGATTGCAGAAGGGATCGTTCGGTATCACGGATACTTTTGTATAGATGATTACCTCAATTTATCAAAATGAACGCCGCAACCCCTCGAAAATCCCGTCAGGAGTCATCACATAAATAGGCTGAACGAGACACACGCTGCTACATTACTGATATTAATCTACTTTTCGAGCCCATTTCCTTCCAGACGGTTGTCTTGGTGTGGGTGACTGCGGAGGGACAATCACCTCAACCTTGGGACTATCAGGCTGCCAATGCACACTTGCTTTCTCGCTCTCGGGAACACCAATGGTAGTCCTGGCTAGTTCCTCCTTCTCATCCTTACCCCAATACATCCACATCTGAGCGCCGACAACGCAGTTCAAGGCGAGAGCAAGGGCAAAGCCAGCACTGACGAGAGGGTCCCCAACCTCTGTGGCCGTCGTGAACAAGCGTGCGAGACAACCGCCTATCTGGGCAATGACCGCAAAGGCTGAGAGCTGTCCGGTACTTTCAGCACGATAGTTTTGGCGAATTTGAGGGAGCTTCGAAAACAGTGAGAGAGGAAGTGTAGCGAGTTGTAAAGGTGCAAGAGCCGAGGCAGGGAGGAATGCGAATACAAGCGCAAAGGCTATCATCACAAGCGCAGCAAGCGCAACCCTGGGCGTTGTAGATTTTTCACGGGTAAGGTGTTGGGAGGAGGGATAATGAATGATGAGAAGGGTGATAACAGCGTTTTGCAGGGTGAGGAAGAAGTTCTCTCCATATGTGGAGAATGGGAACTCGTTGCGATAAGAGTATGCAAGAGTAACGGCGTAAGAGAGGGTTTCGAGGACGTAAGCAGATAAAGAAAGTCCTCGAGCAGATCGTGCCGACACAACTTGGAAAGGGTTAAATGATGGATGCGAGAGCAAGTAGTTGGTCACTCACTAAGGAGTAACTGGGGAACTTTCATGATAGAGCCTCCTATGACGATCCCAACTCCTAGGCCTTTTGACAAGGAGTATTTAATGCATTCGACATCAGTGACGTCCAAATTCTCAACTAGAGATGCGTAACATTTCTACACAGGTTTAAGCAGGGTGCAAAAACCAGACCATTAAGAACGTACCTGGCCAACGATAGACACACCCAAGTCCTTGATAAACCAAGGAAGATTTCGAGTAATACTAGTCATCTCAGAATAACTACGGCTGTAGGAGTCTGCCGTCGTTTTGGTAGAATTCGTATACGTGTATAAGGCGCCGCACGCGGGCCAATGAACGCGTTTTGAGCCACGTGAGCACCCCAATCCAGAAAGCAGAAATTTCAGTCAGCTCGAGACAACTTTCGACGAGCACGCAGCCATCGAAGACCTGTACGAATATTTTGTCAAAATGGCCGAGTACGACCTCACAAAAACCATCATTCCTTACTGTGATCGGCATTTGGTGTTCCCACTTCTTGCGCACCTAGCTGAGAATGAGCTGTTTCCTGTGGATCAAGTCCAGGCCGCCCAATATGAACTTGCCAAGGAGACCAATATGGTTGACTATGCCGTGAGTCTATTCCAGCAGTTGCACCCAGGCGAGGAAGTACCAGAAGGTGAGGGCAAAGTCCTGTGGCAATACGATACTTGTTAATTTGGTACAGAATCTGCCGGCAAACGTGAAAACGCGGTTTCGACAAACGAGCGACTACAGCAAGATGCCCAGGCAGTCCTCAATGTTATCGAGATCCCTGAGGTGGCACAATCACTACGACAGGATAAGAATCAAAATCTGCAGTATCTCAAAGAACATTATAATGTACGTACGACTCGCGCACCCCCTGTCTTTACTAGATTTCCTTCAGGTCACGCTCGAGCAAATCAATGCTCTCTACACTTTTGGTCAATTCCAATATACATACGGCAATTATAGCGGTGCTGCAGACTACCTATACCACTTCCGCGTGCTTTCTACAGACCCTGATCTCACCATCTCCGCGCATTGGGGCAAGCTCGCCTCCGACATTCTCACTGGCAAGTGGGACGTTGCCCTTGAGGAACTCAACACTCTTCGTGAAACTGTCGATTCTCGTGCACCTTCCGTGCCAGCCTTTGCTACGGCACCTTCGTCCTCCACAACTGATCCGGCGCTAGCCCAGTTGCATTCGCGCACGTGGCTCTTGCATTGGTCCCTCTTCGTTTACTTCAACCATCCTCAGGGTCGTACCCTCCTTCTCGAGACATTCCTCTCCCCCACGTACCTTAACACTATCCAGACGTCTTGTCCTTGGGTCTTACGGTACCTTGCTACTGCTGCTGTCCTCTCGCGGAAGTCCCCGTCGGGTGCACTATCTTCGCGCGTGCGCCACTCTATTCGCGAAATCGTTAAAGTTATTCAGATGGAGGAGTATCAGTATCAGGACCCAGTAACTGCATTCCTGACGGAGCTCTATGTTGAATTCGATTTCGAGGCAGCACAGCGGGAGCTCAGCAAGGCGGAGCAGGTAGTTGCAAATGATTTCTTCCTTGGCGAATTCAGGGACGAATTTATGGACAATGCGCGGTACTTAATTAGCGAAGCATATTGTCGGATACACCAAAGGATTGACATTGGGTTCGTCGTAGCTTGTCCTATCTATGGGTCACTGAATCTGACATCATCTCAGGGATCTTTCAGAGAGATTGAATCTGTCCCGGGATGAGGGCGAGAAGTGGATAGTCAATCTCATTCGCGAGACTCGTATGGGGGCGGATGCTAAGATCGACCTTGAAAAGGTATAAAATTTCCTCGCCGTAGTTGTCTTTTGCTCACCCTCATCCGTAGAATGTAATTGAGATCAATCGCCCTCCTCTTCCAATCTATCAAACTGTTATTGAAAAGACACGTGGATTGGCGTTCCGAACACAAGCACTTGGCGCAGCCATGTCGCGGACGCAACAGGCGCCGCTTGGCATGCAGGAGGATGGTCATCCATTGGTTGTTGAGGGTGCACATTGAAGCAAGTAGAGGATTGTGACTCCGTGTTGTTGTATTCTTTCTGGTCGTTGCGAATGCTAAAACATCTGACGCATTCTCATTGATGTTCAATAGCTTGTTATTTCTCTGATTGACTTCACGAGGATGCGCTCCATCAGAAATGTGCAGTATAACTGGTTTCAGCCGTGTTTGGCGATTATTGCCCACTGAACATGCTAGTCTATGATACTATCGTGTGACACCACTTTGAGAAGGACCCAGTGTTTGAGAATGACTTACCGCAAACTCTCCTTGAGAAATTTCCAAGATCAGATTTCACTTAAAATAGCCTAGAAAATCATGCAATACAACTGTGTTCTCCGATTTTAGAGAGAAGGGGTGCATAGAGAACAAGTTCAATAAGAGTGTCAGAAAATATATTATTTGGCTGATCATTGCCCTTTTATCCTCTTGCTTCATCCCAAACCGTGGCTGCTTAGTTCCTGCATTCATGTCTAACTCAAACACACCATGATATGCAATCTTCTGATTTTTCCAAAGCTTATCATGTGGGTGATGAATATACAGGAGCAGATGTGTTGCTGAGTGTTACAATTCATGAGTGAGAGTGACACTTCTCCAATCTGAATTTGAACTCTGCTGGTAGTGCACTGGCAGAGTTTTCATTGATGCAATGCAATGCTCTTGTAGGTTGCGGTGATACACACTATAACACTCCAACCTCAACTGGGTATGATCTAGAGAAGCTGGCAGGCTATAGAACTAATTAGTGTGCTAGGAGAGAGTCAGCAGCAAAGGGTTTCTGATCTCAAATGGGTCAAGAGACATCTACGAAGATCTTTGATGACCTACAATGTGTGTCACGACTGCTCAATGTAGCTTTGATGCGCTACTATGCTGTATTGTACTAAGAGGAGGCTAAACGTGAGGACTTAGCTGATACACAGCCCTTCAATTACTGTAGAAGGCAGATTTGGGCTAGAGATGAGATGCTAGTGCAACCCTTCAATGAGACTCAAAGGCAGACGTAAGACTGAACGCAACCCTTCGACAGATATTAAAGATGGATGAGACGCAACCCTTCAAGATACTGTGAAAGGTGGATAGTAGATGCAACTCTTCAAACGTAATTGAAGACGAAAAGACACAGTAGAATGCAGTAGGAGACTGAATCAAAGGTGCTTTTCTTGAGCTCTGCAGGATGGGAAAAACTTCTCTGTTGATCTGAGATGTCGTACATTATACTGGTTTTTCTAAACATGTTAGAGTAGGACTAGGGTTTTCCCAGAAAAAATTGAAAAAATGGTTAGGGTTAGGTTAGGAGGTCTATGTAACAACACTACTGGGGCTGCGAGTGCAGGGCAGGAGGAGGGAGGCTTAGTGGAAGCTAGTACTAATTAGCCCGATATCGCTATCGGACGGCTAATTTCGACTAAGTCTCATCAGAGCACTAGCGTCGCTTATAACCAAGTTCAACCAAAGTCACGCTTATGGTTGAGTCAGGACCCGGGGGCCGGTGACTAAGTCAGTTTGACCGAACCAGGGCAAAGGGTTGCAGGTGGGAGCGAATCACGTCTCTCCCTCCTATCCTAATCAGTCAGCGTCAAGCAAAAGACATTGTCTAGGTTCGCCTAGACACCATTACTGATCAGATGTCAGAGTCATCTGATTAAGATTAGAATCCAGACCTCAAGCCTAGGCTCAAGATCCGAGATAAGAGATAGGAAGTCCGGGTTGAAGGTTAGTCCGGGCCGGACATAGATAGGAACAACGTAGCCGGTGCCGCACCGATCATGTGACCGGGCCACTTTTCCGGGCGTCTACTAAGGGCAGCGTGGACCACTGAGGAAGCATCATGTCATGGCACAAACCTGGGAATCTCCGTGAACACCCTGTCCGAGCCATGCGGGGCGGGGGAAGGATATTCAATAGGACCGCGTCCAGCAAGTTGCCGCACCGTGCTCTAGCATGTTACAACCCACAGATCACCAGATCATGGACTAACACAGCAGAGGGGCGCTGGGGACCATAGTAGTTATCGCGCGCTCCACTAGCATGCGGGAACGGCGCGCACCGGGCCGCAATGAAGGGTCGGTCCGTACTAAGTGCCGAACATATCACGTGACACGTAAGGCGCCTATCTATTTTAAGGCAACCCTAAGCGCAGGACTGGGTAAGTCCGGCGGTTAGGTTAGGTTAGGTTAGGTTAGGTTAGGAGGAGGAGACAACAGCGCCGCAGGTGCTGTTGGTGCGCTAAGAAAGGAAGAGGCTTAGGAGAAGCTAGTACTAATTAGCCCGATATCGCTATCGGACGGCTAATTTCGACTAAGTCTCATCAGAGCACTAGTGTCGCTTATAACCAAGTTCAACCAAAGTCACGCTTATGGTTGAGTCATGACCCGGGGGCCGGTGACTAAATCAGTTTGACCGTACCAGGGCAAAGGGTTGCAGGTGGGAGCGAATCACGTCTCTCCCTCCTATCCTAATCAGTCAGCGCCAAGCAAAAGACATTGTCTAGGTTCGCCTAGACACCATTACTGATCAGATGTCAGAGTCATCTGATTAAGATTAGAATCCAGACCCGGAGCCTAGGCCCCAGGTGACTAGATAAGAGATAGGAAGTCCGGGCCGGAGGTTAGTCCGGGCCGGACATAGATAGGAACAACATAGCCGGTGCCGCGCCGATCATGTGACCGGGCCGCATTCCGGGCGTCTACTAAGGGCAGCGTGGACCACTGAGGAAGCATCATGTCATGGCACAAACCTGGGAATCCCCGGGAGCACCCTGTCCGAGCCATGCGGGGCGGGGGAAGGATACTCATCAGGACCGCGTCCAGCAAGTTGCCGCACCGTGCTCTAGCATGTTACAACCCACAGATCACCAGATCATGGACTAACACAGCAGAGGGGCGCTGGGGACCATAGTAGTTATCGCGCGCTCCGCTAGCATGCGGGAACGGCGCGCACCGGGCCGCAGTGAAGGGCCGGTCCGTACTAAGTGATACAAGCTGGTATCAACGACCGGAAAGCCTCGAACGTGAGGACCTGGCTACGAGAGATAGTAGTGAGGCTTTATGGACACTGCGTATGTCCTCCTGGGCGAAGTCGATAGAGTCGAGCGAGTACTCAGGTACGAAGCGAGAGGTCGCAAGATACGAGTATAAGATTGCTAGTGGTAACTAGCTACTTGGTAACCAGATCGAACTTAAGGTCCGACCTACAGAATACAGGGCCTTATATACGTATTCTACCCTGCGCACGGACCATGGCACGTGGTCTAGGAATCAGCATGAGTAAGCGTAAGTAAGGCGATATGAGTCATCGGGCCGTATTAGCAATCAGTAAGCGTAAGACGGAATGTGTAAGCGGGGCCCGATATGAGTCAGAGTCCATGAGTAACCGGGGCCCGTCCGGGGCCCGTACCGTAAGCAGCCATGAGTCAAGATGCTGCGCAAAGAAGCGGGGCCTACCCGAGGCCCGTCCTAGAAGCAGAAGGTCACAGGACCGATCCGTGTCCCGACCGATAAGATATACGATGAAAGAAATTGTATCATTACCCCCCTACTTATGATTGAACGCCTGGTCAATCAACTAAACTCCAATGGGGACGCGTCGAGTTTCTCCGAGTCGAACTTTTTGGCGACCGTCGACGAACTTGACGAACTTCCAAGGACGAACTTGAAAAACTTTCCTGGAAGTGACGAGCGGGTGTTTCACCGCGACCTATAAGGGATGGCCCTTGGACCCATAGGGGATGACCCCTCCAACCGCGAGCATCCTTCCAGCTCAGACTTTACAGTTTTACGACATGTCGGTCGTACGATGCAGTTTAACGACGTACACGGTCGTACCCTCGCAGTTTAACGACATGCAGGAACCACTCTGGATGATATGGCGGTACCGGGTCGTATGCGAATGCGTAATTGACGGCGGTGCATTCGCGCGTTAGGTGCCCAGGCGATGGGCGACTACAGCGGAGACATTTGTAGTCGGGGCACGTCCTGTGCGAGTGACGAGTGCTACCGCAGAGGTAGCATGGACCGTAGCGAGTGAACGAGGATGAAGGACCGTTTGACTGAGACATGCGAGCGATGAGTGGGGTGAAAAATGCGACTTCTTTTTCTCATCGTAGGTTTTTGCGCTGCTTATATGCATTTAGCAGCTCGTCCGCAGTACCGGTTAAGTTCTCTTCCGGTTCCCATGAGTCATCGGCGGATGAGTAACCCTTCCACCTGACTCGGTATTCTCGGCGATTCCTTCGGCGATTCTCACGATGTCCGACCAGAGCTTCGACTTCGTAGTTATCTTCGCCGCTGATAAGCTCCGGTGGTGGTTCTGTGTAGTTGGGACCATGCGTGTCCGTCTCGGTGTATGGCGAAAGCAGTGCGGCGTGGAAAACGGGGTGCACTCGCCATGTCGTCGGGAGTTTCAGCTTGTAAGACACCGGTCCTAGAACATCCGTGATTTCGAAGGGTCCCTCGCGCTTGGGAGCCAATTTCCTTGTCGGGTATGGCAGCTTTAGATTCCATGAGTCTAGCCATACCTTTTGTCCTTTGCGGAAACCCGTTCCTTTGGGTTTCACGCGTCTTGCTAACACCGCCTGTGCTAGCTCCATTGCTGAGTGTGCGTCTTCCCGAATCTTCTGCAAGTTCCGCAGTCGATAAGCCGCGCCCGGTGTGTCCGATCCGGGGTGTACGACGGGAATCCCTCGAGGTTCATAGCCCATCATGACCTTGAAGGGTGACGCCTTAATTGTTGAATGCTCACGCGAGTTGTGAGCGAATTGTGCTGAACCCAGCAGCGACGACCAATTGTCCGGGTTGTTGCTCGTGAAGCATCGCAGGTAGATCTCCAGTTCCTGGTTGACTCGTTCCGTCTCTCCGTCCGTTTGAGGGTGGAACGCTGTGCTCATAGCCGACTTGACTCCGGTCATCCGGCAGAGCTCCTGGAATACCTTTGATGCGAACTGTGGTCCCCGATCGCTAATGATCTTGTCCGGAAGACCAAACCACTTGTACACCTCACGATATAGTGCCTCGGCTGTTCCTGATGCGTCAATCGTTTTGTTGCATGGAATGAAAACTACCCCCTTCGTAAGGTCGTGGTCCACAACGACCAGAATTGAATCGTAGCCCTCCGAAGTCGGTAAATCCGTAATGAAATCGCAGCAAAATGTACTGAACGGGGTGGCGTGCTGCGCGGATTTGATCGGGAGTAGGGCTGGTCGGGTGGGGTGCGTATTAACCTTCATTTGCTGGCAGGTGCCGCAACCTTTGACGTATCGCGTGACGAAGTCAGCCATTCCAGGCCACCAGTAATCTCGTCGAATAGACGAGAGGGTCTTTTGAATTCCAGGGTGGCCGGCGGAGAGGAGGTCGTGATAATTCGAGACCGTGTGTCGTCGTAGATCCTCATCTAGGGGAATATACACCCGACTATCGTAGAGGAGGTCTCCGTCTCGAATTGTCCAGTGGTCATTTGAGCCGTTTCGTGCATTGCGCATCCCTTCCGTATACACCGAGTCATTTACACATGCTTCCGCGATGGAAGCCCTTAGACTCGTGTCGATTGCTGCTGCCCATACCTTGTCTGGTAGAACGGTTACATCTTGGTTGTCTGATGAACCGTCGTCGTGGTCAGGGCGTCGGGAGAGCGCGTCGCTTTGCACCATTTGCGTGCCCGGGACATGAATTAACCTGTAATCGAATTCGGACAAGCGGAGAGCCCATCGCGCCTGCCTTCGATTTAGATTCCGTGCCGTTTTCCAGTACGTCAGGTTCTTGTGGTCGCTATAGATCGTGACTGGATACGGGCTTCCGATGAGAAGGTGACTCCATTCGTTGAGGCCTCTCATGACGCCCATGAGTTCCCGGTCGTAGACGTCGTAGTTTCGTTCCGCTGGTGTCATACTCTGGGAAATATAACCGCACGGATGCCAATCGCCGTTGTCGTCCTTTTGCCTGAGGACGGCACCCGTGGCGAACTTTGATGCGTCCGTTTCCAACGCGAACGGCTTCTCCGGGTCAGGCATCTGTAGAACCGGTTGTTCCAGGAAAGCTTTCTTCAGTGCCTCGAAAGCTTCCTGTTGTTCATCGTCCCAATGCCATTTGACGTCCTTTCGCGTAAGCGAGACCAAAGGCTGGGCCAGATGCGAGAAGTTGTGTATGAACCGACGGTAGAAGTTCCCGAATCCAACGAACGACCTAACCTCCCTGAGGTTCTTAGGTATCGGCCAGTCCCTGATGCCGGCTACCTTGACTGGGTCCATGGCGAGTTGTCCGGGTCTAATGATCATGCCTAGGAATTCGACTTCTTGCACGTCGAATTTGCACTTTTCCGGTTTGAGATACAGGTCAGTATCTCGAAGTCGCTCGATAACTCGTCGTGTTCGCTTCTTATGCTCCTCGGGGTCCGTTGAGTAGATAAGGATGTCGTCCATATAGATTGCCAACCATCCTTCCTTGAGCATGTCCGCGAAGACCGTGTTCATCATCCGTTGGAACGTCGCCGGTGAGTTGCACATCCCGAAGAACATTACCAGGGGTTCGTAGAACGAGGGAGGTCCTTCCCCTGCTGCTGGAACACCGAAAGCCGCCTTCCATTCGTCACCTTCCTTGATGCGAAGGTTGTTGTATCCTTGACGAAGGTCCATCTTTGTGAAGATCGTGGCGTTGTTGAGGCGTTCCAGAAGCTCCGTTACGAGGGGGAGAGGGTATCTGTCTTTGATCGTTCCCTCATTGAGTTCCCTATAGTCCTGGCAAGGTCGATATCCGCCGTCCTTCTTATCCACGAAGAAGAACGGACTGGCGAGTGGCGATTTGGACGGTCGGATGTATCCTTTCTCTATATTCTCTTCGAGGAACGTGTCTAGTTCCGTTCGTTGATCTCGGTTGAGAGAATACGTCGACTGCTTGAAGTCCTTAAAATCCGGCTTGAGATTTATCTCGTGGTCGAACTCCGAATGTCGAGGAAGTCTCGCGGCTCTGGTTTTGTCGAACACTGGGAGGAGATCGTGGAGGTACTCAGGGACGAGTTCCGTGACCGGTTTCTCCTCTTTCTTGGCGTGTTCCTTAATAGCGAGTTCCGTAGACGTGGTGAGTCGGCCGATGTCGTGCTTGACCTGCCAGATAAGACCGTTTTCGAGACGACGATAGGGTCCGTCGAGAGGGTATTTTTCCTCCGTAAGAGGTGCGTCTCGATACGCTGGATACGAGTCTCGTCCATATGTCGTGATCCGATCGTCTCCCTCGATGAACGCTATGACCAGTTCATCGTCGTTGATCGTTTCCATTGCCTGATCCAAAGTAATACCGTTGACCGATTCTTCTACCAGGGGTGCGACGGGGATGTCGCGGCGTGCCGTCTGCCTAGACATGTCTGTCGTTGGCAAGACCGGAGACATGGTGTCGATCACCTCGAAGTCTCCTTCATCTTCTACCTCCTCAATGGTGGGCTGCCATTGTTCCTTGAGGCGTTTTTCTCGTTCGGCAAGGAATGCCGCTACTTGTGGACAAGGGGGCGCTGACCAGTCTACCTCATAGTCTAGCACGGGATCCAGGGCTTCTTCCTGTTCTCGTTCAGCTAGTTTCTTCAGCTCCAGTCGCGCTACTCGTTGCGCGATGATCCCCTTCTTCCACTCTCGAGATTCTTGTAGAGTTATGCGGTGCTTCAGTTCCACACGACCCCCCTTCCAGTCGATACTGGGGTTCTCGAGTTTGAGCCATGTATGTCCGAAGATGACGTCTTCGTTCCCTATACTGGCTACGTATGCTTTGACAAACCGGGGCTCATTCCCGATTTTGTACGATAGCAAGGCTCGTTTGTTAATGAGCGCTTGCTTGTTGGCAGTGCCGTCCACGTTGAACACCGGTATTGGGCGTGGTAGCGCCTCAGTCCGTAACTTGTGTTCTTTAACAAATCGTGGATGCACGAATATTCCCGATGCGCCACTATCGATGAAGGCGCGGGCTTCGACGGCTTTTCGTCCCACAGTAATCGGAATGTGCAAAGCTCTGTCATTCCGGACTACAAGTACAACACGGGACAGTGAAATGGATACGGGCAGTGGTTGCGTCGGCTCACCCTGCCCCTTTAAAAATCCTCCGTTCCTAACTTCTCGAACATCGCCCTTTTCTCATCCGATGAGAGCGTCTTGATGTACGAGCGGAAATCCATGGGGGATCGCGCCTCGGGTTCCTTCGAGGTATTCCTTTGGCCAGCTTTGGCCGTCTTCTTCGGACACTTGCGCACCGCGTGCCCTCCCTTGTGGCAGTAGAAACACAGACGATTATCCATGTGGTACTTCCTTTCTTTCTCGCTGAGGTTGCATCCGTCCTCCCATTTCTTGGTAACCGGTGTGGGACGCGAGGTAGTGAGTGCGTCCACCTCCATGGGTTCGCCATAGTCAACGTCGTTGGTGGCGGAGAGGGTCTGGTCGATCCCTCTGTAGACGGCGTCGAGATGGAGAACATCGGCGTACCATTTCTCCATGGAGTTGGGTCGCTCCGTATTGGTGCGGCCTGCGAGTGTCGTGTAGATCTGGCGGTCCAGACCTTTGATGAAGATCGCCCTCAGCGTGGGGTAATCGTTCTCGGTGCGTTGGCCTTGGAGGCTCGTGAAAGCGTCCTTTAACTTGGCCTTCTCTGCCAGGAGTCGGAACCTCTCCACGTACATCTTCGTACTGACCCTGGTCTTCTTGTTTAGTTGCTTGGCCAGCAACTCCATTAGCACCTGGTGAGCCCGCTGGACTCCTTCGTGCTCGGGGAACGCGAGTCGCAAGCTCGCCTTGAATACGTCCCAGCTAGCGTAGGGAGCATGCCCTCCCGCGGCCCGTTCGTAAAACGTATCGCGCCAGATACGTGCGTCCTGCCCTCCTTTCATGAGAGCGACCGTGTAAGCGATCTTTGCATCATTGCTTAACCCTTGATTGTTGGTGGCAGTGAGGTAGTGCTCCACCCGCTGGAGGAAACGCTCCAGATCTTCTCCTTGCCCGGTGAACGGCTCCGGTGCAGGAATGTCGAGCTTAAGGGGTCGGTTAGGTTAGGTTAGGTTAGGTTAGGTTAGGTTAGGAGGAGGAGACAACAGTGCCGCAGGTGCTGTTGGTGCGCTAAGAAAGGAAGAGGCTTAGGAGAAGCTAGTACTAATTAGCCCGATATCGCTATCGGACGGCTAATTTCGACTAAGTCTCATCAGAGCACTAGCGTCGCTTATAACCAAGTTCAACCAAAGTCACGCTTATGGTTGAGTCAGGACCCGGGGGCCGGTGACTAAATCAGTTTGACCGTACCAGGGCAAAGGGTTGCAGATGGGAGCGAATCACGTCTCTCCCTCCTATCCTAATCAATCAGCGCCAAGCAAAAGACATTGTCTAGGTTCGCCTAGACACCATTACTGATCAGATGTCAGAGTCATCTGATTAAGATTAGAATCCAGACCTTAAGCCTAGGCTTAAGATCCGAGATAAGAGATAGGAAGTCCGGGCCGAAGGTTAATCCGGGCCGGACATAGATAGGAACAACATAGCCGGTGCCGCACCGATCATGTGACCGGGCCGCTTTTCCGGGCGTCTACTAAGGGCAGCGTGGACCACTGAGGAAGCATCATGTCATGGCACAAACCTGGGAATCCCCATGAGCACCCTATCCGAGCCATGCGGGGCGGGGGAAGGATACTCAATAGGACCGCGTCCAGCAAGTTGCCGCACCGTGCTCTAGCATGTTACAACCCACAGATCACCAGATCATGGACTAACACAGCAGAGGGGCGCTAGGGACCATAGTAGTTAACGCGCGCTCCGCTAGCATGCGGGGACGGCGCGCACCGGGCCGCAGTGAAGGGCCGGTCCGTACTAAGTGCCGAACATATCATGTGACACGTAAGGCGCCTATCTATTTTAAGGCAACCCTAAGCGCAGGACTGGGTAAGTCCGGCGGTTAGGTTAGGTTAGGTTAGGTTAGGTTAGGAGGAGGAGACAACAGCGCTTAGGGTTAGGTTAGGAGGTGGAGCGAGCAGCGCCGCAGGTGCTGCGAGTGCGATACGGGCTTGAAAGGAGGACTTAGAGGAAGCTAGTACTAATTAGCTCGCCTATGGGGGGGCGGGCAGCTAATTTCGACTAAGTCTCATCAGAGCACTAGCTGTCGATTTTAACCGAGTTCAACCAAAGTCATGCTTATGGTTGAGTCATGGCCCGGGGGCCGGTGACTAAGTCAGTTTGACTTAACCAGGGCAAAGGGTTGCAAATGCGAGCGAATCACGTCTCTCGCTCCTATCCTAATCAATCAGCGCTGAGGAATCAACATTGTCTAGATTCGCCTAGACACCATTACTGATCAGATGTCAGAGTCATCTGATTAAGATTAGAATCCGGACCTCAAGCCTAGGCTCAAGATCCGAGATGACAGATAGGAAGCCCGGGCCGGAGGTTAGTCCGGGCCGGGTATAGATAGAAACAGCTTAGCCGGTGCCGCACCGATCATGTGACCGGGCCGCTTTTCCGGGCGTCTACTAAGGGCAGCGTGGACCACTGAGGAAGCATCATGTCATGGCACAAACCTGGGAATCCCCGTGAACACCCTGTCCGAGCCATGCGGGGCGGGGGAAGGATATTCAATAGGACCGCGTCCAGCAAGGGTTAGGGTTAGGTTAGGAGGAGGAGACAACAGCGCCGCAGGTGCTGTTGGTGCGCTAAGAAAGGAAGAGGCTTAGGAGAAGCTAGTACTAATTAGCCCGATATCGCTATCGGACGGCTAATTTCGACTAAGTCTCATCAGAGCACTAGCGTCGCTTATAACCAAGTTCAACCAAAGTCACGCTTATGGTTGAGTCATGGCCCGGGGGCCGGTGACTAAGTCAGTTTGACCGAACCAGGGCAAAGGGTTGCAGGTGGGAGCGAATCACGTCTCTCCCTCCTATCCTAATCAGTCAGCGCCAAGTCAAAAGACATTGTCTAGATTCGCCTAGACACCATTACTGATCAGATGTCAGAGTCATCTGATTAAGATTAGAATCCGGACCGCAAGCCTAGGCTCAAGGTCCGAGATAAGAGATAGGAAGTCCGGGCCGAAGGTTAATCCGGGCCGGACATAGATAGGGACAACATAGCCGGTGCCGCACCGATCACGTGACCGGGCCGCTTTTCCGGGCGTCTACTAAGGGCAGCGTGGACCACTGAGGAAGCATCATGTCATGGCACAAACCTGGGAATCCCCGTGAACACCCTGTCCGAGCCATGCGGGGCGGGGGAAGGATATTCAATAGGACCGCGTCCAGCAAGTTGCCGCACCGTGCTATAGCATGTTACGACCCACAGATCACCAGATCATGGACTAACACAGCAGAGGGGCGCTGGGGACCATAGTAGTTATCGCGCGCTCCGCTAGCATGCGGGAACGGCGCGCACCGGGCCGCAATGAAGGGCCGGTCCGTACTAAGTGCCGAACATATCATGTGACACGTAAGGCGCCTATCTATTTTAGGCAACCCTAAGCGCAGGACTGGGAAAGTCCGGCGGTTAGGTTAGGTTAGGTTAGGATTAGCGTTAGGTTAGGTTAGGTTAGGTTAGGTTAGGTTCGGTTAGGTTAGGTTAGGTTAGGTTAGGGTTAGGTTAGGTCTGGTTTGAACAGACAACCCTAATACACCAACACACTAAGATAACGTTACACCTGATGTAACCGATGCTAATCAAACTGACTTAACAGTTTATATATCCATTTCCAAAAGTACGTCATCCGCACTTTGGGCATTAATAACACTTCTGCGCCATTTACTTGCTAAGTCTGCGAAATTGGTTTCCCGTTTCCGAGACACAAGCCAGCGCTTGTCTAAGAATCCGAGTTGGGAAAGGTCTGCGACCTTCTCCGCCTCAATAAATCCGGTGGGTTTCCTTAGGTACCGCCCAGTCCATACCCAGCCCTCTTCTGCGCGGTTATCATGGACAACCGCCGCCAGGTTAGAGATTTGATCAGACCGCCGGGCTTCAGCGGCGGCACGATCTGCTGCTGCCGAAGCAGCCGCCGTTTCGCGCGACAGCTTTCGCTGGGCTACTCGGGCGGGATCCCACCACTCCTCAAGCGTGGTCTGAACTGTGCCGGATAGGGTCGCATCCCGCGAACCCCCAGCCGAATAATCGAAAATCGGAGCGGCCGAGTTTTCCCAACTCGCCGAAAAGAAGTTTTTGAAGAAACTCAAAGACTCCACCCAAGATCCGGTGACTCGTGTCATTAATTCATGAATATCGAAAGAATCCCATGAAGGGTTAAATTGCGACTTAAGTACAAGTACGCCATCATTCGCGTCCGCCGCTTCGGTCGAAGTTTGTTTAATGTCCAAACGTTTCGCCCAGCGTACTGCTTTATGTGCATCAAGCCATGCAACAACCAGAGCAGGGGGATAGCCACGGCCGACGTACAAATCGACAAGCCCTTTTAGGGCATCTAAGTAATGTTCCAACTTAGAACTTAGCGTGGCTTAGGTTAGGTTAGGTTAGGTTAGGTTAGGTTAGGTTAGGTTAGGTTAGGTTAGGTTAGGTTAGGTTAGGTTAGGTTAGGTTAGGTTAGGTTAGGTTAGGTTAGGTTAGGTTAGGTTAGGTTAGGTTAGGTTAGGTTAG